>CM077079.1:66221022-67421022 GCA_039513925.1 Platanthera zijinensis
GGTTTTCTGAAACGAAATTCAGATACTTTTGATGTGTTCATGAACTTTGTCTGGCAAATCCAGAATGAATTAAACTGCTTAGTGGTCAGAATCAGAACTGTCCATGGAACAGAATTCAAATTTAGTGCCATGACAGACTTCTGTGGAAGTCTTTGTATCATTCATGAGTTTTCCTCCCCGTGTACTCCACAACAAAATGGAGTTGCAGAGAAAAGGAATAGAACACTCATTGAAGCATGTATGACAATGCTGACTGACTCCTCTCTACTAGAGTACTTCTAGGCCGAGGCTGTCAATACATTTTTTCACGTGCAAAACAGAGCAATAATCAACAAAAGCATCATAAGACTCCCTATGAGCTACTAAAAGGCAAACGACCGATTGTGTCCTACTTCAGAATCTTGGGCTGTAAATTCTATGTACTTAATAATGAGAAATATCATCGTACAAAGTTTGGAGAAAAATGCTTTGAAGGTATTTTTGTAGGTTATAGTACCCATAGTAAGGCTTATAGAATCATTAATAAGAAAACTCTGGTTGTAGATGAGTCAATTAACGTTGTATTTGATGAAACGAGTTTGCTCCATAGCAGCTCTTCTAGTGTTCTTATTGAAGATGCAGGTTCAAGGCTGGAAAAGTTAAGCTTGGATGAGACAGCTGAAGATAATGCTCAAAAGTTCATCAAGATCACTCCTCCAACCTCATTTGAAGAAGATCTCAAAGATGAAGAAGTCATCCAGGTGGAAGAGGAAACTCCAGTAGCAGTAAAAGCTCCTGATGCAAGGACTTTAGAACTCAGACACTTGAAGGATCACCCGATTGAACAAATCATAGTAGATCCTCGTGACAGATTACAAACTCAAAGAGGTACTACTAATGAAAATTTGCATTTGAGTTTTCTCTTGCAGGTTGAACCAAAGAAATTCGAAGAAGATAACCAACACACATCTTGGATAATTGCTATGGAAGAAGAACTAAATAAATTCAAACGCTGCCAAGTCTGGAAGCTTGTACCAAGACCCAAAGGCAAAAATATGATTGGAACAAAATGGGTCTACAATAACAAGCTGGATGAAGACGGACTCATTATCAACAATAAGTCAAAACTCATAGCTAAAGGATACAGACAGGAAGAAGGGGTTGACTTTGATCAGACCTATGCTCTAGTGGCGAGACTTGAAGCGATCAGGTTGTTCCTCGTATATGCTGCCTTTATTGGCTTCTCCGTCTATCAAAAGGAATTGAAGTCAGCCTTTCTCAACGGTGATATAAAGGAATAAGTATACGTGGAACAACCCTAAGGTTTTGTTGATCCTAACGATCCAGATTATGTGTACTTATTATTTAAAGCTTAATATGGTTTAAACAGGCTCCACGAGCTTGGTATGTTATGCTATCTAACTTTCTTCTTGAGAAAAAGTTCATGTTCTCCAAAAGTCTGAACCAAAACCAGAGCTGCGAGGGCGGTGACTTCTCCTCGTTTGTGAACTTCCAGCCGCGAATCCGGGGGTCTCAGTGGACAAAATCTTCAAGCGAATATAGATCTGGAAAGCTCTCACCGAGAACTACGTCATCGTGGCAAAACTTTCCCCATTTCTTGAGTTTTTCTCGTTAGGGTTTTTGGCCTTAACTTCTATTTCGGCAATTTTTGTTTAGATTCCGATATCTCTTGGCTTCTTTAGCCCCGATCTACGACGAGGAGTGATTTGGAGAGTTTTTTCGGCCAAGCCAAGGCAAGTGGTGGTTTTGTCCTTCTCCTCCCTTCTTATCCCGATTTTCAAAAATTTCTAACTCCTTGTTATCATGATTTTTTTATATAATTTACAGAATATAGTGCTGTTTAGGTCCCTTGACTAATTCTACTTATAGATTTCATGATCTTAATTTTTTCATACTTGCCTTGTTTAGTGCTATATGTTGGTGATGTGGTTAAATCTCACTCTTATAATCGTTACTCGACTTTTGTGTAGGACGTGTTAGAGTTTATCTAGGATTGTAAATCCTTCCTAAAGGTCGATCAACCGTTTCTTAAATCTAGAAATGTCTAGTAGAATCCGACGTGCCAAGTCTTGAGATATATATATATATATATGGGTTTTCTTGATTGCGGGAGTTAGTGGATGAAACCACCTCCGAAATGTTTGTTTCCTTTGTTAGTACCTCGTGGAACACTATCGGGTGTTTGGGCATCTGCGGTGTATGGTGGAGTGTATGAGTCTCCCCCGCAGTTAGACAGATATTATATCTGTGAGGGTGTGTCCAGATGTGTGACCACCTCGCCTGTGTTTTTGGGTAGAGTTGACCACATGTGGCTAATAAAGTTTTGAGTATTCTTTCTTATGATTTAATCGTTTTTTCCATCCTTTTAGCCTTGTACATCTGGTGCGATTTGTTGTGCGCGATGATTCACGTAAGTTCTATATTTCCGATTTTTGGTAATTTACTTATGTACTTTACTTCAATACTTTTGGTCTCGGGTTGGTATCCCTTAAAGGTCGATTAACCGTTTGCTCTCACCGAGAACTACATAACCACCATCACAGCGGCGTTAATTAGCACATTTTCTTTTCTCATTGCATGCGATGTTATGTATTGTGGGATGCATAACATTTCATGTGTACATCGCTCATATCATGCATTAAGTCCTTTTTTAGAATGGATAGCACTGTATACATAGCATATCATTGCATAAGCACGTGTGCTAAGTTAAGTTTACATGATGACACATGTACACACATGATTATAAAAAAGAATAAAGAATCCATGCATTTATATCATAGGCACATGAGTCAATAGGATGAGAGGATATCATCCTAAGTAAGACATAACATTTATAAAATCCCAGAGCAAGTTGCAGCATAAGCAAGTGTCTTTTAAGTATGGTCTGAACTATGTGTGTGGCCTAGTTGTAAGCTAGGATTCTGATGAGTTGTTCGTTTTGCCCATTTAGAAATGCCACCAAAGCGTGTTGTGACGAGGTCGACTCCCTAATTGGAGGTTGAGTCAGCAAGTGCGCAGAGGGATGCACTGATCGAGAGTTTGCGCTGGAGAAATGAGGCTCTGTCGAGCCAAGTAGTTGTGATGCAATCGCAAATTCAGACTTTGTTGTCTGCTTCTCCCGTGCAGCAACCATTAGTGCAAGATTCTGCCATGGATCGAGTCGTACCTGATACCCCTGCTCCTCTTGTGCCCCTAGTGATGCTACTGCCAGAGATTAATTTTATCTTGCATTTCCAGCGACTGGGACCTCCCACTTTTGATGGGAGATCTGACTTCCTGGTTTTTGACGATTGGATAATCGTTATCGAGGAAAGGTTCTCATATTCGGGGATGGCAGAAGCCTAGAAGGTAATGATTGCAGCCTATCAGCTGAAAGGCCTGACGAAGAGTTGGTGGATTTGGGAAAAGGAGAGCCAAGTGATAGATGCTCGTTGGGATCTTTTAAGAATATGCTGCTGAAAAAGTTTCATCCCTTGGTCGAGCAGGACCGTCTGATGAATAACTTCCCGCATCTGAAGTAGTAACAACTCACGGTGAGCGAATATGAGATTGAGTTTAGTAAGCTGAGTAGATTTACTCCTAACTTTGTAGCTTTAGAGGAGGGTAGAGTGAAACGTTTCCTTGGAGGACTGAGAAGCGATGTACAGTAGTGGGCATGTGCTTATATAGCTGAAAATTATGCGGAGGCAGTGGAAGCTGCATTAAATGTTGAGGTGATTGAGAACGCCAAGAATCAAGGTGCCGCATCGAGGAAAGAAAAGAGGAAAGTTGTTGATGATGGAAAATCTGGGGCATCTGGCCTTCTTCGAAGAAGAAAAGTGGTGAAGTATGTAGCTTCTATGGTCGATTTAGCCACCCTTACGAAAGGTGTTTCAAGAGGATAGCCACTCTGAAGTAGCAGCAGGTGCACGCCATCCAAGGAACACCCAAGGGATATCAGGTGTGCTCATTATGTTCAAGGAAGGTTCATGACGTGAGTTAATGTCGGTCGAAGGATAAGGCTTGCTTTTTGTGAGGGCAGAAGTGGCACCTAAAGTCTTCATGCCCCCAGGCTCAGCCCCGACTACAGCCTGCCCCGCTCCGGGCTCTACTACCACCATCAAACCATGACAAAGGGAAAGGAAAGCTAAATTTTGTGACTAGAGAGGAAGCTCAGACCTCTACTCAAGTGATATCAGGTTAGATTCTAGTTTAACGCTTACTCTCTATTGTTTGTTGTAGTTTTCATTCGTTTAGTTATGTATGCTATGGTTTTAGGGGAGTTTAAGGTGAAGAATAGGTGGGCGCACGTTTTTTTTTATTTGGGTGCCACCCATTCCTTCATGGCACGGAGTTTCATAGATAAGCATCGTTTGAGCGCGGATCAATTAGGAGTTTTCTTCAACGTCAAGCTTCCCTCCAGAGATCTAGTATTATCCAATCAGGGAATACAGAGATGCCCTATTTTCATAGGCGATTTCCTAGATTTTGCGGATCTGATGGTTCTGGATCTAATAGATTTTGACGTAATTTTTTTCATGGACTGGTTGTCCAAGTATGATGCAGTAATCCAGTACAAGGCAAAGCGACTGGACTTCAAGATGGACAACGACCAACCTATGGGTATCTATGGATTTCAGGACAAGGGTTCTCTCATTATTTCTACAGTACGTGCTTGTCGAGCTCTAGAGTCTGGTTGTGAGGCGTATCTTGTGTCTATTTCTCCTTTGGAAATAGCTTTTGTTACACCACGTCTTAAGGATATCTCGGTAGTGCAAGAGTTTCCAGATGTCTTTCTAGATAGCCTTCACGGACTTCCTCTTGAGAGAGAGGTGGAGTTTGTGATAGACCTCAAGCCAGGTACTCTCACTATTGATAAGGCACCGTACCGTATGGTTCTATTTGAGTTAGAAGAGTTTCACACTCAGCTGGATGATTTGTTGCAGTGTGGTTTTATTAAGCCGGGTTCTTCCCGGTGGGGTGCCCCTATTTTATTCATAAAGAAGAAAGATGGTCCATGAGGCTCTGCATAGATTATCAGGAGTTAAACAAGATAACCATCAAGAACAGATATTTGTTGACTCGAATTGATGATCTATTTGATCAGTTGTGTGGATGCGTTGTGTTTTCAAAGATTGACCTTCATTAAGGCTACCACCAGTTGAGGGTCCGTGAGGCTGATATACCACAAACAGCTTTTAGCTCATGGCACGGGCATTTTGAGTTCTTGGTGATGTACTTTGGTTTGACAAATGCCCCCTCTGCTTTCATGGGCTTAATGAATAGAGTGTTCAAATATTTCTTGGACCATTTTGTGATTGTGTTCATAGATGACATTCTCGTATATTCCCACAGCATTGAGGAGCATGCTCGACACTTGTACTTAGTTTTGTCAACCCTTAAGGATCACAAACTCTATGCCAATCTGAGTAAGTGCAAATCCTGGTTACCCCTGGTGTCCTTTCTTGGCCATGTTGTGAGCAAGGATGGTATTTTCGTAGATCCAACCAAGATTTCTGCTTTGATGGAATGGATTAGACCTTCTACTCCAAAAGAGATTAGGAGCTTATTAGGTCTGGCTTGTTATTATAGGAGATTCGTGGAAGGGTTCTCTGTGTTGTTTGCTCCTCTAACTAGACTTACACAGAAGAACACCGCGTTCATTTGGAGCGATAAGTATGAAGAAGCTTTCCAAGAGTTGAAGAAGAGATTGTGTACTGCACCAATTTTTACATTGCATACTGAAGGAGTCGAGTACGTCGTATATGTGGATGCATCACACATTGGACTCGGTTGTGTTTTGATGGAAGAAGGGAAGGTTATCGTGTACGGATCTAGGCAACTAAAGATTCATGAAAGAAACAATCCTACACATGATTTGAAATTTACTACTATAATCTATGCACTGAAGCTTTGGAGAAATTTACTATATGGCGCGCTGTGCAAGATCTATACAGACCATAAGAGTTTGAATTACATCTTCACTCGAAAGGAGCTGAATCTGTGCCAGCATAGGTGGTTAGAGTATATGGCCGACTATGAGGTGGAGATCCTTTACCATCCAGGAAAGGCTAACGTAGTAGCCGATGCTTTGAGTAGAAAGACCGCCAAAATCTTAAATCTATCTGTGCAATCCTTGGTGGAAGAATTCTTGTTGATGGACATTGAAGTTGGGAGTAGTACTGTGCCCGCTAGTTTGGAAGTAGAGGAGCCCTCTTGGGTTTCCCTTATAAGAATACACTAGAAGGATGATCCTGATTTATTGCACCTCTGGAATAGAACTGAGAAGCGAGAGCTACCATATTTCTCTTTGGACAAGTTAAATACTCTGAAATATCAGGGTAGATTCTGTATTCCCGCTTTTGGTGATATTCGGGCTAAGATTTGTAATGAAGCCCATGGTTCCAGTGTTGCCTACCATCCTAGCTCCACCAAAATGTATAAAGATCTAAAGCAAATTGTTTGGTGGTCTGGAATGAAGAACAATATAGCAAAGTTTGTGTCGGAATGTTATATGTGTCAGTGTTTCAAGGCTGACCATAGAAGGACTTGTGGTAAATTAACACTGCTTGATATTTAAAGTTGGAAATGGGAGAGTATTTTAATGGATTTCATCATCGGTCTACCGAAATCTCCCCGTGGGCACGACTCTGTTTGGGTGATAGTCAATAGATTGACAAAATGTGCTCACTTTGTACCCTTGAAGATTGGGTATTCTATGAAGAAGATAGCTGAGTTATACCTTGATGAAATCATCAGATTGCATGGAGTGCCTGTTAGCATTGTATCAGATCAAGACTCTTGATTTATGTCTCGTTTTTGAAAGAGTTTACAAAAGAGGTTGGGTACCAATTTAAGGTATTCCACTGCCTATCATCCGCAGACTAATGGTCAAACGGAAGGGGTAAATCAGATAGTGGAAGATATGATCAGGTGTTATATATTGGATCATGGTGGGGCTTGGGATGAACGCCTCAGACTCATGGAATTTGCTTATAATAATAGTTATCAAGAGAGTCTGTAGATGGCCCCATTTGAGGCCTTGTACGGAAGGCATTATAGGACTCCTTTGTTTTGGGCTGATGTTGGTGAGAGACCGCTACTAGGCCTGGAAGCCCTTGAGGAGATGAATTGCCCTGTGACTCATATTCGAGAAAAGCTCCGTATAGTACAAGAGCATTATGAGAAATATGCTAATCGACGAAGGGTCGATCTGGAGTTCGACGTTGGGGATGTAGTTTTTTTGAATGTCTCTCCAATGTCATGTGTTAAAAGGTTTAGAATGAACCACAAGTTAGACCCCTAGTATATGGGACATTTTCTGATCCTTGAGCGCATCGGAGTGTCAGCTTATAGGCTGGATGTGCCTGTTACCTTCCCTGATGTCCTTGATGTGTTCCATGCGAGCTAGTTGCAAAAGTGTGTTCGTAATGATCGTCAAGTCCTTGACTCGGTGCCCCAGATTCAGCCTAACCTTTCATACATGGAAGAGTCTGTCCGTATTTTGGAATCTCAAGAGCGAGTGTTGCGGAGAAAGACCATTCCCATGGTTAAGGTTCTCTGGCAAAACCAAGACGTCGAGAGCGCGATGTGGGAATTGGAGTCGGTAATGAGGGAATCTCATCCGCACCTCTTCTCTTAGTCTTGGTATGTCTCTATGTTTTTGGTGGTGTTTGATTTTCTCATTTTTTGTTTGGTTTTGGAGTTGTGTAAAGTTTCAGGATGAAACTTCTTTTTAGGGGGAGTGACTGTAACGCCCCCGATTTTGTTTGATGATTTTATTTGATTTGATATCGTCATATTTATGACGTCTTGGTATTACTTTTAACATCGAGTTGACGACGCAACGCTGTTAAGGCATTTTCACATCCGTTCGGTCTAGTCGGCCAAATTGTTGAATTCTTGTTGTAATTAGAAAATTTTGCTTTGGAAAATTAAGTTAAATAATTTTGGACTTGCTCAACAAGTTTCGTCGCGATCCGAGCGATATTCGGGGTTCGGCGATTTTCGAAAATTTTGTAGAAATTATGTTCACCGTAGACTTTAAAAATTAATATCTCAAGAATGGCTCGTCGTATTTTGGTTTTGACTTCGCCGTTGGGTTCGTAGCATCAGTATTCGCCTACGGTGCAAGTTTCATTTAATTTGGCGCGCGTTTGGCCTCCATTTTTAACTCGTGTTTCCTCGTTCAAAAAAAATATATAAATATGATTATTTTAATATTAAAGCACTATTCAAAAATTTCATTTCCTATTCATCTCTATAGTTTGATTTTTGGTTATATTTGTAAAAACCACTATTCATGAGGACAAAAATCAACTGTTCATGTTTTTGGTTCTCCGGTGGTGGCTGTGTTGTACTCGAGTGATGGATTTTTACTTCTCGAGTGTTGTAGGCTTGTACTCGAGTATTTTCTGTTGTAGTTCTCGGGTAATTTGCTTCTTGGTCTCGAGTACCTGTTTTCTTCTTCTCGAGTATTCCGTTTTTGTTCTCGAGTACTGTAGGTCTTTCTCGAGAACTCTAAGTGTGTTCTCGAGAAATCTGTTCCAGTCTCCATTTGAGCGCCATTTTGAGGGTCGTTTTGACGAGCTCTACAACTTTCATGTTGAGTACTTTTCGATTTGAAGCCATCTTAAGCCTCTAATTTCGTTTCTCTCGCTCCTGCGCATAAGTTTATAACTATTAATTATATTATTAATCTTATTAAATCTAATAAGTATATAAAGGCTTAATTTAAAGAAAAACCCTATTCATCTTCTCCAAAAGTCCGAACTGAAACCAGATCGGCGAGGGCGGCGACTTCTCCTCATTCATGAACTTCCGTCCGCGATTCTGGGGGCCTTGGTGGATGAAATCTTCAACCGAATATAGATCCGGAAAGCTCTCACCAAAAGCTACATTATCGTGGTAAAAATTTCCCCATTTCTTGAGTTTTTCTCGTTAGGATTTTTGGCCTTAACTTCTATTTCGGCCATATTTGTTTAGATTCCGGTATCTCTCGCCTTCTTTTGCCCCGATCTACGATGAAGAATGATTTGGAGAGTTTTTCCGGCCAAGCCAAGGCAAGTGGTGGTTTCCTCCTTCTTCTCCCTTCTTATCCTGATTTGCAAAAATTTCTAACTCCTTGTTATCATGATTTTTTTTTAATTTACTGAATATAGTGTTTTTTAGGTCCCTTGACTAATTCTACTTAAAGATTTCATGCTCTTGATTTTTTCTATCTTGCCTTGTTTAGTGCTATATGTTGGTGATGTGGTTAAATCTCGCTCTTATAACCGTTCCTCGACTTTTGTGTAGGACGTGTTAGAGTTTATCTAGGATTGTAAAACCTTCCTAAAGGTTGATCAACCGTTTCTTAAATCTAAAAATGTCTAGTAGAATCTGACGTTCCAAGTCTTGATATATATATATATATATATATATATATATATATATATATATATATATATATATATATATATATATATATATATATGGGTTTCTTGATTCTGGGAGTTAGTGGACGAAACCACCTCCGAAATGTTTGTTTCCTTTGTTAGTACCTCGTGGAACTCTAATGGGTGTTTGTGCATCTACAGTGTATGGTGGAGTGTATGAGTCTCCCTCGCAGTTAGAAGGATATTATATCTATGAGGGTGTGTCCAGATGTGTGACGACCTCGCCTGTGTTTATAGGTAAAGTTGACCACATGTGGCTAATAAAGTTTTGAGTATTCTTTCTTATGATTTAATCATTTTTTCCACCCTTATAGCCTTGTACATCTGGTGCGATTTGTTTTACGTGATGATTCTCATAAGTTCTATATTTCTGATTTTTGGTAATTTACTTCTGTACTTTACTTCAGTACTTTTGGTCTCGGGTTTGTACCCCTTTTGACCTTTATCTACTTTTTGGCTTACTTTTCTGCCACCGCTTGTCCCTTCTTGCTAAGGTGTTCTATGTTTGGAATGTCTCAGGTTTGGAGCTTTAGCAGGTAGTGGAGCTGGTTTTGGAGTTCCTATGCAGTAGTGTTGGCTGTGGTTTTCACCTCGCCGTTGCGAGGTAGTTTGTTATTTTAGTTTGTTTCTCCTAGTTCAGACATACTTTTACTTGATGTGGGTTCGTGTCAGGTTGTCGATGCCCACAGGATAGTTGATTTTGGATACCTTGCTAGCTGCTAGTTGTTTTCTTTGTGATGAATTGGATTACTTGTGCTTTGGGATGTTTTATGCTAGGAATGCATGTTAGGTATTTTCAAGTATAAAACCTACTATTATTATATCATGCATAACATATTTTAAAACTCTAACTCATTATATTTAGCAATCGTAAAAGCTATTTTTAGTACTATTATCAACCTAGAGTCTTGCATACCATGAGTTGTTCCCTGGGGAACATCCACACTCATGTAGGATGTTTAATCTTATGAATGAAGTATTTTCTGCAGCATGTAAACTATTTTCTTTCGTGAACTTGATGAGCCACTAAGCCGAGAGATACGGTTAATTACTTAACATAAATTGGATTTTACTAAAACACTTAAAGATCTCTCTTTTGTGTCTTGTAGGAGTTTTGCCTGAGCGTCCGCAGTTATCCCCTAATGATGTGGCATCATGACGTGCATTTCCCCTTACTCTGATAAATAATTATATTCGATGAAAATATTGGTTATGATAGTTGGCCTCACATTTGTCTTGGAACATCCATATAAAGTATTGTTACCTGAAGTTGAAGAATTTTTCCGCAATGCAAAGATCAAGAAGTCTGGAAAATTCTTGAAAAGCTCAGTCAGGGAGATCGTAATCAAGCTCAAGCCTTATTCCTTGATAGAGTTTCTTCGACTTCCTTCAGTGGATGAGGAAGATTATCAGGAAGCAGATGACAATTCCAGAGCCTATTCCTTCTGTGGTATTCCCTAGTCCGCCACTATAATTAGAAGGCAGATGATATCCGATGAAAGAAAACATTTGGCTGTCATTCTAGGGAAAGTATCTCTATGCAAAACATGATCAATTGGTTATATTTCTGCAGATTTATTTGATATGATGACTACTGTGGTTTGTTGTAAGAGATTCCTTTGGGGACACATGCTTTTTTGTAAGATAAAGGAGAGTCCGAAAGCTCCAAATTTCGGAAGAATTCTTTCTCTATATCTAAATCAAGCTCACCTAGAGGTCTTTGACTTATCCAGAGGTGTGTCCATCCACCACCTAAAGAAGGTAACCATATCTACCATTAGAATATGGGAGATCAGACTTCAAAAACTAAGGCAAGCTCCTGCATCTCCTAGAGATGTCGATGAGGATAGGACCCCATCTCCTCCTCACACTCATGTGGCTGGCACATCTAGTGTAGTGGTTTAGGGGGAGCCTGCTCCTTTTGTTCATTAAGAAGATCAGCCAGCAGAGGTTGCAGAAATAGTTATTCAATCAGATGTTCCCGCAGAGAAGATTCCAGAGCAAGTTGCTGCAGTTGATGATTCTGTTGAAAAGAGCACCTCTTTGCATGAGGATGGCTCGGGTATGAACATTGATTCTTCCTCTTATAAAGAAGAATTCACTGATGAGCAAGTGACTGCCAGAGTCAGTTCCGCTAATGCTGAAATATCAAAGATGGTAGAGGAACTCATCTACGTTTATCCCCTGAAAAGGTTTCAAATGCCCAACCCTCCTCTCCTGCAAAGACTTCAGAACAGATTCCTGATGTTCCCCTCTCCCCAAAACATATTGAGGGGGAGAATGAGATAATTATTTCTGATGATGATGAGATCACTCCAGACCTAGTTGATCCCCCTCTCAAAAGCCTAGAATTCTCCCTCCCTACTATTATTTGTGAGAAAGGGGAGGCCATGATTCATACCATCAGAGGAAAGAGCTCGGTTGTCATTGAAGAAATTCCTATTTGGTTAGCTCAGGCTCTACCTCCTCCAATTATAGCCATTCCTGAAGATACCCTTCTAGGTAAGATTGTATCTATGTTAGCTCAGCAAATAATATATTTTGACGACTCTCTCAAAGTTATCACAGACAAAATCACTGCTCTAGAGACAGAGATGAGCAGAGGCTTTGCTGAAATTCAGCATTATACTGATAACCTCAAACACCTATTCCAAATAAGTGGAAAAGCCTTAGATCATACCATCACTAGCATTGGTCACGTAATGACCAATCAGTCACATTGGCAAACAACCAGATTCAGTTGGAAAAGAAAGCCCAAGAGCCCATTTTCAAGACGTGTGAAGAAGTTGGAAAGTTCAAAGAAGATGCTATAAGCACCCTATCTATAGAAATCAGAAAGGGGGAGGAAAAAGTCAAAGAATATCTATCAAAAACCTCTATAGACATGAAAAACACATGAGATGCTCAATTGAAAGAAATGAATGCAGATGTTCAGGCACATATTCATGAGGTAAAGCTCACACTTATGCTACTACAGTTTGGATGTAAAATCAGATCTTTCCTGACTTCCAAGTAAATCCAAATACAACTCCACCTCCTCATCTAAACCCTACTGTCCAGCAGCCTACTACCTAGATGCCCACATTCTCTCCCAGACCTGAAGATTATGAACCCCCTCCTGTAGATTACTCCCAAGTTTGGTCTGAACAAGAGATGCCTCATAATTCACCTCAAGAAATTCCAGCTCCTAAGAAAAGGAAATATGGTCACGATGCTTCTTCAAGACGATCCATTCTAAATCCAGAAGCTGAAAGAAGAAGAGCACAAGAATTTGTTGAAGTATGGAGCCAAACCTCCAAGTCACTAATTCTTGCTCTAAAACTGGTTGTAGATTTTAATGAAGATAGAAATGATCATTACAGTTCTCAGGAATGGGAATTGTATGAGAAATCTTTGACCAAAAGGAGAATCTATGACAGAGAGTATGGCAGAAATAATCCCAAGGCTCCTCCCAAACCTGTTAAGTACTACCCCAAGCCTTACAACTATCAAAAGAGGCAGCAAGAAAAGAAAGAAAGGCAGCAACAACACCAATTCAAATGAGTGGAGTTTAGCCAAAGTATAGAATTTTGTGGACATGGATTTCTCTATGGCCAATTTCTATATATATATTTATATGTTTTTGAATTTTGCTGATATATTATTTCTTAATCATCATTGCTATCATTACTATGTTCATTAGTTAATTATTTGATTATTTTGATGTAATTCACCTTAGTGTAGAGGGTTCTGACTTCTACAAATAGGGGGAGATTGTTGGGTATTGTATCCACAATAACCTTGATTTTTGTGAGGTCACCCTTAAACTAAGATGAATTAAGTTTGTAATTGATGTTATTATGTGATTAGGTGCTTGCAGGTCATAATTGCTAAATGTAGACCAATGTCACTTTTTTGTGAGTCACAAAACACAGGACCATATAATGTAATCCCTCATTATGTGATCCACAATGTTGACTCATGTGTAACCTCTCTATTGGCATGCACTTCATTTCTAAGTACTAAGGAAATGGAAGAATTCAAGGGTAGCTGTTTTCAACAAAGAAGCAAATTAAATTTTTCAAAAAATTTCCCCAACTACATTTCTCGAGAAATCTAAGATGTTTTTCTCGATAAGCCTAGTCTAGTTCTCGAGAAAGCCTTGATGTTCTCGAAATACAATATGAATTCTGATTATGCATATTTTAGCTTAATTTATTAGGGTAAAAATATATTTATTTTTGTTTTAAATCTCTTTCTTTATGTATTTTTAGGTTCCTTTTAGTTTCTTTTTATGTAAATAATATATCTAATGTTTTCTTCTCTTTTTATAAGTTTTCACAGCTTTCGGCAAAAAATGACCTGACACGCCCCCCTAACACGCCCTCCTTGTGCGTGTCACAGGGCCTATAGCCCGATCCCGAGGAGGATAGTTGCCAGAAGTATTTCATTAGAAAAAATACCTGACACGCCCCTTTAACACGCCCTACCTGGGCGTGTCACATGTCGTATTACCCTCATCCTGAAGCATGCTGCCACATTTAAAGATTGTCCGATGTTGGGTCAATAATACTGACACGCCCCCCCTCCCTACATGGGCATGTCGCAAGGTGTGTAGCACTTTTTCTGACGACTGACGGATTTCACTAATGATTTTGATGTGACGTGCCTTACACGCACCCCTACACGGGCATGTCCCAGGGCATGTTCACCATTGTACAGAAGCAATCATATTTCCCGCAAGAATCCAAAGCCCGAGGTTAACTCCATACATTACACTCCCCCTAACACGCCCTCCCGGGGTGTGATAGGGGGCGTGACTAACCCGAGAGAAAAGTCTATAATTACCATGCCATTCCAAGCATTCCAGACTAAGTTTTGGGGAGAGGGGAGGTGCTGCTAGTTTATTTTTAGCCTTTTGTGTTTTTTTTCTTATGTTTTACTCTCTCCCTCCCTCTATTTCTAGTTTTACTTTCATGCATTGTACTTTACTTACCTATAATCTCTTTTTATTAGTATAATATGAGTGATTCGCTCTATTTTCATGCATTTGTAATCTCCATTCCTAGTTGTAATCCTTTTACGCTTATAATAAAATTCTAGTTAGAGTTCTCTTTTTTAGTTCCCTCTCTAGTTTTCATGCACCTTTATTATTTACACCTCTCTTTCCCTTTTACCATGATTAACTAATCCTCATTTGTACTCGATCGCGATGATCTGAGAATGAGTCGATCAAGTTATGATGTTTTAGCTTTCTCTTTCTTCTTAAAGTAATTACCTTTGACTTACTCTTGGTTTTTATTTAGTGAGACTATATTGCCGGTATATAGTTTCCATTTGGGTTTTCATTCTTAGTTAGCTGAGAGACTCATAGATTGAATAGATCACCCAAGAGTAAAGAGAGTTGCACGCACCCCTCGAGAGAGGGAGACGTTAAATCTCCTGGATTGGAGTGAAATCCAATAGCGGGGTTCACCACTTAAGGCGAGCTTTAGGTCTTCGATTTGGAAGAGAGTTCGGTCGAACCTTCCTAAACTCAGGTGGGCATGACTTCGAGAGAAGCTTGTTCATGCTTCGGGAACATCCACGATCAAGGTAGTTTTACTTTATTTAGATTTAGTTGTTATTTCATTTTGATTTTCTTATTTCAAAGTGATTCGAGATTGAGTACTAACCCTTTATCATTGCTCGAACCCTTTTTATTTCTACAAGTAATTTAGTTTTCTTTTTAGCTTAGTAATTTAGTTCCTATTTTTAGTTAAGTAAAATAATAGAAAAATCATTGGATAAAATAATAACGATCTCCTCGAAGTAGAAGTAATCATTACGCCCTGGATAAATTCGACCTTGATTTTAATCTTTAGTATCCTATACTATAAACGATAAGGTATGCTTGCCTTTATCAGATATAGAATCGGAGAATATTATCAACTTCCACCACATCCACCTTCTCTTCTATTTAACCCCCTCTTCTCCACCTTTGCCATTCGTAGTATCAAATTTTTTGGGCCGTTGTCGGGGATAGTTTTGCTATTTTGAAAAAAGGATAGCTATTAATTTTATCATTTTTTTATCTCTCTCTCTTACACCTCTTTCGCAGTTGATTTTTTTTATGGATAATCTTTGTTTTTCTTGTGGAGAGTTTGTTCATTCTCGGGAGGAATGTTGGGTTGGATACCCTTCATTCGCCCATGATTTTTCCCTTCCAGATTAGATTAATTTGGCCAAATTGCTCCGTCTACGAATTTTCTTTCATGGGGTTATGATAATTTTCAAACGCCTTCCTACCCTTCTCCTCCGATTTTTTCTGATTTAATTTTTTCTGGATATTTCTTGAATGGACATTTTATCCTAGCCCTACTTTGAACTACTCAGGGTGGCAATACCCTGATCCTTCTTGGGGCTAAGGTGATCATCAACCCATTCTATCTCAAGATTTCTCCGCCTTTTCTCCGCAAGTTTGCGCGCCTCCTGTTTTAGATTCTAGCAAAGATGAAATCATTTTTGATTCTTTAGCATTTGATGCTCTGATCAATGCTCATTTCAAAGTGATTTTTGATGCTTTAGCTTCTAAGGCCGCAACTTTTCTTCTCCTCCTCCTCCTATTTATCTTTCGAATGATGAATCTTTGAATGTTCTGCAGTGCCTTCAATCACTCGCGAAGGACGATTATTCAGAAAGTCCATTATGCTTTCAATTTCCCAAGGAGGAGATTTCCGCCGATATCCCGTTTTTTTTCAAGTTTCCGAGGAAGAAGAACTTTCTTGTGTTCGATCTCCCAAGGAGATTGATTTTTCGGATATACCGGTTTGCTCCAAATCTACGGAATTGATTGGTATTCAAGTGGAGCAACTAGAAATTTTTATCAAAAAATTTTCTTGTGATCAACCGCCGCCTTTTTCTTATTTTTCTTCTCTTCCCCCTCCTTGCGAAAATTTCTCTTTCTTTTCTGCTTTAATTTTTCCTTCTAAATTAGTTTTTAGTTCTTCTTCTTCTTCCCCTCCTAATTGTTTATTTTCTTTTACTAACAAATTTTCTTTTTCTAAATCTTTTTCCATTTTGTTTTATTTAAAAAACAAAAAATTTCCAAAATATTTTTATTTTCTTAAAAAATGTTTTGGCATTCGCGCCGCAACGCATATTACGCGAGCTGCCATTAGATTTCTTTTTTTTCCATTTAGCTAACAAATAACGTCGAGCTCAACGACGTTTTAAACAAAGGGCGCTCTTGGGAGGCACCCCTTACTTATCCATTTTTTGTTATTGTTTTTTTTAATTTTGTTTTGTGCAGGAATAAGCTCCGAAATATTTGTGCCGCTTCTCGCCTCTCAACTGGGACTCAAGCTGATCTTTAGCTCAAGTTTAGGGGATGCATTTTTCAATGTCTGAGCATCAAGCGCTAAGGAAGCATCTTTTCCTTTTCTTTGCATTTTTTTTCTTCTTTTCTCTTTTTTTCCAACTCTCTTTATACTTAACTTTAAACATTGGGGACAATGTTTAACTTTAAGTATGGGAGAATGTTTCTTTAGTTAGTTTATTTTTGAAATATATATATATATATCTATATATATATATTGAAAAATCCAAAAACAAATATAAAATTTTTTGAAAAAAAATCCCAAATTAAATTGAGTTAATTTTTGCCAAATCAATTAGCACCCCGCTACTTTGCATTTTATTGTTTTTTTAAGCTCATGTCTACTTGCTTAGTTAGAATACGTTAGATTAATTTTTTTGTTTAAATATGTTAAGCGAGTAGTATGTTTACTCATGCAGTGTTACTATTTAGGGTAGTATGTTGTTTTTGAAAAATTTCTTGAATTTTTCTTCACTTTTCCTTAGCCTCCATTTTTATTTCTTTTACTTTTATAAAACCTATCATCCTTTAATTTTTTTTTATTAAAATCTTTTTAAACGTTAATTAGTTTTAAGTGTAGTAGACACAAACCGGTATAGACGCTTATTATCATTGTTTTCATGAAAACAAATTCTCTATTTTCTATTTTTTGTGTTTATCCTCTTTTGAAATTTCAAAGCTTTACTTTGAATAGATTTAGGAAGCATGAAAATGATTTAGGCATTTCTTTTGAAACGTTTGAGCTTTTGCACCCCGTAAAAAAATAATCATTGTTAGCCATTTTTGTGTCTTTTCCATTCCTTTTTGTAGCCCCACTTTTTATTTCACCACGGCCAAATAGCTCACCTATATGCACACTTTAAATTTGTTTTTGAGCTTTAATTTCTCTTGTGCATCTTTTTGAAAAAAATTGTGGAAAATACTTGTATTATCTTTTGCTACAAAATTGGAAATATTTAACTATAAAAAATGAAAAAAAAATATTTCATGACAAAAGTAATAGAAAAGAAAAAAAAAGTGAAAAGTATTTATTTTGGGTAGCATTATTTTGGCAAAGCTCATTTCTTTTTGTTTTAAGTGTGGAAATACCCCTCGTGTTTATTTTTTGAATATCGCACCCTTAAAACCTAAGCCTAACATTATGCCTAATTAAAGCTCTAGTGATTCATGCTTCATACGTTTACTTTTTAGTATAGTAGCGTGAAACTAGATTGAGTAAGTGTTTTTTGATAGAAATATTTAACTTTGTCTCGATTGACTATGGTTTTAATTCGTCTCTTAGACATTAGTAGTGACTCAATGCGCTTTTTACTCGTTACTTTATTAAGTTTTAATTTTGTAAATATTTGGGATGATTTGTTTTTATATTTAGTGAAATTTTTAAAATCATGTGCTTAGTTAAAGTAGGAATTTTCAGTTTTTTTTTAAAATTTCTCTACCTCTAAATTCCCGTCTTACTCGTTTATAGCATTTTTAAACTTTTCAATTAATCCTCTTTACTTTCTCTAACTCGTAGTTTTTGCTTGAGGACAAGCAAAATAATAAGTATGGGGGAATTTGATGATACATATTTTAGCTTAATTTATTAGGGTAAAAATATATTTATTTTCGTTTTAAATCTCTTTCTTTATATATTTTTAGGTTCCTTTTAGTTTCTTTTTTTTGTAAATAATATATCTAATGTTTTCTTCTCTTTTTGCCGGCTTCCATAGCTTTCGGGCAAAAATGACCTGACACGCCCCCCCTGACACGCCCTCCCTGGGCGTGTCACAGGGCGTGTAGCCTGATCCGAAGGAGGATAGTTTCCAGAAGAATTTCCCGAGAAAAAATTACCTGAGACGCACCCCTGACATGCCCTCCCTTGGCGTGTCACAGGGCGTGTCACCCTCATCCCGAAGCCTGCTGCCACATTTAAAGATTGTCCGACACTACACGTTAACAGTACTGACACGCCCCCTTACACGGGCATGTCGCCGGGCGTGTAACACTTTTTTTATAACTGACAGATTTCTGACCAATGATTTTGACGTGACATGCCTTACACGCCCCCCCCCCTACACGGGCGTGTCCCAGGGCGTGTCCACCATCATATAAAAGCAATCATCCTTCCCGCCAGAATCCAGAGCCCGATGTCAACTCCGTACATGACACGCCCTCCCTGGGCGTGACAGGGGGCGTGACCAACCCGAGAGAAAAGTCTATAAATACCAGGCCATTCCAAGCATTCCAGACCAAGTTTTGGGGAGAGGGGAGGTGTTGTTAGTTTCATTTTCAGCCTTTTGTGTTTTTTTTCTTATGTTTTGCTCTCTCTCTCTCCCTCCATTTCTAGTTTTACTTACCTATAATCTCTCTCCCTCCATTTCTAGCTTTACTTACCTGTAATCTCTTTTTATTAGTATAATATTAGTGATTAGCTCTATTTTCATGCATTTTTAATCTCCATTCCTAGTTGTAATCCTTCTATGCTTTTAATAAAATTCTAGTTAGTGTTCTTTTTTTTTATTTCTCTCTCTAGTTTTCATACACCTTTATTATTTACCCCTCTCTTTCTTTTACCATGATTAACTAATCCTCATTTGTACTCGATCGCGATGATCTGAGAATGAGTCGATCAAGTTATGATGTTTTAGCTTTCACTTTCTTCTTAAAGTAATTACCTTTGATTTACTCTTGGTTTTTATTTAGTGGGACTTTATTGCTGGTATATAGTTTCCATTTGGGTTTTCATTCTTAGTTAGCCGAGAGGCTCGTAGATTGAATCAATAACCCAAGAGTAATGAGAGTTGCATGCACCCCTCAAGAGAGGTAGACATTAAATCTCCCGGATTGGATTGAAATCCAATAGTGGGGTTCACAACTTAAGGCGAGCTTTAGGTCTTCGATTTGGACGAGAGTTTGGTCGGAACTTCCTAAACTCAGGTAGGCACGACTTCGAGAGAAGGGTGTTTATGCTTCAGGAACCTCCATGGTCAAGGTAGTTTTACTTTATTTAGAATTAGTTGTTATTTCATTTTGATTTTCTTATTTTAAAGTGATTCTAGATTGAGTACTAACCCTTTATCATTGCTCTAACCCTTTTTTATTTCTGCAAGTAATTTAGTTTTCTTTTTAGCTTAGTAATTTAGTTCCTGTTTTTAGTTAAGTAAATTAATAGAAAAATCATTTGATAAAATAATAGCGATCTCCTCGAAGCAGAAGTAATCATTACGCCCCGGGTAAATACGACCTTGATATTAATCTTTAGTATCCTATACTATAAACGATAAGGTACACTTGCCTTTATCAGATATAGAATCAGAGAATATTATCAACTCCCACCACATCACCTTCTCTTCTCTTTAACCCCCCTCTTCTCCACCATTGCGATTCGTAGTATCAAAATCTCGGGAAATTGTTTGAAAGGTTTTTATGTCTTTTACTCGAAAAATGTCATGTAAATTTCTCGAAAGCCAAGTCAGTTCTCGGATAATTCAATAAAGTTCTCGAGAAGTCAAATTAATTTCTCGAGAAGCTGAAACTTCTTTCTTGAGAAACCCACTCCATCTCGAGAAATCATTGCCTCAAGTTTCAAAATTTCTGTTAAGGAAATTTCTCGAAAGGCTTGGATGTTTTCTCGAGAAATCATTCTCTTCTCGAGAACTCTAGCTCCTTCTCTAGGATTCCACCAAGTCTCTTTCTTGAGAAAAAAGGTTCTTCTAGAGAAATCGGTATTCCCTCTCACAGAATTTTTTTCAAGTTCTTTTCTCGAGAAGCCGAGTTCTTTTCTCGAGAAGACAAGTTCTTTTCTCGGGAAGTTTTCTTCTTCACGAGAAATGCAGTTGCAGATTCTAAAGATTAAACAGTCAGACGGAATTTCAAATTCAGATCTAAGGTTAGAAAGTCTAATCTCTGTAGATCATCTCTTAATGACATTTGACCGTTAGTTGATGTCCTATATAAAGTCACGTCAAGGATTTCCATAACCCTAATAATTGTTCACTGTTAATTTATTCCAAATCCGAATCATCGTACATTTCCAGATCGGGAAGAAGCCGCGGCCGGCATCTTCGTTCTTCACCAAAGCTTGTTCCTCTATCTAGCGATTCGAAAGCAGAAGAAAGATTCGACAAGATCTCTGGTTTTATATTCTCAATCTCTCATTTGATCGTGTCGGATCCAAGAAATTTTAGATCGTGTTTATCTCAAGAATTTTTACTCATCTTCTTCTCCAAGCTTTTAGTTTTTCAAGAAGGAAGAAATTTGAAAATTTCAGATCTGAAGTGTAGTTGTTTTTCATTATTGTTGTAAAAAATTTATTTCAACCTTTGTAGGAGCTTTATCTCTGAGTTTGTAGGAAGTGTTTTCTTCCGAGTGTAGTTCCCGTTTTGGATGATCGAGTTTGTAGGAGTGTGTTTAATACAAGTTGTAGGAGCGTTGGTCCGAGTTGTAGGATTGTTTAATCTGAGATATAGTGAAGTAGCCAAGTCTAGCGTAGTGCTAGATTGGTGAGGTGAAAAGTGGACTTACCCAAGATTAGGGAATCACTATAATTTTTTGTGTCGTCTGGATTTTGCTTGACTATTTTCTGTGTTATACTCTCTCAACTTTTTATTCCGCAAAAGATGTATATCTCACCTATTCACCCCCCTCCAGGTGATTTAGGTACACAACAAGATACTTTCAAAAAGGTTTCAAGCTATATCAAATAGACGTGAAGTCAACCTTCTTTAATGGTAATCTAAAGGAAGAATTATACGTGGAACAACCCTTAGGTGGTGTCAATCGATCCTTTCCTTATTATGTTTATTACTTGCATAAAGCTTTATATGGTTTGAAACAAGTTCCTAGAGCTTAGTATGAGACACTATCTAGCTTTCTTCTTGAAAACAAGTTCTCAAGAGGAAAGATAAATAAGACATTATTTCTTAGTGGAGTAAAGGGCAAGATCCTTCTAGAACAAATATATGTCGATGATAATATATTTGGATCTACAGATGACAACCTTTGCAAAAAGTTCTCTAACTTAAAGCAAGGGAAGTTTGAAATGAGCAACATGGGCGAGTTGAAATATTTATTAGGACTTCGGGTGACACTATCTTAAGATGGAATTTTCATCTCCCAAACGAAGTTCACTAAGGAGTTACTTAAGAAATTCAGAATGGAGAACGCAACTTCTATGAGGACTCCAAAGGGTTCAACTATATCTCTGGACAAGGTTCAGAAAGGGAAACCTTTTGATGAAATAAATTAAATAAGGATAATTGGATCTTTGCTCTACCTTACTGCGAGTAGACCAAATATAATGTTTTCAACATATGTATATGCTAGATTCCAGGTGAACTCTAAGGTATCTCATTATATAGCTGCTAAGAGGATTTTAAGATATCATAAAGACACGCCTAATCTTAGCTTATGGTATCCAAGAAGTAATGACTACGAGCTAATTCTTTTTTCAAATGCTGATTTTGCAGGAAGCAGTGATGATAGGAAAAGCACTTCTAGGACTTGCTAATTCCTTGGAAGGAGGTTTATATCATGGAGTAGTAAGAAATAGGATTATGTAGCTATCTCAACCGTTGAATCAGAGTATATCTCTGCAGATAGTGGTTGTGCACAACTTCTGTAGATCATAAATAACCTTAAAGATTATAATCTGAAGCTGAAGGAAATTCCAATGTTCTGTGACTCATCCAGTATAAGTACTATTGCAAACAATCCATTCTCTCACAACCCTAAAAATCACATCGAGATACGGTATCATTTCATCCTAGAGTATGTGGAGAATAAGGACATTAATCTCAAATATATTGTAATGCCCCAAAAATCCAGAAAATGGGAAGGAGATGATTTCTGGAAGTTATCGTCAGGCAGTAGTATTAATGCCTGCGGTAGCCAGATGAATTAATCCAACTTCATTTCAGGTAGGTATTACGTTGCAGCAGAAAGGTATTGCATGGTGATACAACTCAACGTACTCGGCGCATTCAACCACTTGATGAAGCGTTGAGAACCTACCGCGGGGCGGTCGTAAGACGTCGTGCGACGATAGCCGGATTAAATGAACAATACGTCTCTAGACTGTACCGCCCGGTGGTAGTGAGGTAATACTGACAGTAGATGGCCATGTGTCAGTGAGGCGGAGGTGATTTTGAGCGACAAAGTAACGCCAATTGGGTAAGCAGTTATTGCCTTTGATGCCACGTGGCGGTAGAAGATACCGCCCGGCGGTAGTAGATACCGCGCAGCGGTAGCTTTGAGATAAAAGCTATGGATGAGATTATTTTCTCATCCTTCCTTCTCTTATTCTCTCTCAAGTTCTTGAAAGAAAGGAAGAAGAGGGGCCGATGGCTGAGGTTTGGAAGCTCGTTGAAGGATATCTTGTGGTCGGTTTTACGTGTTGAAGCAAGATCCATGAAGAGGAAAGTGAGGCAATCCTTTCAATCCAGATAGAAGTCTTGATCATGGCTTCAAAACAATCTACAGGGGTAACGATCATCCTTCTTGGACAAGTGAAGTCCTATTTTTGCATACTCATAGAATCTCCAACCAAAAGGTGGAAAAAGGAGGGATTTCTGATGGGTTGATACGTGATATCCCTTAGTAGCCTTGCATATAGAATCCGGAAATCATAGTACATAATAGGTGTGTTGTGTGAAGTCCATCCGGACAGGTTGGTATGTATTGGTGATATTTTAATTTACGTGTCAAAGAAGACTCCAAGTATAACCGTGTAGTTTACGGGAGTCTGAGGGGTTGTGCCTGCGAACTTGTATAGTAGGAAGTACTAGGGATGAGCTCCAGGAAAATACCCAGAGAATACCATGATTTTGATAAATGTTGGATATCATCGGGCGATACTGGATATCACTAGCAATAGCTCTCGGTGAGCTGTATATATTGTGAAAATCTAGTTTCTGGCACTGTCAGAAACTACAGGTTTTTCAGGAAAGATGTTCCAATTATGGCTGAGTCTGGGGACAGAAAGTGAAGTTATGTTGTTAATGCCATACGATAATAGATATCACTGGTGATAGCTAACATATAACATTTTGATTACAAAGCCTGTCTCTCAGAGACCTCGTGGCTAGTTTGTGAGCTGTGAGCTTGGTGCTCAGTTCTAATGGCCGTGAGAGCCATCTATTGAATGCAACGTTGGTTATGTTTAATTCATGGGAAAGGTGATGTGACCTGTGTCTATCTATTTAGCCACGAATGATCAGCTTTCGGCTATAGCATGGCGATTTGAGCAACGGGAAAAGGCTAAAAAGTACCCCCCTATGTCATACAGTTAATAGACCTAAAGTACGTGGCAATTATCGTTGGCAGTATGGGGAGAGTCTTAGCTTGGTGCCTAACTAATAATTCTCATAGTTTACCATCAGTCTAGGACTTTTGGAAGGTGGTGAGGCTTGGCATTTCTATTTGATCTAGTGGCCAACCTTAGAGGGGGGCGGGAGTGAATAAGGTTTCGAGCGTTATTTGAAAATTCAAAAAATTTCGGGCCAGGTAAACTAGTTTAGGAAGCTACCGCGGGGAATTAGTTAGCTAACGCGCAGCGGTAAGTCACGTAACTCATTTTCCTGTACAATTCACCCTTTAGAGAACTACGCACACTAGAGAGAATTTGATCGTAATGCACAAAAGAATAAAACACACCGAAACTAATTTTATTAGAATTCAAAACAACAAGAAGTTCTAAACGATTACAAAACTATGATCTCCGTGACGCTGGAGATCGAAGGCGGTGAGAAATAAAAACTTTTTGTTTTCTATACAGACCAGCTCCAAGGACCGATTCGCTCTCTCCCTTTCCCTCCAAGAAAGGTATTCGAGTCGGCTCTTCACCTCCACATAAGGAAGGGTCTTAAAGCCCCGCTAGATCCTCCGATCTAGACATCCCTACCCCGGGATGATTTTCTGCGGAATCTTATCCGAATTCCGATGACCCTTACCGGTCAATTTTCCTCACTACAAGATTAAGAAAAAGAGAAGATTACAAAAATAAAGATGTAAAGAATCTAAAGGATTGAGTTCTCCCTCTAGATGATTTCTCCGTCGAATGATCCATGACCGGTGCTTGAGATCTTCGTATGGTAGCAACCGGTCGGCTCTACGTAATTGATGTAGATCTTGGATCATCGGAGTTCTTCGTCCATGAACGGGAGGGAGACGACTTTCTTCTTCTTCGACAAAGATAATTGGAACGGAACGCAGAGAGGCGGCTGAACCCTGGAAAGCTCAAACTTGTCCTTTTTCATCTTAGATCCCCAACATAAAAACTAAGGCGGCCTTATATACGTCTTCGTGAAAATAGGCTACCGGCGGTAGTAAGACTAGTACCCGGTGGTAGGTTCGTACGCTTGATGTGCCAACTGTCCTCCAAATTTGGAAAAATATTCAAAATGAATATTTCCCTTTTCCAATGCTAGCACAACATGTTAGAAAGATAGCGCCCGATGGTAGGCCTATCTAAATGCACTCAACGCCTCAGAGCGTTGAGTTGGTTACCATGGCACGGTACAAAGATATCACTCGGCGGTTGTGACGTCTCAACGTACTCGATGCCTGGGAGCGTTGAGTTGGTTATCGCAGCACGGTATCAAAGCTATCACCCATCGGTAGTGTTTTCTCAATGCACTCAATGCATTGGAGCGTTGAGTGGGCTAGCACGGGCGATAGGACTATCGCCTAGCGGTAGCTTCTCGAGAGATTTATCCAATTAATTCCTCCGACTATCGCCTCTAGTATTACATGACATTATTGTAAGCGTTACTAGTCCTAGCGCGACGTGGTTGGTTCCCGAGCACTACGTCTAATAAATTCACTGCTACCGCGCGGCAGTAACTTCTATCGCTTCGTGTTAGTATCCGTAGGAGACTTCTTTTTCTTTGCGTTAACCTGTCAACCTGCACACTCTATCAACACAAAAAATGATCGAATACAACCTAGGATTTTATATTCTCAAACACAACAAATATGAAACACCAGTTCCAACAAACTCCACCTTTTGATAATATCAAATCCTATTCATGAGAAATTGTAAAGAAGCACATGATTGAGTGAGTATATATAATAGATAATCTTGAACGTTCAGGTTTTAGGTGTCAGGTTCTCTATATAGCTCCCCTTCATACACACTCCCCCTATCTACGTGTTCTACACGCTCCCCCTATCTACGTGCACACCTTGTAGCTAGCTCCCCCTACAAGTGATCCTTCCTAACCCTGGACTCATACTCCTGAACAATCTCTTCTCCCCCTTTGATAGTATTAAAATGGCGGGCCATACCAACAGACATATGGGGTGAGTATAAATAATGAGCGTGATATAGATAGCAGATAGTGCACACAATCAGTAAAGCAAGGAGTGAGAAACCTATGGGTGACCCAAAAACATGCAAATCAGAGAATATGAAGCATATGGACATACATAAGATCGAAGTACATGAACATAGAATAAGTCAGTTCACAAAGTTTATATGGATTGGACAACACAGAGTAGACTAAGCACACAATGAGGAACAATACAATACTACGAGAGTTATAGAGTTATTCACATTTAAACATTGTAAACGTCAAAAGTATAAATCGTGTGCTAGTACCTATCTGCGAAAAAAATGTTGTGCAGTTTCAGTTAAATTCTTATTTATAGAAGCGCTAAATGAGGCAATGAAATGTGTACGTGTAGTATCAAAAGAAAGAAAACACCAAGTAGAAATATCATGGTTTACATGTTTTATCTCGATCCTTAAAAAATGCTAACACGGGAGAAATAAAGTGAACGCTCGCGTCACATGTCAATCTATGTCATACCAAGATTTGAAATAGGGGCACTAAGCTTAAGTTAGATGCACAAGATCGAAATGACTCTTTTATCCAAGGTGCTCATCCTCACAATGCTCATAAAGACTTATCAGGAGGAATGAGCAGTGCTTGGGGGGTTCTTGACATAACATGCGATAGATTGCATAGTTTTCTTTGTAGTTTGCTTTGAGCTATGACTTTTGTATATTTTTAAAGTCAAGGAACCCCGAGTCAATCGAAATCTATCCACGTAGGTAGATACACTTTAACTTGTACACATAAGACCTTAGCACTAGAGATTTGGCTCAAAGTTATTAACTTCATATAAACACATCAAATTAGGATAAAATGCCATGAGTTATAACATATAAGGCTAGTATTCGTACAAGAGTGCTTCGTCTAGGGATGTGTGAATAGTGTGAATTCATTCCCCTTTCTAAATCCTCACCTATACCTAGAGGCATAGTCAACAGACACTAACAAGTCTTGTCACACTAAGTAGTTAAGCACCTATAGATTCGACACACCATGATCGGGGACAGTGTTCACACGAATTAGCACTCTTAACTCAAACATTGTATGTACTCATTATATCCTAAGTTTAGGTCATGTGTGCCCGTAGACATGATCAATTCACAGTTTTTTTGTTTTGGTTTTTAAAATTTTTGTGTTTTGTTTTATTTTTTTGTGTTTTTTTTGAAAAAAACGACAAAGGAACTGAAATAAAGAACGAACAGGCAAATAAACAAAGACACATAAATTTTTTTTTGACATTTTTTAAACCCAAAAAAACATAAACATATTAACGAAAGGAAGAAAGCAAAACAAAAAAATTATGACTATGAAGAGAGGTCCAAAATGACCAGCTCGAGTCGAAGTAATGAGAAACGTGCATCAGGGAGTTGTTTTGTGAATATGTCAGCTAGTTGGTCATCGGTGCCAATGAAACTCTCATGTTCTCCTTTTTAATGTGATCGTGAATGAAATGGTGACGTACATCAATATGTTTTGACCTAGAATGATGTACTGGATTATTTGTCAAGTCTATGGCACTCTTGTTATCGCACCTAAGTGTAAAGTTCCTACAAGTTAGGCCAAAGTCTTCTAATGTTTGAGACATCCACAGTGCTTGTGCGCAACAGCTTCCTAAGGCGACATACTCGGCTTCAGCGGTGGAGAGAGAAACCGAGTTTTGTTTCCTACTAGACCAGGAGACTAGTGCAGGGCCTAAGAAGTGACATGTACCACTCATGCACTTGCGATCAAGTGAGCAGCCAGCATAATAAAAATCGGAGTACCCGTGAAGTATAAAGTCACTGGTGTGTGGGTACCAATGTCTATGTTTTTGTATTCCTACAAGATACCTAAAGATATTCTTTACCGCTTTCAAATGTGACTCTCTAGGGTCAGCTTGGTACCTAGCACACATACATACCGTGAATGTGATGTTGAGCCTAGAGGAACTCAAATATAGCAATGATCCTATCATACCTCTAAACACAGTTTGATCAACGGAGATGCCACTTTCATCCGTTCCTAATTTAAGAGAAGCACTCTCTAGGGCCAGCTTGGCACCCAAAACGCACAAGAATATCTTTGATATATTTTGATTACTTATAAAAATACCGTCTTTGCGTTGAGAAATCTGAAATCCTAAGAAATAGGTAAGTTCTCCTACTATGCTCATTTTGAATTCGTATTGCATTAAGGTGACAATTTGTTCACATAAATTTTCATTTGTGGACCCAAAAAGTGATATCATCCACATAGATTTGTAGAATCATTAGATCTAAATTTTCATTTTTCACAAAGAGGGTGGTGTCCGCACTACTCATCCTAAAGCCATGTCCTATAAGAAAGGATGCGAGCCTGTCATACCAAGTACGGCATGCCTGCTTCAATCTATATAAGGCTTTCGCCAACTTATATACGTGGTTTTGGTAGCGGCATTCATGAATCTGGGAGGTTGCTCGACATATACCTCTTCTTTAATATATTCGTTTAAGAATGCACTCTTAACATCCATTTGATATAATCTAATTTGATTTTAAATTGTAAATGCCAAAAACATACGGATGGACTCAAGACAAGCAACCGGGGTAAATGATTCCTCATAATCTACACCCTCTATCTGAGAGTACCCTTGTGCCACCAACCTAGCTTTATTTCTAGTTATCCTTGACTCACCATCCAGTTTAATTTTGTACACCCATTTTAACCGTATAATTGGATGGCTATCATGACGCTCCACTAAGACCCAAACTTTGCTACTCTTGAATTGATTTAGCTCATCATTCATAGCCAAGAACCATGATTCATCTTTTAAGGCTTTTGAGATGTTCTTGGGTTCAATTTCAGATAGGAAATGTAAGTTTGAAATCGATTCATGTAGTGCAGACCGAGTTCTAACTCCATGAGAGGGCTCCCCTATAATTAGTTCACATGGATGTTGCTTTGAGAAATTTAAGGTACTTGGAGGTCTATAACCGTCTACAAGAGTTGGAGTTTCACTCGCCACTACTCTCTCGTCACCCTTATCCCCTATCAGTACACTATCATCAATTTCCTCTTCATTTGGATTCGGCTCTTTAGCTGGGATATTTTCATCAAAATGCACATGAGTCGACTCTTCAACAACTAATGTTCTCTTATTGAAGAACCTATAGGTAAAACTTGTACTCGAGTATCCTAAGAAGGTGCCTAGATCAGATTTGCTGTTAAACTTTCCTAAGTGTTCCATAGTGTTTAGAATATAGCATGGACAAGCAAAGACCCTAAAGTACGACACAGACGGTTTCTTGTTAAAGAATAGCTCATATAGAGTTCACTTAACAAGGGTTTGAAGCATGACTCGATTCATCACATAGCTTACTTTGTTAACCGCTTCAACCTAGAAATATAATGGTAAGCAAAATTCGGTGAGCATAGTGCGTGCTAACTCTTGGAGAGTGCGATTCTTTCTTTCTACAACACTGTTTTGTTGTGAAGTGCGAGAGGCGGAGAACTCATGCTTTATTCTTAGGGTGTCACACAGATTTATAAAGTCCTCATTCTCAAACTCACCCCATGATCTCACCTGATGCATTTAATTTTTAGCTCTTTCTCATTTTGAAGTCTCATTCAAAGATTTGAGAATTAGTTAAAGGTGTCAGATTAATTTGCAAAAAAGATCGTCCAGCAATAACGTGAATAATCATCTATAAGAACGAACGTGTATCGCTTGCCACCTAGATTACACGTGTAAAGGGGACTAAACAGATCCATGTGAATGATTTCTAGTTGTCTAGTCGCGGAAACATTATTTTTACTTTTGAATGTGGTTTTAACAAATTTGCCTTTTTGACACGGACCATATAAGGAATTTAAACTCCCCACTAAGTAAGGGGAGTTCCCGAACTAGATTGTTCTTAGATAGTTTAACAATAAGCTTACTTCCAAAATATACTAATCTCCTATGCCAAATATCTAATTCCTCATTCTTATTAACTAGACATTTCAAATCAGATGCAGATATATAATCAAAACTAACAGTATAGACATTATAAGTTCTATGAGCTACAAGTAATACACTAGTAGTTTTGGCATCAATTATTTTGCATGTGTTTGTACAGGATTCAAATATAACATTGAGACCCTTATCACAAAGTTGGCTAATAGAAATAAGATTATGCTTAAGTCCATCTACAAACAGAACATTAGAAATTGAGAATGTCTTATTACCTATGGTGTCTATTCTAAGTATACGACCTTTGTTATTGTCCCCAAATGTCATCATGCCTCCCTTCTTCTTCTCCAGGCTAAGGAACTTGTCTTTATCTCATGTCATGTGCTTGGAGCAACCAGAGTATAAGTAACACACATTCCCCTTATTCTTATCTTTCCAACACACCTCAGTATCGCCCTGGACACTGGAATCATCATCGGATTCTTCACGACTCCTTACCATGAGGCACATATTTGCCTCATCTTCAGTGCCAGAGTCTGAGGTGCTTGATTTGTCAGATCCATCTTCTTCCCTTTGTGCCGACTTTTCTTTTCCTTTTCCTCCTTCTGGAGCCTTGGGCAGTCCCTCTTTATGTGCTCAGGCTTGTGACAGTGATAGCACTCAGGCTGGGATTTCTCATCATCGCTTCTTACTTCCATAGCTGGCTTGGTCCACCTTTGGGCTTCTAAAACTCCTCTCTTCAGTAATTTCTTGAATCAGCACCATAGGTAATAAGACATTCTCAATTTTTAATGTTCTGTTTGTAGATGGACTTAAGCATAATCTTATTTCTATTAGCCAACTTTGTGATAAGGGTCTCAATGTTATATTTGAATCCTCTACAAACACATGCAAAATAATTGATGCCCAAACTACTAGTGTATTACCAGGAATTCCTCATTCTAGGTAACTAGACATTTCAAATCACACACAAATATATCATCAAAACTAACAGTATAAACATTATAAGTTCGATGAGCTACAAGTAATACACTAGTAGTTTTGGCATCAATATTTTGCAAGTGTTTGTAGAGGATTAAAATATAAAATTGAGACACTTATCACAAAGTTGGCTAATAGAAATAAGATTATGCTTAAGTCCATCTACAAACATAACATTAGAAATTGAGAATGTCTTATTACCTATGGTGTCGATTCCAAGTATACGACCTTTGTTATTGTCCCTAAATGTCACCATGCCTCCCTTCTTCTTCTCCAGGCTAAGGAACTTGTCTTTATCTCATGTCATGTGCTTGGAGCAACCAGAGTCCAAGTAAAACATGTTCCCCATGTTCTTATCATGCCAACACACCTCAGTGTCACTATGGACACAGGAATCATCATCAGATTCTTCTTGAATCCTTCCCAAGAGGCACAGATTTGCCTCGTCTTCAGAGCTAGAGTCCGAGGTTCTTGATTTGTCAGATCCATCTTCATCCCACATGAGCACCTTAAGTACCTTTTTCTTCCCTTTGTGCCAACTTTTCTTTTCCTTTTCCTCCTTTTGGAGCCTAGCGCAGTCCATCTTTATATGCCCAGGCTTGTGGCAGTGATAGCACACAGGCTGGGAATTCTCATCATCGCTTCCTGCTTCCTTCACTGGCTTGGTACACCTTTGGGCTTCTCCAACTCCTCTCTTCAGGAATTTCTTAAATTGTTCTTGCTTGTTTGGATTTTTCATGAATTTTTTGAACTCCGGAACGTAGAGGCTTTCCTCTTCATCTTCCTTAGATTCTTCAGCAGCTTTTCTCTCCCTTGCAACCTTCAGCGCCAGTCCCTTCTTATTTACTTCTCTGGGATACTCCTTGGCTTAAATATTTAGTTCAAATTCATGTGTTTTCAGATTGCCGATGAGACTTTCTATCTCTAGGGTGCTGATATCATGAGATTCGGCGATCGCAGACACCTTCGGGTTGAAGCGAGGAGGCAAAGATCGCAGGATCTTCCTCACTAGATCACCATTTAGAAAACTATTCCTGGGGGATCTTGAGGCATTGACGATCTTGGTGAATGTGTATGCATGCTGTCTACTTCCTCATCGATCTCCATCTGGAACTGTTCATATTCAGACTCGAGTCGGAACAACTTCGACTCTTTCACCTGCGAAGTACCTTCTTGAGTAAGTTCAAGTAAGCATCAAATATCATAAGCAGTTTCACAGTTGCAGATTCTATTGAATTCAGTTTTATCTAATGCACAGAATAGAGAATTCATAGACTTAGCATTGATCGTACATCTAAGCATATCTGCATCATCCCATTTATCGTTTGGTTTGATTATAATGGTATCACCTATAGTTATCGTGGGTGCAGTGTACTTTATCTCTACCATGGCCCATATGTCCATGCTTTGAGTCATCAGAAAGATTTTCATTCGAGTTCTCCAGTGACTATATTCACTCCCCATAAATAGTTGAGGTCTACTCACACCTTGTCCCTCAGAGAATGCGTGAATAGGGTTGGCCTTCTTACTTCAGATTTTAAGCAGTTAGAAGTAACCTCTCTCTGATACCACTTGTTAGATCTAGTGGCCAACCTTAGGGGGGGTGAATAAGGTTTCGAGCCTTATTTGAAAATTCAAATAATTTCAGTGCAGGTAAACTAGTTCAGGAAGCTACTGTGGGGCATTAGGTAGCTAACGCGCGGTAGTAAGTCACGTAACTTGTTTTCCTAGGCAATTCACCCTTTGGAGAACAACACACACTAGAAAGAATTTGATTGTAACATATAAAAGAATAAAAAACACAGAAACTAACTTTATTAGAATTCAAAAAACAAGAAGTTCTCAACGATTACAAAATTATGATCCCCGTGACGTTGGAGATCAAAGGCGGTGAGAAAGAAAAACTTTTTGTCTTTTATACCGACCCGCTCCACGGACTGATTCACTCTCTCCTTTTCCCTCAAATAAAGGTCTTCGAGTCGTCTCTTCACCTCCACACAAGGAAGGGTCTTAAAGCCCCGCTAGATCCTCCGATCTAGACGTCCCTACACCGGGACGATTTTCTGCAGAATCCTACCCGGATTCCGACGACCCTCACCGGTCAATTTTCCTGACTACATGATTAAGAAAAAGATAAGATTACAAAAATAAAGATGTAAAGAATCTAAAGGATTAAGTTCTCCCTCTAGACAATTTCTCCGTCGAGCGATCTGCGGCCGGTGCTTGAGATATTCATATGGTAGCAACCGGTTGGCTCTTCATAATTGATGTAGATATTGGATCGTCGGAGTTCTTCGTCCACGAACGGGAGGGAGACGACTTTCTTATTATTTGATGAAGACAATTGGAACAGAATGCAGAGAGGCTGTCGAACCATAGAATGCACGAACTTGTTCTTTTTCATCTTAGATGCCCAACACAGAAATCAAGACGGCCTTATATATGCCTTTGTGAAAACAGGCTAGCACCGGCGGTAAGACTAGGGATCGGTGGTAGGTTTGCGCACTTAATGTTCCAGCTGTCCTTCAAAATTGGAAAAATATTCAAATTGAATATTTCCATTTTCTAATGCTAGCGCAGCGCGGTAGAAAGATAGCGTCTGGTGGTAGGCCTGTCTCACCACACTCACCGCCTCAGAGCGTTGAGTGGGTTACCGCAGCGCGGTACCAAGCTAGCGCTCGGCGATAGTGCTGTCTCAATGCACTCGATGCCTGGGAGTGTTTTGTGGGTTACCGTGGCGCGGTATCAAAGCTATCATGCGATAATAGTGTTGTCTCAACGCACTCAACGCCTTGGAGCATTGAGTGGGCTAGTCCGGGTGGTAGGACAAGCGCCTAGCGGTAGCTTCCCGAGAACTCGTTCTAATTAATTCCTCCAGCTATCGCCTCCGGTATCGCCTGGCGTTATTGTCAGCATTACTGTTCCTAGCACGGTGCGGTAGTTCCCTAGTGCTACGTCGAATTAATATATTGCTACCGCATGACGATAACTTCTATCGCTCGTCGTTAATATACATAGGAGACTTATTTTTCTTTGTGCGAACCTATCAACCTGCACACTCTATCAACACAAAACATGATCAAATACAACCTGGGATTTTATATTCTCAAACACAAGGAATGTGAAACACCAGTTCCAATAATTTCCAATACACCGATAAGGTGCCCTGAGAGCATAGAACTTTTGGTTGGTGATGCAAACGTTTATGATATCTTGAATGGTGCTTATGTTGTAACTTCATAATATATTAAATGGTCCTTTAGTTATATCTTTGTGTGATATATATATATATATGAATGTAATACCTGCAGAGAAGGATTACCACTGCCCCGGGAATGGGGTTGGGTTGTTATAAATTGGTCAGCTAAAGCTGATCGTTTCCTTGTTCGCCACCTTTATGGTGGAATGTAACTGTGCAAGTGCTGGAGAGCCGAGCAGGAAACATCGGGTTGCAGCCCTTTGATGCTATGCCGGCCCTCGAAGGCCAAGCGAAGAACTTGTTATAGTTTTCATGTGTGGTCAGTCTGCATGCCGTTGTTTGTAAATTACTTTTTTGAAGAGCAACTATAAGGCCTTAAGGCCGCACTTTTTAGTGTATTTTGTATAACATTCCTATGTGATCTTTTAGTAGACATTCGTTATTACCTGAGTTCTAATAACCCATGAAGCTTCTGCTAGAATGCTCTTAGTTAGGATTCGTTTGGTAGTTTTGATATTCACATGTAACTACGCTGACTGTCCGTAGTATAGGGCGTGGGACCTCGGTCAGATCTTCTGTTATATCCTACGTTGACGGATGGGGGTGTTACAATTTGGTATCAGCTTCTTATCTCTGTCTTCCTTCTATGAATTCGTGGTCGAATTCATTTGAGGGGTGGGAAGCACGTGTATGTGCTTATCATTATAACAAAAAATTAACTCAATAATGTCCACTTAGGAATAAAAATACACAAATTAGCGTGTTACTACTGATCATTGTTTGCCTTGTAAGTAGTTGCTGAATTGTGTATTTTACACTTATAGTTGACTCAAAGTGGTGCTGGGCAGTCTAAACCCCAATGTTCTGTAGAGAGTGCAACACCAACTAATGTGCCCACACCTCCCCCTTCTGTAAAAACGATACGCTTAGTTGTTGAGGCAGTGTTTGTTATGATAAATGCACAACCGACTAGGCCAGTGCATCCTGCTATGGTCCCAAACCAGGTTAGTGTGGCTGAGCCTATAGCTATCAGGCAAGTGCTCATTGAGGCTTTGGTGGAAAGGTGAACTAATGAAAGATAATTGAAGCATTTTATGAGTTTTAGTCCTCCTATGTTTATGGGTGTAGGATCCCCAACGCATGGGGAGGACTGGCTTTTGTGTGTCAAGAGAGTATTGACGATGATTGAAATAGAGGAGGGGCACAAGGTAACCATGGCCACTTTCCTGTTGGAGGGAGAGGCTCGGCTTTGTCAGGATGAGTTGGAGTTACATCACTTTCAAGTAGACGACTATTTGAGATCTCGATGGATGAGTTTTAGAGATTATTTTTGGTAAAGTATCTGCCTTCATCGTAGTGGATTGCCATGCAGAATGAGTTCCAACACTTGACTCAGGGCAAGAGTACTGTTGATAACTACTTACATGATGAGTTCACTAGGTTGGGACGATAGTCAGGGTCTACTTTCGCTGACAAGGAGCATAAGACCAATCGGTTCTACAAGGGATTGCAGGATGAGCTGAGGGTACTTCTCTCGGGTCTGATGAATCAAGGTTTTCAAGTATTCGTTAATACAGCTCGTTCATTGGAGAAGGACATGAAGAGGGTGTAGGGCAAGAAGGACTTGGATATGAAAAAGCCTGAGTTCAAAGTGCCGACTTCTTCAAAATCACATTTTTGAAAATGGAATAAGAAGTCCAAGTCTTCTTGACAAGCTCTGTCTACTGTTGCTTCTGGAGCAACGTCTGGGCAAAGCACTCGTATATGTTATACTTGTGGCTAGCCAGGGCATTTTGCCCGTGATTGTACAAGTGGCTTTCCAAGGATGGATAAGAAGATAGGAGCATCATATGCTGAAAAGGGAAAGGCGGTAGAGTCTGCTGCATCCCAATATGCTCCAGCTCAACAGAGGGTTTACAATCTTGGCAAACAGGAGGCCATTAAACAGGCTGATGTCATCATAGGTACGAGTATTATATAGTTTTCATGCTTTGTATGCTTTATACCTGGTGAATTGCTTGTGTATAATTCGATCAGTATAGTCTTTGTCCTTATTTGAGATTACCCGGTGAGAGCACTGTTCAACACAGGTGCTTCTTATCGTTTCTATCTAAGGACTTCATATTGCAAATCGGAGTGCCTAATCTTCTGTCAACAGATAGATTAAAGATGTTGATACCTAATAGATGCTTATTGTTTGCGGATAGATCTTGGTGTGTTGAGGGGCATATATGAAGTCAGGATTTTGGATTGGAAGCATCAGTGCTACCAATATCTGAGTTTGGTGTAATCTTTAGCATGGGCTGGCTCTCGGAGCAGCGTGCTTGTATACATTGCAACTATATGGAAGTCACAGTAGGACAGAACACCAAATGAGAGACTATGTTCACTGGTATGCGAGGAGCTAGCAAGATATTGATGTCTACTATCCAAGTATTCAAGGCAGTTCAAAAGGGCGCGAAGTTATTCTTCAAGCTATTAGAGGTCGTTGAGCTGAAGACCAGTTTGAGTGACGTTCCTATTATGTCGGATTATGCCGATGTGTTTCCTAAAGATCTCCAAAGGATTCCACCCCAGTGAGAGATTGAATTTGCTATTGAATTGGTGCCAGGTGTGAAACCTGTGGCCCGCTCACCGTACCGAATTGCGCCAAAGGAAATGACGGAATTGAAAATTTAATTACAAGAATTGCTAGAGAAAGTATATCACCATGGAGTACAACGGTTCTCTTTGTGAAGAAGAAGGAAGGAAGCTTTTGTCTATGCATTGATTATCAAGAATTAATCAAGATGACGGAGAAAAACAAGTATCAGATTCTATGGATTGATGACTTGTTTGATCAGCTGGTGGGATCGACTGTCTATTCAAAGCTAGATTTAAAGTCTGCTATTACCAATTACGGATTAGGGAATGTTACATTCCCAAGATAGCTTTTGGTACATGCTACGGTCACTATGAGTTCACTACAGTGTCGTCTGGACTAACAAACATGCCATCGGTATTCATAGACTTGATGCACAAGACTTTTCGGGAGTACATAGATCAATTTGTGATCGTCTTTATTGACGGCATATTGGTGTACTCTCAATTAGAAGAAGATCATGCAAATCACTTGAGGATGGTTTTGCACACCCGGAGGAGAAATAAACTCTATGCCAAGTTCTAAAAATATGAGTTTTGGTTATCGTCAGTGGCTTTTCTTTGCCATGTGGTTAGTGGAGAGGGTATTGTTGTGGATCCAGCGGAGATTTTTGCATACGAGAGTGACCTATGTTGTCTACTACAGCGGAATTCGGGAGCTCCTTTGGACTTGCTGGCTACTACAAGCACTTCGTGGAGAACTCTTTTTGGATAGCCTTACCTCTCACCACACTGACGAGGAAAGTTCAGAAGTTCATTTGGACACTTGAGTGTGCATGGGATTTTGTGGGGTTAAAAAGTCGCCTGACCACGACACATATCTTGAGTTCGCCATGTGGTACAGACGGATTTGAGATCTATAGTGATGCTTTAGGGAGCGTCTTAGGTTGCGCTCTTCTACAGTTTGGAAAGGATATATCTTATGGCTCATGCCAGTTGAAAGTGCACGAGCGAAATTATCCAGTACATGAACTGGAGTTGGCGGTTATGATTTTTGCACTTAAGCTATGGCGCCACTACTTGTATAGCGTGAAAGTTGACATATTCACGGACCATAAAAGACTTAAGTATTTAATAGATCAGAAGGATCTCAATATGCGACAATGGAGGTGGATAAAGTTCCTCAAGGACTACACCTTCAAGATACATTACACTCTGGGGAAGGGAAATATATTCCCAGATGCCTTGAGTCGTAGGAATCTAGTACGGGCAAGTTGGCTACAGATGCATGACGAGCATCAGATCCAGGAGTTAGAGGCCTTAGATATTTCTTGTGTTGACAATAATACCACTACAAATGCATGCTTGAACTGGAGGAGGTGCAATATGACCCAGCAAACTGGATTCGACGAGCAATGGAACTCGATGAGAGTATGAAGCGCTATGAAGTGGATGGGTCAGATTCCCAATTCTCCTTGGATGACGACCTTTTATCAAAAGACAGTCATTTGTTTTTCCCAAATATGGGCAAATTACGGGAGGAGTTGATGTATGAGGCACACTTTACTAAATACTCAATCCACCAAGGGAGCACAAAAATGTATAAGGACATGAAAAATATGTTCTGGTGGCCGGGTTTAAAGAAGTACATATCTCTTTACGTGGCAATGTACCGTACTTGTGTCTTGGTAAAAGCTGAATGTTAGAAACCTAGTGGGTTCTTGATGTCGTTGCCAATTCCAGTGTGAAAGTTCAATGGCATATCTATGGATTTCATGCATGGGTTGCTGAGATCATAGAGCAGAAACAATGCAGTGTGGGTTATCATTGATTGGTTGACAAAGGTATCAAACTTCATACCGAATAAGAAGGACGATTCAGTTGAGAAATTGGCTAAGTTATATATTGACAACATAGTACGTTTGCACGGTGTGCCGCGTAGCATCGTCAGTGACAAAGATAGGTGCTTTACTTCAAATGATTGGAGGCTAATCTGCCAGTTGTTGGGTACTAAACTGAAGTTCAGTATGACCTTTCATCTGTAGACGTATGGTCAGACTGAGAGAACTAATAGGACAATAGAAGATATGCTCCATATGTGCGCCTTTGATTTCTAGAAGAGGTGGGAGGACCATCTCTATATGATCAAGTTCACCTATAATAATAGCTATCAAGCTAGCATTCAGATGGAGCCCATTGAAGCTTTATACGACAGGAAGTGTAGTACTCCTTTAGCTTGGGCAGAAACAGGCAAATCGAAGCTATATAAGCGTAAAGAGGTCAAAGATGCAAATTCGACTATACACACTATTCGAGAGTGGTTATTGGTTGCTTAGGATAGGCAAGCAAAGTACCATAACGCCAAGCACTGAAACATGGAGTTTGCGGTTGGAGATTGGGTATATCTGATGATAAAACCATTCAAAGGCATGTAAAGGATTCGACACTCAGAGAAGCTGAGTCTAAGGTACCTTAGTCCATTTTAAGTGGTTGAACGAGTAGGTGAAGCTGCCTATTGGTTAGCTCTTTCGACAGATCTCAGTGGTTTGCACGATGTGTTTAACATATCGGTGCTGTGGAAGGCCTTGCAAGAGCCTACGCAAGTGATGCTAACGATCAAGTACCAGTCTATAGTGGGATAACGTTGAAAGTTAGACCCATTCTTATCGAGGACATGGAGATCAGGCAGCTATGAAACAAAGCAATCGGGATGGTCAAAGTCCATTGTGACAACTATGGCCATGAAGAACTGACATGGGAGCATGAGAAAACCATGTGAGATGATTTTCCCGAGTTATTTTTCTAAAGAAAGGTTGCAAAAGTGTGTACTTTTTTCCTTCGATTGAATAGGATTTATGGACGAAATATCTTAAAGGAGGGGAGAATTATAATGCCCCAAAAATCCTGAAAATGGGAAGGAGTTGGTTTCTGGAAGTTACCACCAGGCAGTAGTGTTAAAACCGGCGGTAGCTAGCTGAATTAATCCAAATTTTTTTTGGGTAGGTACTACGTGGAAGTAGAAAGGTATTGCGTAGCGATACAACTCAACGTACTCGGAGCATTCGACGCACTCAACGAAGCGTTAAGAACCTACCATTGGGCGGTAGTAAGCTATCGTGCGGCGATAGCCAGATTAAATTAACAATATGTCTCTGGATGATGCTATCGGGCGATAGTGAGGTAACGCTGGCAGTAGATGGCCATGTGTTAGTGAGCCGGAGGTAGTATTGAGCGACAGAGCGATGTTGATTGTGTTAAGAGGCTACCACCTTTTATATCACGTGGTAGTAGCTTTCAGATAAAAGCCTATGGATGAGATTGTTTTCTCATCTTCCCTTCTCTTATTCTCTCCCAAGTTCTTGAAAGAAGGGAAGAAGAGGGGCTGAAGGCTGAGCTTTGGAAGCTTGGTAAAGGAATCCCGTTGTCAAATTTATGAGCTGAAGCAAGATCTATGAAGATGAAAGCGAGGAAACTCCATCCAGATAGAAGACTTGATCATGGCTCCAAAATGATCTACTAGGGTAACGATCTTCCTTTTTGTACAAGTAAAATCTTACTTTTGCATACGCATGGAATCGCCCACCAAAAGGTTGAAAAAGGAGGGAATTCTGAAGGGTTTATATGTGATATCCCCAAGTAGTCTTGCATATAGAATCCAGAAATTGTAGTACGGAATTGACATGTTGTGTGAAGCCCATCCAGACAGGTTGTTCCAGATTTGTGATGTTTTAATTTGTGTGCCGGAGAAGACTCTGAGTATAATTATATAGTTTACGGAGTCCGATGGGTTGTACCTGCGTACTTGCATAGCAGGAAGTACTGGAGAAGTGCTCCAGGAAAATACTTAGAGAATACTACAGTTTTGATAACTGTTGGATATTGTCGGGCGATAGTGGATATATCTAGCGATAGCTCTCGGTGAGCTATATACGTTGTGAAAGTCAAGTTTCCGGCATTGCAAGAAACTGCAGGTTTTTTGGAAAGATTTTCTAGTTGTGGCTGAGTCTGGGGACAGAAAGAGAAGTTCTTTTATTAATGCCAGGCGATAGTAGATATCGCTAGTGATAGCTTCCATATAGCATTTTGATTATTAAGCCTGTCTCTCGAAGACCTTGTGGCTATTTTATTAGTTATGAGCTTGGTGCTCAGCTCTGATGATCATAAGAGTCATCTATTGAATGTAACGTTGGTTATGCTTAATTTACGGGGAAGGTGATGTGGCCCTCGTCTATCCATTTAGACACGAATGCTCAGCTTTAAGCTATGGCATGGAGATTTGAGCAACAGGAAAAGGCTGAACCGTACCTGCCCTATGTCATACAGTTTGTTGGTACCCTAGTTTGATTTGAGTTTAGTCTTGTCTTTTTTAGTCCCTTGACCCATGAATTATCTATGGTCAAAGGTCAGGTGTCTAGCTGTAGAGTTCCCAGCTTATCCAGATAAGAATTTGGTTAAGTTGTGTGTTCGTTCGACTATAGTCGAACGTCGCTCGACTATCGTCTATCGGCTGATCGACGATCGTCTATCAGTTGGTCGACGTTATGTCTGCTTTGATGGTTCGACTATCTATTCTGATAGTTCAACTATCTGATAGTTCGACTATCTGTTGATAGATCAACTATCTGTTTTGCTTTGATAGTTCGACTATCTGTTGATAGGTCGACTATCTGTGTTGCCTTGATAGTTCGACTATCTACTTGGATAGTTCAACTATCTGATAGTTCGACTATCTGTTGATAGATCGACTGTCTGTTTTGTTTTGATAGTTCGACTATCTGTTGATAGGTCGACTATCTGTTTTCTGTGATAGGTCGACTATCTGCTTGATAGGTCGACTATCTGTGTTTGTTTGGTAGTTCAACTATCTGTCAGGATAGATCGACTATCTGATAGCTCGACTATCTGTTCTGATAGGTAGACTATATGCCGAGGTAGTTCGACTATCTTCTTTGATAGTTCGACTATCTGGATTGTTCGACTATCTGTCTGATAGATCGACGATCTCCGTGCGCCGTTCGACGATCTCCGAAGGTCGTTCGACGTTTTGTTGTATGCTCTTATTTAGTTTGTCGTCTTCTGTGATGTGACTAAATTAATATCTATTTTGGCATATTTTATAATAGATTATCTGAATATTTTGTAACATTATTTCCATGCAATATCAGTTCTATTCTATATGCATGAGCTAATCTTTTCTGACAAAGTTGTTTGTCTTGTAGCTGAGATATGCAATCTGCTTTATCTGCCAGGCTGTCCTTTATAGCCGTTAGACTCAAAAAGTCTTCCTTGGCCGTAAAGAGTTCTTTCTGATGTGACTTTATCTTATATTATTTCATCAGAAGTATTTGCAGCTTCTTAGAAAGCTTTATCCTTTTATAGGATATCTGCCTGTTGTAGTTTGTTTTTGCTTTATGCTTTTTGCAGCCCAGCTTGTAGAGTTCAGAAAACGACAAGATTCAAACTCAATTAGAGTCGTTGCTGCTGCTGATATATAAAGACTTCTTTGAAGAAGAAATCAACTAGTTCACAGAGATAAGAAATTGATTCAGCAAGCTTACAGCAAGAACAAGTCTACCTGCTCTCAACAATCTTCATTCAACTGAGAAGTGTTAACTCTTCTGCTCTTCTTCAACCTGAGTTCTCCTGTTCCAGGAAGTTCTAACTCAGAGATCTTTTGAAGAAGAAGAAGAAGAAGATAGCTGCTAGAAGATTTTCTTTTATTATTTTATATCTTCTTGTAGTTCTTCCTTCAGTTTTTACTGAAGTGTTTCTGTACTGAAGCAAGACTTCACCTGGACGTTCTTTGATCCAGGGGGAGCCTTGATTCTTTTAGAGCTCTCTAGCTCAGTGCAAGTTATTGTGCTTCTCTAATCTATTGTAAAATAGAGAATACACCTTAACCCCTTTCCCCCTCCTGTACAGGGTTATTACTCCCTTCAAAAGTATCCCTTGGTGGCAGGGAACCTGATCAAAAACCTGTGTTTGGTTTTTAGACACCTGATCAAAAGTCTAAAGGGTCTATTGATTTACCTGAAGCAGATCTTGTTGGTGGGAGGGCACCTGATCAAAAACCTGAGTGGATTCCTACCTTGTTGGTAGAAGAGTGGACGTACCCAAGTTGTTTGGGGAACCACATAAATTCCTTGTGTCATCTGGATTGCCTTGTTTAAATTCTTGCATTGTGGCTGTGATTAGATATAACTAGGTTTGCTAGTTGCTGATTAGGATATCCAAGCCTTAACTGTAATTACAGTTAGCTTGAGTCTGTGCACATCACTTGTGTTAGGCTTTAGGGTTATCTCTATATCTATAATCTTTTCATTCCGCATTTCACTCCAAGGGAGTTGGGAAGACTATCAAGTTTGTTAAGTCAAATTTTGATAACTCTATTCACCCCCCCTCTAGAGTAGTATCTATCCCTTCACTTTCAATTGGTATTAGAGGGAGGTTAACTGACTGAATAGGCTAACACCTAAGTCACAAGATCCTGATAGATACCAAAGTTTATAGATATTCTCTGTCACTATCATGGCCTAGTCCAAGGATTATTCTAGCACCAGACTTCCAGCATGCAACTTAGCTAAGTTTGGCATCTGGAAGGTAAGGATCAAATTATATATGAATTCTATTGATGAAAGTATTTTTGCTTCTATTTTGTCAGGACCCCCAAGAGCACCTGCTGCTGCTACTGCCTCATCATCTGATATGAGTGCAGTGCCTCCTCCAGACTACAATGATGAGTACAAAAAGGCAAAGATAGCAGATGCCAAGGCAATGAACATTCTAGCTCAGACAATGTCTGATGAGGTATTCCAGAAGGTTGCTGACTGCTCCTCAGCAAAAGCTATGTGGGATACACTGAACCAGATTGTAGCAGGTTCAGCTGATGAAAGGAAGGACAGGAGGTCCAACCTTATCTCACAGTATGAGAACTTCAAGAAAACTGATGCTGAATCAGTTGAAGCCATGTACACAAGGCTCAGCTCAATCATCAATGAGCTGAGGACCCTTGACAAGGGCATTTCATTGACATAGGTCAATGATAGATTCTTATGTGCTTCCCTAGCACATGGGATCTAAGGATATGGCCTATCAAGGAAGCCAGAAGTACAACAGAGATCTCAACAGAAGCTCTTCTCGGCAAGCTCAAATCTTTTGAGCAAGTGCTGAAGACAAGGGAAGCAGAAGTTGAAGCAAAGACCCCTACTCCAACAAGAAAAGAGAAATCTCTAGCTCTTAAGGCTGCTGATGCTTCTGAAGGCAGCCAATCCAATGAGGAGCTAATGGCATTATTTGCCAAGATATTTCTCAAAATGGGGAGAAAGGAATTCAGAAAGAAGTCTTCACGCTATGTAGACAAACCAAGGTATGATCGTTCTCCTGCTAAAGAAATTATCTACTATGGTTGCAGGAAGCCTGGACATATCTTACCAGATTGTCCAGAGGAGAAGAACAAAGATATGAGGAAAGAAAAGGAACAGCACAGGAAGCACTCCAAGCCATCCTCCTACAAGAACAAAAAGAAGGAGAGTGGTTTCATTGCTGAAACCTGGAGTGATTCTGATGAAGAATCTTCCTCCTCTAGCTCCAGTGAGGATGAGGAAGAAAAGAAGGCAAAGGAAGTTTGCCTGATGGCAATAGATGCCTGCAGCAATCATTCAGCTGCAGAGAGTTCAGATTCAGAGGAAGAAATGCCAACAGAAGATGAGGTACTATCGTCTTATGATTTTACTTCAGCAGAATTCAAATTAGATTTTAAATCTTTATGCTTAGATTTAATTAGTTCTGAAAAAGAATTTAAAGAACTTAGACATAGGCTAGCTGAATCAGAAATCATATCTACTGAAAATATTAAGTTAAAGGAAGATCTCACTAATTATAGTGAAGAAATTAAGTTTCTTAAAATTGAGTTAGCTAAGTCTAAAAGGTTAGAAGAATCTCTAAATGGTAGAAGCCTTAAGCTGTTAGAGATAACCAGCATGACTAACACTAGGTCAGGTAATAACAAATTAGGCTTAGGAGCTTCTCCTAGTGAACCACCCATTATTCTTAAAAATAATCTTTCAACTCCAGTGAACTTTGTTTCAGCTAGTGGAATGAAGAACACTGAGCAAGTAAATCAAGTTAATAAAGCTTTAAATAAAGCTAAGAGAGAAAAGAGGAAGAAATTTTTTAAAGAAATACAAAGAGCGTCGAATGCTGCTCGACGATCCGAAGCTCAATGGTCGAACGAAGCTCGACGATCTGAGCGCGCATCGTCGAACATCGATCGACGTTTTCAATATGATTTTCAAAATTATCATCAGTACCATAGAAACCTAAATGAAAATAGAAACCCTAGGTTCGTTGACCCATCATCTGCATGGAGAATACCACCTAGGAGATCTCACCCATTAGGTTATCACCCTCAGCCTGCATTCTCATTTATTTCCAGCTTCTCTTATGTGAAAAACAAGGGACCCAAGGTTACCTGGGTCCACAATGTCTAAATGAATTTCTTGCAGGTGAAGGCCTATCTTATCACTCAAAATAAGTGGTATTTGGATAGTGGATGCTCCAAGCATATGACAGGAAATAAGGGTCAACTATCAAAGTTCAAAGCCAAGCTCGGCCCAAAGGTGATCTTTGGAGATTCAAGCTGTGGTCAGACAGAAGGCTATGGCAGAATCACTATTGGAGCTGTTACTTTCAAAAGAGTTGCATATATGACAGGTCTGAAGCACAATTTGATTTCAGTCAGCCAGCTATGTGATGCTGGCTACCAGGTTTCATTTTCTAACTCTTCTTGTAATATTACTTTAAATAATAATGTTGTTTTAGTAGGCATTAGATTAGGTAATATTTATTTAGTAGATTTTAACTCAACTCACTCTGAAATCTGCTTGTTTAATGAAGTAACACTTAATTACAATTCTTTGTGGCATAAGAGGCTTAGTCATGTTAACCTTAAAAATATATCTAGGTTATCTAAACACAACCTTGTTAGAGGTTTACCTTCTTGCCCCTACAAGAAGGAGAGCCTATGCAAGGCTTGTCAACTAGGCAAGCAAACCAAGAATTCTTTTAAATCAGTAAATAAAAGTGATTCTCCTAGAATCTTGTATTTATTACATTTGGACCTATAAATGTACAGAGTCTAGGAGGGAAGTATTACACCCTAGTCATTGTAGATGACTTCTCTAGATTCAGTTGGGTGTTCTTTTTGAGAACTAAGGCTGATAACTTCAAAGCCCTTACATACTTTCTATTATGTGTGCAGACTGAGTACTCTACTCAAGTGGCCTTGATCAGAAGTGATCATGGTACTGAGTTTGACTCTCTTCTCAAGCAAGAATTCTGTGAGAGAGAAGGTATCAAACATAGCTTCTCATCTCCTAGAACTCCCCAACAAAATGGGGTAGTTGAAAGGAAAAATCGAACACTCATTGAAGTTGCTAGTACATTGTTGGCAGATGCTAATATGCCTCTCTCCTATTGGGCAGAAGCTGTTAGTACAGCCAATTATGTCTTGAATAGAAGTCTGATACACAAGCTTAAGTGTATAACTCCGTATGAGTTGCTTAAAGGAAAGAAACCTAAAATTAATTATTTTAGAGTATTTGGCTGGGTAGTGTACATTCATAATAACAATAAAGAATACCTTAGAAAATTTGAAGCAAAAGCTTCAATGGGAATTATGCTTGGATATTCCCAAGTAAGCAAAGCTTATAGGGTTTATAACAAATCAACCTGTAAAATTGAAGAATCTGTGCATGTATCTTTTGATGAGTCTCAGATGTTTTACAAGGAGAAGGAAACTTCTCCTTCCTCAAGTTCATTGCAGGTACCTGATGCTACTCAAGAGATTCTTCAACTATCAACTCTTCAGATCACTGAATCAGACAGTGATGAAGCCATTGCAGAAGTTGCTGCTGTACCACCAATAGTAGATCAAATTCCTCCTGAGGAATTAATCCCAACTATTACTGAAGATCACATCCCACCAGCTGATATTGTCACACTTAGAGATCACCCCACATCTCAAGTGATTGGAGACATATCAGCTGGTGTTCAAACAAGACATCAGTTAAGACAGGATGTGATGCATGCTTGTTTCCTTTCACAGATTGAGCCCCTCACCTTTAAAGATGCTGAGCTAGATCCCCACTGGATCATTGCTATGCAAGAGGAACTTAATCAGTTTGAGAGATGTAAAGTTTGGACTTTGGTTCCAAGACCTAAAGGCCAACTGATCATAGGCACCAAGTGGGTGTATAGAAACAAGTTGGATGCAAATGGAATTATTGTAAGGAATAAAGCTAGGCTTGTAGCTCAGGGCTACAGACAGGAGGAAGGTATAGATTATGACCAAACCTTTGCTCCTGTTGCAAGGCTAGAAGCAATAAGGATCTTCTTGGCCTATGCAGCCTACATGAAGTTTAAGGTCTTTCAGATGGATGTCAAAAGTGCATTCCTAAATGGTGAGCTTAAGGAAGAGGTGTTTGTTGAACAACCACCAGGGTTTGTTTCTTCAACTCAACCCTCACATGTGTTCAAGTTGCAGAAAGCTCTTTATGGACTAAAACAAGCACCCAGAGCCTGGTATGAGACTCTAGCTAGTTTCCTGTTAGAGCACAACTTTACTAGGGGAGTAGTTGATAGAACCCTTTTCGTCAAGCACCACAAGGACACAATCCTGTTAGTTCAAGTGTATGTGGATGATATTATATTTGGTTCCACTGATCCCAAACTTTGCAAAAGGTTTTCTGACCTGATGCACTCTAAGTTCTAGATGAGTAGTATGGGTGTGCTGTCTTACTTTCTTGGTCTCCAAGTTAAGCAAGATGCTGATGGCATCTTCATCTCCCAATCCAAATATGCCAAGGAATTGGTAAAGAAATTTGGGATGGCGGATGCTTCAGCAATGCCTACACCTATGGCTACTAATGTAGTTATTGATTCTGATGATCACGGCAAGCCAGTTTATCAAAAGAATTATAAGGCCATTGTTGGTTCCCTATTATATTTAACTGCAAGTTGGCCAGATATAATGTTTGCTACATGCCTTTGTGCTAGATTCCAGGTCAACCCCAAGGAATCTCATCTGATTCTTCTCAAGAGAATCCTGAGATACCTGAAAGGATGTCCAAATCTAGGACTTTGGTACCCAGCTGAGTCAGAATTTGAATTAATTGGATATACTGATTCTGATTATGCTGGTTGCAGAGTTGACAGGAAGATCACCTCAGGAACTTGTCAGTTCTTGGGAGAGAGATTGGTCTTTTGGTTCTGTAAGAAGCAGGCTTCTATCTCAACTTCAACTGCAGAGGCTGAATATATAGCAGCTGCCAGTTATTGTTCACAGATCCTGTGGATTCAAAACCAGCTTGTGGATTATGGTTACTCACACAAGAACACCAAAATCATGTGTGATAGTACCAGTGCTATCTCAATTGCATAAAATCCTGTGCACCACTCTAGAACGAAGCACATTGAACTTCGGCACTATTTCCTGAGAGATTGTGTGGAAAAGAACAAGATTTGTCTTGAGTTCATATCCACTGAGTTTCAGAGAGGTGATATATTCACCAAGCCCTTAGATGAACAGAAGCATCTGTTCTTTTTAGTTCAACTAGGCATGATCAATGGAAGAGACTAAGTGTGACTATATCTGCCAATGTTGAAACCTGCTTGAAGATCGTCGAACGATGCTCGAAGATCGTCGAACGGATCAAGCCTATCGTCGACCTCTGGTTGATGATAGCTTATCTGTTTGAAGATCGTCGACCGGCGTTCGAAGATCGTCGAACAGGTCGAGCTTATCGTCGATCTCTGGATGACGACAGCTTGTTGTTTGTGAAGACAGAAATAGTCGAACGATTGATCGACTACTCTGCTTCAGGACCGATCGTCGAACGACCGTTCGACCATCGTGTCCAGTATCTTTTAAATAGATCGACTATCTCCGGTCTAATATAAAGCCGATAGTCGACCTAGGTTAAAAGATCTTTGCTTATATCGTCGACGGAGAGCGTCTTTTCGCATTCCGTCTTCCCGCTTGCTCCTTGTCTTGCGATTTTCTGCTGATTCGTCTTCTCCGTTTCTCTCGCACCTTCTCCAGCATTTCCATGGCGATTTCTCCAGCGATTCTAGCAGTAGTAAAGTTTGATGCAGGATTCAGTGTGGATTTTGACGCATTCAACTGCTGCGAACTCGGTATCGTGGAAATTCTTCAGCTCTGCAAAGATCAAGGTTTGGAAAGGCTCATGTCAACAAGGATCAAGATAAACCCTCAAGTGATAAAAGAGTGGGCTTTCACCTCGTTTTCTACTGATGATTCGATGATAGGAATTATTGGCGGAGAAGAGGTAATTCTGACTCCCGCCGTTTTGACTGATGTATTTGGATTAATTAATGGTGAAGAAGAATATGAGCAAGATGCTCCAGAATTTGGAAGAATGTTGATTGAGCTGGGACATGCAGAAGGCATTCCCTCAAAGATGCTCAAGATAAATTTTCCTTTTAAGATTAAATTTCTTGCTGAGATTGTCGGAAAAGTGCTGCTAGGCAAACACTCTGCCCATGATAACATTACAAGACAACAATTTGCACTTTATGTGTGCAATTGTCAACAAGAAAAGGATCAATTGGGCAGGTGTTCTGTTTGACTTGATAAGGAAGAAGAATAGCAAGAAGGAAGTTACCCTAGGAAGGGTTGTTGGGATTTTTCTGAAGGAAAGATATCCCCACCTGTTGATTTCAGCTGCTACATCGATAAATGCCAGCAAAAAGATGGATCCCAATCTGTTCTCCAAATGGAAAAGGGCATTCCTGAAGCCCGCTCCAGCAGGGGCTGCTCCAGCTGCATCTGAGAGCACCAGGACTGTTTCAGTCGCTCCTCGCCCTCTAGAAGCTGGCTCAGCTTTTCCATCCCTTCCATCCTCATCCTCAACTTTGTCGTCTACTGCAGTTGAAGTTCCTTCAACTTCAACTGAAGTACGATATTCTACCTCTCCTCCTTTATCTTCTTTCCCGACTGATCTTGCTGGGATTTCTCAACCCAGCTTTGATCTGTTGGCGTCTGATATTTCTTCTCCAGTTCATTCTCCCATTCCATCTCCTCCTCACTCTCCACATCATTCTCCAGTTAAATCTCCAGTTAACTCTTCAGTTCGATCTCCAGTCCTCACCACATTTCATCCTGACACATCAACCATTTCTGCTGCTCCTCCATCCACTGCAGTTCCACCACCTTTTGAAATTACTCCAGAATTTATTACTAGCTTTGTGGAGTTAATTACCCCCTCAATCAAAACCATGATTGATGTGGCAATTGCTCCCCTTGCCTCTTCTATCTCTTCTTTGACTGCTGCTGTTCAGGCACTCTCAAAGTCTGCTGAGCCCTCTTCTACTAGGGGCCTGGTTTCAGTTTCTACTGAAATCAGGCAGGGGGAGATGCTCGATGAAGATATCTCAGAGCAGCCTTTGGCCTCCCCTCCAGCAGCTCATCTTGCAGAAGTTTCAGCTCCTCTATCTGAAAAGGAAATATCTGATGCAATAATGTTGACTGAATTTGTTGTAAAAGTTTACCTGGAAGAATCCTCAACTCCCTTAGTTGCCCTGTACCTAGAAGGAATTATCACCTCCTTTCTAGATGATTTATGGGAGTTAGGTCACCCTGAAGAAAATCCTGAAGGTATGTCTCTTTCCCAATTTGTAGATTACTTAATTGATATGTTAGTATGGGAATATCTGGAAGGGATGACTAGATGTTATTTAGCAAGATTTTACTCCTAATCCTACTGATTTAATGGAAGTAGTGGCAGTTGTCCAAGAGCCAGAACCTGAACCTGCTCCAGAAAATCTAAATGCTGTAGAGCCTGAATCTGTATCAGCTCCTGATGTCCAAGTGGTTGTAGAGCAAGCAGTGCTACCTGAGGCTGTAGAGCCTATTCTAGTTTCTGAGGCTGCTGAACCTGCTCAGCAAGCAGTGCTATCTGAACTGGTCCCCTCGACAGTTCCTGAGTTTCAACAAAAGGATCCTGAAACTGAAACTGAAAAGTCTACTTTATGGGATGATTCCCCAGGTTTGGATCTAGATACTCTCTTGGCACAGGATGCCATGGAAGAAGAAAAAGAGAAAGCTGCCCTGAAAGAAAACGAGAAAGCCATATCAGAAGCTCTTGATCCATATGATTATCCTCCCTCATCCCATTCTGAGGATGAAGATGATTCAGATCTGTCTGAGAATTCTAAGAGAAAGAAAGCTGCAAAGAAGAAAAGGAAAGCTGTAGCTCCTCCTCCTCCAAATTCAGATCATGATATTCCTTACTACATTCTGAAAGGAATTGATCCAAAGTCGAAAGACTTCCAGCACTGGATGTGGTTCTCTAAGAACCAGCAAAAGGAAAGGAAGAAATCTAAGAGGTATGATAGTCCTGCTCCTAGATGGATCCCCAGAGGTCCTCCTCCTCCACCTCCCAGTGCAGGATCCTCTAGCAACTTATCAGAAAATCCGTCTGCTCCTTCTGCAAAGTCTGCACCTTCTCAGCCTCCTTCAAGGAGAAGTTCTCAAAGCCATCAAGGCAGATCATATTCTGGATATCAAAGACATGATGCTGAGGTAAAAGAGCAAGTAAAGGAGGTGGTATATCAAAAGCCAACCTTTTCACCTCCTCCTTCTCCCAAGAGAAAAGTTTCACCTGCTATACCAGATCATGCTGCTAAAGATGTTTCAAAAGATATAAGAAACATTTTCTCAGAAAAGTCCTGTAAGAAATTTGCTGAATTTGCTCCTCCTTCATCTCTTATTATTCAAGAAGTTAAAGAACCAGCTGACAGTATGTTAGATTCATCTGTAAAGTTTAAAGCTGTGAAACCAATAGATACTACATCTAAAAATTTGTATGAAAATCAAGAGCTAGATCCTGATTTCAGGATGGCTCGTTTTCTAGAACTTGTTGGCTCAGCCCAGATTAAGAAAGCTAAGGCTGAAGGAAAAGATTCTGCAAGATTTACAACCATGTCAAAATTCAGAATGAAGGAACTTGATAAAATCCAGGTTAGCCTTGAAGTTTTTGACCCTTCTAAATACAAGGAAAAGCATCCAGAAGCAGTCGTCCCAAGGGTATCAGAACTAAAAATTATTGGTGTACAAGATCTGAAGATGTCAAAGAAAGAAGCCATAGATCCCTTGAGGAAAATCTCTTTTGTTCCTAAATCTTCTGATTCTAAACCTGATTTTGTAGATCCTTAAATTTTATTATCTGATGCTTATTTATCTGATTGATTGATAATTGCTAGTTAGTTGTTTAACTATTTCCTGTATTGTTTTTTTTATTATTCTATAGATAGTTCTGTGTTTTGATTGTTGAGAGACTTAACTCAAATAGGGGGAGATTGTTGGTACCCTAGTTTGATTTGAGTTTAGTCTTGTCTTTTTTAGTCCCTTGACCCATGAATTATCTATGGTCAAAGGTCAGGTGTCAAGCTATAGAGTTCCCAGCTTATCCAGATAAGAATTTGGTTAAGTTGTGTGTTCGTTCGACTATAGTCGAACGTCGCTCGACTATCGTCTATCGGCTGATCGACGATCGTCTATCAGTTGGTCGACGTTATGTCTGCTTTGATAGTTCGACTATCTGTTCTGATAGTTCAACTATCTGATAGTTCGACTATCTGTTGATAGATCGACTATCTGTTTTGCTTTGATAGTTCGACTATCTGTTGATAGGTCGACTATCTGTGTTGCCTTGATAGTTTGACTATCTGCTTGGATAGTTCAACTATCTGATAGTTCGACTATCTGTTGATAGATCGACTATCTATTTTGTTTTGATGGTTCGACTATCTGTTGATAGGTCGACTATCTGTTTTCTGTGATAGGTCGACTATCTGCTTGATAGGTCGACTATCTGTGTTTGTTTGGTAGTTCGACTATCTGTCAGGATAGATCGACTATCTGATAGCTCGACTATCTGTTCTGATAGGTCGACTATCTGCTGAGGTAGTTCGACTATCTTCTTTGATAGTTCGACTATCTGGATCGTTCGACTATCTGTCTGATAGATCGACGATCTCCGTGCACCGTTCGACGATCTCCGAAGGTCGTTCGATGTTTTGCTGTATGCTCTTATTTAGTTTGTCGTCTTCTGTGATGTGACTAAATTAATATCTATTTTAGCATATTTTATAATAGATTATCTGAATATGTTGTAACATTATTTCCATGCAATATCAGTTCTATTCTATATGCATGAGCTAATCTTTTCTGACAAAGTTGTTTGTCTTGTAGCTGAGATATGCAATCTGCTTTATCTGCCAGGCTGTATTTTATAGCCGTTAGACTCAAAAAGTCTTCCTTGGCCGTAAAGAGTTCTTTCTGATGTGACTTTATCTTATATTATTTCATCAGAAGTATTTGCAGCTTCTTAGAAAGCTTTATCCTTTTATAGGATATCTGCCTGCTGTAGTTTGTTTTTGCTTTATGCTTTTTGCAGCCCAGCTTGCAGAGTTCAGAAAACGACAAGATTCAAACTCAATTGGAGTCGTTGCTGCTGCTGATATATAAAGACTTCTTTGAAGAAGAAATCAACTAGTTCACAGAGATAAGAAATTGATTCAGCAAGCTTACAGCAAGAACAAGTCTACCTGCTCTCAGCAATCTTCATTCAACTGAGAAGTGTTAACTCTTCAGCTCTTCTTCAACCTGAGTTCTCCTATTCCAGGAAGTTCTAACTCAGAGATCTTTTGAAGAAGAAGAAGAAGATAGCTGCTAGAAGATTTTCTTTTATTATTTTATATCTTCTTGTAGTTCTTCCTTCAGTTTTTACTGAAGTGTTTCTGCACTGAAGCAAGACTTCACCTGGATGTTCTTTGATCCAGGGGGATCCTTGATTCTTTTAGAGCTCTCTAGCTCCGTGCAAGTTATTGTGCTTCTCTAATCTATTGTAAAATAGAGAAGACACCTTAACCCCTTTCCCCTCCTGTACAGGGTTATTACTCCCTTCAAAAGTATCCCTTGCTGGCAGGGCACCTGATCAAAAACCTGTGTTTGGTTTTTAGACACCTGATCAAAAGTCTAAAGGGTCTCTTGATCTACCTGAAGCAGATCTTGATGGTGGCAGGGCACCTGATCAAAAACCTGAGTGGATTCCTACCTTGTTGGTAGAAGAGTGGACGTACCCAAGTTGTTTGGGGAACCACTTAAATTCCTTGTGTCGTCTGGATTGCCTTGTTTAAATTCTTGCATTGTGGCTGTGATTAGATATAACTAGGTTTGCTAGTTGCTGATTAGGATATCCAAGCCTTAACTGTAATTACAGTTAGCTTGAGTCTGTGCACATCACTTGTGTTAGGCTTTAGGGTTATCTCTATATCTATAATCTTTTCATTCCGCATTTCACTCCAAGGGAGTTGGGAAGACTATCAAGTTTGTTAAGTCAAATTTTGATAACTCTATTCACCCCCCTCTAGAGTAGTATCTATCCCTTCACTTTCACGGTTAATAGACCTAATGTACGTGGCAATTATCGGTGGCAGTAGGGTAGAGTCTTGGCTTGGTGCCTAACTAATAATGATCATAGTTTACAGTCAGTCTTAGACTTTTGGTTGGTGGTGGGGCTAGGCATTTCTAGTACAATGATAAGGTGCCCTGAGAGCACGGAATGTTTGGCTGGTGATGTAAACATTTATAATATCCTGAATGGTGCTTAAGTTGTGTTGGAACCCAAGTTTTGATTTGGGCAAGGATCACTATAAGGATGTTTAGACTGACCCAAAATGTATAGTCATGGGTCATAGGATGTTTTCTAGGTTTGCTCCTTCAGATAAATTCCATAGAAATTCAGATTTGAAGTTGATAAAATTACTAGAAGAAATTCTCCGAGCTCAGTTCAACAAACTTTGAGCTCAGTTAAACGAACTCTGAGATCAGCTCAAAGAAAACTGTTAAACTCAGTTCAATGATTTTGCAGTTCATATTCTCTGAGCTCAGCTCAACAAGCTCTGAGTTGAGCTCGACGAACTCCGAGCTGAGGTCAACGAACTCCGAGCCCAGTTTGAAGAAAGCTTTAAAATTGAGATCAACGATTCCTGTGCAGTTTTTCAGACAGATTTATTTACAGCTCGTAGAATTTATTGAAGCTTAATTACAAGCATTTATAGCTCTCAGATTTAATGCTATATATTTTTATGAATATAGCCGTTTGGACATAGCATTAAATATGGAGTTAATTACAGATTTTAAATGCCAATTGTTTTCTCAAGGCAGATTCCATTCTTGGAAATTAATTCAGTCATTCCATAGACAGAAAGAATTCAAATGTTTGAATTCTCCAGGAAATAAATATACAGAGAATTATATCTCACAGATGACAAGATATAGAGAGAAAAAATTAAGAAGGCTTTTTCTCAAAGAAGAATAACTCTCGGCAAAAAGCATCTTCCTGAACAACTCTTCATCTTCTTCATCTGTTCTAAGATTTTGAGAGACAAAAAAAACAATATCAGTCTAGAAGCTTGTTGGAGAGAAACATCAAGACTGAAGGCCTATCACCCTAAAGAAAAGCTCCAACTTCCTGAACCAATTCATTATCTCAGGGGGAGCCTTTGCTAATATCAGATCCACAAGAGTCTTGTCAGTTGTATATTGAGAAAGAGAAGACATAATCAATCTCTCATCCCCCCACTGTATAAAGGGTTCTCTACACCCTTCAAAAGTGATTCCCGGTTGTAAGTCACCTAACCAAAAGACTTGAGATTTGGTTTTTGAGCACCTGATCAAAAGCACATTGGTGGCAGTCACCTGATCAAAAAATTGAGTGGATTTTTACTAGGGTGGTAGAAGAGTGGATGTACCCAGGTTGGGGAACCACTATAATCCTTGTATCTTCTATTTGCTTGCTCTATTTCTTTATTTTTGTGTTGTTCTTACTCTTCTATATAATATATATATTTAACTAGAGTAAATAAGATCCATCCCCTCACATTCAATTAGTATCAGAGGAGGTTCCCTTGGTTGTATAGGCTAACACCTGAACCAAAACGAACTAATAGATCTTATTTTTCTTAAGAGTCTTTCATGGCACAAAATGAAGAATTTTTAAACACCATACCTCATATATGCAATCTAGATAAGCTTGCACTCTGGAAGGCAAGGATTAGGCTTTTTATAAACTTTATTGATGAAGAAATTTTCAATTCCATTTTGACAGGTCCTTATCAACCATTGGAAATAACAAGCATAAATGTTGTTCATCATCTCAATGGACAGAAGCCCAAAAAAGGCTAAAGATGGCTAATGCACAAGCAATGAACATTCTTGCTCAATCAATATCTGATGACATTTTTCAGGAAATTGCTGAATGAACCTCAGCAAAGGAAATTTGGGACTCCCTCACAGCAATGGCTGCTGGATCAGCTAAAAAGAGAAAATATGATGCTGATACTTGGAGTGATTCTGAAGCTTCATCCTGTATTACTAAGAATGAAGAAGAAATAAGAGCAAGAGAATTCTGCTTGATGGCAATCAATGCATCTTGCAGCAACTATGATGAAGAATCTGAATCTGATGAAGAATCAGAAGAAAAATCAGAAGCGGATCAGGTTATCTCTTCTTTTGATTTCACTTCAGTATATTTTAAATAAGATTTTAAAATTTTATGCAATGATTTAATTCAATCTGAGAAGGAAATAAAATTTCTTAGAGAGAAAGTGTATAATCTATCTTCTGAAAACAAAACTCTTAAAGAAGATTTAAAAAATGTTTCTGAACAATTTGTTTCTTTAGAAACAATTAAAGACAAAGAAAAGATAATAGAGTTAGGCAATATAATTGAATTTTTATCAAAAACAATTAAAAATTTTCAGAAAATTTGTGTTCAACATAATTCTTCGAATGGAGCTCGACGAAAACTACACTCTTCGTCGAACCGAGGTCGACGATCTCTGAACAGAGATTTTGTTTTTAACTTGTTTGGAAATTATGATCGATGAAAGAAATTTGCTTTGTCGAACCGAGATCGACGATCGTGGAACACCGAAAATCGATATTATCATTCTATGAACCGAGATCGACGAAATCGATTCCCTTCGTTGAACTCAGGTCAACGAAAATATTTTTCATCGAACTCAGAATTTCAAAATAGAAATTTTTATCCTTTGGAAAATTATAATCAAACTCAAATATTCAAAAATCCTTTTACCCAGTGGTTCATACCTTCTAGGAAATTTCACCTCTAGGTTACAAAGATGAACCTGAATATTCTTTTATTTCTAATTATCATGAAAAAGAAATAGGACTCAAGGTAATCTGGGTCCAGAACCTCTAACCTCTCTTTTCAGGTAAAGAACTTGACAGGTTATCAAGATCTAAGGCTGAGCAAAAAGGAAGCTGAAGATATTATTAGAGAGCTTACTCTCACCAAATTTCTCTAGTTCTTTCGTCAGAAATTCCTTAGAAAGATTCTTTATTTCTTTTCATATTCTTGAATCTTTGGTGTCATCTTTATTTCTCAAAGCACATTTGTAAATCTGCTGAAAAATTATAATTCAGGCAGATTATTTTTGCTTTGTGTTTTGTTTTTCTGTGAATAGTGTCCTCACCCAAATAGGGGGAGATCATTGGAACACAAGTTTTGATTTGGGCAAGGATCACTATTAGGATGTTTAGATTGACCCAAAATGTATAGTCATGGGTCATATGATGTTTTTCAGGTTTGCTCCTTCAGATAAATTCCATAGAAAGTCAGATTTGAAGTTCAGAAAATTGCTGGAAGAAATTCTCCGAGCTCAGTTCAATGAACTCTGAGCTCAGTTCAACGAACTCTGAGCTCAGCTCAAAGAAAACTGTTAAACTCGGTTCAATGATTTTGTATTTCATATTCTCTGAGCTCAGCTCGACGAACTCCGAGATGAGCTCGATGAACTCTGAGCTGACGTCAACGAACTCCGAGCCCACTTTGAAGAAAGCTTTAAAATTCAGATCAACGATTCTTGTGCAGTTTTTTAGACAGATTTATTTACAGCTGGCTTAATTTATTGAGGCTTAACTGCAGGCATTTATAGCTCTCGGATTTAATTCTATATATTCTTATGAATATAGCCGTTTGGAGGAAGCATTAAATATGTAGTTAATTACAAAGATTAAATGCCAATTGTTTTCTGCAGGCAGATTCCATTCTTGGAAATTCAGCCATTCCATAGACAGAAAGAATTTAAATGTTTGAATTCTCCAGGCAAGAAATATATAGAGAATTATATCTCGCAGATGATAAGATAGAGAGAGAAAAAATTAAGAAGGCTTTTTCTCAAAGAAGAAGAACTCTCGGCAAAAAGCATCTTCTTGAACAACTCTTCATCATCTTCATCTGCTCCAAGCTTTCGAGAGACAACAAAAATAATATAATTCTAGAAGCTTGCTGGAGAGCAACATCAAGCCTGAAGGCCTATCACCCTTAAGAAAAGCTCCAACTTCTTGAACCAATTCATTATCTCAGAAAGAGCCTTTGCTAATATCAGATCCACAAGAGTCTTCTTAGTTGTATATTGAGAAAGAGAAGACATAATCAATATCTCATCTCCCCACTATATAAAGGGTTCTCTACTCCCTTTAAAAGTGATTCCTGATTGCAAGTCACCTAACCAAAAGACTTGAGGTTTGGTTTTTGAGCACCTGATCAAAAGCTCATTTGTGGCAATCACCTGATCAAAAACCTGAGTGGATTCCTACTAGGGTGGTAGAAGAGTGGATGTACCCAGGTTGGGGAACCACTATAATCCTTGTAAATTCTATGAGCTTGCTCTGTTTCTTTATTTTTGTGATGTGCTTGCTCTTCTATATAATATATATTTGACTAGAGTAAATAAGATCTATCCCCTCACTTTCAAGTTGTACCTTCATGATATATTGAATGGTGCTTAAGTTTTACCTTTGTGTGATATATATATGAATTCTATGCCTTGAAGGAAGGATTACTACTACCCTAGGAATGGGGTAGGGCCGTTATAAATTGGTCAGCTAAAGTTGATCGTTGCCTTGTTTGCCACCTTTATGGTGGAATGTCCCTGTGTAGGTGCTGGAGAGCCGAGCAGGAAATAACGGGTTGCATCCCTTTTATGCTATATAGGCCCTCGAAGGCCAAGCGAAAAACTTATTATAGTTTTCATGTGTGGCCGATGTTTGTAAATTACTTTTATAAAGAACAACTATAAGGCCTTAAGGCCGCACTTTTTAGTGTATTTTGTATAACAATACTATGTGATCTTTTAGTGGACATTCGTTTTTACTTGTGTTCTAATAACCCATGAAACTTTCGCTTGAATGCTCTGAGTTAGGATTCATTTTGTAGTTTTGATATTCACATGTAACTCTGATGACTGTCCGTGGTATATGGAGTGGGGCCCCGGCGGGTCCTTCGGTTATATCCTACGTTGAAGGATGGGGGTGTTACATTTTTCCTAATGGATGAGCAAGTTGCAGATATTTTCACGAAGCCGCTGGATGAGGCCAAGTTCAATTTCTTCAAAATTGAACTTTGTATGCTCAACAAGGAATCATGAAAAGTTCAAGAAATCTACCCAAGTACATAAATTCAGCTTATCGAGAACTCAAGGAAGTATTCGTGACATTAGTCAAAAGCACTCGTGTAATTTTGAGGAATTCATCGATACATCTCGTGACATTTCTATAAACCAGAGCTTCTTTACATGTCATTTCAACGAATATGTCGAGTTCTCACGTGTCATTTCAACAAATCTGTCGAGTTCTCTTGTATTATTTTGACAAATTTCTATCACTCTGGAATTTTTGCTAACTTTTATTTATTGGATTCGAAGTGTCAAAAAAATCCCAAAGGTACGCGCTTCTATTTATTGGAAATTTTAATACTATCTAAATCGTCTTTAGGGCTTCACGTATTTTGCATAATTCATTGAGACTTCACGGAAACTCCCATCGATTCATTTCCCAGCAGCAAACCAAACATTCTCAAGACAATTCACCTTCATTCCTGTCAATGGCGCCTAGAGGCTCTAGAAATCTGCAGGTCTGTGGCAAACTAGTACGAACTGGATTTGTGACTGCTTCTTATGAGTTTCGGAATGTAATCCTCATGCTACAAATGGTCGGTCTATCATTCCTTCTCAAGCATGCGTACAGGGTCCTCGACTGAGAAGTCTGTGAATTTTTCAAGAATGCAAAGATAAAGCATGAAGGTACTATGATTAAATTCAAGGTCAAAAATACTGTGGTTCGACTTAAGGCTAGTTCACTTAATCGATTTTTGCGGCTGCTAGTGGTTGAGGAAGAAGATTTGCTTGAAGAAAGAGATTTTTATAAAGATCTTTCTTTCTGTCGTTTATCTAGCAGTATAACTTCAATCCAAAGATAAGCAATGATTGATGAGGGAAAGTTATTGTATGACATAATTGGAAAAGTTCTTTTATGTAAAATTAGGTCACATAATTATGGGTCCAATGACATGTTCAAGCTTCTAGTAACTATTATTTGCAAGAAAAGGCTGGATTGGGGAGTGGTTCTGTTTGATAAGATCAAGGAAAGTCTCAATGCACCAAACTTTGGGAGGATTCTTACGTTATATCTGAATCAAATTGATATGAATGAGTTTGATATGTTCTCTGGAATACCCATATATCATTTGAAGAAGATAGATTCCTCCATCTTCAGTAGATGGAAGAGAAGAATTCCGAAGCAAGGTGGGATGAGAGAAGTTGTAGAAGAGAAAGTGTTCATTGATGATGAGAGAATTTCATCTCCAACCCCCAATAAAGCACCTGATAACTTTGGTGTTGCTGTTGAGGGGGACCTTTCTTATCGGGTTCCAATCAGTGCAGATATTATAGAGACAGTGGTTCAAGAAATTTTCCAAGCTGATGATGTTCAAGATGTTGTTGTTGTTGTTGTTGTTATTGATGAAAGTGTTCCTTGTGAGAAGGAACCTACTATAGAGGCTGAGGAGGAGCTATTTGAACACTCTTCCCAAGAGGAGATATGAGATTTTAGAGTTCCTACTAAGGGGTAGAAGGTGTTTGTGCTCTCTGAGGTAGTTCAAGATAATGAGATTGTTCCTTCTGAAGAGTTTCAAGAAGAAGAAATAATTGTGCTGTCTGAAGAAATAAGAGAAGCATTGGTGATTCTTCATGTCCAAGAGCCTGTAATAGAAGGCTTGCTCTTAGAGGACCATAGCTCCTTGAGAGCTTCTGGTGAGGGGGAGGATGTGGACATGCCTCCTGCCCAAGACCCACTGACTCTAGTGAGAGCTTCTTGAAAGTATCTAGCATTTACCTAAATCACCTAGAGTGGGTGAATAGGTGATGTTTGTGTCTTTTTGAGGAATAAAAATTATCTAAAAATTCAAGCACACAAACACAGAGATTTATAGTGGTTCCCCGTATTGGGTACGTCCACTGTCTCGCCTCGCCTATCTACCATGAAGGGTAAGATTCGGCTACTTCACCTTTCTCAGATTATCACAATCTTACACCTCGGGGAAACGCTCCTACACCTCGGAGAACAAACTCTCTTACACCTCGATCCACAAGCGGATCTACACCTCGATCCACAAACTGGATCTACAAACTCAATCCACTAACAGATCTACACTCGGAAGAACAAACTTCCTACAATCTCGGAGATAAAGCTCCTACAAAAGTTAAAACAATTTTACAACAACAATAAAAGTTTTACTCTTCCAGATATGAAATCTTCAGGGATCTTTATTCTTGAAAACTAAAAATCTCGGTGAAGAAGGTTGAGGAAGAAAACCCGAGAAAGCTTGATTTGAAAACTTAGGATCTGACATGATCAAGTAGATTTTGAAGAATCTTAGATCTGTCAAATCTTTTCTCCTTTTGAATCGCTGGATCGAGGTAGGAGAGGCGAAGAATAATTGTGATGAATACGGTGCTGCTTCTCCCAAATTTTGGAAAGCTCGAATGCGATTCTGATTACTGTAATTATTATTATAATTGGGGTTAGCGAATCCTTTGAAAGGACTATTTATAGATCATCGCGTAACGGTCATAAGTCATTAAGGAAAGATCCGCGTGGATCAATCATAAGGAACTTAGATTAAATTTGAAATCCCATTAGAAGATTTAAATTGAAATTTCTGCAACTCCATTTCTCGAGAAGAAATAGATTTCTCGAGAAATCATTTGCTTTCTCGAGAAAAGACATGGCTTTCTCGAGAAAAGACTTTACGAAATTTCTTTGAAGTGAAAACCTGATTTCTCGAGAAGGATATGATTTCTCGAGAAAAGTACTTAGCGCAAATTTAGAACTGAGGACAGATTTCTCGAGAAGGATATGATTTCTCGAGAAATAAATTGCTTTCTCGAGAAATGGGCTGACCTTCTCGAAAAATTTACTTAACAAAATTCTGTGGACTAAAGTACGTATTTCTCGAGAAAGAACTCTATGTCTCGAGAAATATACTTTGTTTCTCGAGAAACACTTTTGATTTCTTGAGAACTACTTTCCTTTCTCGAGAAATGAACTTGGTTTCTCGAGAAATTTTGAGGGCTTTCCTCGAGAAAAGACTTAGAGACCGTTTCATACAATTTCTTGAGAAGTATAATGGTTTCTCGAGAACAGCTTGCTTTCTTGAGAAATGTACTTAGACTTCTCGAGAAACCGATTTCAATTTCTCGAGGAATGGACTTAGAATTTTTTCAGAAAAATTTTCTTTTCTTCTTTATTGAAGACCAACAACCCTTTCTTTCTTCCATTTCTTTAGTACTTGAAAATGAAATGCATCCCAATAGAGAGTTTACACATGAGTCAACACCATGGATCACACAATGAGGGATTACATTGCATGGTCCTGTGTTTAGTGACTCATTGTAAACTGACATTGGTCTACACTTAGCAATAATGACCTGCAAACACTTAACTAAAGAATATCATCAAATACATACTTAATTCATCTTAGTTCAGGGTGACTTCAGACAAATATAGGTTATTGTGGATAAAATATCCAACAATCTCCCCCTATTTGTAGAAGTCAGAACCCTCTACACTAAGGTGAATTATATCAAGATAATTAAATAATTACCTAACAAGTAAAATTATGTATGTAATGATAGATAAGAAATAATAAGCTCAACAAAATTCAAATTTTTATATATATAGAGTTTGTCCATAGGAATATCTTGGTCCACAAAATTCTATACAACTGACAATCATAAAATTATTTGAACTATTGTTGGTGCTATCTTTCCTTCTTCTCTTGTTGTCTCTTCTGATAACTGAATGGCTTGGGATAATACTTTGAAGGTCGAGGAGGAGCACTGGGATTTTCATATAGCCCCCACTCCTTGTGTCTGTAATGATCATCTTTAGTTTCATTATATTCCACAACAAGCTTAAGAGTGTCCAGAATAAGAGACTTAGAAGTTGGACTCCAAACTTCAACAACTTCTTGTTTGATCCTCTTAGCAGCACCTTGACTGGGGATAGATCTGCTGGCAGAAGCACCAAAACAATATTTCCTTTTCTTTGGCACTAACATTTCAGGAGGTAGATCTTGAGGAAACTCTGGCTGCTCAGAGGTCCATGTTGGGTATTGTATCCACAATGTACCTGATTTGAAGAAGCCCCTAGACCAGCTAAGGTGAATTGACATTGTATTTGATCATTTGTCTTCAAGTTGTGCTTGAAGTTATTCCTCGCTAAGTACACACCAATATTAGGGTGCAGTTGGTCAATATACACAGGTCTGCGCAATGTAATCCCTCGTTGAGCAGATCAGTGTGTTGGCTTACGTGTATTCTCTCTATTGGAGTGTACTTATTTACAAGTACAAGGCTGTGATAGATCAAGAGCAGTCAAGGAGCAAGGATGGGCCAAAGATCAGTTCACGGGTGGAAAGACGAAAAATCATCTAAGTGGAAATCGTCGAGAATCACTAAGTGATTCTCGCCGACTCGACGAGAATCACTAGTGATTCTCGCCGAATCGTCGAGAATCACTCGCTGATTCTTGCCGATTGCAGCCGGTTGTCTCAACGCCGTCTTGATTTTTTATTAAGGCAGAATCGTCGAGAATCACTAGTTGATTCTCGCCGAATCGACGAGAATGACTTTGCATTCTCGCCGATTCGTCGAGAATGAATGTTTATTCTCGCCGATTCTTTCTGGATGGTTAGATCTTCAGCAAGAATTCTGCCAAGAAGAATTCGGCGAGAATCATAAGTGATTCTCGCCGATTCGTCGAGAATCACCAATGATTCTCGCCGAATTTTCCTTAGGCGAATTTCTGCTGCTCGCTGGACCGGTCCAAATATTCAGGCGCTGTTTTGAACCGGAGCTAGGGTTTCCTTGGTGGGGCCCACAACGGTCATAATGTATGACCTACAGTATAAATATTGTTGTATTTCGATCTTTACAGATACGCAATACTACAAATACAAAAGAAAGAAAACCGAGCCACCGACGTGACCTAAGTCGCGGATTTCCCTTCCGCCGTCATCGTCGCCGCTCGGGAAGTAGTCGCTGCCGTTGATCGAGGATACCTCATGATCCCCCGACGACAGAAGCTTTGCCAAGCAACGCGTCTCACGTGTCCTTCTTGAGATCCTTTGTCTCTTGGTTTGTAGATCGGGAATACCTTCTCTTTCCGAATAGATCGAGACGATTGATCCACGGAAGACCGTTGGTAGATCTTGCTAGCATAGCTACGAAGGTTGGATCTCTAATGCTCAGCCGCTGCACTTCTTGCCGCCGCCGATCCCGAACGCCAAGCCGCCGCTCTTATTGCTGCCACCAGTTTCGTGGAGATTCATTCTAAGTGAGAGCTAAGGTCGTGGACTCTTCGTCTTCATCAAGAACGCATCATCGAACGAAGAGGGACACCTAGCCTCCATAAGATGTATAGTTTTAATTCCGCAAAAACACTGCAAGACACCTATTCCCCCCCCCCCCCATAGTTGAAGGTAGTTGGCACTAGGTGGACTTTCAAGTGGTATCAGAGGGAGGTTACTCATCAGAGGGGTTAACACCTCGAGTAAGTTCCTGCCACTAGTGTCAAGAAGAAGGCAGATATCTACTATGGACGGGCTCAAGTACTCAGGCAAGATCCCAGTGTGCACCAGGCTAAAATTTCCTATCTGGAAGGAAAGAATTAGATTTTACATGGAAGTAGTCGACCCTCGACTCTTCATGGTCGTGGAGGAGGGACCTTATATTCCCACTAAGGCCTCCACCATTGATCCTACCAAAAAGGTGCCCAAGAAGCTTTCTGAAATGGACAAGGACGAGATGGTGCTGGTCAGACTTGACAAGAAGGCACAGAACATACTAATCAGCGCAATCGATGACTCCATGATGCAGAACTTCTGCAACTACAGGACAGCCAAGGATATCTGGCACAGCTTGATTATCCTCATGGAGGGCACAGATGAAGCGAGGGATGATCGGAGATCCCTCCTGAACCAGAAATATGAGGCCTTCAGGCAGGGGCCCACCTTCGAGAACTTCCTCAAGATCGTCATTGCTCTCAAGGGATATGGAAGAGTGTTCACTGATGGTGAACTTAATGATAAATTCCTTAGGTCCCTTACTAAGGAATGGGACACGAAGATCTACGCAATTCGAGAGTTTGGCAGATTAGCTGAAACTGATCCTCATATAATCCTTGGGAAGCTCATGTCCTATGAGCTTTAGTTGAACACAAGGAAAGCTGAAGAAGAAGTAGAGATGGCCGCAGCCAAGGAAAAGACTGTGGCCCTAAAAGCCATTCACTCCAGGAAGGGCAAGGGTGCGGCCTCATCCCATGCGGGGAAAAAGGATGAGGAGGAAGACTTCGAGCCAAGCTCCTCCGGCTCAGAGTTGTCTGAAGAAGACTTCTCCCTCATCACCCGAGAATTCAAGAAGTTCCTCAAGATGAGGAATCAAAGAAAGAGAGACGGCTCCTCCTCCAGAAATCAGAAGAAGAATTATTCTTCTGATAGGTATGAATCAAAACCGAACAAACATCGTCATACTGACATCATTTGTTTTGGGTGCAATAAGCCAGGACACGTCGTGGACGACTGCCATCAAGGCAAGAGAGAGAAGGGGAAGGGAGAAGAGCACAGAACCTCTATAGATAAAAAGAAGGAGAGGAGCTACATCGCCAAAAAGTCAAAGACACTAAGTGAGTCTGATTCCTCAGACTCTAGTGATGATGAGGATGCCTTCTTCGGGCTGGTGGGTCGCTCTGACTCAGAAGGAGAATGCCCCCCATTCACTGGGAAGGTAAAAGCTCGTACCCCCTCTCCGACTCTGACTATGAGTCTCCTGATGATGATCTCGAGGACAGCCCATCTGCCCGAGAAGCTGAGCTCCTCGAAAAGTATGAGCTTCTGCTAAACACCTTCGAGGAATGCCACAAGAGATTGAGGGCTCAGAAAAAGGAAGTCAAATTCCCTAAGGTCGAGGGTGTCTCCCTAAGGGAAGAGATCACTAGCTTGATTTCTCTCCGACAGGAGCACATGGACCTGATCTCTAAGCATGCAGAGTCTCTAAGTCTCCTTGACCTTAAACAAGAAGAGATCAATAAGTTGGAAGAACAACTTACGGCAGAAAAGAAGATTGTCCAAAGCTTCTTTATGCCAAAGACTGTTCTTCCACTGGTTGATACCTTCTCTGCTCAGGCTAAGGGGGCTGGCTTGGGGCATGTGGGTGTGCCTGGTAAATCATCTAGGAGAAACAAAAAGCAGAGGAGAAATGAGGCTGCTAAGAAGGCCTCTACTGCAGAAAAGGGAAAGGCCCCACTCAACCCTGTGGTATTCAGGAAGCCTGGCTATCCCTGCAATGAACAGGACTTTGAGTAAACCTATGGCCACTTCTTCCGGCCCTCGGTTGAAAAGCCCAAGAGCCGATATGAGGGGTGGGCCTTCCCTCGCAACTTTGGCGAGAGTGTCTTCAAGGCACCTTATGAGGAAGTTCAAATGGAGGATTATGGCCACTTCTCTAGCAGCCATAATAGGAAGCAGGCACCCAAGGCCAAGCCTGTTACTCTGAGAAACCAGGAGGTGAAGAAATCATGCGATTGTTGTCATCATGATGCCTCCACGTCCAGGTCCAAGGCCCCGGCTGAACCTTCCGTTCCAAGGGTGAAGCAGGTGCCTAGGAGAAAGTATAACAGATTTGACTGTTGTTGTTGTTGCAAAGTTGGTCACTTTGCCGTAGATTGCTGGTTTAATCCGAGGAATAACGAGACTCCTCATGTTGGCAATGCGAGGCAGACCACTCGTAGGGCTAACCATCCGAGGGGGAGTATGCTAACGAGGAATCTAGGACCCAAGTTCGATTGGGTTCCTAAGGGAAATTAATTCTGTTTTGCAGGAATGTCCAAAGGCCCACAAAACTCCCATATGGTACTTGGACAGTTGATGCTCCCGACATATGACCGGGACAAGAAGCCTGCTTCGTGATTACTCTCCAGTCGAGAATGGACCCAAAGTCATCTTTGGGGGATCAGATCGAGGAGTCACCATGGGTTACGGTATGATTTCCAATGTTATAATTTCTATCACTAACGTGGCTAATGTTGAAGGGTTAAATCATAACCTGATCAGTGTAAGTCAGTTATGTGATAAAGGTTATGACGTTAAGTTCTGCAAGGATAAATGCCTGATAATATCATGTGCCTCTTCGGAGACGGTATTAACAGGCATTAGGAGCAGAAATATCTTCTGCTTAGATTTTCTTAGTTTAGATTCATCTACCCCCGTATGCCTAGTAGCAACAAGCAGTGCATCTCTTTGTGAACAATGGCACAAGAGATTGGCACATATTAATTTCAAGACAATTAGTATGCTGTTTTCTAAAAACTTAGTAAGGGATGCTCCCATCATTAAGTGCATCAAAGATAGCCCCTTTCCTGCATGCCAGAAGGGCAAACAGACTCGGGCTACCTTTAAGGGTATCGTTGACAAAGACTCCTCCAGATGTCTTTATCTTCTGCATATGGACTTGTTTGGTCCAATGCAAGTTCATAGCTTGGGAGGCAAGTCTTATACGCTAGTAATTGTTGATGATCACTCTCGGTTTACTTGGGTGTTCTTCTTAAAATGCAAGTCTGATACGTTTGACATCTTCACCAGTTTTGTCAGGTAAATTCAGAACGAACTTAACTGCTCGGTGGTCAAAATCAGAAGTGACCATGGAACAGAGTTTGAGTCTTGTGCTATGACAGAGTTCTGTGAAGAACTTGGTATCTTTCATGAGTTTTCCTCCCCGCGCACTCCTCAGCAGAATGGAGTTGCAGAGAGGACAAATAAAACGCTCATTGAAGCATGCACGACAATATTGAATGACCCTTCTCTCCCAGAATATTTCTGGGCAGAGGCTGTCAATACGGCGTGTCATGTACAAAACCAGGCATTGATCAACAAGAGTCATCATAAGACGCCTTATGAGCTACTGAAAGGAAGGAAGCCAACCATGTCCTATTTTAGGATCTTTGGCTGCAGATGTTATGTACTGAATAACGGGAAGTACCCACGTACTAAGTTTGGTGAAAAATGCTTCGAAGGCATATTCATGGGCTATAGTAGCCATAGCTGGGCTTATAGGGTTTTCAATAAGAAAACCCTAGTGGTAGAGGAATCAATAAATGTTGTATTTGATGAAGGAAGCTTGCTTAATTTCAATTCTTCCAGTGGTTTTCTTGAAGATGCAGGTGCAAGAATCGAACAGCTACACCTGGATGAGCCCGATAAAGATGCAACTCCAAAGTACGTCAAGATCTCCACCTCATCGCCGATCGGAGATGATGACGGTCAGGATAGAGTAGTCCTCCTTGAAGAGGAAGGAGCCCCAGAAAATGCTAGAGCTCCTGATGCACGACTACTAGAGCTCCGACACGTGAGGGATCATCCCAGAAATCAAATCATCGGACATCCTCGAGACGGTGTCAGAACTCGCCGAGGTACACTTAACGAGTTTATGCATTTTAGCTTCCTATCGCAGGTTGAACCAAAGAAGTTTGACGAAGCAAACAAAGATGCGTCTTGGATATTGGCCATGCAAGATGAGCTGCATCAATTCGAACGATGTAACGTCTGGACGCTGGTTCCCAGACCAAAGATGCAGAACGTGATTGGCACCAAGTGGATCTTCAGAAACAAGCTGGATGAACTCGGGGTCATCATTAAGAACAAGGCCAGACTGGTGGCTCAAGGATACAGACAGGAGGAGGGGATCGACTTCGACCAAATGTTTGCGCCGGTTGCAAGGCTTGAGCCAATCAGACTGTTTCTAGCATATGCCTCTCACAAAGGATTCACAGTCTATCAGATGGACGTGAAATCGGCATTCTTGAATGGAGACCTGAAAGAGGAAGTATACGTCGCTCAACCCCCAGGTTTTGTCAATACTACTTATCCTAATCATGTATACTTTCTTAATAAAGCTCTATATGGCTTAAAACAAGCTCCACGAGCCTGGTATGAGACTCTGTCTAGTTTTCTTCTTGAGAACAAGTTCTCTAGAGGAAAAATAGATAAGACATTGTTTCTTAGGGAAGTAAAAGGCAAGATCTTGCTAGTGCAAATCTATGTTGATGACATTATATTTGGCTCAACGGATAACAATCTTTGCAAAAAGTTTTCTAAACTTATGCAAGGAAAGTTTGAAATGAGCAGTATGGGAGAGCTAAAGTATTTCTTGGGACTTCAAGTGAAACAGTCTGAGGATGGAATTTTCATTTCTCAGACGAAGTTCACAAATGAACTCCTCAAGAAATTCGGAATGGAGAATGCAACCTCTATGAGGACTCCAATGAGATCACTATGTCTCTAGATAAGGATGAGAAAGGGAAACCTTTTGATGAAACCAAATACAGAAGCATTATTGGATCCATGCTCTACCTTACTGCAAGTATACTAGATATTATGTTCTCCACATGCGTTTGTGCCAGATATCAGGTGAACACTAAAGAATCTCACTATGTCGCTGCAAAGCGAATTCTTAGATACCTTAAGGGTACACCTTATCTTGGCTTGTGGTACCCGAGAAACAATGATGTCGAGATAATAGGCTTTTAAGATGCTGACTTTGCAGGAAGCAGGGATGATCGGAAAAGCACTTCCGCGACGTGTCAATTCCTCGGAAGAAGGCTTATATCATGGAATAGTAAGAAGCAGAATTGTGTTGCAACCTCCACAGCTGAATCTTAGAATATCTTAGCAGGCAGCTGTTGCGCATAACTACTATGGATCAGAAACTAGTTAGCAGAATATGACCTTAAGTTCAAGGAAGTACCAATGTACTGCAACACATCCAGTGCAATTTCCATTGCGAACAATCTGGTATCGCATAGCAGGACGAAGCATATTGAAGTGCGCTACCACTTCATTAGGGAGCACGTGGAAAACAAGGACATCTCTCTCTGCTATGTCCCCATGGATAAGCATATTGCAGATATTTTCACAAATCCCCTAGACGAGGCCAAGTTCAGTCTCTTCAAAACTGAACTGGGGATGCTAAACTATGAGGAATGAAGACTACAGAAGCTCCAGGCTCGTGCATCTAGAGGGAGCATCCGCAAGAAACTCAAGTGTAAGCCCAAATGCAAGAACTGAGGGGGAGCATTGTGGCAAGTGCTAAAGTCCAAGATTTATAGAAGCCGAAAAGGGGGAGATTGCCCTCTCGGCTAAGGTGCTAAGGGCTAAGGTGCTCTCGCAAAGTATGCTCCAAATGCTCTAAAGATAATGGTATGGAAATTTTTTCTCAACTGATTATTCAGTTTATGTTTTTCTTCCATCCGTTATATTCACCTTAGCTTATAGGTTTTAGGCTTATTCAAATAGGGGGAGATTGTTGGGTATTGTATCCACAATGTACCTGATTTGAAGAAGCCCCTAGACCAGCTAAGGTGAATTGACATTGTATTTGATCATTTGTCTTCAAGTTGTGCTTGCAGTTATTCCTCGCTAAGTACACACCAATGTCAGGGTGCAGTAGGTCAATATACACGGGTCTGCGCAACGTAATCTCTCGTTGAGCAGATCAGTGTGTTGGCTTACGTGTACTCTCTCTATTGGAGTGTACTTATTTATAAGTACAAGGCTGTGATAGATAAAGAGCAGTCAAGGAGCAAGGATGGGCCAAAGAGCAGCTCACGGGTGGAAAGAAGAAAAATCATCTAAGTAGAAATCGTCGAGAATCACTAAGTGATTCTCGCCGATTCGACTAGTGATTCTCGCCGAATCGTCGAGAATCACTCGCTGATTCTTGCTGATTGCAGTCGGCTGTCTCAACGCCGTCTTGATTTCTACTTAAGGCAGAATCGTCGAGAATCACTAGTTGATTCTCGCCGAATCGATGAGAATGACTTTGCATTCTCGCCGATTCGTCGAGAATAAATGTTGATTCTCGTCGATTCTTTCCGGATGGCTAGTGTTGGAACACCCTATTACTAATTTGGGCAAGGATGACTATGTTTTTAGGAAATAAGTTTGACCTAGATGTATAGTTGAAAAGGTTAAGTTAGAATGAGTCTAGGGCTTAGAACTTAGGTTTGAAGCTGCCCCCAGGACCATTCAAGGATCAAGACTTAGAGCTGAGAAAAAAGACAATTATCGTCGAGCTTAGGTCCACGAAACGTCGAACTCCATTCGACGATATCTGAGCTCAACTCTGCTAAGTCGTCGACCTCCGGTCGACAATCTTCGAGCTCGGATCGACGATCTGCCTTCAGCTTATTCTTCAGGTCGCTGAGCTCCGGTCGACGATCTTCGAGCTCAGTTCGACGTTTTCTGTCTGATGTTCAATCCAATCTCTGAGCTCAGTTCAACGATCGTAGAGATCAGATCCACGTTTTTCTGAGAGATAGACGACTTTAAGGATTGAAATTCAGTCAGCTTTTGGAATGTTTTTCAAATTCTCTCAGCATTTATTTCAAGAGATTTGTTAGCCGTTTTCATTTATTCTGGAGCAAGTTTCAAGGGATTTCTCAGAGAATGTTTATTGGACTTTCCTCCAGAAGGCAAAATATTTATGGAAGACATTTATGACTGCTAACGGCTATCTTGGACAGAGGATCATCAGAGAATAATATACACAACAGCAGATCAAGAGAAAGAACCTACTCATTACACACACAAAAAAAATACAGACATACACAGATAGTCATATCAACAGAGAGAAAAAATCAAGTGATGAATCCTGAAGTGTTCTATTGAAAATAAGCGTACTGAAAAGTGTTCATAGCTTCAACATCAAAGACTCTAGACAAATAATATTTCAGCCTCTGCTGAAATCATCTTCTGCTAGAGATCTGAAGCTTCTGAAGGCCTATCACCCTAGCAAAGCTCTCACTCCTGAACCATCTATATCTCAGGGGGAGCTTTGATAACACAATCAATCCACTAAGTTTTCTCTCATTGATTGAGATAGAGAATACAACTTCACCTCTTCCTTTTTCTTTTCCTGCTGTAAAAGGGTTATCAAAACTCCCTTCAAAAGTTCTGAATCTGGTTCTGAGAGCCTTGTCAAAACTCAGTGGTGGCAAGACACCTTATCAAAAAATCTAGATTTGCTTTTTGAGCACCTTATTAAAAGCTCATTGGTGCCAGGACACCTGATCAACTCATCCTGAGTGGATTCCTACCAAGGGTGATAGAAGAGTGGATGTACCCAGGTTGATTGGGGAACCACTATAGCTTCTTGTGTTTGATTGCTTGTGTGTATTCTTTGCTGTGTGCTGTGGATCTTTTGTTTTTTTATTATTACTTCTGTTTTATTACTGCAGCACAATACACATACTATATTAACTTAACTCTTCCTCTGCAAAGTTTTATTTTGAAAATTTATTTTAACAAACTCTATTTACCCCCATCTAGAGTCAGACTGATCTTATCCTCCACTTTTAATTGGTATCAGAGGGAGGTTGGTTGTTCATACAGGCAAACACCTGAACCAAAAGATCCTTGATAAGATCAATCTTGTAAGAGGGTTATTTTCATTATATTTAATTTTATATAAAGACATGACACAGAACAAAGATTATGCAAGCACAAGGCCTCCAATGTGCAATCTATCCAAGTTTGCACTTTGGAAAGTAAGAATTAGACTTTATATGAATTCTATTGATGAATACATATTTAATTCTGTTTTGACAGTTTTCCCAAGTCCACCAGCAAGCTCAAGTACAAATGCTGTTCCACCTCCTTCAGGAACAGATGATGAAATAAAGAATTGGAAGACTGCAGATGCCAAGGCCATGAATATCTTAGCTCAGACAATGTCTGATGAGATATTTCAGAAGGTAGCTGAATACAACTCAGCCAAAGGAATTTGGGACAAACTTTCTGAGATTGTCTTAGGATCTGCTGATGAGAGAAAAGATAGAAGATCCCATCTCATATCCCAATATGAGAACTTCAAGAAAGGAGAAGCTGAGTCAGTAGCAGACATGTACAACAGATTAAGTCTGATTGTCAATGAGTTAAAGACTCTGGATAAAGAAATCTCATTGACTGAGCTGAATGACAAAATCTTAATGTGTTTCCCCAGCACTTGGGATTCAAGAATCTGGCATATCAAAGATGCCAGAAGTCTAAATGAGATTACCACTAAAGCTCTCCTGAGCAAGCTCAAATCTTATGAGCTGCTCATTAAAAATAGAGAAGAAGAACAGAAGGCTGCCTCACAAGCCACAAGGAAAGAGAACACAATAGCCTTCAAAGCTGTTGAGGACCTGCCTGACTACTAAGCTTATTGGCCAAAAGATTCTACAAAATGGCCAGAAAAGACTTCAGAAAGAGATCATACAAGGGACATGTAAGCCAAGGTATGATAAATCAAAAAACAACAAGGAAGTTATATGTTTTGGTTGCAGGAAACCAGGCCATATTGTGTCTGACTGTCCAGAAAACAAAAACAAGGACAAGAAAGATAGAAGAGAAAGAAGAAAGGAGAAAGACTTTAATAAGAACAGCTCAGACAAACCCTCCTCCAGCAAGAACAAAAATACAAGGAAGGGATTTGTTGCTGAGACATGGAGTGAAACTGAAGAGGATTCTAAAGCTTCATCCAGCTCCAGTGATGATGAGGATGATGCTGATGAAAAGGAATTTTGCATGATGGCTATCAATGCCTCTCAAACAGATTCAGAAGTAGAAGAGTCAGAGTCAGATTCAGAAATTCAACTAGAAGAAGACCAGTTAATCAATTCATTTGATTTTAGTTCTGAGGACTTTAAACATGAGTTTAAAGTACTATGCCTAGATCTATTAGAGTCTGAGAAGGAAATCAATTCCCTCAGAAAACAACTGTCTGAGTATAACACTTTAAAATCAGAGAACCTCAAACTCTCTGAAGAGTTAGAATGCTATAGAGAGAGGATAGCTTCACTGAAAAGTGAACTATCCAAGGCCAAGCAGTTTGAAGAATCCCTTAACGGGAGAAGCATCAAACTGATGGATATCACAAGCACAGTGAACTCTAGACTTAATAGTACACTGGGCTTGGGAGCTTCATCCAGCCAGCCTATAGTTCTGACAACTCCAATCAAATTTATCTCTGATAAAGGGAAGGAAGTTGTAGATGTAGCTAGGAAGAATGCAGATTTGCCAAAGAAAGTTATAGTTCAACAGAATGCATCGAACAGAGCTCGATGATCGTCGAACAGCGCTCGACGATCCAAGAAAAAATCGTCGAACTCAGCTCGACGAAACCTGAACTCTGAACTCCAGGACAGTCGATCTTCGAACAGAGCTCGACGATCTGACCCAAGATCATCGACCTCAGATCGACGATCGTTGAACAGAGATCAGGGCTTTGAACAATCTTTCAAAGGTACATCTAGATTCAATCCTAGAAGTCCTACATCCTAAGGTTTCAACCCCTATACTGAATGGATAGTACCTCCTAGGAGACATCATCCTGAAGGTTATAAGAGTCAACCTGGGATGTCTTTCATTTCTTAATTTAAAGGATATCAACCTAGGCCCAAGGTAAACTGGGTCAAAAACATGTAAATTCTTGTATGTACAGGTGAAGACCTATCCAACATCAAACCAACTATGGTATCTGGATAGTGGGTGCTCAGAGCACATGACAGGGAATAAGGACAACTTCACATCCTTTAAAGCCAAGCTTGGACCCAAAGTAATTTTTGGTGATTCAAACTTTGGAACAACAAAAGGATATGGTGCAGTCCAAATTGGAACTGTCACCTTCAAGAAAGTAGCTTATGTTGAAGGACTCAAGCACAACTTGATAAATATCAGTCAACTTTGTGATAAAGGATATCAAGTGACTTTCAACAAAGCTATATGCAAGGTCAAGTCAGAAGACAACACAACTGTGTTGACAGGTAATAGAAAAGGTAACATTTACTTAGTAGATTTTTATTCATCTATAGTAGATATTTGCCTGTTCAATTCCATATCCAGACCTAATATACTATGGCATAAGAGACTAGGACACATTAACCTTAGAACCATTGCTAGGCTATCCAAGGACAACCTTGTTAGAGGACTACCTTCTGGCCCCTATAAGAAGGAAGGACTTTGCAAGGCTTGTCAATTAGGCAAGTAAACTAAAAACAGTTTTAAGTCACTTAACAAGAGTGATTCACCTAGGATTTTGTATCTGTTACACATGGATCTTTTTGGACCCATTACAGTACAAAGCCTAGGAGGGAAATCCTACACTTTAGTGGTTGTAGATGACTTCTCAAGATTCACATGGATGTTCTTTCAGAGGAAGAAGTCTGATAACTTTAAGTGTTTGACAGAGTTTCTCAAACGTATATAGAGTGAGTTCAATACTCATATTGCCCTGATCAGAAGTGATCATGGGACAGAGTTTGATTCTCTTCTTATGCAAGAGTTCTGTCAGAGTGAAGGGATCAGACATACATTCTCAGCTCCTAGAACTCCTCAACAAAATGGGGTAGCAGAAAGGAAAAATAGAACCCTAATTGAATCTGCAACTACATTATTGTCAGATGCTCACCTTCCTCTATCCTTTTGGGCTGAGGCAGTGAACACCTCCAACTATGTACTGAATAGAAGTTTGATACATAAACTGAAGGGCAAGACTCCCAATGAATTACTCAAAGGGAAGAAACCTAAAGTAGATTACTTAAAAAATTTTGGTTGCATTTGTTATATTCACAACAATGACAAGAGATATATAGCAAAATTTCAAGCAAAAGCTGATGAAGGAGTGTTTCTGGGATACTCCATGATCAGTAAAGCTTATAGGGTCTATAATAAAACTACTCAAAAAATAGAAGAATCTGTCCATATTTCCTTTGATGAAACTAATGTCTTTCAAGGAGAAGAATGCTTCTACCATAAAACATTTGCAGGTAAATTCTCTAGCTGAAGACTTGGATAGATTGCAAGTTACTCAAAAGGATGAAGGTAGTGAAGATGAAGAAGCTGCTCAACATCTGTAAGAAAATCTTCTTGAAGAGCCAGTTGCTGATCCACAAGAGGAAACAACAACACAGGTTGGTGAACAATCAACACCACCTGTTGAGTTAGTAACATCAAGAGATCATCCAATCTCCCAAGTGATTGGAAACATCTCAGCTGGTGTGCAAACCAGAAATCAGGTCAACCAAAACCTGATGCACACTTGCTTTCTCTCTCAAATTGAACCTCAATCCATTCAAGATGCAGAGCAAGATCAACACTGGATCATTACAATGCAAGAGGAGTTGCATCAATTTGAAAGAAACAAAGTTTGGGAACTAGTGCCTAAGAAAAAGGATCATTCCATTGTTGGAACAAAATGGGTGTTCAGAAACAAATTGGATGATCAAGGAATTATTGTAAGGAACAAGGCAAGGCTAGTTGCTCAAGGATATTCTCAAGAAGAGGGGATAGACTATGACCAGACCTTTGCACCAGTTGCAAGGTTAGAGGCCATAAGAATCTTCCTGGCTTATGCTGCTCACAAGGGATTCAAAGTCTACCAAATGGATGTGAAGAGTGCTTTTCTCAATGGGGAGATCAAAGAAGAAATCTATGTCATACAACCCCCAGGTTTTATCTCTCTAACTCATCCTGATTATGTTTTCAAACTACATAAAGCATTATATGGTCTCAAGCAAGCTCCTAGAGCATGGTATGAGACCCTAGCATGCTTTCTTCTTGAAAATGATTTTATTAGCGGGAGAGTAGACCAAACTCTTTTTATTAGAACCCATAAGTCCCATACCCTACTAGTACAAATATATGTAGATGACATCATCTATGGTTCTACTGATTCAAACTTGTGCAAAAAGTTTTCCAAACTTATGCACTCTAAATTTGAAATGAGTAGCGTGGGTGAGCTATCCTTTTTCTTAGGATTGCAAGTCAAACAACATGCTGAAGGCATATTTGTTTCTCAAACCAAGTATGCAAAAGACTTGGTTAAGAAATTTGGTATGTCTGATGCATCATGTATGAAAACACCCATGCCTACCATTGTTGTATTAGATGCTGATGAACATGGTAAACCAGTTGATCAGACAACATATAGAGCAATGATTGGCTCTTTATTCTACCTTACAGCTAGTAGGCCTGATATAATGTTTGCTATATGTATATGTGCTATATTCCAAGTTAGCCCTAGAGAGTCACACTTAACTTTAGTAAAAAGGATTCTTAGGTATATTAAAAGCTGTCCAAATCTAGGTCTCTGGTATCCAAAAGATTCAGCATTTGACTTAACTTGATTTTCAGATGCTGATTATGCTGGATGCAGAATAGACAGGAAAAGCACAAGTGGAACTTGTCAGTTTCTTGGTGATAGACTTGTCTCATGGTTTTGTAAGAAAGAAACATCTATGTCAACTTCAACTGCTGAAGCTGAATAAATGGCTACAAGTAGTTGTAGTTCACAAATTTTGTGGATTCAAAATCAACTCCTAAACTATGGTTACAACTTAGAGAAGTCTAAAATATTTTGTGACAACACCAGTGCAATTTCCATTGCACAAAATCCAGTCCTCCATAGTAGGACAAAACACATAGAAATTAGGCATCATTTTCTAAGGGATAATATTGAGAAAAATAAAATTAAACTTCAATATATCCCAACTGATTTGCAAAGGGGAGATATTTTCACCAAACCCTTGGATGAAAAGAAACATACATTCTTCCTAAATCAGTTAGGCATGTTAGATGGAGGAAGCCTAAAATAAATTCCAAGATTTTGAAAATCTAAAAATAGACCAAGATTAGGCTAAAAACTCATCTCTTTTTGTGTCTGTAGGATAGTTTCTGTCTCTGAACTGCGCTCGACGTTTTCCCAAAAATCGTCGAACGGCGATCGACGGTCTCCCAAACATCATCGAACGCAGATCGACGTTTCCTGAATCATCGACCTGAGTTCAGCGCCGCCTGATAGCTCTAAGTTATCCTTCCTTTTGATAAGTGTCCATCGAGCAGAGCTCGACGCTCGTCAGTGTCATCGAACGGAGATCGACGACATTGAAACCCCTTCGTATTCCATTAGAAGCCAAAATCATCGAACAGAGTTCAACGATTCTTCGTTTCGACGTCGAAACCTAATATAAAAATCTTTTTTCGGCCGTCGTTCTCATTTGCGCGTTCATAGTTTCTGCAGAAAAACTCTTTTTCCCTCCAAACTCTTGATGCACTTGGTCGTGTTTGTTCAATCTTTGCAGGTAGAAATGGCGGTGTCTGTAGCCGCTCTTCCCAAAATGAAATTTGATAAAGGTTTTGACATAGATATTAACTCCTTCGATGGCAGTGATCAGAGGTTCAAAGATATTCTGAATCTTTTCCGAGAACAGCAGTTAGTTTAGCTTATGACCACCAGAATAAAGATTGCGGCAGATGAAATCAAGGAATGGGTTTTTACTGCATCCAATGAGAAAGAGAATACTATAGACGGCCCGATCAACGGGACTCAGGTACCATTGTCCCCTATTCTTCTGACTGAAGTATTCACCTTAAGTACTGGAGATGACTCTATTAATTTGTCTGGAGAAGAATTTGATTCCATGTTAGATAGAATGGGTCATTCTGCTGTACACCCTAATAAGCTGTTGAAAAAGAATCTATCATTAGAATTTTAATTTTTTGCTGATGTTGTGGGAAAAGTGCTTCTGGCAAAACACTCCGCTCATGATACCATCTCAAGGTATCAGCTCTGCTTAATGGGAGAAATAGTTGACAAGAAACATCTGGATTGGGGAACTATCTTCTTTGACTTGATCAAGAAGAAAATTAACAAAAGTTGTGTCTTTTTTGGGAGGATTCTAGGGGTTTTCCTGCATTCCAGGTGCCCTGAATTACTGGTTTCAAATGGGATGCACATCAATACATCCAAAAGTCTAACCTGTTCCCTTTTCAGTAAGTGGGACAGGCAGATTATCAACCCCAACAGGGCTGCTGCAGCACCATCTGCTTCAGGCATAAGGACTACTACAGTCACTTCCCCTCAGGTCTCTGCCCCAGCAGAAGATTTGCCTGCTTCCTCCTCTGCTCCTCCTTCTCCACCTCCTATTGTTTCTGATTTACCTTCCTCATCAACCATCCAATCAGCCATCTCCTCCCCCGTCACAATTTCATCACCTATTTCATCTCCTCCAGCCACCACCTCAGAACCATTTCACCCTCTGTACTACTATCCACCCATTGATTCTTCTATTCCATCTTTCAACATTTTGGATGACTCCTTCATGGATGATTCCCCCTCCTCACCTCTTGAGCCTCCATCCTCCTCCTCATGCCAACAGCTCCTCCATGACATCCTTGCTCAACCATCTTTCTCACCATCCATCTCCATACCTGTATCATCTCTCTCCACAATCCCAATATCTCAACCATCCATCCCTATACCTCCTACCACCACACCATCCACCATTATGCTAGCAACATCAACTCCTACCTCTACTCAAGCCCATCTTGAGCATGTAGATATTCCTACACTGGCAGACAAGCTGTATGAGCTGCTAGCCCCCAGGCTATCCTCATTGCTGGAGACCATAATGGCTCCACTTCTGAAACATGTTCAGGAGCTGTCTGACAGGCTATCTTCCTTTCTCTCTTCTCAGGAAATCCCTTCCTTTGGGTGCCTTGATCCAGTTCCTACTGAATCAAGGCAGGGGGAGATGCCTCATGAAGCTGTTGAAGTGCCTGCTGCTGCTCCAGTTCCAGTGTTTACAGTGGACCTCAGGTCACTGTTGAGTGCTTTTGATTCTCTTCACAGAAGATGTTTACCAGTTCAGCAAGTTGAAGATCTTACTAAGGCCATTGTGCCTATTTCAGAATGTGATCCCAGCCTGATTGCATCATATGTCAACTCGTTTAAGGCTGAGGATGTTGTTTATTCTATTTGTACTACTATTATATCTGTTGGAACTACTGACATTGAAATGCTTTCTGCTGATGCTGATGCTGTTGCTGATAAAGATCTTGTTACTTATCTAGAAGAACCTGCTGCTCCAATTCCTTCTGCTCTTGTTGCTACTTCAATAGGTTGTGTATCTGATGTTGCTGCTGCTCCTGTTCTGACTCCTGAACAATTGAAACAACAGGAGAAATACATCAAAAGTATAGATGATTTGTATGACAGACCACAGAGTTTTGAAAGTGATCAATTCAATAAAGAATCTGATGACTCTGCTAGCACTATTGCTAGGAAAAGGAAAGCTAGAAGTAAGTCCATGATAAAGGTCCCTCCTGCAAAGGCCAAGGATGTTAATGACATACCCTATTATATTGTATATGATTGCCAGATAACTGAATCTTGGATGCAGTATTCTAAAAACCAGCTAAAGGCCATGAGGAAAAGAAGAAAGTTGGATAAGTATGAGAAAGGTTCATCCCAGTTTCAGCCTCCTCCTCCTCCTCCAGATTCAGGATCAGGTGGAGGCTCAGCTTCTCAAACCTCTGCTCTAAAGCAAAGCTCCTCCCAATCTTCACAGAGATATTATCCCAGAGGGCAATATCAAAGAGGTTATCAGTCCAGAAGGGGACAATATAGAGGTAATCAAAGAGAACACAGGATTCAATCAAGACAACAAAGGGAAGGACAAAGACATGTGGACTCAACTCAAGGTCCTTTCCCTTATAAACTCAGAGAAACTGTTGATACAAGGATTTCTACTGCTTCAGAAACTGTTAATAGATATGAACCTGCAATCCCTTTTGAAGATCCAGAGAATAATCCTTTATCATGGACTGCTAGGATGAAAGAACTTGCTGCCTTATATCAGTTGAAGAAGGCCAGAGAGCAAGGAAAAGACACTTCCAACATAACTACCTTGTCAGAGCAAAGGAAGGCAGAACTGGAAAGATATGCTTTAAGGAAGTTCTTTGACCCAGTGGATTACATGAAACTGCATCCTGAGGCTGTGGTTCCCAGGCCAAGATCTCAAACCTCCTTAGGTGCAGAAGATGACAGAAGGTCAAAGAAAGAGGCTCTCAATCCCAACAGGGAAATCTTATTTAAGAAAGGAAGTGAAAAGAAGTGATCACTCTAAGCAGACAGTACATTCATTTTAAAACACTTGCTGATATTCTATCTCAATGCTGCTATGCTGCATGTTCTGCTCTATTGCTTTAATATTTTGCTTTTCTGTATTTGCTTTTGTATTTTTTTTACTGAGTTCTATAAATAGTAACCCTAACCCAAATAGGGGGAGATTGTTGGAACACCCTATTACTAATTTGGGCAAGGATCACTATGTTTTTAAAAAAACAGTTTGACCTAGATGTATAGTTGAAAAGGTCAAGTTAGAATGAGTCTAGGGCTTAGAACTTAGGTTTGAAGCTGCCCCCAGGACCATTCAAGGATCAAGGCTTAGAGCTGAGACAAAGACAATTATCGTCGAGCTTAGGTCGACGAAACGTCGAACTCCTTTCGACGATCTCTGAGCTCAACTCTGCTAAGTCGTCGACCTCCGGTCGACGATCTTCGAGCTCAGATCGACAATCTGCCTTCAGCTTATTCTTCAGGTCGCTGAGCTCCGGTCGACGATCTTCGAGCTCAGTTCGACGTTTTCTATCTGATGTTCAATCCAATCTCTGAGCTCAGTTCAACGATCGTAGAGCTCAGATCGACGTTTTTCTGAGAGATCGACGAGTTTAAGGATTCAAATTCAGTCAGCTTTTTGAATGTTTTTCAAATTCTCTCAGCATTTATTTCAAGAGATTTTTTAGCCGTTTTCATTTATTCTGGAGCAAGTTTCAAGGGATTTCTCAGAGAATGTTTATTGGACTTTCCTCAAGAAGACAAAATATTTATGGAAGACATTTATGACTGCTAACGGCTATCTTGGACAGAGGATTATCAGAGAATAATATACACAACATCAGATCAAGAGAAATAACTTACTCATTACACACACACAAAATATATAGACATACACAGATAGTCAGATCAACAGAGAGACAAAATCAAGTGATCAATCCTGAAGAGTTCTATTGAAAATTAGCATACTGAAAAGTGTTCATAGCTTCAACATCAAAGACTCCAGACAATTCATATTTCAGCCTCTACTGAAATCATCTTCTGCTGGAGATCTGAAGCTTCTGAAGGCCTAACACCCTAGCAAAGCTCTCACTCCTGAACCATCTACATATCAGGGGAGATTTGACAACACAATCAATCCACTAAGTCTTCTCTCAGTGATTGAGACAGAGAAGACAACTTCACCTCTTCCTTTTTCTTTTCCTGCTGTAAAAGGGTTATCAAAACTCCCTTCAAAAGTTCTGAATCTGGTTCTGAGAGCCTTGTTAAAACTCAGTGGTGGCAAGACACCTTATCAAAAAATCTAGATTTGGTTTTTGAGCACCTTATCAAAAGCTCATTGGTGCCAGGACACCTGATCAACTCATACTAAGTGGATTCCTACCAAGGGTGATAGAAGAGTGGATGTACCCAGGTTAATTGGGGAACCACTATAGCTTCTTGTGTTTGGTTGCTTGTGTGTATTCTTTGCTGTGTGTTCTGGATCTTTTGTTTTCTTTTTATTAATACTTCTGTTTTATTGCTGCAGCACAATACACATACTATATTAACTTAACTCTTCCTCTGCAAAGTTTTATTTTGAAAAATTATTTTAACAAACTCTATTCACCCCCCCCCCCCTCTAGAGTCAGACTGATCTTATCCTCCACTTTCAGCTAGATCTTCAGCCAGAATTCTGCCAAGTAGAATTCGGCGAGAATCATAAGTGATTCGCGCCGATTCGTCGAGAATCACCAATGATTCTCGCCGAATTTGCCTTAGGTGAATTTCTGCTGCTCGTTAGACCGGTCCAAATATTCAAGCGCTGTTTTGAACCGGAGCTAAAGTTTCCTTGGTGGCGCCCACAATGGTCATAATGTATGACCTACAGTATAAATACTGTTGTATTTCGATCTTTACAGATACGCAATACTACGAATACACAAGAAAGAAAACCGAGCCGCCGACGTGACCTAGATCGCGGATTTCCCTTCCGCCGCCGCCGTCGCCGCTTGGGAAATAGTCGCTGCCGTTTATCGAGGATACCTCCTGATTCCCCAACGACAGAAGCTTTTCCAAGCAACGCGTCTCACGTGTCCTTCTTGAGATCCTTTGTCTGTTGGTTTGTAGATCAGGAATACCTTCCCTTTCCGAATCGATCGATACAATTGATCCAAGGAAGACCGTTGTTAAATCTTGCTAGCATAGCTACGAAGGTTGGATCTCTAAAGCTCAGCCGTCGCACTTCTTGCCGCCGCCGATCCCGAACGCCAAGCTGCCGCTCTTCTTGCCGCCGCCGGTTTCGTGGAGATTCATTCTAAGTGAGAGCTAAGGTCGTGGACTCTTCGTCTTCATCAAGAACGCGTCATTGAACGAAGAGGGACACCTAGCTTCGATAAGAAGTATAGTTTTAATCCCGCAAAAATGCTGCAAGACACTTATTCCCCCCCCCCATAGGTGAAGGTAGTTGGCACTAGATGGACTTTCATTCCAGACTTGAGAATAATCTTCACGAGGAGCTTCATACTGTTTAGATCTAGGATAAAAAGTAGGCTTGTAGACATTGGGATCAATATGTGGTAATGGAGCAACATTTGGGTCAACTTGAAAATCTGGAAAGATTTTGTGTGAATCCACACAGCAGTCTCATAAGTATAGATGTTTACACCTTTAATTTGCTTTTCTACACTTGTATTGATCTCTTGCAGTTAATTATCCTACTGATTTTTCATCTCTTGAACTTTCTTTTCTAGATTTTCTTTTAATTTATCCTCCACCTTTCTGGCTTCTAAAGTTAGGGTTTCTATGGCTCCTTCCTTAAATCTTCCAACTTCTTCACAGGTCTTGAAGTTCTGTTCTCTAGTTTTCTTCAGCAATTGGATCGGATTGTTTGCTATAGTGAATGCTTGATTCATGACTTCACCGACACTAGTAATAGTGTGGTCTAAAGCCCTGCCGCCAATATTTAACAGTCTTTTGAATTCATCTGTATTGCTTTAAATTTAAGCAAATCCTCAGCTCATATCTTTCTCAAGGGCAGTGACTCTTTCAATTACCTCTTTGAGAGACTTATCAAAGTACTCTCTTTGCTTGGTCAATATAGACTCAATTTCACACAAAAGGGTATCTTAAGGAATGACTTCAGCTGGAGGAGGTAATGTTGGAGTTGTCCAGACTTGGATTTCTTCAATTACAACTACACTTTTTCCTTTTGGGGCAGAAGTCATTACATCCCCTTCCTCTCCAAGAATAATTAGTAGAGAGAAATCTAAGTTCTTGAGTTGAGGTTCTGTAGGTTCAGGATTAACTGTATACTCATCAGAAAGTAACAACACATTCTCCCACTCACTTTGTGCCTTGGGTTGAGAATCTTCTAGGGACTCTTGAGGAGTCTCTTCAGGAATATTTTTAGGAGATTTTACAGGAGTCTTTTCAGGAGGGATGAACAGGGGATCATCTGAAGTTAGATTTTCTATCATTCTGTTAATGTCAGCTGCAGTAGTATCCATTTGAGCATCATCAAGATTTTCTTGATCAGAGGTGTAGTCAATGTCAATACCTGATCCACCATCATACACAGAGGTACTCTTCTCATTATCAGACTGAGCTTGACTTTCCTTTTCTACTGCTAAAACATCAACAACAATTTCCTCTACAACCTAATCTTAAATAACATCTGACTAGAGCTCTATCTCTTGTACCTCAGCTTGTTGATCTTCTTCATGAACTGAAGGAGCAGGCTCCCCCTCAACTGATGCACCAGATGTGCCAACTGTATCAGTATGAGGAGGAGATGGGGTCCTATCCTCATAATCTACTATCTTGGGAACTGCTGGAGCCTTGCCTTGCCATGGAATTCTTATTTCCCATCTGCTGATGGATGATATAGTGACTTTCTTTAGGTGGTGAATGGATACACCTTTGGATAAGTCAATGATTTCAGGATGCACTTGATTCAGATAAAGAGAAATAATTCTTGCAAAGTTTGGTTCCTTCATGCTTTCCTTAATTTTGTCAAACAACATATGTCCCCATTGGAATTTCTTTTGACATACCACAACTGTCATCATGTAGAAGAAATCAGAGGATATATAACCAAGTGAACCTATTTTATAGAGGAGAACCTTTCCAAATATATTGGCCAAGTTTTTGCTTTCGTCATTCATGTGTTGTCGATGAATGGAGGTAGTGGATTGGGAGAGAACATAGAAGGACAGAGCCCTAGAATAATCTGGTTCTTCCAGGTAGTCTTCTTTATCTATGGAGGGAAATCTCAGAAACATTGTTAGAGAGGACGGCCTTATTTTTATTTTTACATCTCTGACTGAACTGTTCAACAACTTCCCACTCTGCTTAAGTTTAGTATTTCGGAAGAACTCTTCTACGTTTGGAATCAGGACTTTGCACGGATGCTATAGAATGAAGTCAGGCCTGCGGATTCAAGAAGTAGAATGACGTTCTGGAATCATCGAAAATTTCTTCGATTCCTTAGCGAACGAACTCACTTCCCATGCCAATCTTTGCAGTAGGAGCCATCGCTGGAGAATAATGAAAATTTTCGAACTTTTCGGAGAAGAATCGATGGAATTTGCGTGAAGAACGGTGGAGGCCATTGGCGGAACTAAAACGTCTTTCTCGAGAAAAGGCTTTTTTGAATTCGTGGATTTAGATATTTTATGGACATATCTATTTATATAAAATTGAGAATTTTGAAGAATTACAAAAAGCATACATGGGAATGGCAGTTCGAATTCTTCTCAAAAGATAAGTAAATAGATTTTTCGAGAGGAAGTCTGTTTCTCGAGAAATACAGTAGTTCATGAGAAATCCACTTCAAGTTCTCGAGAAATCCATTAAGCTTTCTGAGAAATCCATTCAGTTTCCCGATAAATCTCATATTTCTCGAGAAGTAAGTTTTTCGAGGAATCTAATATTTCTCGAGAAGTATACTTCTTTTTCGAGAAATCAGGCAATTTTCGAGAAATATAACTAGTTTTCTGAGAAATCCATTTTTGAGTTTGAGATTTTTCTGAGTAAGAATTCTCTTGAAATCATCTGAGTGGCTGATGCTGAATCTTATCTTGAGTTCAAATATGAACTTTTTAAGATTCCATGTTGAGCATACCAAGTTCTGTCTTGATGAAGGAAAACTTGGCCTCGTCCAGCGGCTTTGTGAAAATATCTGCAACCTGCTTGTCCAATGGGACATAGTTGAGGGCTATGTCCTTGTTCTCCACATGCTCCTAGATGAAATAGTAGCGCACCTCGATGTGCTTGGTACGGCTGTTGTAAACTGGATTGTTTGTGATAGCTATTGCGCTTGATGAGTCGCAATACATCGGAATTTCTCTAAACTTCAAATTATAATCTTTGAGTTGATTTCTGATCCATAGAAGTTGTGCGCAATAACTACCTGCAGAGATATACTCTGACTCGGCAGTAGATGTTGCCACACAATTTTGCTTCATATTGCTCCAAGAAATAAGTCGTCTTATGAGGAATTGGCACGTCCCGAAAGAGTTTTTTATATCATCCCTGCAACCTGCAAAATCAGTATATGAAAAGCCAATTAGCTGAACATCATGTAAACCTAAATCACATTAACAAGACATGCACATCATTCCAAAAAATCAGAAATCCCAAACATGAAAAAAAACTGATAGATCCAACATTAGATCACCATAATGGAGGCGCACTCGCATCCATATCCAAAATCAAGGAACAACTTTGAATCAAACTAAAAGATTTTTTAGGGAAGAAGAAACACAGTACCTCTCAGGAAAAACTACTGACTGAAAAAAAAATCTTATATACTTTTTTTTAGAAACAACTAAACTCTAACAATATGCTTCCTGAGCGTTGACTTACCAGCTCAGACAACACCGCCCCTAGATACCTAAAGGCAGCAATAAAAAAAACTACAACTGAAAAACAAGCGCCATTTGTCATTTATCGAACTTCTGTTGACCTACGTCGAACTTCGATTGACGAAAGTCGAACACCGCTCGACGAAAAATTGAAAAAAATAGGCCGACGAATGTAGAGCTCTGGTCGACAAAAGTCGAATACCAGTGGACGAAAGTCGAACAAAAGCCGGTCGACGAAAGTCGAACTCCGGTCGACGAACGTTGAACTCCATTCGACGAAAAAACATTTTGTCGAACCCAAAAGTCATTTCGGTGGAGAGGTTTTACGTAAGCACATTTACACAACTAATAAGCAGGATTAGAAGATAAAAACTAGGAGCTAACTTATTTGCTAACATTACTCCCCCTCAAGTTCAACTCCTCCTTCTTAAGCATTCCCAGCTTGTCTCGTATCCTCTTGAATAGCTCCACCTTCAAGGGCTTTGTGAAGATGTCCACCAGCTGGTCATTGGTCCTCACGTGCTCCAAGTGAACTTCATTATCTTCTACCTGCTCTCTGATGAAGTGGAATCTAGTGTCAATATGTTTGGTCCTCTCGTGATGCATAGGATTCTTTGCCAGTTCAATCGCAGCTCGATTGTACACAAAAATGGTAGTCTCTTCATCACCATCCATTCTCAGAGATTTCATAAACCTCTTCAGCCATACTCCATTGCACACACATGCTCCGACAACAACATACTCTGCCTTGCATGAACTAAGAGTCACGATCTTCTGCTTCTTGCTAAAACAAGTATTGGGTGTTTCTCCCAAATAGAAGAGAAATCTCGTAGTGCTCTTCCTATCATCAACATCATTGCTCCAGTCACTGTCACTGTAGCCTATCAACTTGGGATCTTCACTACACATATAAAAGAGGAAAAAACTCAAAGTGCCTCTGATATATCTCAGTATCCTCCTTGCCACTACCAGGTGTGTCTCCCCAGGGTTTTCTATGAATCTGTTCACAATACCCACTGCATATAAAATATCAGGTCGGGTACAAGTCAAGTACCCAAACTCCCCACTTGGCTCTTGAAATATGTAGGGTCAATAACTTCTCCCTCATCGTGCCTCGATAGTCGTATGCTTGGATCCATTGGTTTCCCCACTGGGTTACACCCCATCATGCCAAACTTCTTCAAAATTTCTCTAGCATATGACTCCTAAGAAATGAAGATCCCTTTATCACACTACACTACCTGAATACCCAGAAAGTAGCTAAGCTCACCACAATTTGTCATCTCAAACTCCTGCTTCATCATCTCCTTGAAGTTCCTCATAACATAGTCACTGCTCCGCAAGATGACCAAGTCATCCACATACACACATATGTAAAGTGTCTCCTTCTCACTTTACTTCACATAGACTGCATGTTCATAAGGGCACTTCACATACCCTTGCTCATGTAAGAATGTGTCAATCCTCTTGTTCTACGCTCTTAGCGCCTGTTTGAGACCATATAGTGCTTTCCTCAATCTCAGCACTTGTTTCTTTCCCTTTGCTCAATGTACACTTCCTCTTACAAATCTCCATTTAAGAAAGCGGACTTGACATCCATCTGATGAAGACGCCACTTCATCTGTGCTGCAATGGCAATAAACATACGATTAGTCTCCATCCAGGAAACCGATAAGAAGACCTCATTGTAGTTTATTCCCTCTTTCTGCTTGTAGCCCTTGACCAAAAGTCTAACCTTGTACTTCAGCACCTCTCCAGCTCCAACTTTCTTCACCTTGAAGACCCACTTCACACCTATGGGCTTCTTTCCTTTAAGCAGTTCAGCTAACTCCCAAGTGTTGTTCTTCTTAATTGACTACATCTCCTCATCCATGGCTTTCCTCCAGCCAACAGTCCTCACTGCTTCTTCATAGGTCAAAGGCTTGGTATCAGCAAGTAAACAAAACAAGCTTAACTCCTCATTTGTAGGGAATACCTCACATATCTCGCCAAGTGACCTGATTTTCTACCTTCTAGGCTCTCCTTCTTCCTCAGTAAAGTTTTGAACAGTACCCTTGGCACTAGCTTCTGTCTCCACCACTAGAGGAGGCCCAGCTTCTTCTTCAACCTTCTCCTTGCCTTTTGACCACTCCCATTCAGTTGCCTCATCGAATTTCACATTTCGACTCATCACAATTTTATTCTCCATTGGGTCATACAACTTTTATCCCTTGCTCCTTTGATCATAGCCAACAAAGATCAATTTCTTTGCTTCTTCTTCCAGTTTGCTCAGGTTAGGCCCAATCTTGAGAGCATAAGCAATGCTCCCCCAAACCTTCAAGTGACTCATATTTGGCTTGAATCCAGTCCACGCTTCCTGCGGTGTTCCCCTTGCTAGGGACTTTATGGAGCACCTGTTTGACACATAACAAGCTGTCTCCAAAGCATCTCCCCAAAAACTTTTTGCATATGCTTGCAACTAAGCATGCACCTACACATCTCTATCAAAGTGCGGCCTTCCCCTCAACCACTCCATTCTGTTGTGGTGTGTAGGGTGAAGTAAGATGCCTCCTGATCCCTGTATAGTCACAAAAATGAACAAACTCTTGGCTCAGGTACTCACCACCCCAGTCTATCCTCAAATACAGAATATTCATGCCAGACTCCATCTCAAAAAACCTTTTGAACGGTTTGAAAGAATCAAACGCCCCACTCTTCTTCTTGATGGGATAGCATTTTGAAGCATCGTGCCTCCTCCAAGTAATTAGAAATGCTATTATCTTCTTCGAGAAGACCCAGAAGCTCAGCAGCCGCCTTAAATGTTGTACATATTTGACCATTAACTGTGCATAGGTGCTCAAAGGACTTGGGTGCAGAAATGTGATTCAACAAAAGGCGTAAATAAAATCATTCACCCTCAGCGGGAGATACTGCGTATAACCGGCCCATAACTTCCCGAGTTGTAGACCTTCTTATCCACTTTCACCTGCACCCAGTTGGCTTTGCCCGCCCACGACAGTTCGCAGCGGGTTTCATTTCAATTGATTATTAACTTTTGTTAGAAGGAGTCAAAAGTTGTATACATCATTAATTTGAGAGCATGAACTATATACTACAAAACTTGGGAGCTCATTTAAAACTTCTGTTAGAAGAATATTAATTTTCTCTGAATCTTAAGCAAAACGAGTCTAGTGATGGCTACACACATCCCTACAGTACCGTTCGATTTCACCAGATTCAATATTTTTGAGTAGTACAAACAATATTTACATCTGAAGAAAAAGTATAAATCTATGAGCATAAAGAAAAATTAAATCTATACTATTTCTACACAGACCATGAATACTCGATTAGTAGCACTGCACGAGTTTTGCAAACCTCTATCCTAAAATACTAACCAAGCACTACTATTTTAAAGTTTGCACAAAAGCAATGCATTTGACTCGAGCCGCGCCCGTGAATAAGATCGCGCTCATGAGGGTGATTCAGTATGTGCTACAATGATTTTGAAATAAATAAATAACAACTGGTATGCTAAAAAATGTGCTTGTGCAGTGACCATAGGCATGCTCATATGTGATGAGTCCTATTTATATACTGATTTTCGGACTCTTGGCTAGTTTTCTTTCACAAGCACTTCACTTTTAGTTCGTTATTTTATAAATTTCATCTAATCTTTATTTCCATAGTAGGTGCACTTTTGGCCAGTTTTCTGTGCGATTTCATAGTTCTTATTCGTTTTCCCTTCTTGGTGTGTTTTCTGTATGGAGATTGTGGTATGACATCTGGGTGGATCTGTTGTTTTTACTGCAGGTACAAGGGTCGTGTGAATGATCCGAGATTGTTTTTGATCGCTTTCTGCCTAAGGGCCACTGATCGTGCATTTTTGCCCGTGCACAGTCAGTGGACTCCTTAGCGCACGACTGTTTGTCGCGCGTGGCCTTTTTATCGAACCCAAATAGTACAGGATCTATAACACATGATCATTGGACCTATAGCGCATGACCACTTATCGTGAGCCACTGAACGTGTGCACTACTCTCCATTTTTCCAAATCAGTCTAGGGCATTCGCATGAGCATTGGACATATTGCGCACGACCATCGGTCGTGCGCCTTTTCTCATGCGCGTTTATTCATTTTTATTGAGTTCTGTCTTGAGTAATCGCACGATAATAAGACATAGTGTACACGGCCACCGGTAGTGCGCCACTGCTCGTGCGCATTATCCTAGTTCTTCTTAATTTCTTCCAATTATTTTGGAAAATGGCGCACCTCAAGCAAATAACGAGAATATAAAATCACATAGACATGATTGTATACAAATTTATATCAAATTATGCACAACTTCATCAAATACAAAGAGATCAATCTACACTATCAACAACAAGAGAAGAAGAGAGTGCGAAATCGTTCGGATCTGAAGTCTTGCTTATGCACAACTTCATCGTATGCCAGTCCAAAGGAAAAAATACATAAATTTTTGTTGACTGGAGAGCATGACAGCAATGGGAAAATAAGCCCACCAAAACAATAAATTTATAAAGACAAATCAATTTATTATTCTAGCTCACGTGCAACACAAATCAACCATCTCCAACTACGAAACTTGAAAGATGAAGAGGTAGAGAATGCCTTTGAAAACCAATATAAAACAAATTTTCAACTCTCATAAAATATACCATCATTTTTCAGGACGCCCTCATCACATTTACAAAATAATGGAGTGATTTAATATGGAATATTTTCCTCACAATCATAACCAATACATCACAAATCCTTAAAAGTTTTTAAAAAAACAAATTTTTAGAGATAACCAAAAATTGATACCTGCAATAGCTGCGGGGGAGGACACCTGCAATAGCAGTGGGAAAACAAAAAAGTATGAGAAATATAGGGAGTGAAATGGTTTAGAGATAACAACTAACAATGTTATGCTGCACAGCCAGGTGAACTAATTAGAATAAAAAAAGCGAAGCTTATTGAGTGAACCAATGAATATATTTATGAAGTGATCTTAGTGGATGCGAAGTTTCAAAAATCGGCACTATACACATGATCATATTCTTCATATGTCTTTTTTATCGATTTTTTTATAATGGTGGTGTGTGCTATTAGTGTAAGTTCGAAATAGTAATGATTCCGTTTTTAATAATCGGCACTACGTGATGTTGGGCTATATAGTCCGCCTAAATAATCCCACCTGGGTAATCCCAGGCGGGATTTCGTCCCACACTGCTGTTTGGTTTTTCTTCAGGGTGGCACAACGGTTGTGCACACATCGGAAGTAATAAACTCAAGAACAACCGAAAAGAGATTTGGGATCGGGACATGAAAATTGAATCAAGAAGTTAAAGAAATAACTAGGTAAATTTACCTTGGCGGTGTTGAGTCACAACTTAACAAAGATGCTCCAATATATAAGTTATTGTCGGCGTCGAGTCCCACATAGAATAGCATCTACGTCTATGCAGAAATCCACACGAGCGGGAGATCACAGATCTTCGTCGCATGAAAACGGGAAGGGAGATTGACTGCACTTTGCACTTCCACGGACTACTAGGTCCGCTCCAGGAAGACAAGCACCGGCGACTATCGTCGGAGAGGAGGTCGACGGAGCGAGCGAATCGGCGGAACACTTCCGTCGGGCCTCGAATCGGCAGAACACTTCCGTCGGGGCGCGGGTACTTCCAATTTTCGATCAAATAGAACTCCAAAACCTAAGTCCTAATTTATACCCTAAGCATAAAAAGACCTAGAAATATCGCTATCCACAGACCATAAAATATTAGGGTTTCTGGAATGATTCGTCGGGTATCATCATTCGTCGAGTATCGAATAGTTCGAAAGTCAACGAATCTCGACGATACTCGACGAATCTCAACGAACCACAGTCGACGATTCTCGACGAACCACAGTCGACGATTCTCGACGAACCACAGTTGACGATTCTCGACGAACCCTAGTCGACGATCATCGACGAACTACAGTCGACGATTCTCGACGAACCACAGTCGACGATTCTCGACGAACCACAGTCGATGATTCTCGATGAACACCAGTCGACGATTCTCGATGAACCACAGTCGACGATTCTCGACGAACCTCCTTGGCAACATTTGCCGGACCCAATTCTGTATGGTGATTGGTAACCTTTACCAACACAGTCAATCTTCCAACTTCTCCACATGCTCTTATGTGCGACCCTGCAAGCTCATATCGTGTTGGCAGTGAGATTACATGTTTGACCACTTCTAGATCACCATGGTAACTCCAATAGTCTCCCACTTGATCTTGAAAGTATCAAACCAAAAACCTCACAAACAATGAGCGGTATCTAGGAATGCAACATTGCTACCCAAGAAATAAGAGTTCATAACTCATAAGCCTTTATGAATAATGTACCAGCGTTGCCTTTGTCCCTTTGTCCCTTACATCCGGAAAGAACTAGAGGCATGGACCGTGTCACCCTCATAATAGCTCAATCCAAGTATTTTGATCTAGAACGGACTTCCAAAGAATGGTCAGTCCAATATCATATATTGACTCAACCAAGCATGGCCATGCATTTCTCAGTCCATTTCCATCAAGGGGCCCATGGATGCAACCCCTGTCATATAGGAGGACAAATCCCATATCTGCTCACACACAAACACCCAAATGATTCGTAACGTGCCCAACAACCACCCTTATCATCAACCTTTCTCAAGGAAGACTTTAGATCATATCAAATCACGCTCTTCCTCACTTGATGAATGTTGTGACTTCATGTCAAAGTACGACAACACCATTGTCAATTGAGACCTACTCGTGAAACGTTTACATAACAATCCAAAAAGTAGTCTCAAGTTTGGTCTGTCCAGTACAACTTGTTCATTAACAAGTACCCACGTGATGACTTGATATCACAATATCATGACCTGTGAGAACTGGTCATCAGTCAACGCACGTGCTAGTCTTCATGTATCATCATCACCCTTAGTTTCTATGATGATACTACGACCAGGGACCTTTCAAGAATGAAGCTTCAAATAAATCATAGGCTCTCACATTCAAGTAACGTACTTAATGTCCTATGGAAGCAAACATTTTAAGGGTATTTATTATGTTAATATTTAACTATCGCATAGAGAAATCATAATAAAATAACTTGCCATTAATTATAAAAGAAAAACTTTGGTACATAATTCATCATATGAATAAATAACAAAAAGCCAACAGAATATATGTTTACACGCAACCCACAAGACTCTCACTAGAGTTGATCATTTAGGTATCGCATACCCATTGATCTAGTATGACCATTATGCTTTCTCTGCGCGAGAGGCTTTGTTAGTGGATCCGCAATATTCTCCTCAGTTGACACTCTGCAAATGTTCACATCTCCTCGTTCGACAATCTCATGTATAAGATGGAACCGCTGAAGTATGTGCTTGGAACGCTGATGGGATCTAGGTTTCTTAGATTATGCAATTGCACCATTGTTATCACAGTAGAGAACAATGGGACCAACAATGCTAGGAACTACATCAAGCTCGCCGATGAATTTCCTAATCTATACAGCCTCCTTCGCTGCGTTAGCTGCAGCGATATACTCGGCTTCTATTGTAGAATCAGCAACAATCTCTTGCTTGGAACTCTTCCAGCTCATAGCTCCTCTATTAAGGCAAAACACAAACCCTGACTGAGACTTTGAATCGTCCCTATCAGTTTGGAAGATAGCATCCGTGTAACCACTTACAACGATCTCTTCCACTCCACCATACACCAAGAACACATCCTTTGTCTTTTTCAAGTACTTCAGGATATTCTTAACTACAATCTAGTGACACTCACCGGGGTCTGACTGATACCTGTTAGTCATTCTTAAAGCAAAGGAGACATCGGGTCGAGTACATAACATTGTATACATGATTGATCCAATGGCCGAAGCATATGGAATCAACTTCATGCGGTCCTTATCTTAACAAGATTTTGGACACTGGTCCTTAGAGAGATTCATACCATGAGACATGGGTAAAAATCCTTTCTTGGACTCAAGCATGTTGAACCGCTTCAACACCTTCTCGACGTATGTACTCTGGGTCAAACCCAGCAACTTCTTCGATCTATCTCTATAGATCTTAATACCGAGTATATAAGTCGCTTCACCCAAGTCCTTCATAGAAAAGCAATTCCCTAGGTTGTTCTTAACAACTTTCAGGGTAAGAATGTCATTCCCAATCAACAGTATGTCATCTACGTACAATATCAGGAAGATAATAATCTCCCACTGATTCGCTTGTAAACACAAGATTCATCTTCATTTTTGATGAAACCAAACTCTTTGATCTTCTAATCAAAACGAAGATTCCAACTTTGAGAGGCCTGCCTCAGTCCATAGATGGTCCTATTCAGCTTGCATATTTTAGTGTCTTCATTTGGGGATACAAAACCCTCGGGTTGTGTCATGTACACTCCTCAAGGAGGTTTCCATTAAGGAAAGCCATTTTGACATCCATCTGCCAGATCTCGTAGTCATAATACGCAGCAATAGCAATCAATATCCTTATGGACTTTAACATGGAAACAGGGGAAAAGGTCTCATCATATTCAATACCATGAATTTACTTGAAACCCTTAGCCACCAGTCGCCCTTTGAATGTCTGTACATTCCCATCCATGTCGGTCTTCTTCTTGAAAACCCATTTGCACCCTATGGGTCGTACCCCTTAAGGTGGTACCACCAAGTTCCAAACTTGGTTTGCATACATGGAGTCCATTTCGGATTTCATAGCCTCAAGCCATCTGTCGGAGTCCGATCCATTCATTGCCTCTTGGTAGGTTGCTGGTTCATCATCATGATCCATAAGCAACACGTTACCTATTTGAGACACAAGAAATCCATATCTCTCAGGCTCAAATCTTTGTCTACCAGATCTACGTAGGACTTGTGTTTCTTGAGCAGGTTCTCTAGCTACAACATCTTGTAGTCCTATATCAGAATCCAATTCCGGTTCATTCACTACTTATTGTTCTTGAACTTCTTCAAGTTCTACCTTTTCAGTCTTTCTTGATAAGAATTATCTCTCCAAGAAGATGCCAGTCCTTACAACAAACACTTTTCCCTCAGACAGAAGGTAAAAGTAATACCCTTTCATTTCATTAGGATATCCCACCAGATAACATTTATCCGATTTGGGTTCCAGCTTGTTAGGTATTTGACGTCGCATGTATGGCTCACAGCCCAAAATTTTAATGAACAACATACTAGGACGCTTCCCAGTCCATATCTCATATGGCATCTTCAGAACCATTTTCGTTGGAGCGCGATTCAGTGTCATTGCAGCAGTCTCTAAAGTGAAGCCTCAAAAGGAAACAAGCAAGTCTGCATGACTCATCATCGAACGTACCATGTCTAACAGAGTACGTTTTCTCTTCTTAGACACACCATTATGTTTTGGTGTTCTAGGTGGAGTGAGATGTGATACAATACCACACTCTTTAAGATGATCACGGAACTCATGACTCAGGTATTCGCCACCTCGATCAGATCGGAGTGCTTTAACCCTTTTACCCAACTAGTTTTCTACTTCATTCTTGAACTCTTTGAACTTTTCAAAAGTCTCGGATTTGCACTTCATTAGATACACATATCTGTATCTACTGAAATCATCAGTAAATATAACGAAGTAAAAAAACCCACCTCTAGCCATGGAGCTCATGGGTCCGCATAAATCACTATGTATAACACCCAAGAGATCCTCATCCCTCTCAGTATAACCAGTGAAAGGGGCTTTAGTCATCTTGCCTAACAAACAAGATTCGCATCGCTCAAGTGATTCATAATCAAATGAGTCTAAAAGTCCATATTTATGGAGCTTGGATATGCGCTTCTTGTTTATATGGCCCAAACGACAATGCCAGAGATATGTATGGTTTGAGTCATTTGTTCTTAGTCTTTTATTATTTTCTACATTATAGATCAGATGGTCCAAGTTCAAAAAATAAAGACCATTAAACAATTGGGCTACAACTTAACAAACATCATTCTTAAATATAGAACAATAGTTGTTCTTGATTATAAAAGAAAATCCAATCATGTCCAAGCATGAGCTGGATATAATGTTTCTAGTTATGGCCGGAACGAAATAACAATTATCTAGTTCTATTACAAGCCCACTGGGAAAAGAAAGAGGGTGAACCCCTACGGTTACAGCAGCAACTCTTGCTCCATTGCCGACGCGCAGGTCCACCTCTCCTTTACTTAGCAATCTTCTCCTTCCCAGTTCCTGCACATTTGTACAAATGTGAGAACCACATCCGGTATCCAATACCCAAGACGAAGGAGTAGAAAGGTTTATCACTATAACATAAATATTTGAAGCGGAAGTCATACCTCCCTTCATTTTCTGCAGACCCTCAATGTAAGAAGGACAGTTCCTCCTCCAATGACCAGCCTTACCACAGTGGTGGCATTTCCCTTCCTTCACCGTGCTCTTCTTTTTCTTCAGTGCAAAAGACTTGGGCTCAAGATATGACTTAGGTCCCACCCTCGTCTTCTTAGAGCCCTTGGCATTGCCCTTGCCCTTATGCACCATCAGTATGGGGCTGACAGGCTTTGCCTTCTTCATGTTTATCTCGGCAGTTCTTAACATGTCTAGGAGCTCGGGCTGTGTCTTGTCTATTTCATTCATGTTATAGTTCAAGACAAACTGCTCATAATTGTCCGGCAACGATTGCAGGATCAGATCTGTGGCCAACTCTTGTCCTAGAGGAAAACCCAGCCTTTCAAGGTTCTCTATATACCCAATCATCTTGAGTACGTGAGTCCCTACTGAGTCTCGAACTCCCATCTTGCATTGAAATAACCATTTTGTGATGGTTAACCTCTCTTGACGAGCCTGCCCTTGAAATATTTTCTTGAGATGCTCGTCAATCTCCTTGCACCCCATGTTCTCATATTGCATCTGAAGCTCAGAGTTCATGGTGGCAAGCATAAGGCATTCGACGTCTAAGGAATCATCAGTATACTTCTTATAAGTATCCTTATCAGCACGGGAAGAGTTCCCGGTCGGCACATCGGGGGCTTCTTCTTCCAAGACATAGAGCTTTCGCTCTTGCCTGAGAACAATTCTCAGGTTCCTGTACCAGTCCATATAGTTGGTCCCACTGAGCTTATCCTTCTCAAGTATGGCTCTTAGAGACATAGTGGAGTGTGAACCACTTGCCATGGAATTCTACAAGAATTCATGCAGAACAATATCGGTACCAAAATTTCAAAATACAATTTATTTTTAATTTGGACTTCAAATAAAACTCCCACTATTTTATTCAAAATGATAGCCCTCACTATCAATTTGGAGAGTTCATGCGAGTTACTCTCTTAGTGGACAAGATCCGTATTTCACCAACAGAATGAGTTAGCTTTGGCTTTTCTCTCATGATGTGGTTATTTAGGTAAGAAACGCTTGCCAATTGCATCCTCATGAAATTCTTGTATTGTTTGTTAATAACTCCTTATTCGCATCCATCATATGGTGCATGCCAACCCAATGCCTCTAGAAACTCAACCTTTGAGGTCACCTAGTTAAGTTAGACCCGATGTCGACAGTGGGATATCACAATTATCCGCTCGCACCCTTACCAAGATAGATTAATTCACATTGCTTTGGTAAGCCCACACTTCATCGATCGAGGCAGGAAGAGTGTCTTCTATCGGAAGGCATCCGAACACTTAATATTTGATGAAGGGAATTTTGATAATAGGTTAACAATTAACCATGATCAACATTTAATCAATGTGCACATCCATAGAAAAACACTTTTCTAAAATCCACATGCATCCCTTATGTGCACAACATAGTACTATCAACATTTGATGGAAGAAAGGGCTAAATATGAACATCCGGACTCTTCCAAATATTCAGATCTACATGCATTGGACAAAGGAAAAGGCAACTCGACTTAAAGCAGTAGACAAGCTCATCTCTCATTGTTGGATTCAAAATCCAAAACAATACACGGGTTCATTAACCACTCGAGGGATGGTTACTGCTAAGGAGACAATAATTTCTAACAATTAGAAATTACCACGAAATCCCAGACGTTCCTGGCGGGGTTCAAGGGGCCGCGACCTTGGAGGTGGTCCAGGATTAAATCTAGACATTTAGAACACTTCTAAATCCCTAGGTTTACACGTACTGGAATAACCTAACTTCCAATACAACAATCATAGCTGCAACCTCCCTCTGATACAACTGTTGGGTTTTTCTTCAGGGTGGCACAACGATTGTGCACGCAGCGGAAATAATAAACTCAAGAACAACCCAAAAGAGATTTGGGATCAGGCCATGAAAATTTAATCAAGAAGTTAAATAAATAACTAGGTAAAATTACCTTGGCGGTTTTGAGTCACAACTCAACAAAGATGCTCCAATATATAAGTTCTTGTCGGCGGCGAGTCCCACATAGAATAGCGTCTACGTATCTGCAAAAATCCACACGAGCAGGAGATCACCGATCTTCGTCGCACGAAAACGGGAAGGGAGATCGACTGCACTTTGCACTTCCACGGACTGCTAGGTTTGCTCCAGGAAGACAAGCACCGGCGGCTATCGTCGGAGAGGAGGTCGGCGGAGCGAGCGAATCGGCAGAACACTTTCGTCGGGACTCGAATCGGCGGAACACTTCCGTCAGGGCGGGGGTACTTCCAATTTTTCGATCAAATAGAACTCCAAAACCTAAGTCCTAATTTATACCCGAAGCATAAACAGAATTAGAAATATCGCTATCCACAGACCACAGAATATTAGGGTTTCTGGAATGATTCATCGGGTATCAACATTGGTCGAGTATCGAACAGTTCGATAGTCGACGAATCTCGACGATACTCGACGAATCTCGACGAACCACAGTCGACGATTCTCGACGAACCACAGTCGACGATTCTCGATGAACCACAGTCGACGATCGTCGATGAACCACAGTCGACGATCGTCGACGAACCATATTCGACGATTCTCGACGAACCACAGTCGACGATTCTCGACAAACCACAGTCGACGATTCTCGACGAACCAGAGTCGACGATTCTCGACGAACCTCCTTGGCAACATTTGCCGGACCCCATTCTGTATGGTGATTGGTAACCTTTACCAACACACCCAATCTTCCAACTTCTCCACATGCTCTTATGTGCGACCATGCATGCTCATATCGCGTTGGCAGTGAGATTACATGTTTGACCACTTCTAGATCACCATGGTAACTCCATCAACTGCAGGTTTAGTTTTATTTTTGGCGTATATATGGTTTTTCGGACTTCTAAGAGAAGTGTTGTGATGTTGGGCTTGTTCCGGTGATTTTATTTATGTACACATAATCATTGCAGAGATCGGGACTGTGCACATGATCTTAGTGGCTACATATATACGCCAAAAATATGGGTCAAGCTTTTCATCTCAATCATCAAATATAGGCGGACGACACTGTACACATCATTGGACGCCAATAATCATTAGATTATTTAGGCAGACTATTTAGGCGGACGACACTGTACATATCATTGCGGCATGAGGCCTCTTCTGGGGCTTCTAAGACAAGTGTTGGGATTTAGTCTCACATAATTGGATTTAGTCTAACACGAATCAATGGTCTAAGCGTTGTTTTGTACACATGATCATTGTAGAGATCGGCACTGTACACATGATCTTAGTGGCTGCATGTGAGGCAGTGGGTTAAAGACCCCATTTTTTTTCTTTTTAAAACCATTGGGGTCTTAGGCCAAGAACCGCCGCTTTACGGTGACACTTTCACGACCGAGAAGGTCGTCACTACAAGGCGCCGATTCTGCCGGCCATATCGATCACAGATTAGCAGCAATGTATATGAGAGTATATAAAACAAACTCAAACATATATGTCCACAAAAGATCACATATAAAAAGAAGTAATAATCTCCACGATGGGAGTGCCCACAAATATAATAATAGTATGAAAAGTACTGAAATAAGGGCTTATGCCCGGTACATCAAATCCTCACAACAGATCCACTCATTGCGGAAGCAAAACAGAACACTACTAAAGATCGAAACTCACAGGCCCAGCTATCTGTACTCCGATTCTAGACTGCCCCATCTCCAAGCGTGTCGACCTCTGGGGCTGCTCCACCATGCTGGGCTCCACGATCCCCTAAATGATGTGGTTATAAAATCGTTAGTCTATAAGACAAAGCCCTATCATCCCCCACCCCTTCCCCTCTGGCTCCTAGGCACCGAGCGGGGAGCCAGAAAGGAGAGGACATGATAGTGGAGAATAATCAAGAGATAGATGAAGGTGAACCTATGCTAGCAATTCTATGAGTATAAAAGCAGTAAGTGAAAATATGAAAGTAACCTTAACTTATACAAGAGCACATAAGCTAAGGGATCTTTTACAAGGCTCCCATAGTATAAAAAGTCCCATACTAATTTATACGATGGGTGTCAGTTTATAAGCGAACAATATTTATCATAGGAAAAATAACCACAACTTCTAAGCATGCTCACGCAAACCTATAAGCTAAGGGGTTGTTTTGTAGGTCCTATTGTATAAAACGTCCCATACCACTTTATACAATTAGTGACAGGGTTATATGCAATGGTTATGCTATGACATGCAATTATGCCATGATGTGAACATGCAAGTGCAACTCACCCACCCGACTCTGTGTACACAGACCTTTAGTTACCCCTTTCTAGAGCCGAAACTCCCAGGATACCTCCGTAGTGGTAGACGGAAGAGGTGGGTTGGGCCTCGCCCACCTCTAATGTAACACCCCTATCCATCACATAGCATATAGCAGTAGGTCCGGCCGGAGCCCGACACTATATACCACGGACAGACTGGTGGGTTACTAGATGAAACAAATCAACCAAACACAACGTCATACACAGAGCATCTAGCGGAAGCAATTTATTAAGTTGCAAGAAATAAAGAACCCAGCCACGAGCATGAATGTCCGCTACTCAAACCAACAAGAATGTACAATACACAAGTACTGGCCTTATGGCCTTACAATAGTTTTCTCAAATATAAGTGTCTTCCAAACCTCGGCACGCTGGTCGGTCACACATGATAATAAAAGAAAACACTAAAAAATTTGGCCTTCAAGGGATGACTCAGCAACCTGGGCTTTAGCACGCTATTTACCGCTCGGCTCCATAGCACCTGCAAGCACAATTCCCCACAATGGTGGCAAACAAGAATAACGGTTAGCTAAAGCTGACCAAATTATAACGATTCCGCCCCCAAACCGGGGCGGCAAAGCTTCTTCCCTACACTTGTTAGCAAAACAAGCAACATAATGAATAAACATCACATCATAGGTTCACGCACAAACAGCTGTACACCCCGTGCACTCAGGGAACTTACTCAGAGAAGCCAGTCCGAACCCAGTCCGATCCTTGACTCCACCACCACCCCCAGGGCGGCACACCTCGTGAGCATTTAGTCTTTTCAACCGTAGCCTAGACTCAATCTCCAAATCATCGGTAAGTGACACATTAACTTTAGGTCTCTTTAACCGAAACAGATGGAGCAGGTAGGGTTCCACTAGCCCGTTGCTCACCCTGTCATGGCCATTTGTCCTTTGACGCGGGCCATGCTTCCCCCAGTCCCAACTATCGATAAAACACGGTACATAGCCCCGCTATATACCCGGCTGGCTCCCAGGCCACCAAAATGGCAGAAATGCGTTTCCGCCTAGATTTCCGGGTGCATCTTGGGGTTAATCCCCAAGATTCCCTGATGCATTCTTACGCATAGCAACCTGAAAACAATCAAAATGCACGGAGTCTTCTTCGGCACAATATAAATAGCAAAACATCACCGATCAAGACCAACATGTCCGGGTAGGCTTCACACACCATACCTAAGTTCGTACTACTATTCCGGACTCTAACAAGTGGGACTTTACATATCTACCCCAAGGAATACCGCAAACTCACCGCACACTCGCGGGAGCGGGTTTTCCCATGTAAAGGAAGAATAGCTTCACAGGCTCAAGATGAAAATCGTTACCCAAGCATTTTTCCTTGGCTCCATGGAAATCTACACTGATGAAAAGCACCGCAATCTCCTTGCCTCCGTAGATCCGAAGTCGGCTCGCGATTTGGAGCTCCGAAACTCCGCTGGTGACTGGATCTAGCCTTCCTTCTTCCTCCTTGCTCTCTCCTCTCTCTAGATCTTAGAAAGAGAGTAACCCAAGAGAAATGGTGTTTTCTAAGCCCTAAACCCGGGTATATACCTGGGGAAACAACCCCCAGCCGTTGGATCTAAAAATAAGGAAACGGACAGCTGTGATCCAGACTTGAAATCCAAGATCTGGGCCGAACAAGGCTTGCAACACGCCCGTGTCCAAGGCCGTGTCACTCATTCGCCGTCAAAACCGTTGCGCCCCAAAAAGAACACGAGCACTCGACACGCCCGTGTCAGGCTTGACACTCCCATGTCATATAATACACGCCCGTGTAGCTGGGCGTGTTCCTCCATCGACACAGGTCCAAAACGACCAGAGCATGACACGGCCATCTGACACGCCCGTGTCACATGCCGTGTGCTAGAAACGCCCTGGAACACACTAGTGTCCCAGGCCATGTTGCTGCCTTAGCACAACTCGCCAAACGACCCGAGCAGGACACGGGTATTCGACACGCCCGTATCAGAACCGAACACGCCTGGGCTCAGACCGTGCGCCCTCACTCAACGATCGTTGAGTGAAAGGCTTTGAGTGCCTGACTCGCTCTAGGACACGCACGTTTCCCAGGCCGTGTTCACTAACCCGACGATCCTTGACAGTAATTTTGCCGACCATGCGGCCAATGCCGAACCTGAGTACGACACGACCTGGGACACGCTCGTGTCCCATGCCGTGTCACCACTACCAAATTATAGATTTGGCTCAAAATACCACCTGACACTCTTTTGAGTTTCGGGGCATTACAACTCTCTCCCTCTTAAAAGAATTTCGTCCACGAAATTACCAAAGGAAAGATACAAAAAATGAAAAGTGGTACCTGAGTGAAATAAGTCCGGGTACTCCTCAAGCATGGTCGGCTCCCATTCCCAAGATATCTCCTCCCAACCCCAATTGTCCCACCAGACCTTGACCATCCTGATCTCCTTGCTACGAAGTCGCTTGACTTCAGAGTCTTCGATATAAATGGGCTTGAGCTTTGTCGTCAACCCTTCGTCCACCAGTACTTGATCAACTGCGATCACCTGCGAAGGCTCTTGCATCGCATTCCGCAAAGCTGATATATGGAATACGTCATGTAGACCACTCAACTACACTGATAGCCTTAGGCGATAAGCCACTTTGCTGATCCGCCCCATAATCTCAAATGGTACAAGGTATCTCGGGCTCAGCTTCTTCAATCATCGTACCCGGGAAACATGCTTGAATGGCTTTAACTTCAAGTACACCGAAATGCCTACCATAAACTCAATGTTCCGAGGCTTGACATTGAAATATTTGGCTTTCCTAACCTGAGCAATCAGCAAATGCTCTCGAATGGTTCGCACCAATGAAGTAGCATTTTCCACCTCTTGGTTTTAGTACAGCCTTGCCTCACCCGTTTCCAACCACGACAACGGCATGCGATATTTTCGACCATAAAAGGCCTTGAAGGGCGCCATTTGGGTACTCGTTTGGTAGCTTATGTTGTACGCAAACTCCACCAAATATAGATAGTGTCCCAACTGCTTCCCTAAGTCAAGAACGCACATGTGAAATATGCCTTCCATCGTCCTGTTTCCCCTCTCGGTCTGCCCATCCGTTTGCGGATGAAATGTTGTGCTGAACTTCAACTTAGTCCCCAGTAATCGCTGCACCAACCTCCAATAATTGGACGTAAAACTGTTGGGTACATATGAAAATGTGTACCTGATTTGGAGAAGCCTCACTTAGCTCAATGATATACATCAAGGTGTATTTGATGTTATTTTGAGTTTATATGTGCAGGTTTAGAATGTAACATCCCATTTCCGGCTAGACCCCTAGGAGTCGGCTGGTCGTGACAGAACCCTAGGAAGCCCAAAAATTGAAATAAATCGACCAAGATTTCGGGTCACGGGTTGGTCACGCCCGTGACCGACCCGTCACGCCCGTGACCTAGGGTGTGACTCCTTCGACGATCGTCGATCTCAGGGAGACGATCGTCGGGCGCAGGATTTTCAACCCGGCCCTGTCACGCCCGTGACCAAGGTGTCACGCCCGTGACCAAGGTGTCACGCCCGTGACTTAGGGCGTGACCACCCTTCGACAACCGTCAATCTCAGTTCGACGGTCATCGACCTCAGAATTTGCCATTCGGGCATGTCACGCCCGTGACCAAGGTGTCACGCCCGTGACCTAGGGCGTGACCACCCTTCGACGACCGTCAATCTCAGTTCGACGATCGTCGACCCCAGAATTGGCCACCCGGGCCTGTCACGCCCGTGACCTATGTGTCACGCACGTGACATTGACCGAAACGACGGTTCAGGCCCGAAATTATTCTAACACGCGTGGTAATAAGTGCTGGTGTGGGAAGTTACACCAGGAGTAATTACAGGCCGTTTTTCCTTCTGTAATTATATAATAAAGGAGGAGGTGCTGGTCCAATAGGAATCGCACCTAGCAAACACCTATTCATCTTCCACCATTTCTTATCCCTTCACTGTAATCGAAAGGTTATTAAGAGGAGCCTTCATGACCATTAAGGCTTTACCCTTTCACCTCCCCACTTGCTGACTTATAAAAGCCCACTTGGAGCAAGAGGAGAAGTTTACACGCTCAATCAAACAAATTTAGACGTTTGCTCTTGCTGTAGGAGAAGTTCAGCAACGCCACCACCGCGCCATGGCACCCCGTCGTTCATCTCGCCTCCAAACCGTGAACAAGGTCCTCCTCTGCTTCTTCTTTTATGGTAGATCTTAGGATTCTTAGAAAGGAAGTTTGTGCTCAACGGACCCGGACCTATCTCTCGTTTTCATGGAAAACCATGAAAATGTATTTTTGAGTTCGCCGGAAACCGCCATCTCCGGCGGCCAAACCACCGCCGACCGCTAGCCATCGCCTCGACTGAGGTGGTGGTGGTGGTGGCTGGCCAGGGAAGTGACCGGACGGCCGGCGACGGATCACGGAAATGTTACAGGAAAAATGGTTTTCTGAGTTCTGTTTTCGGTTTCATGTAGAAGATGAACAGTAAAATCAATTTTATAATATATAAATTATGTATATAATACATAATGGAAAGATATATTATCTGAGTATATTTTGAGGCTGCAAAATGAGGCACTTAGAGGCCGTTTTAGGAAAAATGACCAGTCACGAAAGTTGTAGCCCTTTGAGTCTAGTTTAATTTAAAATTGATTTCAACTCGTTTGGGTAAGCGGTTTGACCGCAGAACCCGTTTTAGTGGGGGCTGTACCTAGAGTTGGGCAGAAATTAAAATGGATGCCCACAATTCGTCCCTTGTCCAAATGACCTGACATTTGGGCAGGGGGTTAACCTTCGCTATACCTAGAGGCAGACCAAAAATGGAATTTTTTGGAGATACTTTGCCTAAAGTTTTTGTTTCAATTTAATTAAGTTAGAGAAATTTATTTAAGTGGTCAAATGACCTCCGAACCCTCCCAAATTTTGGTGTGTGGTCTCTGGCTATAAAACCTAGATCTGTACAAAATTCCAACTAGATTGGAGGAGTTTTGGGTAGGAAATCTTCTACCCTTAACTAGGCATTAGCGAGACATCTTTTAGTAAAAAGTGCACTAAGAGTTTGGAAAGGTCAAATCACCTCAACAGAGGCTGATTTTCTGATCTCTGACTTAGAAGGGTGTTATAACCTGCTTAGAGAAAAATGGTGAAGTTTAGGGTTGATTTACCATAGTTTCCAAGCTCAAACCCTAAATGAAGGGTTTTGAGGGTTGTGAAGGACATGGGGGCAATTGCTCTTGTATTGCCTTGAAACTCTTTAGAGTTGACAAAAGCTTGATAAGAATCGTCTGGTTGGAATCTTGGAGAATTTGGAGACAAGTAGATACCTTAAAACCCTAACATTAGTTTTAGGGTAAAATATCAAATAAGTAAAACCAGTCACTAAACCTTACTTAAAAGGTGTGAAATTCGGGTAGAGTAAGTTTTGGATCAGGTAGAACTTATAGCAATTTTTCTAGAATTTTATGTTGATTATTGCTAGCACATCATTTGTAAACTTGCTATGGCCTTAAAAGATGTTTTAATTGTTTAGTAATTTCTGTTCATCGAAACCTCATGAAATCTTCGAGGTAAATGTTTTAGGTCAGAATAGTTGCCCCTGAATTTTTGTATGATTTTTAGTTGAGTACTTCTAGAACTTCATTCACAGATGTTAAAAAACGGTTTTATGGTTTAAAAATTAATTATGGATGATATACTTGTTGGAAAATTATGAAACCTGGCAAATGTTATTTTGAATGTCTTATCTGCTTAGTATAATTAATTTACAATTTTTGGATGGATATTTTCTGTACTTGATTCATAAATAACAAAAGATAGAGATTATTTCTAAAATAGTTTAAGTGCCCTTTTGATGATAGAAAAACTATGATACTTTGGATTTAACCTATTGAGATAACCTACTATTTATTATAAATTTGCTGGACATCTTGCATGAGAACTTAGGGTAGTTCATGTTCAAACCGGTAGCCCTTATGATTTTCGAGGAAATTAATCAAATGCCAAATAAATTAGGAAAATTACTATTTTCTGGATTTAGGTCATTTATATCATGATAAATCTCCAGTAAATAATTTAGGGCGTTTGGATGAGTTTGGGATCGTTGCCTAACCGGTTCGACATATAGTCTAGGTTGGACTGCACATAGCAAATTTGTGAATTGCAATAGGACATGATCCGAGAAAGTCATTGGAGTTAATCATTTTTTCTGGGTGGATAATTGTGAATGATATCACAGTAGGATGATATGAAGAGTAGTGAGAAGTGGTGATAGCTAGAGTTAAGAGGTGCTCGGGTTCGACGAAAGATCGTCTTCCCCTAAGAGTGCAAGGTTTAAAAATCACCCTAGGATAGTCTATCGTAATGTGAGAAGAGAATGGGTAAAGGGGATCAACCAATAACAATAAGTGCCTTGTGAAAGGGAACTTCGGGCCATAATGCCGCCGTCTTAGTTCCTAGTGCCCCTTGAGAGCCCTTCACGGGGAATACCGGGGGCAGTCCTGGGCTAACGTAAACTGTAATAACAAACCGACAAGAGTAACTTAGTAACTAGGGCTGCACCTTTCACAACACTGTTGGCACAGGAAGATTGATGAGAGCTTCGGCTTGGTTGGTTAAGAGACGGACGGGATGGTCCGGGGAGCTTCGGCTCGGTTGGTTTGGAGACGGACGTTTTGGTCCGGGGAGCTTCGGCTCGGCTTTTGTGTGTTTATGATTAAACTTGCATGTGCATAAAAAGGAATGGAAATTAAGGTGGTGGGTCTTCGGTAGTGGAGGGACGATGCACCGACGCCAATACGCTGACTCGGCAAGTGTGGTTAGCACTCTGCCAACATAAGTCCGGTGCGCCGGCCGGCAAGAGTACGCAGGCGTCCGCTTAGTGCACCAAGCATTGAGGCGTACGATAGGTCTGACCGGTAGTGCTTTACTGGTTTAGAGGTGGGTGAGGCCCAACCCATCGCTTCTGTCTGCCACTACGGAGGTATCCTGGGAGGTAACGGATCCGAAAGGGGGAACTAAAGGTCTGTGTGCACAGAGTCGGGTGTGTGAGTTGCACTTGCATGTTTCATCATACCCACTTGCATGTCATAGCATAATCGATTCATTTAACCCTGACACCTAAAGTATAAGTGGTATGGGACGCTTATACATTAGGACCCGCAAAACGACCCCTTGGTCTATAAGCTTGTGTGGGCAAGTTTATAAATCAAAGGTTAATTTCAATATATATACATGCTGTTGTTTGATAACCGACACCCCAACGTATAAGTGGTATGGGACACTCTATACGATGGGAGCCTTGCAGAAGATCCCTTGGCTTATGCGCTTTCGCACATAAGTTAAGGTTACCTTTCTTACTTTCTATTTTTGTCATATTATTATAGAATTGCTAGATTAGTTCCGCTGCCATTTGTATGTTGATTAAATCTCCACCTTCATGTCCTTCCCTTTCTTCCTCTCCGCTCGGTACTTAGGAGCCATGGGGGAAGGGGTAGGGGATGATAGGGCTTAGTCTTTATGACTAACGGTTTTCGAACCATATCATATTAGGGGATCGCGGAGCCCAGCATGGAGGAGCAGCTCAGGAGGCCGGTACGCTTGGAGATGGGGCAGTCTAGCACTGGAGTCCAGACTGCAGGGACCGTGAGTCCTGACCTTCAGTAGAGTTTTAGTTTTGCTTCCGCGTTGAGTGATTTTGTAGTGAGGACTTGATGTACCGGGCATGAGCCCTTATATTTCTAGTATCATTGTACTCTGATGTTTTCTGTGGACACTCCCTTCGTGGAGTTTATATACATGTGATTTATTATTGTGGACTGCATTGCTCTTACTTCAATTATTGTGCTACCTTTCTGTGATCGAATTGGCCGGCAGAATCGGCGCCTTGTGGTGGTGACCCTTTAGGACGTGAAGGTGTCACCGCAAAGTGGCGACTCTGGGCCTAAGACCCGGGTTTTAAAGGAAAAAAAGGGGGTCTTACAAGTGGAATCAGACCGGGGTTTCGATCCTCCGACCTGTGGGTTATGGGCCCACCACGCTTCCGCTGCGCACTCTGAAGAAAGTAGCAGTCCACAAACCCTGGGTCACCCCCGCGTGAGTTTAGTTTGGGGACAAACTAAGCAGCGGAAGCAGTGGTGTGCCCAAATGGGGATCACATATAAATTGTCCACTTTTATTTAAGATTGAACGTTTTCTCAGTATGGGTTTTTGTTACGCAGCCTCCAGCACAGCCTATGCCACAAGGCGGAGTTCAGCAGGCTCAGGGTGTTGCACCACCTCCACCGGTTCCCACTCCTTTCCTTCAGTCAGACATGGGACAGACTCTGACTGCCATCCTGGAGGCCTTCAAGGCCCAGCAGGTTCCGGCCCCACAGCCAAATCCGGGGGCCAACTAGCTAAGCATCTTCCGAGGACTGTCTCCCCCGTCCTACTTGGGGACAGAGTCGGCAGTTCGGACGAAAGAGTGGCTGGATATCATGTACGAGATGCTGACCGGGATACGGTGTCCCTGGGAAGAGAGGGTGGCTCTGGTCGTCTCTTGCCTGGAGTCCCATGCAAAGAGGTGGTGGAAGACGCTGTTGGACACAACATTTGCCGATAGGGAGGTTGCGGTGATTACCTGGGAGGAGTTCAGGGCCGCACTGCTGGAGCATTTCGTTCCGCAGTCGGCCAAGGATGATTTGGAGGGGCGGTTCTTACAGCTGAAGCAGGGCACCCGGACTGTGGTGGAGTACCATCGAGAGTTCGACCATCTGGCTCGATACGCAGATTCCTACCAGCTGGACGAAGCAGGGTATATCAGGAGGTTCTATAAGGGCCTGCGGGAGGACTTGAGGGAGTCTTTGTTGTTTGTATCTGACGGGCCCATCTCCCAGATTTTGGAGATGGCAAAAAGGATTGAGGCAGATTGGCACGCCACCCGGGGCCGGAAGCGGCCAGCAGAGGATCAAGGACGGAGAGGTAGAAATGACCAGAGGCGAGGTGCTGTACCAGAGGGGAGGAGGACAGAGGACCAGCCTCGTCAGGACGTGAGGCAGGAGCTGAGAGAACAGGTGATATTGGCCCCTCAACCTCTTCGGATGTAGGAGATGCCGAGAACCGGGGGAATGGCGTATCCCCCACCAGAGTGCTTCCTTTATCATCAGATTGGGCACATTCGGAGGAACTGCCCCATGAGGGGGGCACCACCTCCAGCACCACAGGGCAGCCCACCAGCTCAGCATTACGGAGGCCGAGGACGCGGCCGCGATTGTGGATACCAGGGGGGAGATCGTAGACAGGAAAGGGAGCAGGTATATGCCTTGGACCTTGCGCAGCCTCGGAATCCGGAGCAGGTCATAGCAGGTACGCTGCAATGCTTCTTTATTTTCATAGAATTTCCCTTTAAATGGTTAAAGCTTTGAACCGCACTAGATAGATTAACAATGAAAGAAAAACTCACTATAGAACCGTAAGACATCTAATCACCCCAGGTATAGTCTTCATTAGTGGCAAGCCGGCCCGCACGTTATTCGATACTGGAGCTACTCACTCCTTTGTGTCGGAGACGTTCCTAGAAGGACTGGAAGGCGTGGAGCGATTCACAGGCTCGAGGATGAGGGTGCGACTACCGGATGGATGTGAGCTCCTTACCACGGATCACTGTAATATGGAGGCAGAAATTGGCAGAAAGGCGTTCGAGGCTCCAGCGACGATTTTGAAGCTGACGGACTACGACGTGATCCTGGGCATGGTATGGTTGCACTAGAATCATGCCCAGATTGACTGCCAGGCGAAGAGGATCACCGTGAGACACGGGGACTCTTTCATTGTCATCGAAGGTATAAGACCTGCCTCTCGTATACTCTTATCTTCGGTACAGGCCGTTAAGGCCCATCTGCAGGGAGAGGAGGTCTATCAGATTCTATTTGAGATGGCAAAAGTTAAGGAGTCGGTGACAGACATCCCGGTGGTGCGAGATTTCACTGACATCTTTCCAGAGAAACTGCCAGGAATACCTCCACACCGAGAGCAGGACTTTCAGATACAGCTTGTGCCGGGGGCCAAGCCGGCATCAAGAGCCCCTTATCGGATGGCCCCGAAGGAGTTGGCAGAGTTTCTGACTCAGTTGCAGGAATTGGTTGAGTCAGGATTTGTTAGACCGAGTTCCTCATCATGGGGAGCCCCGGTCCTATTCGTGAAGAAGAAGGATGGGACACTTCTCCTGTGTATCAATTATCGAGCACTAAACAGGCTGACCGTCCGGAATACCTACCCACTCCCACGGATAGACGAATTGTTCGACCAGCTGGAGGGAGCCCACTATTTCTCGAAGCTGGACTTGAGGTCAGGATACTACCAGCTACGGATCCAGGAGGAGGACATCCCGAAGACGGCCTTCAGTAGCAGATATGGCCTGTATGAGTTCACCGTGATGCCCTTCGGGCTCACGAATGCTCCGTCGGTGTTCATGAGTCTCATGAACCGGGTTTTTGAGGCCTACTTGGATGTGTTCGTCATAGTATTCATAGACGACATACTGATCTACTCTAGGACAGAGGAAGACCACACTCGGCATCTGGCACTGACTTTGGAAAGGTTGCGGGAGCATCGCCTTTATGCGAAATTCAGCAAGTGTCAGTTTTGGTTGAAGGAGGTGGCTTTCCTAGGCCACATTATCAGCGGAGCCGGGTTGGCGGTGGATCCGGCAAAGATTCAGACAGTCCGTGATTGGCCGCAGTTAAAGACAGCTACCGATGTACGAAGTTTCTTGGGACTTGCCGGGTATTACCGGAAGTTCATGGAGGGGTTCTGTCAAATTGCCCTCCCACTCACGTCTTTGACGAAAAAAGAGGCACCTTTCATTTGGACCCTGCAGTGCCAGGCGGCTTTCCAGGAGCTGAAGGACCGACTCATCTCAGCCCCTATTCTGGCCCTTCCATCTGGAAAGGAAGGATTCCAGGTGTATACCGACGCATCATACCAGGGGATGGGAGCAGTGCTGATGCAGAACGGACACGTCATAGCATATACCTCCCGCCAGTTGAAGACCCATGAGAAGAACTACCCAGTGCACGACCTTGAGATGGGAGCGGTCGTTTTTGCTCTGAAGGTCTGGCGCCATTATCTTTATGGAGTCCACTGCGACATCTACTCCGACCACAAGAACCTGAAATACTTGGACACACAGAAGGAGCTGAATATCAGGCAGAGGCGCTGGGTGGAGTTCTTAGCAGATTATCAGTATGAGATGCACTACCATCCAGGGAAGGCAAACGTGGTGGCTGACGCATTGAGCCGGAGAGCTGCCACTTCCGAAGCTGGGCCCCAGGTTATGTCCATGGAGCTAGTACGGTCATTAAGAGATATGCAGATATCCCTAGTGTCCGAGGATGATCCAGAGCTGTATAGGGAGTATCTGACATCGATGATGGCCATAGACGATATTCGGGATCGCATTCGGGACGGACAGAGGACAGATGCGTGGGCAGAGCCGATGTTCCGAGCCTTGGAGGAGGGTTCGACAGGAGATTATTCCCTGAGAGATGGATTGCTACATTTCAGAGGCAGAGTATATATACCCGCAGGAGGCCAGATCCGAGAGGATATTATGACGGAGGCGCATTGCAGCCGTTACTCTGTGCACCCGGGGATCACAAAGATGACCGCTGATCTGAAGAAGACGATGTTTTGGCCGGGCATGAAGAAGGACATTACGTACTTCGTGACCTATTGCGAGGCGTGTCAGTTGGTGAAGGCGGAGTGTAGCAACCCCGCAGGATTGTTGCAGCCACTCCCGGTGCCGGAGTGGAAGTTTGACGATATAGCTATGGATTTTATACATGGTCTTCCCCGGTCTCGGATGGGGAATGACTCGATCTGGGTGATTGTTGATCGGTTGACGAAGGTGGCCCGCTTTATACCGATCAGGAAGGATGACTCGGTGGGAGTGCTAGTACGGAAGTTCGTGGAGCAGTATATCCGATATCATGGCGTGCCCCAGACGATAGTATCGGACCGCGATGGACGGTTTACATCTAGAGAGTGGCGGTCAGTGCCGGCATACCTGGGCACCCGATTGACTTTTAGCACGGCCTTCCACCCTCAGACGGACGGGCAGACAGAGCGCACCAACAGTACGTTGGAGGATCTACTACGATTGTGTATACTGGACCGAGGGGAGCCATGGGAGAAGATATTGCCGTTGGTCGAGTTCTCCTATAACAATAGCTACCAGTCCAGCATCAGGATGGCGCCTTATGAAGCCTTGTATGGAAGAAAATGTAGGACCCCGCTTTCTTAGGTTCAAGACGAGGATCCGAAGGTGTTGGGATCGGATTTTGTTGAAGACACCGAGGCTCGGGTGAGACTGATCAGAGATAGGATGTTGGAGGCGCGGAGCAGACAGGCTAAATACTATGACGCCCAGCATCGTCAGCTGGAGTTTCGGGTAGGGATCGAGTGTTCTTGAAGATCCGGCCCATGCACGGAGTCTCACGGGTGCGCGGTCGGAGGAAGAAGCTCAGCCCTAGGTTTATGGGCCCTTACCGGATCCTGGAGCGGATCGGACCCCTAGCCTACAGGCTAGAGTTGCCACCAGAGCTGGCAGCTCTACACGACGTCTTCCACATTTCTTCGCTGAGAAGGGCTCTACTACGCCCGGAGCAGCAGATTTTGACTACCGAAGGGCCGGTAGCTTCAGACCGATCTGTTCACTTTGAGCCGGTCCGGATCGACGACAAAGGAGTACGGATCTTGCGCCGCAAGAAGATCCCCTTAGTCAAGGTTCTGTGGAGAAACCACGGTCAGGAGGAGCACACCTGGGAACCGCAGGACCTGATGAGGCAAAAATACCCGGAGTTGTTCAGTCAGGTATACCTCACCACCTCTTGGTATACTATAAATTACCTTCTTGTACAAAACTGGTAAGATTAGATAAGGAAAATTGAGAACCTAGGCATGCGCAGGAAAGTAGGGGCTAATCTTTTGTTTATTGTGGAGATTGCCTTCGTTTATCAAACAAGTAGTCGCTTGAACCCAATAGAAAAAAAATCGTATGAGATGTTACAAGTTTAATTTATTCCGATAGAAATCCCCGTAGGCTCAACCTCAATTTCGGGGACGAAATTTTTGTTTTGTTTATTGGGATTTGTAACATCCCATTTCCGACTAGACCCCTAGGAGTCGGTTGGTCGTGACAGAACCCTAGGAAGCCCAAAAATTGAAATAAATCGACCAAGATTTTGGGTCACGGGTTGGTCACGCCCGTGACCGACCCGTCACGCCCGTGACCTAGGGCGTGACTCCTTCGACGATCGTTGATCTCAGGGAGACGATCGTCGGGCGCAGGATTTTCAACCCGGCCCTGTCACGCCCGTGACCAAGGTGTCATGCCTGTGACTTAGGGCGTGACCACCCTTCGATGACCGTCGATCTCAGTTCGACGGTCGTCGACCTCAGAATTTGTCATTCGTGCATGTCACGCCCGTGACCAAGGTGTCACGCCCGTGACCTAGGGCGTGACCACCCTTCGACGACCGTTGATCTCAGTTCGACGATCGTCGACCCCAGAATTGGCCACCCGGGCCTCTCACGCTCGTGACCTATGTGTCACGCCCGTGACATTGACCGAAACGACGGTTCAGGCCCGAAATTATTCTAACACGCGTGGTAATAAGTGCTGGCGTGGGAAGTTACACCAGGAGTAATTACGGGCTATTTTTCCTTCTGTAATTATATAATAAAGGAGGAGGTGCTTGTCAAATAGGAATCGCCACCCGGCAAACACCTATTCATCTTCAACCATTTCTTATCTCTTCACTGTAATCGAAAGGTTATTAAGAGGAGCCTTCATGACCATTAAGGCTTTACCCTTTCACCTCCCCACTTGCTGACTTATAAAAGCCCACTTGGAGCAAGAGGAGAAGTTTACACGCTCAATCAAACAAATTTAGACGTTTGCTCTTGCTATAGGAGAAGTTCAGCAACGCCACCACCGCGCCATGGCACCCCGTCGTTCATCTCGCCTCCAAACCGTGAACAAGGTCCTCCTCTGCTTCTTCTTTCATGGTAGATCTTAGGATTCTTAGAAAGGAAGTTTGTGCTCAACGGAGCCGGACCTATCTCTCGTTTTCATGGAAAACCATGAAAATGTATTTTTGAGTTCGCCGGAAACCGCCACCTCCGGCGGCCAAACCACCGCCGACCGCTAGCCATCGCCTCGACTGAGGTGGTGGTGGTGGTGGCTGGCTAGGGAAGTGACCGGACGGCCGGCGACGGATCACGGAAATGTTACAGGAAAAATGGTTTTCTGAGTTCTGTTTTCGGTTTCATGTAGAAGATGAACAGTAAAATCAATTTTATAATATATAAATTATGTATATAATACATAATGGAAAGATATATTATCTGAGTATATTTTGAGGCTGCAAAATGAGGCACTTAGAGGCCGTTTTAGGAAAAATGACCAGTCACGAAAGTTGTAGCCCTTTGAGTCTAGTTTAATTTAAAATTGATTTCAACTCGTTTGGGTAAGCGGTTTGTCCGCAAAACCCGTTTTAGTGGGGGCTGTACCTAGAGTTGGGCAGAAATTAAAATGGATGCCCACAATTCTTCCCTTGTCCAAATGACCTGACATTTGGGCAGGGGGTTAACCTTCGCTATACCTAGAGGCAGACCAAAAATGGAATTTTTTGGAGATACTTTGCCTAAAGTTTTTGTTTCAATTTAATTAAGTTAGAGAAATTTATTTAAGTGGTCAAATGACCTCCAAACCCTCCCAAATTTTGGTGAGTGGTCCCTGGCTATAAAACCTAGATCTGTACAAAATTCCAACTAGATTGGAGGAGTTTTGGGTAGGAAATCTTCTACCCTTAACTAGGCATTAGCGAGACATCTTTTAGTAAAAAGTGCACTAAGAGTTTGGAAAGGTCAAATCACCTCAACAGAGGCTGATTTTCTGACCTCTGACTTAGAAGGGCGTTATAACCTGCTTGGAGAAAAATGGTGAAGTTTAGGGTTGATTTACCCTAGTTTCCAAGCTCAAACCCTAAATGAAGGGTTTTGAGGGTTGTGAAGGATATGGGGGGCAATTGCTCTTGTATTGCCTTGAAACTCTTTAGAGTTGACAAAAGCTTGATAAGAATCGTCTGGTTGGAATCTTGGAGAATTTGGAGACAAGTAGATACCTTAAAATCCTAACCTTATTTTAAGGGTAAAATATCAAATAAGTAAAACCAGTCACTAAACCTTACTTAAAAGCTGTGAAATTCGGGTAGAGTAAGTTTTGGATCAGGTAGAACTTATATCAATTTTTCTAGAATTTTATGTTGATTATTGCTAGCACTTCATTTGTAAAGCTTGCTATGGCCTTAAAAATGTTTTAATTGTTTAGTAATTTCTGTTCATCGAAACCTCATGAAATCTTCGAGGTAAATGTTTTAGGTCAGAATAGTTGCCCCTGAATTTTTGTATGATTTTTAGTTGAGTACTTCTAGAACTTCATTCACAGATGTTAGAAAAGGGTTTTATGGTTTAAAAATTAATTATGGATGATATACTTGTTGGAAAATTATGAAACCTGGCCAATGTTATTTGGAATGTCTTATCTGCTTAGTATAAATAATTTACAATTTTTGGATGGATATTTTCTGTACTTGATTCATAAATAACAAAAGATAGAGATTATTTCTAAAATAGATTTAGTGCCCTTCTGATGATAGAAAAATTATGATAGTTTGTATTTAACCTATTGAGATAACCTAGTATTTATCATAAATTTACTGGACATCTTGCATGAGAACTTAGGGTAGTTCATGTTCAAACCGGTAGCCCTTGGGATTTTCGAGGAAATTAATTAAATGCCAAATAAATTAGGAAAATTACCATTTTCTGGATTTAGGTCATTTATATCATGATAAGTCTCCAGTAAATAATTTAGGGCGTTTGGATGAGTTTGAGATCGTTGCCTAACCGGTTCGACATATAGTCTAGGTTGGACTGCACATAGCAAATTTGTGAATTGCAATAGGACATGATCCGAGAAAGTTATTGGAGTTAATCATTTTGTCTGGGTGGACAATTGTGAATGATATCACAGTAGGATGATATGAAGAGTAGTGAGAAGTGGTGATAGCTAGAGTTAAGAGGTGCTCGGGTTCGATGAAAGATCGTCTTCCCCGAAGAGTGGAAGGTTTAAAAATCACCCTAGGATAGTCTATCGTAATGTGAGAAGGGAATGGGTAAAGGGGATCAACCAATAACAATAAGTTCCTTGTGAAAGGGAACTTCGGGCCGTAATGCCGCCGTCTTGGTTCCTAGTGCCTCTTGAGAGCCCTTCACGGGGAATACCGGGGGCAGTCCTAGGCTAACGTAAACTCTAATAACAAACCGACAAGAGTAACTTAGTAACTAGGGCTGCACTTTTCACAACACTGTTGGCACAGGAAGATTGAGGAGAGCTTCAGCTCGGTTGGTTAAGAGACGGACGGGATGGTCCGGGGAGTTTCGGCTCGGTTGGTTTGGAGACGGACGTTTTGGTCCGGGGAGCTTCGGCTCGGCTTTTGTGTGTTTACGATTAAACTTGCATGTGCATAAAAAGGAATGGAAATTAAGGTGGTGGGTCTTCGGTAGTGGAGGGTCGATGCACCAACGCCAATACGCTGACTCGGCAAGTGTGGTTAGCACTCTGCCAACAGAAGTCCGGTGCGCCAGCCGGCAAGAGTACGCAGGCGTCCGCTTAGTGCACCAAGCGTTGAGGCGTACGATAGGTCTGACTGGTAGTGATTTACTGGTTTAGAGGTGGGCGAGGCCCAACCCACCGCTTCCGTCTGCCACTACGGAGGTATCCTGGGAGGTAACGGCTCCGAAAGGGGGAACTAAAGGTCTGTGTGCACAGAGTCGGGTGTGTGAGTTGCACTTGCATGTTTCATCATACCCACTAGCATATCATAGCATAATCGATTCATTTAACCCTGACACCTAAAGTATAAGTGGTATGGGACGCTTATACATTAGGACCCGCAAAACGACCCCTTGGTCTATAAGCTTGTGTGGGCAAGTTTATAAATCAAAGGTTAATTTCAATATTTATACATGCTATTGTTTGATAACCGACACCCCAACGTATAAGTGGTATGGGACACTCTATACGATGGGAGCCTTGCAGAAGATCCCTTGGCTTATGCGCTTTCGCACATAAGTTAAGGTTACCTTTCTTACTTTCTGTTTCTATCATATTATTATAGAATTGCTAGATTAGTTCCGCTGCCATTTGTATCTTGATTAAATCTCCACCTTCATGTCCTTCCCTTTCTTCCTCTCTGCTCGGTACTTAGGAGCCATGGGGGAAGGGGTAGGGGATGATAGGGCTTAGTCTTTATGACTAACGGTTTTCGAACCATATCATATTAGGGGATCACGGAGCCCAGCATGGAGGAGCAGCTCAGGAGGCCGGTACGCTTGGAGATGGGGCAGTCTAGCACTGGAGTCCAGACTGTAGGGACTGTGAGTCCTGACCTTTAGTAGAGTTTTAGTTTTGCTTCCGCGTTGAGTGATTTTGTAGTGAGGACTTGATGTACCGGGCATGAGCCCTTATATTTCTAGTATTATTGTACTCTGATGTTTTCTGTGGACACTCCCTTCGTGGAGTTTATATACATGTGATTTATTATTGTGGACTGCATTGCTCTTACTTCAATTATTGTGCTACCTTTCTGTGATCGAATTGGCCGGCAGAATCAGCGCCTTGTGGTGATGACCCTTCAGGACGTGAAGGTGTCACCGCAAAGCGGCGACTCTGGGCCTAAGACCCCGGGTTTTAAAAGAAAAAAAGGGGGTTCTTACATAGAATATGCTAAAATATAGAAAAAAAAAGTTTCTAAGTCCATGTGTTGACACTTAAGAAGTCCTGTGTCGACACTTGGAAAAATAGTGTGGACACCAGAAGCAACTGTGTCGACACACAGAATTTTTAGTCAACATCAGCTGTGTCGATACCAGAAGCAACTGTGTCGACACACAGAATTTTTAGTCGACATCAACTGTGTTGACGCCTGGAGGCAGTGTTGATACAAAGAATTCTTAGACTATATCAACTATGTCGACACACAGGACTTGTGTCGACACACAGCAGAGTTTCAACAAAGTTGATTGCAGTGAAGTGAAGAAGTGACTGTGTCGACACAAAGAGGCAGTGTTGACATATTCTACAGATGCAGTGTCAAGAAGTAGTGTCGACACCAAAGGAGCTGTGTCGACATAACCAAAGCTTGTGTCGACACTTAATCTACTTGTGTCGACACATAATGAAGATCAGTCTCGACGCTTTGCTGACAAAGAAAAAGGTTCAAGAAATGACTGAAGACTTGACAGCTGTGAATTCCAACAAGTTTACTGAGGCTATCAGAACTGTAAGAAGTTGGTTAGAAACCGGATCAGCCGGTTACCATGGATGAAGTATATATAAAGACGGATTCTGTCAAATCAAAACACACACGAAAAACGAACAACTATTGAAGTATTTATCATTGATCAAGAAAGAGCACGTCACACAGAAGAAGATTTTCATGAGAAGATCTAAGAAGACAATCTGAAGTGGCAATCTACTCAGAGTTTGTCTAAGGAGAATTCAAACAAGAATTCAGAAAAAACTTCAGAAGATTTGGAGAGTGAGAGAGAGCTCCAGCTGTTTGAAGTAAACAAGGAGACATTTACAAGTCTCTTAAGAAGCAAATCCTGAACAAATATGCTAAGAGGAATTCATATCTATTTCTGAAATCTAAGAAGGAAGCTGCCAGCCAGTCAACTTCAAAGAAGATCAACCCTACTGAGTTCAGATTCAAGAAGCTTTGAAGAAAGCTAAGAACAGGTTGATCTCAGCATTCAGTTTTATCAAAAGCTGATCAAGAAACCTTTTATCCTTTCTCTCTCAACATTGGTAAGAGTCAATCTATAAGATTTTTCATTCTGTAGGATCTTTCAAGATCTGAGTTGTAATCCTATTATATAAAGGCTGAGTGTAGGAGATATAGATCTCTGAGTGGTAAGACTTTTGAGTCTGAGTGTAGGAGAAATCATTCTCTGAGTTGTAGGCCTTGTGTCAAGGCTGAGGTAGGGCTGTTTGCCTGAGCTGTAGGAGTGTGGATACATTCTGAGTTGTAGGAACCTTTCAGGGTTCTGAGTTGTAGGAACCTTTCAGGGTTCTGAGCTGTAAGATCTATGGATGTGAGAAGAAGGAAGAAGTTATGCCAAATCTAGCACATTGCTGGATAGGTGAAGGGGGAAAGTGGATGTACCCAGACCTTGGGGAACCACTATAAACCAGTGTGCAATCTGTGATGTGTGTGTGATTGTGAATTCTGTGTTGTGGTTGCTGTGATAGCTGTAGAATTGTTAGATTCTCTTTAAAGAACTGAATTCTTATTCTTTCTTAAGTAAAAAAAGAAAAAAACCTATTCACTCCCCCCTCAAGGTGTTTGGGTTATCTTGAAATCGATTCTATCAAGTGGTATCAGAGCAAGGTTGCTCAAAGAACGACTTAACAGTCTGAGTTAGATCCATAAGGCAGATTCAAGATCAAGAAAATGGGTTCACGAGAAAATCATTAGGAACTAGGTTCAATGAAATTACCCATATGCAGGAAAGAGATATTTAGAATATGAAAAGAAAGGGTCATGCTTATTATGGAGGCTTCTGATCCAAGGATCTACATTATAGTAATGGAAGGTCCTTACATTCCAATGAAGTTGTCAGTTCTAGATGCAAATCAAAGAACTCCAAAGGATTTTTTAGAGATGACTAAGGAAGAGATCATCCTGGCAACTATGGATAAAAGAGCCCAAAATATCATAGTAAGTTCCATAGATGAGTCAACCTTTCAAAATTTGACTCACTGCAAGACCTCCAAGGAAATGTGAGACACTTTGATAGTCTACATGGAGGGTTCTGAAGAAGTCAGACAAGATAGAAAATCTATGCTGAACCAGGAATATGAGAGTTTCAGACAAGGAAAGTCAGATGGTATAACTGAGTATTATAAAAGGTTCTATAGAATAGTAAATGAGCTGATGTCCTATAGAAGGATCTTTAGTACATATGAACTGAATGATAAATTCCAAAGATCCTTGACAAAGGATTGAGACACTAAAATTTGTGCCATTAGGGAAGTGGCCAAACTTGCAGATATCTCTCCTCCAACTTGGTTTGGAAAATTGCTGTCATATGAGATGCAGCTGATGGCTAGGAAAGAGGAAGAGAAAAGTGCAAAAGGGGAGTATAGAGAAAAGTTTGTGGCCTTCAAGGTGGAAGCCAATAGGAAGAATAGGAGGATGTCTCCATCACCTCCTAAGATTGTTGCTGAAATTACTTCAGATAATTCAGACAACCAAAGTTTAGACAGCAGTGACTCAGATAAAGACTTTGCTGCCTTCACAAGGCAGTTTCAGAGATTCCTGAAGAAGAAGCAGTGGAAGTCTAGGCTCTCCACATCTCAGCCTGTTGATGACTATTATCAAAAGAGGAAGTCATCTAGGAAGGATAGGAGCAGGTCTAAGCCTAGTAAATCTACTACATCAAAGATAGTTTGCTACTGCTATAATAGGCCTGGACATGTTGTGGCTGAGTGTCCAGAAAAAATAAAGGAGTCTGCAGATAAAAGGAAGACTCAACAAAAGAGAAAGAAGGAGAAATCCTTTATTGCTAAGAAGGAGAAGAGCTTGAAAGACCAATCATCTTCAGAGTCTTAATCTGAAGCTGAGGCATACATTGGTCTATATGCAGCAGATGAAGAAGATGAGTTTATGCAAGTGCTGAACTCTATCAATGAACAAGAAGACCATCAGTGCATGGGACTGATGACTGTGTCAGAAGAAGACAAGTGCCAGGATCAGTCTGGTCCTAGTAAGGTACAATGTTTTTCTAGAAATTCAGATTGTAGTATTGGTTCAGAGTCAGCTACATCTACATAAAGTGATGTGGATGGGTCTGAGTCTGAAGGTGATATTCATCAGCTGATAGATGAATATGGGGACTTGTTGCAGGTACTACAGAAAAGCAAAAAACTTGGCCAAAACTCAGGCTAAGGAAATTGCAGATCTTAAGTTGGCTGCATCTGATTTAGAGAAAGAGTTGGATCAAAAAATGAATGAGATTGCCAAACTGAAAACTATAACTGTTATTCAGATGGGTACAATCATATACAAAAATGATCTAATTAAAAGTATGGAAGCCAGACTTCAAAAAGAAAAAGATTTGGTGGCTAGTTATTTCAAGCCAAAATCAGTTTTACCCTTAATAGATGAGTTTGTGGCTCAAAAGGGTAAGGCCGGAATAGGCTTTAAAGGTGACACTAGGGCTGTCCAATTTAAGAGAAAGGGCAAAGCCTCAGTCCAGCCACTGAACTTTAAAGTCCCTGTAGGTTTTAGAAAGGAACAAGTGCCTTCTAACAAGTATGACCTTGAGAATACTCATGGTCATAGTAAGACTGAAGTTCTGAATGACAAGGGTGTTTATGTCAATAAGGCAGCCCATGTCCATAAACCCCATGTTCTTAAGAAAATAGTGGGTGAAGCTGCAGCAGTACCAGCACAAAATAAAAGATTTGCTGTCAATCAGACTGCCAAGAATGTATCTAAAAATAGATATAACAAGTATGAATGCTGGTGCTGTGGCAAGACAGGCCATTATGCCTTAGATTGCTTGCACAACATTAGTGTCAGGAAGAACAACAGTCTACCTATTAGAAGAGCAGCAGGTAGATTTCTTAAGTATGAAGCTAACTTGAACCAAGGACCAAAGACTTACTTGGGATCTAAGGGAAGGTAATTCTTTATTGCAGGTGAGTCAAAGTTACCATGCCCCTATATGGTACTTGGACAGTGGATGTTCCAGGCAAATGACTGGAACAAGGGGGTTGTTGAAGGAGTACTTACTTATCATAAATGGGCCTAAAGTAATCTTTGGTGGTTCTAAAACAGGAATCATCATAGGATTTGGTAACATTTTTAATAACCAGATTACTATCACTCAAGTGGCCTATGTGAAGGGTTTGAAACACAACCTTATAAGCATAAGTCAGCTGAGTGATTTAGGATATGACATTTCATTTATTAATAAAGGTCATATTGACAGGATATAGAAAAAGAAATGTGTACTGTCTTAATTTTGAGTGTGAGAACAAAGGTTCTCCTATTTGTCTTGTAGCTTATGAGAGAGCCTCTCATTGTGTCAAATAGCACAAGAGGCTGACCCATCTTAACTACAAAACAATTGGCCAACTCTTTAGCAAAGAGTTAGTGAAGAATGGTCCTAAAGTTAAGTGTATAAACGATGGGATATGCTCAACTTGTCAAAAAGGCAAGCAGACAAAATCCTCCTTTCATAGCCCTGAAAACAAGGATTCTGTGAGGTGTCTATACCTATTGCATATGGATCTATTTGGTCCTATATCAGTTCATAGTCTAGGTAGGAAGTTCTACACTTTTGTGGTGGTATATGACTATTCTATATATTTCTGGGTGTTCTTTCTGAGATAAAAATACGAAACCCCAAGTGTTTTATATAGTTTTGTCAAGCAAATTCAGAATGAACTTGACAGTACAGTGGTAAAAATCAGAAGTGACCATGACACTGAATTTCAATCTGAGAGTATGACAAGACTGTGTGAAGAATTTGGGATTTTTCAAGAATTCTCCTCACCTAGAACACCACAGCAAAATGGTATTGCTGAAAGGAAGAATAGAACACTGATTGAGGCTGGTAGAACTCTATTGAGTGACGCTTCTCTCCCAGAATATTTCTTGGCTGAGGCAGTAAATACTGCATGTCATGTGATCAATAGGGCTTCTATCACCAAAAGCCACAAAAAGACTCCATATAAGATCATGATGGGTAGAAATCCAAACTTATCCTATTTTAGGATCTTTTGTTGCAAGTGCTATGTCCTTAACAATGACAAGTCTTATCTAACAAAGTTTGCTGCCAAATCCCAAGAAGGGATATTTGTTGGGTACAACAATAATAGTAAGACTTATAGGGTCTACAACTTGTTTACTCAAGTTGTAGAAGAGTCTGAACATGTTGTCTTTGATGAAACAAGACTGATTAACAGTGAGTTGCCTTGTAGCTCAGGCAGTTCTATAGGTATAAGTGAGAGAATGGACAAGCTTACCATTACAGAAGAGTCAATTGCAGAACAGGAAGTGGAAAATTGTGGCTACTGTCCAGGGGGAGTGTAACACCCCTACCCGTTACGTGCAACATAGTAGAAGGTCTGGCCGGGGCCCCACACCATGCCTTACAAACAGGCGGAGACGTTACTAAATAATACCACATACGCATCCTATCACAGAGCATTCTAGCGAAAGTTTAAAGGGTTGCATGAATGAACTCAAACATCAACACTGAAGTCCATAGCTAAACAAAACATGCCATAGTAACACCACAAGTACGGCCTTATGGCCTATTACAAGTGTTACTCTTTATACAAGAAGGTATCTTCCATACATCGGCACATAGGCCGACCACACATGGGTTCTTACACAAGGTACAAAAATAGCCTTCGAGGGCTAGCATTCAGCAGCAGCAGCTTAGGGTCTTCCACCCTCATCCCTACTTGGCCCTTCTTGACCTGCACGCAAAAGATCCACCAAGCAGTGACAAGCAACGGTAAGCATTTGGCTGACCATTCATAACGAACCTGTCCCTGGCACGGGACAGCGGAATTCCTTCCCTGCATAGCACTTATATACAATCAAAAGGGTATGCTTTAGCACATCACACTTGTACGCCCGTACAAGTCATCATCCATCACAAACGTCGGCACGACGGCCCGACGTTCCGTGCTCTCAGGGCACATTATCGGTGTACCGGAAAACCAGGGTCCCACCACCGTTCAGAGGTCCCAGACATGACGGTAATTTGTGAGCATTCCAATCCTCCATGGCTCAAATAGCCTGAGCGATTCTCATTCTGTGATCCTAACAGGTCCTTAAGCACCCCACGGTTAGACAACCAGAATGTGGGTACAGATCAGCCTTGCCCGTAGCTCACATACGTCAAATGTCGATCAGGACTGACACGGGTACAGCTTCACCTTGCCCGTTCGCCACATAGGCTTTTCCACAGTTGCAGCCCCACCGGCTCAACAAGTAGCATCACAACTACAAGGGTTGAGATCACACAGCATCAACCACCAAAAGTAGCACTCACAGCTACATGGGCTGAGATCACACAGCATCAACCCATCCACATAACATCCTGCTGCACCAAGCTGCAGGTGTCAACCAAAAACATCACACGCATCACAATAATACAGAGTCTTGCCCTAATATGCATACAATCATCACCAATCCGGACCAACCTATCCAGATGGCTTCACACAGCATGCCTACCCGTACTTCTCGTTTCCGGGACTACTCCAACAAGGATCAAGGGATGGAGTTCAACATCCCAAGAGAATTCAACTCTACCTTTGTAGAGGATTCATGCATATGCAAAAAGGAAGAATTTCACATATCCAAGGAGGAAGTCGTTACCCTTGGAGGATGTTTTGGAGCCATGGCAAGCACTGCTTGGAGCTCTGCCTTCCCAAATATGGCCTCCGATCGCAAATCCGAGCTTGGACTAGTTGGATCTCCCTCTCCTTCCTCCTTCTTCTTCTTCCTTCCTTCTTCCTCTTTCCTTCTCTCACTTATGAAGATAAAGTGAGGATAAGTTTGCTGGTTTGGGGTCTTATAGGGGCTGGAAAACCTGAAGACAACCAGATCTGGAAAGAGGGAAACAAACGACCGAGATCTACAGAAAAAGTCAATTTTGGCCCTGACACGCCCTGTGACACGCCCGTGTCACATTCCGTGTCCCTTAAGCGGCCCTTGAGCGGCAAAGAACTGCCTCACCACACAGGTTGAACATGCCCGTGACCACCTGACATGGTCTGAGACACGCCCGTGTCTCTGGCCGTGTCGCCTCTCTCGACGAATCTCGTCGATCGCCGAGATTATTCTCTCCGATCGTCGACATGATCTCGCCGATCGTCGAGAAGGACACGCCCTGTGACACCCCCGTGTGACAGGCCATGTCACCTCTTCTCGTCGATCGTCGATCACGATGCTCAACGATCATCGAATGCGTGACCTGCAGCAACCCGAGGAGGACATGCCCGTGTCTCAGGCCGTGTCACTCCAAAAACACCTGAAACCCAACTTTGAAACTTACTCGAGACCAGCTCGAGTAATTGCTTGACACGCCCTGGGACACGCCCGTGTCCCAGGCCGTGTCATTTGGCCTGAAAACAAAAACTGGGTTTTGGGGTATTACAATCCTCCCCTCCTTGCAGAATATTTTGTCCCGAAATTTGAATGACTGAAAAACTCAATAAAGTCCATATTTATTTATTCTTACAAGGTCTAATACACAACCAATTACAAAAATAACTCGGGAAATTCTGTCCGCATGGTTTGCTCACGCTCCCAAGTAAGCTCTTCTCAGCCACTATTATCCCACCGAGCTTTGACCATCCCGATTGTTTTGTTCCTCAATTGCTTCTCGGCATCATCTTCAATCCAAATGGGCCTAACCTTTGTAGTTAGCCCACTATCGACTGATACTCGATCTGCAACTATCACTTGCGACATCTCTTTTATTGCTCTCCAAAGCACCGATACATGAAACACATTATGTAAACTACTTAACTCAGGCAGTAGCAATAACCGATAGGCTGCCTCACCGATGCATTCAATCACCTCAAAAGGTCCTAGATACCTCGGGCTCAACTTTTTCAAACGCCGTATCCTGGACACACCTTTAAAAGGTTTGATTTTTAAATATGCCCAATCACCCACCGCAAACTTTACGTCTCGGTGCTTGGAATTATAATATTTGGCCTGCCTATCTTGAGCAATTAACAACCTTTCACAAATTGTAAGCACCGTTTCATGCATATCAGTCACATCTTGCCGCTTGTAAAGCTTCGTTTCACCCGTCTCCGCCCAAGATAACGGTGTGCGGCACTTCCTGCCGTACAAAGCTTCGAAAGGGGACATCTGAATGTTGGCCTGGTAACTGTTGTTATTGGAAAATTCAATCATGAACAAATGATCCTCCCAGCGACTTCCAAAATCTAGCGTACACATCCGGAGCATATCTTCCAACGTCCTGTTGGTTCTTTCAGTTTGACCGTCCGTCTGGGGATGAAAGGCTGTACTGAAATGCAACTTTGTGCCCAATAGCTGATGAATTAGCCTCCAATCTCCTGATGTGAAGTGTCCATCTCGATCGCTAACAATGCTACGGGGAATTCCGTGCAATCGTACGATCGAATCTACGTACATTTTAGCCAATTTGTCGACTGGATCATCTCTTCGATTTGGAATGAAATGAGAACCTTTTGTTAATCGATCCACAATCACCCAAACCGCATCATTACACCGCTGAGATCTCGGCAATCCATGCACAAAGTCCATGGAAATATCATCAAATTTCCACACTGGGACCGGTAGTGACTTCAGGAATCCTCCTGGCCTTTGGCCTTCCGCTTTCACCAGAGCACATGTATGGCACTTAGCAACATAACATGCTATATCTTTCTTCATACCCGGCCACAAGAAGTTCTTTTTCAGATCCTTATAAATTTTTGAACTTCTAGGATGAATCGAATACCTTGAAAAATGGGCTTCGTACATGATTTCTTCACGAAGATTTCTCTGACAAGGAACACATACTCGATCGTCTTTTCTCCAAAGTCCATTGTCAAAAGAAAACCGAGAGATCTTATCTTCCGCTGCATAACGCTGCAAACTATCATCCAATTCCGTCGCTTGGCGGACCCTATCCATTAGGTCATACTGTACCTCTGTCCAATTCAAACACATGGTCGCAGCAGTGTTTCTCTCCACACAAGTAATATCCATCCGTTCTAGCTCTTGGATCAACCGTTCATCATGGTATGACAACCAATTCGCCCTTGCCGGAGTCCTACGACTCAGGGCATCTGCGACTACATTCCCTTTACCCGGGGTGTAATGAATTTGGAAGGTATAATCACCAAGAAATTCCATCCACCTTCTCTGTCGCATATTTAAGTCTTTTTGATCTATGAGATATTTCAGACTCTTATGGTCTGTATAGATATCCACCTTTACACCATATAAATAATGACGCCACAACTTAAGTGCAAAGATGACTGCGGCCAATTCCAAATCATGGACTGGATAGTTCCGCTCATGGGCTTTCAATTGGCGCGAACCATATGCTATCACCTTACCACGCTGAAGGAGAACGCAGCCTAAGCCACTACCCAATGCATCACTGTACACCTCAAAACCATCTATGCCACAAGGTGTTGTAAAAATTGGGGCCGTAGTCAACCGACTCTTTAACGCTTAAATAGCTCGTGCACACTCGGGCGACCAAACGAACTTTTGTTCTTTCCGCGTTAGGGTAGTGAGAGGCAATGCTAGTCTTGAGAAATTTTTCACAAAACACCTGTAGTAGCCCGCAAGTCCACGAAAACTCCTGACTTCGGCTACCGACAAAGGAACAGGGCACTCCTGCACAGCAACAATCTTGGCAGGATCCACGACAATGCCTTCTCCACTAACTACATGGCCCAGAAAAGCCACGGATGATAACCAAAAATCACACTTAGCAAACTTGGCATAGAGTTTCTTTTCCCTCAGGGTTTGCAATACCATCTTCAAATGATTTTTATGCTCTTCTCTGGATCGGGAATACACCAGGATATCGTCAATAAAGACGATCATAAAGAGATCCAAATATTGCTTAAACGTTCGGTGCATTAAATCCATAAACACCGAAGGTGCATTAGACAATCCAAAGGGCATCACCGTGAACTCATAATGCCTGTAGCGTGTGCCAAACGCTGTTTTGGGTATGTCACTTTCCCGAACCCTCAGCTGGTAATAACCTGATTTCAAATCCAGCTTAGAATACACCGAAGAGCCCACTAGCTGATCAAACAAATCATCGATCCGTGGGATCGGATACTTATTCTTCTCTGTCAGCTTGTTAAGTTCTCGATAATCGATGCATAAACGCAAGCTGCCGTCCTTCTTTTTCACAAAGAGAACCGGCGCACACCAATGTGACTGACTTGGCCTTATAAACCCTTGATCTAGCAATTCTTGCAACTGAACCTTCAGCTCCGCCATTTCCTTTGGCGCTACACGATAGGGGGAACGGGCCACTGGTTTTGCACCCGGTACCAGTTCTATCGTGAAGTCAATTTCTCTTTGGGGTGGTAACCCCGGAAGGTCTTTTGGAAACACATCCAAGAATTCTGACACAACAGGTACCTCATTCACACTAGCTTTTGGCTCTACCGCTGCTACTAGCGTGAAGAACAACTCGGCACCCTTTCTAACGACCTTCCGAACTTGCAGAGCGGATATCAACATCTCATTTATCCCCTGCATGCCGCTAAACCTTATTTCTTGTTCGGTGTTCTGCCCTAACATAACTTCCTTAGAATTACAATCAATGCGAGCATGCTGCTCTGACAACCAATCCATACCGAAGATTATGTCGAATTCCGAAATCGGCAGCACAAGTGCTTCTAATCTGAAGTCCCAACTTCCTATTTTCCCTTCTACACACCCAGACTGATCCGCGCACAAAACACATCCGTTAGGTAAGAGTACCTTCAAACTTTCTGTCGTGCCTCGTATCGGCGCGCCAATGCGCAATACGAAATCCTTTGATAGAAATGAATGTGACGCACCAGTATCAAACAGTGCTCGTACCGGATGCTCCCAAATTAGGACGAAGCCTAACATAGCAATAGCACAATAAACACCAAAAATATAGCAGCACTACACAAAGGGAAAAGAACTTAGAGATCACGCACACCTGTGACGACGTCGGCCTGCTTTATGGCCTCCTGTTGTTGCAGATTGAAAACTCGAGGCTGCACTTGCAAAGCAGAAGACTACGCCACCGCCTTCCCTTTATCCGCATAGGACGCGCCCGACTTCTTATCACCTTTCGGAGGACCAACCCGACAGTCCCGAGCAAGATGTCCCGGCTTGCCACACGTATAGCAAGTGCGGCATTCATAGCTCGACGACGCTTCCGAAGTAATTGATGAAGAAGCTTGCCCAGAACGTCTGGACTTCTTACCCCATTTCTTTTGAAATCCACTTCTCTCCGGACACGGCGGTTTGAACTCCGGTTTTGCAACAGCCAAAGGTCCTTTAGATTGTCCTCGCTTCAAATCTGCTTACAATGCCCTCGCGGTGCAGACCAGAGCTTGAAATCCCTAATTCACGGAACTCGAGAGTAAATGCCGCAACTCATCCCGCAGTCCCGCATAAAACTGACTGGTCTTGCGCTCTTCCTCGGTAGAGATAGCACCCGCATAACGCCCCAACCGCGTGAACTCTTGCAGATACTCATCCACGCTGCTCTCCTTTGGAGTAAACCGCTGAAAATCCAATTCCAAAGCAATCCGCTGCTGCAATGGCAAATGCTTGCCCAAGAACAACCGAGAGAACTCGTCCATAGAGACTCCCGTCAACTGTCTGCCTGCCAAGTGGTGCAGTTCTACCTCATCCCACCATAGCCGAGCTTCTCCTTCAAGAAGAAAAGTGGCTAACGTGACTTTCTGTTCCTCCTCAACCCGAAGGGAGGTCAAGATGCGCTTGATCCGAGCAAGCCAATCCTCTATTTGAGATGTGGAACCTGCCCCGGTAAACGTCGGAGGATGAAAGCTCATAAATCGCTTCAGCTGCTGATCTGCAGCACGCTGATCAACCGCTATGCCCACCGGTTCTTGACACACTGCCACAGGCACGGGAGCCTCAGGCTGAGCTTGCCCTGCCTGCTGAGCATTCATCAACGCAAGTACCGTTTCTGTAATCAAACGTACAGTTTCAGCTGATGGAGGAGGGGTGGGCACCTCTGCCGGTGCCGCACTCTCAACAGAATGCTGAGGTTCTGACTGCCCCGCAACACTTCGCGTCACCTATATGTGTCAAACCACACAATTCAGTGACAAGCCACACAACAAACAGTCAAAACAAACACACAAGTGTAACACACCAGTGCATTTCAATCCTATGTGGGCATGTTTGAGTTCAATTTTATACACTCACACACTTGCTCGCCACCCCACAAAAGAATTCGTCCACGAATTCAGAGGAGGGAACCAAGGAATCTGATACCAAATTGTAACACCCCTACCCATTACGTGCAATATAGTAGAAGGTCCGGTCGGGGCCCCACACCATGCCTTATAAACAGGCGGAGACGTTACTAAGTAATACCAAATACGCATCCTATCATAGAGCATTCTAGCGGAAGTTTAAAGGGTTGCAAGAATGAACTCAAACATCAACACCGAAGTCCACAGCTAAACCAAACATGCCATAGTAACACCACAAGTATGGCCTTATGGCCTATTATAAGTGTTACTCTTTATACAAGAAGTTATCTTCCATACATCGGCACGCAGGCCGGCCACACATGGGTTCTTACACAAGGTACGAAAATAGCCTTCGAGGGCTAGCACTCAGCAGCAGTAGCTTAGGGTCTTCCACCCTCATCCCTGCTTGGCCCTTCTTGACCTGCACGCAAAAGATCCACCAAGCAGTGGCAAACAAAGCAACGGTCAGCATTTGGCTAACCATTTATAACGACCCTGTCCCTGGCACGGGACAGCGGAATTCCTTCCTTGTATATCACTTATATATCATCAAAAGGGTATGCTTTAGCACATCACACTTGTACGCCTGTACAAGTCATCATCCATCACAAACGTCGGCACGACGGCCCGATGTTCCGTGCCCTCAGGGCACATTATCGGTGTACCGGAAAACAAGGGTCCCACCACCATTCAGAGGTCCAAGACATGACGGCAATTTGTGAGCATTCCAATCCTCCATGGCTCAAATAGCCGTAGCGATTCTCATTCTGTGATCCTAACAGGGCCTTAAGCACCCCACGGTTAGACAACCAGAACGCGGGTACAGATCAGCCTTGCCCGTAGCTCACATACGTCAGACGTCGATTAGGACTGACACAGGTACAGCTTCACCTTGCCCGTTCGCCACACAGGATTTTCCACAGTTGCAGCACTACCGGCTCAACAAGTAGCATCACAACTACAAGGGTTAAGATCACACAGCATCAACCCCCAAAAGTAGCACTCACAGCTACATGGGCTGAGATCACACAGCATCAACCCATCCACATAACATCCTGCTGCACCAAGCTGCAGGTGTCCACCAAAAACATCACACGCATCACAATAATATAGAGTCTTGCCCTGATATGCATACAATCATCACCAATCCGGACCAACCTGTCTAGATGGCTTCACACAGCATGCCTACCCATACTTCTTGTTTCCGTGACTACTCCAACAAGGATTAAGGGATGGAGTTCAACATCCCAAGGGAATTCAACTCTATCTTTGTAGAGGATTCATGCATATGCAAAAAGGAAGGGTTTCACATATCCAAGGAGGAAGTCGTTACCCTTGGAGGACATTTTGGAGCCATGGCAAGCACTGTTTGGAGCTCTGCCTTCCTGAATATGGCCTCCGATCGCAAATCCGAGCTTGGACTAGCTGGATCTCCCTCTCCTTCCTCCTTCTTCTTCTTCCTTCCTTCTTCCTCTTTCTTTCTCTCACTTATGAAGATAAAGTGAGGATAAGTTTGCTGGTTCGGGGTCTTATAGGGGCTGGAAAACCTGAGACCACCAGATCTGGAAAGAGGGAAACAAACGGCCGAGATCTGCAGAAAAAGTCAATTTCGGCCTTGACATGCCCTATGACACGCCCGTGTCACAGGCCGTGTCCCTTAAACGGCCCTTGAGCGGCAAAGAACCGCCTCACCACATGGGTTGAACACGCGCGTGACCACCTGACACAGCCTGAGACACGCCCGTGTCTCTGGCCGTGTTGCCTCTCTCGACGAATCTCGTCGATCGCCGAGATTATTCTCACCGATCGTCGACATGATCTCGCCAATCGTCGAGAAGGACACGCCCTATGACACGCCCATGTCACAGGCCGTGCCACCTCTTCTCGTAGATCGTCGATCACGATGCTCAACGATCGTCGAACGCGCGACCTGCACCAACCCGAGGAGGACACGCCCTGGGACACGCCCTGGGACACGCCTGTGTCTCAGGCCGTGTCACTCCGAAAACACCCGAAACCCAACTTTGAAACTTACTCGAGACCAGCTCGATTATTTGCTTGACACGCCCAGGGACACGCCCGTGTTCCAAGCCGTGTCACTTGGCCTGAAAACCAAAACTGGGTTTTGGGGTATTACAGGGAGTACAAGACTCTCTAGATGCTGATGAAAACCAAGAGGTGCAGCATATTGAAGAGTCTGGAGGTGTACAACCTGAAGATAGTCTACCTCCAGCTGTTAGACACTTAAAGGATCATCCGGCAAATCAGATAATTGGTGATCCAAGACATGGAGTGCCAACCAGAAGCAGGAACTTGAACACAGTTCTTTGCTCAAGCTTCCTATCTCAACTGGAGGCAAAGAGATTTGAAGAAGCTATTTTAGACCAACATTGGATTGATGCCATGCAAGAGGAGCTGAATCTGTTCAGAAGGTGCAAGGTCTGGGAGTTAGTTCCTAAACCAAAAGACCACAACATCATTAGAACAAAGTGGATCTTTAGGAACAAACTGGTTGAGAGTGGGATCATTGTGAAGAACAAAGCAAGACTTGTTGCAAAAGGATACATGCAGGAAGAGGGTATTGACTTTGATCAAACCTTTGCCCCAGTAGCAAGACTGGAAGCAATTAGGACATTCTTTGCCTATGCAGCATATCAAGGCTTCAAGGTATTCCAAATGGATGTAAAATTAGCATTCCTAAATGGAAATCTAAAAGAAGAAGTCTAAGTAGAGCAGCCCTCAGGTTTTGTTGATTCTCTTAAACCTGATTATGTTTATAGACTTAGGAAAGCTTTGTATGGGTTAAATCAAGCCCCAAGGGCTTGGTATGAAACCCTGTCTACTTTCCTTATTGAGAACAAATTCTCAAGGGGGAAAATAGACAAAACTCTATTCCTAAGGGAGTCCAAAGGAAAGATAATCTTAGTCTAGATTTATGTAGATGACATAATATTTGGGTCTACAGAAAACAACCTTTGCAAGAAGTTTGCTAAACTTATGCAAGAGAAGTTTGAGATGAGCAGCATGGGGGAACTTAAGTTCTTCTTGGGACTTCAAGTAAGACAGACTGATGATGGCTTGTCCATATCCCAGTTTAAGTTCACCAAGGAGTTAATTAAGAAGTATTGTATGGAATCATCCTCCACCATGAGAACTCCTATGGGAACAAGTATGCCTATATGCAAAGATTATGCAGGTAAGCCTTTAGATGCGTCTTTGTATAGAGGAATAATTAGCTCTCTTCTATATCTGTCTGCTAGTAGACCAGACATTATGTATGCAATATGTGTCTGTGCTAGGTACCAATCATGCCCTAAAGAATCTCATTACACTGTAGTAAAAAGAATTTTGAGATATCTAAAGGGCAAACCTAATCTAGGCCTTTGGTACCCTAGGAATGGAGATTTTCTACTAACAGGCTATTCAGATGCAGACTTTGCAGGTTGCAAAGAAGATAGAAAAAGCACAACAGGCACCTGTCAATTTCTAGGAGGAAGATTGGTGTCTTGGAGCAGTAAGAAGCAGACTAGTGTGGAAATTTCCATAGCTGAGTCTGAATATATACCAGCAGGAAGTTGCTGTGCACAGCTGTTGTGGATTCAGCACCAGCTAAAAGACTATGGTATTCAGGTAAGTAGAACACCTTTGTTTTGTGATTCTACAAGTGCTATTTCTATTGCTAATAATCCTGTTTCACATAGTAGGACTAAGCATATAGAAATTAGATACCATTTTCTTAGAGAACATGTAGAGAAAAAAGGACATCTCACTAGAATTTGTCAAAACAGATTATCAAATTGCAGATGTGTTTACTAAGCCTCTAAATGAAACTAAATTCAATAAATTTAAAATTGAATTAGGAATGTTGAACATAGATTAGTTTAACATATTTGGCTAAGTAAATCTGTGTCGACACATCCAGAGAAGTGATGTCGGCACTTCAGTAAATCAGTGTCGGCACATCAAGAGTAGTGGTGTCGACACATCCAGAAATTGTGGTTACACTTACGATAAGAGTCGACACAGAATTTCTATTGAACTACTAAGTATGTTCAGTGTCGACACACCATCAATTGGTGTTGATATATAGGAGTCAACACCGTTGTCGAGACACTAGAAGTATGTGTCAACACATTTTAACAGTGTTAACACAATTAGATAGTTTTTGCCCGCCTTTTGACCTTCTTTGTTTAGAAGGGTATAAATAGGTCTAGAACAATCTCTGTCGACACACTCTCCAGGTTTTTGAGACCAAACCCTTGTGTCGACAAATTATCTCCTCTCAATCCAAGTCTTCTCACCATCCCAATGGCGCCAACGGTAGAAGAAAACATCAACGAAGGATATGAGTTGGTTCGCCATGCCTTTGATGATGCAGAATCTGAGATTAAAGGGGTAATTACCCTAATTGCTGAAAATGGTTTGGAGTTTTTGGCATCCGAACCAACCAAGATATGGAAGAAAGAGATTCTTGAGTTTTATAGCACAGCTATAGTAGATTCAACTTGCCTTAAGATTAAATCAACGGTTCATAGCACTAGAGTCAAGTTGATCTTGAAGAGTTTGAGTAAAATTCTTAATCTTCCAAGGTCTCAGGCTGAAGAAGAAGTACTCGTATCTAAGACAAGGGAAGCACTACAATGGTGTGGATTGGATCCCACCTTGAATATTGGATTGTCTATAAATAGGAAAAAGATGAATCAACAAGGGAAATTCCTCTCTGAAGTGGTTGGCAAGGTAATTATGTGTAAGCCAGGGGGACATGATAGGATTTCAGCCTATATGTTCAGCCTAATGACAAGGATTATTTTTAGACTAAACACAGATTGGTCTATAGTAATTTTTGAGAAGATTAAGGAAGGCATAAAAAAGCCTAATCTGGCAAGACTGATGAGTTTATACTTGGCTGGAGCAATTCCAGAAGTAATGCACCAGATTCTTGGTTCTAAAATCAACCATATGAGAAAAATGGAAATCAGGATTATCTCCAGATGGGATAGGGTCCTAACAAAGAACATACCTGATATAGAAAGACAAGAAGCTGTTAAGAAATCACCTGCACAGGACATTACTGATAATACATAAGTGCAGAGGGAGCCAGATAATGCACAGGCACAGGACATTACTGATATTACAAAGGCACAGGACATTACTGATAATGCACAGGTGAAGGGGGAAGAGACAACACACTTGGCAAGTGAAATGGCTTCACAAACAATTCTTGAGAGACCTCATGTCAATACTCCAACAAAAGATGTTATCATGGAGGATCCATCTATAGTTGCTGATGCTCCTGAGAAAGAAGTACCACCAGTCCATACTCAACAGAAGTTTACTCTTGAAGAATTGTTTCCTGATATTGAGGGAGCAACAAATAAAGGGGAGTAGGCTGACTATGAGGGGGAGCAGGCTGACTTTGAGGAGGAGCAGGCTGACTTTGAGGGGGAGCAGATTAGGACTTAACAGGAGCTCCCTCCTAGTCCTAAGGAAAGAGTAGACATTCTCAGTTCATCTACTTCAGAAGATGCAGAAATCACAAGTACCAAAAAGAGAAAACTGATGGTTTTCAAGAGAAGGAGACAAAGCTACAAGAAAGCATTGCAAACTGCTGCTCCACTGTAACGACCCTAGCCGATCCAACGTGGCAGTGCCACGGCTCCGCCCTCCAGGCATCGCTACCGGGCTGCAGCCCAAGCACCCCAACCCCTCTCCCTCCACAGGCGGGTTGTTGGTGGCCACAGCCTCCCTTTGATGAGCGAACTCGACAGTTAAGTTGGGCCGTACGGGGACTTCCCAGGAGGTCACCCATCCCAGTACTACTCTCGCCCGAGCACGCTTAACAATGGAGTTCTTTCAACCTTCATCACTAATTGAGCAGCTCAATTGGTGATGATGGTTGAAAGAACTCCATAGTTAAGCGTGCTCGGGCGAGAGTAGTACTGGGATGGGTGACCTCCTGGGAAGTCCTCGTACGGCCCAACTTAACTGTCGAGTTCGCTCATCAAAGGGAGGCTGTGGCCACCAACAACCTGCCTGTGGAGGGAGAGGGGTTGGGGTGCTTGGGCTGCAGCCCGGTAGCGACGCCTAGAGCGGAGCCGTGGCACTGCCACGTTGGATCGGCTAGGGTCGTTACAATAAAAAGTGCACTTGCAAATGAAATTAGATGAGCAGAGAGTGGCTCTAGAGAAGTATGTGGATTAAAGCCATAAGTCACTTCAATTTGATCTTGCTCAGGATATCAAATCCATCAAGTTTGAAGTGAATCTACATAGAAAGAGATGACAGATTGCTTCCACAAAGGGGGCAATGGTGTAGTATTTCTGGCTAAGCAGCAAGCAGAAGTAAAGGCTAAAGTGGATGACATTGCTATAAAACAAGGCTATGTCCTTGAGAATCAGATTAGGATGAATGACAATCTGACTGAATCTCACAATGAGATAGTAACTACAATAAAGAATACAGTCACTGCAATGACTGAAGAAAGAGCTAAAGAGAAAGAGGAGTTTGATAAGAAGCTACAGACTGCCTTAGACTCATTTCAGACAGTCATTACTACTTCTCAGGAGTTAATCTCTGATAGGCTTCTCAAGTTAAAATCATTTTATAAAGATGGTGTTAATTTTCTTGATAGACAAGTAAGATTTCAGAAAGATGACTTAAGAGACCATATTGAAAGAGAAGTCATAAAGGGGGAGAGAGTTTTAGTCAAAGCAGGCTCAGATCATGCCAAATAGATATCCAATAGCATCAGAGCAACTCTGGGATATCCACCCCTTTGTGATGATGATAATGTTGCTGAGTCAGGTGTGCAACTTGCTTATGTTGAAGGAGATAAACCTGAAGTTGCTCAGGTCATCTACCCTCCAGCAGATTTTGATATGATTCAGTAACAGGTTCAGTCAATGTATAGTCCTCCATAGAAAGTTGATAATGTTATTATTGAGAAAGTAGAAATGGCAGAAGCTGCCTTGAAAGCTCAGCAGGAAGCTCAACTATCAAAGAAAAGGTTAAGAGAACAGGCTGAGTTAAAGACTTATTTTGAGCAGTGGAGCCCCACTTCCAGGAATATCATTTTGACTACCTGGAAAGCTGTGAAAGATCAGATCCATGAAAGGGGCAAATGGTATAATGAACAAGAATGGCAGAAATATGAAGCTAGGCAAGAAGCCATTTTGCAATATAGAAGAAAAGCTAAAATTGGGAAGCTACTTCCTAATGCTCAGGAGCTTAGCAAATACTTCCCTAAGCCTTTTCATTATTTTGAAAGGCAGAGAATTAAGGATGAAGCACAAAATAAGGCAGAGTTGAAAGGAAAGAAGCCCATTGATGATGCATAACCTACTGTGCATGCTTAGATTAAGCTAGGAAAAGGCATAGTCATCAGGGAGCCTGATCAGCCTTAGTATAGATTTACTAGATTTTTCAAGAACAATGTAATCTTTAGTATTAAAGAAATCTATGTAAACAATTGTTAAAAAACTTTTTGATAGTATAAACAAAACAATGTTTCATGCTCATTAAGTTTGTATCATTATTCTGTGATGTCATTTTGGTATTTTTTTTGTTTATAAGTTACCCTGTCATATAATGCTTATATACATCATAATATTTATTTATTATAAGTGGTGTATATCATTGACTAAATGGTTATGACTTCTCCAAATAGGGGGAGATTGTTAGGTACATAGGAAAATGTGTACCTTATTTGGAGAAGCCTCACTTAGCTCAATGATATACATCAAGGTGTATTTGATGTTATTTTGAGTTTATATGTGCAGGTTAAGAATATGCTAAAATGCAGAAAAAAAGTTTCTAAGTCCATGTGTCGACACTTAAGAATGCTTGTGTCGATACTTGGAAAAGCAGTGTCGACACCAAAAGCAACTGTGTCGACACACAGAATTTTTAGTCGACATCAGCTGTGTCGACACAAGAAGCAACTGTGTCGACACACAGAATTTTTAGTCGACATCAACTGTGTCGACACCTGGAGGCAGTATCGACACACAGAATTCTTAGACTATATCAAATGTGTCGACACACAGGACTTGTGTCAACACACAGCAGAGTTTTAAAAAAGTTGATTGCTGTGAAGTGAAGAAGTGACTATGTCGACACAAAGAGGCAGTGTCGACACATTCTACAGATGCAGTGTCAAGAAGCAGTGTCGACACCAAAGGAACTGTGTCGACATCACCAAAGCTTGTGTTGACACTTAATCTACTTGTGTCGACACATAATGAAGATCAATCTCGACGCTTTGCTGAAAAAGACAAAGGTTCAAGAAATGACTGAAGACTTGACAATTGTGAATTCCAACAAGTTTTCTGAGGCTATCAGAACTGTCAGAAGTTGGTTAGAAACCGGATCAGCCGGTTACCATGGATGAAGTCTATATAAAGATGGATTCTGTCAAATCAAAACACACACAAAAAACGAACAACTATTGAAGTATTGATCATTTATCAAGAAAGAGCACACCACACAGAAGAAGATTTTCATGAGAAGATCTAAGAAGACAATCTGAAGTGGCAATCTACTCAGAATTTGTCTAAGGAGAATTCAAACAAAAATTCAGAAAAAACTTCAGAAGATTTGGAGAGTGAGAGAGAGCTCCAGCTGTTTGAAGTAAAGAAGGAGACATTTACAAGTCTCTTAAGAAGCAGATCCTGAACAAATCTGCAAAGAAGAATTAAGATCTATTTCTGAAATCTAAGAATGAAGCTGCCAGCCAGTCAACTTCAAAGAAGATCAACCCTACTGAGTTCAGATTCAAGAAGCTTTGAAGAAAGCTAAGAACAGGTGATCTCAGCATTCAGTTTTATCAAAAGCTGATCAAGAAACCTTTTATCCTTTCTCTCTCAACAAGGGTAAGAGTAAATCTATAAGATTTTTCATTCTGTAGGTTCTTTCAAGATCTGAGTTGTAAGCCTATTATATAAAGGCTGAGTATAGGAGATATAGATCTCTGAGTGGGAAGACTTTTGAGTCTGAGTGTAGGAGAAATCATTCTCTGAGTTGTAGTCCTTGTGTCAAGGCTGAGGTAGGGCTGTTAGCCTGAGCTGTAGGAGTGTGGATACATTCTGAGTTGTAGGAACCTTTCAGGGTTCTGAGTTATAGGAACCTTTCAGGGTTCTGAGCTGTAAGATCTGTGGATCTGAGAAGAAGGAAGAAGTTAGGCCTAATCTAGAACACTGCTGGATAGGTGAAGGGGTAAAGTGGATGTACCCAGACCTTGGGGAACCACTCTAAACCACTGTGCAATCTGTGATGTGTGTGTGATTGTGAATTCTGTGCTGTGGTTGCTGTGATAGCTGTAGAATTGTTAGATTCTCTTTAATGAACTTAATTCTTATTCTGCCTTAAGTAAAAAAAGACAAAAACCTATTCACCCCCCCCCCTCTAGGTGTTTTGGTTATCTTGAAATCGATTTTATCAAAAACGCCCATCTCGATCTCCTACGATGCTGCGGGGCACACCGTGTAGTCTGACAATATTATCCACAAACATCTTTGCCAGTTTCTCCACTGGATTATCCTTCCTATGCGGAATGAAGCGCGACACTTTTGTTAACCGGTCTACAATCACCTAGATGGCATCGTTTCCCTCCTGTGACTTTGGCAAGCCATGCACAAAGTCCATCGATATGTCGTCGAACTCCCACTCCGGAATAGGCAAGGATTTCAAGAATCTCCCTTGCTTTTGGCACTTTGCCTTTACTAAGGCACAAGTCTGACATTTAGTCATAGGCAGTGCCATAACCTTTTTGAGCCCTGACCACAAGAATATCTTCTTTAGATCTCGGTACATCTTCGTGCTCCCTATGTAAATTGAGTACTTGGTATGACCGTACACCAACTCCACCCGTAACGTATCCATGTTTGGGACACACAAACGATTGTCCTTCCTTAGTAGTCCATCTTCAACTGAAAATTGGGCATTTGACCCACCCAATGCTGCATCCATGAGCTCCTTCATGTTGCCATCCAACTCTATAGCCCGTCGAATCCGATCAGCCAGGCCATATTGAACTACCGTCCAGTTTAATAATGCTTTGACGCTAGTCTGCTTGTCCACACAACAGATCTCTAATGCCTCCAACTACCGTATTAATCTCTCATCATGAACCGACAACCAGTTGGCTTGGGCGGGAGCCCTGCGACTCAACGCATCCGCAACTGCATTGCCTTTCTCGGGTACATAATGAATTTTGAGCGTATAGTCCCCCAGGAACTCCATCCATCTCCGCTGCCTCATGTTCATATCCTTCTGATCCAACAGGTTCTTAAGGTTTTTGTGATCGGTATAAATATCGGCCTTTACTCCGTACAAGTAGTGCTTCAATAGCTTAAGCGCAAAAGTTACGGCCGCCAACTCCAAGTCATGGACCGGATAATTCCTTTCGCGCGCTTTCAGATGACTCGAGCCATACGCTATAACACATCAATGCTGATGCAGCACGCAACCCAAACCACTGCCTAAGGCATCACTGTAAATCTCAAAGCCTTCGGTCCCACTTGGCGAACTTAGAATAAGCGTCGTGGTCAACCATCTCTCCAGCTCCTCGAAAGCTTGTGTGCACGCAGGCGTCCAAATAACTTTTGCTCTTTCCTCGTCAAAGTTGTGAGGGGGTAACTCTATCCGCGAGAAGTTCTCTACGAAGTGCCTGTAGTAGCCGGTCAGCCCCAGATAACTCTGGTCTTCCGCTCCAGAACGCAACACAGGCCAATCGCTTAACATGACTATCTTCGATGGATCTACTGCAACACCCACTCTACAAACTTTATGACCAAGGGACGCTACATAGGATAACCCAAAACTCACGTTTCGAGAACTAGGCATAGAGTTGGTTCCTCTGTAGAATTTCCAACACCAAAAGAAGATGCTTGAAGTGATCCTCTTTGCTCTACGAGTACACCGATACGTCGTCGATGAAGACGACCACAAAATTGTCTGGGTACTCCCTGAATGATCTGTTCATCAAATCCATGAACACTGGCGGTGCATTAGTCAGCCCGAACGACATGACCGTAAACTCGAAATGCCTATACCATGCGCCGAACGCTGTCTTTGGGACATCGATTTCCCTTATCCTTAGCTGATGGTAACCGGACTTAATATCAAATTTTGAATATACCGACGACCCGACTAAATGATCAAAAAGATCAACAATCCTTGGGATCGGGTATTTGTTCTTTTCCGTTAGCTTGTTCAACTCTCTGTAATCGATACACAGCCGCAAGCTCCCGTCCTTCTTATTAACAAAGTGGACCGGTACGCTCCAAGGCGACGAGCTTGGACGCACATACCCTTGCTCCACCAACTGGTCTAATTGAACCTTAAGCTCTGCCATTTCCTTAGGTACCAACCTATAAGGAGAGCGTGACGCAGTTTTGGCACCTGACACTAACTCATTCGTTAAATCAATCACACGCTACGGTGGGGAACCAGGGAGACCATTAGGGAAACACATCAGGATATTCGGATACACCCAAAATACTATCCAATGTAGGTATAGGCTTCAAAGACTCCCATGATTGCAGTAAGGACACTTGCACGTCGAACTCCTGACTCCCAAACCGTAACCTCTTTACGGCACAGACTCTCTCTGCTCTCATAGAACAACCAATAGGTAACCACACATCCAAATTGTCCTTTACCATCGAAGGAGATACTACGATGCGCAAAACTAATCCTTCGAACAAAAGGAGTGCGAAGTTCCCGTATCGAAACTATGCCCTCGCCGGGTAACCAAAAATCAAAAACAAAGCATAGAACTTCAATTCCTAAGCTAGCACGCATAAGGTAATATGTATAAGAAGTTAAATTGCTATAAATTAAACCATACCTGACATCCCGACGGTCGGCCATAAGACCTCCTGCTGACCAAGGATGTCCACTCTCAGTTGGGCCAGAGTATATAGTGATGTGGTAGGCTCCACCGCCTTGCCATTTTCCTCAGACGTTGCCCATCCCGGCTTCTTCTCGGACATTGGGCATCTACTCTGACAATCCCGGGCATAGTGTCCCGGCTTTCCATAGTTATAGCATGCTCTCGGGGTTTGGCCTATAGTCGCTCCGGATGCGCCAGAGGAAGGAACTAGACCCGACATCCTAGCCTTCTTGTACCACCTATGGTACCCAAATTTTGATGTTGGAATTTTGAACACCGTCTCCTTTGCACTAGAGTCCTCAACTGCTCCTGCCATAGCTTTCATTGTCTTCGGAGCACCCCCCTGACAATCTCGGGAAAAGTGCCTTTCTTGCCACAAGATTGGCAATTGTAATTAGCTTGACTAGTAGATGATCTAGCCTCTTTTCTCAGCATTCTGTGGTAGGCAGTCCTTATAGGATCTACAGGGTTTGGTACCCTATTGACTGATATTTGATGTGTTTTCCCCAACTCTACTTCCAAAGTTCTGGCCTACTCCACCAAGGCTTGGGATCCCAATTGCTTTGGTCCTAGCTATAGGATACGCAACTCAATGCATAGACCATTATAAAATCTATCGACTATAGACTGCCCTCTTTACCACTCAAAGCCTGGTAGTGCCTTATCATAAGGAACGTCTGCAAATATTCGTCAACTAAGTGTGCTCCCTGCAACACAATCATGTTCATCTGCTGCCCTAAAGTGCCTCTATATGCCATTTACTCCATCACACCGCCCGGTGTTGGGGCCATCTCAGGGACAGAGGGTTGCACATTTCTTCCATGTTGTGCGTTGGTCATAGCGAATACTGCTTCAACTACCCTTCTTATGGTTTCAAAGAAAGTAGGAATCTCAGGTACGTCGCTTGGTGCAGTACTTTTCTCAGGAAATGTGCGTTCAGGCTGCAACGCGCCACTCCCGGACACCTATAGTCGTACAAAACACTGATAAGCGACCAAACAACTTTGCAAAATGCAATTATAGGAACACAGAGGTTCCTCAAACATGTGTATTTTCATTCCTAAGTGGACACTCATGGGTTCTTTTCATGTTATAACGATGACACACACACATGTGCTGACCACCCCTTAAAGTGAATTCGTCCACGAATTCATTTAAGCCTGACCGAACCGGTAGTCTGATACCAAATTATAACACCCCTATCCGTCACATAGCATATAGCAGTAGGTCCGGCCGGGGCCCGACGCCATATACCACGGACATACCAGTGGGTTACTAGGTGAAACCAATCAACCAAACACAACGTCCTACATAGAGTATCTAGCGGAAGTAATTTATTAAGTTGCAAGAAGTAAAGAACCCAGCCACGAGCATGAATGTCCACTACTAAAATCAACAGGAATGTACAATACACATTACTAGCCTTATGGCCTTATAATAGTTTTCTCAAATATAAGTGTCTTCCAAACCTCGATACGCAGGCCGGTCACATATGAGAATACAAGAAAACACTCAAAAATTAGGCCTTGGAGGGCTGGCTCAGCAACCTGGGCTTTAGCTCGCTATTTACCGCTCGGCTCCGCAGCACCTGCAAGCACAATTCACCGCAATAGTGGCAAACAAGAATAACGGTCAGCTAAAGCTGACTAAATTATAACGATTCTGCCCCAAACCGGGGTGGCAAATCTTCTTCCCTGCACTTGTTTGCAAAACAAGCAACATAACGAATAAACATCACATCATAGGTGCATGCACACATGGCCGTCACCCCGTGCACTCAGGGTCGGCGAAGCCAGTCCGAACCCACTCCGGTCCTTTACTCCACCACCACCCCCAGGGCAGAAAACCTTGTGAGCATTTATACGTTTTAGCCATTGCCTAGACTCGTTCTCCAAATCATCGGTAAGTGCCACGTTAACTATAGGTCTCTTTAACCGAAACAGATGGATCAGGTAGGATTCCACATGCCCGTTGCTCACCCTGCCATGGAAATTTGGCCTTTGACGCAGGCCAAGCTTCCCCCAGTCCCAACTATCGATATAACACGGTACATAGCCCCGCTATATACCTTGCTGGCTCCCAGGCCAGCGAAATGGCAGAAATGCGTTTTCGCCTAGATTTCCGGGTGCACCTTGGGGTTAATCCCCAAGATTCCTTGATGCATTCTTATGCATAGCAACCTGAAAACAATCAAAACGCACGGTGTCTTCTTCGGCACAATATAAATAGCAAAACATCACCGATCAAGACCAACATATCCGGGTAGGCTTCACACACCATACCTATGTTCGTACTACTATTCTGGACTCTAACAAGTGGGACTTTACATATCTACCCCAAGGAATACCGCAAACTCACCGCACACTCGCGGGAGCGGGTTTTCCCATGCAAAGGAAGAATAGCTTCACAGGCTCAAGATGAAAATCGTTACCCAAGCGTTTTTCCTTGGCGCCATGGAAATCTATGCGGATGAAAAGCACTGCAATCTCCTTGCCTCCGTAGATCTGAAGTCGGCTCGCGATTTGGAGCTCCGAAACTCCGCTGGTGACCGGATCTAGCCTTCCTTCTTCCTCCTTTCTCTCTCCTCTCTCTAGATCTTAGAAAGAGAGTAACCCAAGAGAAATGGTGTTTTCTAAGCCCTAAACCTGAGTATATCCCTAGGGAAACAACCCCCAGCCATTGGATCTCAAAATAAGGAAACGGACGGCTGCGATACGGACATGAAATCAAAGATCTGGGCCGAACATGGCTTGCAACACGCCCGTGTCCAAGGCCTTGTCACACATTCACTGTCGAAACCGTCATGCCCCAAAAAGAACACGGGCACTCGACACGCCCGTGTCATGCTTGACATGCCCATGTCATACAGTACACGCCCGTGTAGCTGGGTGTGTTCCTCCATTGACACCGATCCAAAACGACCAGAGCACGACACAGCCATGCGACATGCCTGTGTCACATGTCGTGTGCTAGACACGCCCTGGAACACGCCCGTGTCCCTGACCGTGTTGTTTTCTTAGCCTAACTCGCCAAATTACCCGAGTAGGACATGGGTATTCGACACGCCTGTGTAGAATTGCACACGCCCGTGTTGGACCCGAACACGCCTGGGCTTAGGCTGTGCGCCCTCACTCAATGATCGTTGATTGAAAGGCTTTCAGTGCCTGACACGCCCTGGGACACGCTCGTGTCCCAGGACGTGTTCACTACCCCGACGATCATTGACAGCAATTTTGCCGACCACGCGGCCAATGCCGAACCCGAGCACGACACGCCCTGGGACACGCCCGTGTCCCATGCTGTGTCACCACTACCAAATTCATGATTTGGCTCAAAACACCACCTGAAACTCTTTTGAGTTTTGGGGCGTTACAACTCTCTCGCTCTTAAAAGAATTTCATCCACGAAATTACCAAAGGAAAGATACACAAAACCAAAAGCGGTACCTGAGTGAAATAACTCCGAGTACTCCTCTAGCATGGTCGGCTCCCGTTCCCAAGAGAGCTCCTCCCAACCGCAATTGTCCCACCGGACCTTGACCATCCTGATCTCCTTGCTACGAAGTCGCTTGACTTAAGAGTCTTTGATACGAACGGGCTTGACCTTCGTCGACAACCCTTCGTCCACCAGTACTTGATCAACTGCGATAACCTGTGAAGGATCTTGCACCGCCTTCCGCAACACTGATCTATGGAATACGTCGTTTAGACAACTCAACTACACTGATATCCTTAGGCGATAAGCCGCTTCGCTGATCCGCCCCAGAATCTCAAATGGTCCAAGGTATCTCGGGCTCAGCTTCTACAAGCGTCGAACCCGTGAAACACGCTTGAACGGCTTTAACTTGAAATACACCCAAACGCCAACCGCGAACTCCACGTTCTGAGACTTGACATTGAAGTATTTGGCTTGCCTAATCTGAGCAATCAGCAAATGCTCTCGAATGGTTCGCACCAATGAAGTAGCTTTTTCCACCTTTTGCTTTTTGTATAACCTTGCCTCACCTGTTTCCAGCCACGAAAACGGCGTGCGACATTTTATACCATAAAAGGCCTCGAAGGCCACCATTTGGGTACTCGTTTGGTAGCTATTGTTGTACGCAAACTCCACCAAATACAGATAATGTTTCCACTACTTCCCGAAGTCCTAAATTCACATGCGAAACATGTCTTCCATCGTCCTATTGCCCCTCTCAGTCTGCCCATCCGTTTGCAGATTAAAGGCTGTGCAGAACTTCAACTTAGTCCCCAGCATTCGCTGCACCAACCTACAATCATTTGACGTAAAACGCCCATATCGATCTCCCACGATGCTGCGGGGCACACCGTGCAGTCTGACTATATTATTCACAAACATCTTTGCCAGTTTCTCCACCGGATCATCCTTCCTATGCGGAATGAAGCGCGACACTTTTTTAACCGGTCTACGATCACCCAGATGGTGTCGTTTCCCTCCTGCGACTTTGGCAAGCCATGCACAAAGTCCATTGATATGTCATCGAACTCCCACTCCAGAATAGACAAGGATTTCAAGAATCCCCCTGGCTTTTGGCACTCTGCCTTTACTAAGGCGCAAGTCTGATATTTAGTCACAGGCACTGCCACAAACTTTTTGAGCCCTGACCACCCGAATATCTTCTTTATATCTCGGTACATCTTCGTGCTCCCTATGTGAATTGAGTACTTGGTATGACCGTACACCAACTCCACCCGTAACTTATCCACGTTTCGGACGCACAAACGATTGTCCTTCCTTAGTAGTCCATCTTCAACTGAAAACTGGGCATTTGACCCACCCAATGCTACATCCATGAGCTCCTTCATGCTGTCATCCAACTCTATAGCCTGCCGAATCCAATCAGCTAGGCCATACTGAACTTCCGTCCAGTTTAACAATGCTTTGGCGATAGTCTGCTTGTCCACACAACATATCTCTAACGCCTCCAACTCCCGTATTAATCTCTCATCAAGATCCGACAACCAGTTGGCTTGGGAGGGAGCCCTGTGACTTAACGCATCCGTAACTGCATTGCCTTTCCCGGGTACATAAAGAATTTTGAGCGCATAGCCCCCAGGAACTCCATCAATCTCCGCTGCCTCATGTTCAGATCCTTCTGATCCAACTGGTACTTAAGGCTTTTGTGGTCGGTATAAATATCGGCCTTTACGCCATACAAGTAGTGCTTCCACAGCTTTAGCGCAAAAATCACGGCCGCCAACTCCAAGTCGTGGACCGGATAATTCCTTTCACACACTTTTGCCTGACTCGAGCCATACACATTAACACTTCCATGCTGCAGCAGCACGCAGCCCAAACCACTGCCTGAGGAATCACTATAAATCTCAAAGCCTTCGGTCCCACTTAGCGAACTTAGAATAAGTGTCGTGGTCAACCATCTCTCAAGCTCCTCGAAAGATTGTGCGCACGCAGGTGTCTAAATAACTTTTGCTCTTTCCTCGTCAAAGTTGTGAGGGGGTAACTCTATCCGTGAGAAGTTCTCTACGAAGTGCCTGTAATAGCCAGTCAGCCCCAGAGAACTCTGGTCTTTCGCTCCAGAACGCAACACAGGCCACTCGCTTAACATGACTATCTTCGCTGGATCCACTGTAACACCCACTCTACAAACTTTATGACCGAGGGACGCTACCTAGGATAACCCAAAACTTGCGTTTGGAGAACTAGGCATAGAGTAGGTTCCTCTTTAGCGTTTCCAACACCAAAAGCAGATGCTTGAAGTGATCCTCTTTGCTCTACGAGTACACCAATATGTCGTCGATGATGACGACCACAAAATGGTCTAGGTACTCCCTGAACGATCTGTTCATCAAATCCATGAACACTGACGGCGCATTAGTCAGCCCGAACGACATGACCGTAAACTCAAAATGCCCATACCTTACGTCGAACGCTGTCTTTGGGACATCGCTTTCCCTTATCCTTAGCTGATTGTAACCAGACTTAAAATTCAACTTTGAATTTACTGACAACCCGACTAACTGATCAAAAGATCATCAATCCTTGGGATAAGGTATTTGTTCTTTTTCCATTAGCTTGTTCAACTCTCTGTAGTCGATACACAGTTGCAAGCTCCCGTACTTCTTCTTAACAAAGTGGACAGGTGTGCTCCAAGGCGACGAGCTTGGATGCATATACCCTTGCTCCACCAACTGGTCGAGTTGAACCTTTAGCTGTCATAACCCGCATTTTCTCCGAATTTAGGAATTATCAGAGTATGAGAAAACACGCGTCATGATGCCACGTCAAGCAGGGGATAGCTGCTAATGCTCAAGCAAAACCATCTACTTTACTTTATGAAAGAAATTTATGAGTTTAGTGATTAGAAAATAAGTTATATTTTAGAGACTGTATCCCTCGGCTCGGTGGATCACCTAGTCCACAGTTAAAAACTATACTTATACCCTTCGGAAAATACTTTATTCAGGATTAACATCCTAAGGGGGTGCATCAGAGCCCCATGAGGACCACTTATGCTATGCAAGACTCTACATTTAATTTATACTATATATAAGAAAACGATCTTTATACGTTGTTTGGAAAATAGTGATTGAGTTTTATAAAACATGCTGATCATGAGCTATACTTATAATAATAATTGTAGTTTTAAAAGTAACTAGCAACATAGCATAAATCCTTCCCAAAGCAAGTAGACTATCTCCAGAAAATTGTAGCAGCAAAAGTAATATATCTAGTACAAAGGTAAAAACTACCAGTGGGCGCCAACAACCTGACACGAACCCACTGGCAAATATATATGTCTGTAAGAAAAGTGCAGAAAACTACCTCACTAAACAAATCAAGAAGGATCTCCAAAGTCCAAGAGACCACCAGCAACACCACAACAACCTAGCCACCAAACTCGCTACTGCTCAGAACCTGAGGCATTCAAAAGAAGAAAGAATACCTCAGCAAGCAAAATAAGGAAAACTGCACGCAAGTGTCATTTAGATGATAAATGAAAGAGGGAAAACAAAGAAGTAAATGGTCACAACTGCCCAAGGCAAGTCAAAATAAATGCACCAGGTGCGAGGAAACATCATCTACCCTGCCCAGAAACTACTTCCTGTAGAGTCTACTAAGCTGCTAAGAGCCCAAAATGCTGCAATCTACCAAGGAAGAAACGTCTAACACCCTAAACTGCGGGAGATGGTAGTAGTAAAATAAACAACGTAGATCTGGGTTGGAGGCAAACTCAGTCCCCCAACCACCATTTCCAAGAAACAAAGCTCAAGGGTCTATAAGTGAAAGCACTAGGGACCTCCCACCCCCTTGCCCAGCCCGTACCTGGGGAAAGATAAAAGAAAAAGGGTGGCCTTGGCTAAATTACACAATACCTCCCCTCTTAAGAGCTCCAAACCACCACTACTAACCACGACCCACGATTCGGCCTTTTAGGAAAGAAAAACATGGCCTACAAGGAAACTCAAAAAATAAACAAGGAATTCACCCGGGAACGAAAATTGAGGTAGGGAAAAAGTGTTGAAATGACTCAACACGGCTTGGCGTTGAGTGGGACCCACTCAACGCCTAACCAGACCTTGGCGTTGAGTGAGTCAGCCTCACTCAGCGCCAGAACAGCCATGGCGTTGAGTGAGGTTCACTCACTCAGCGCCCTCCAGAAGGACTACTTTGGTGTTGAGTGAGCTAGCCTCACTCAACGCCAAAACAGACATGGCATTGAGTGAGGTTCACTCACTCAACGCCTCCCGCAAGAATTCTCTGGCGTTGAGTGAGCTAACCTCACTCAACGCCAAAATAGCGATGACGTTGAGTGAGGTACACTTACTCAACGCCCTGGTACTTAACCACAATCAGAGAAAGTGGCGTTGAGTGAGCTGGTCTCACTTAATGCCAAAACAGCAATGGCATTCAGTGAAGCTCACTCACTCAACGCCCTTACACCCAGCCGCAAAAGAAGACTGCGGCATTGAGTGAGTCCACCTCACTCAATGCCAAAACAACAATGGCGTTGAGTGAGGTTCACTCCCTCAACACCCTGGAACTTAGCCGCAACAAGGCAAATCTGCGGTGTTGAGTGAGCTGACCTCACTCAACGCCAAAATAGCAATGGCGTTGAGTGAGGTCGTCTCACTCAACGCCAGAAGTCCTGGCCGCAAAGAAGGGCTGTGGCATTGAGTGAGTCTACCTAACTCAACGCCAAAGCAGAAATGGCGTTGAGTGAGGTTCACTCACTCAACGCCACGGGACTTGGTCGCATACTTGCCTACGGCGTTAAGTGAGGTCTCCTCACACAATGCCAAAGCCGAAATGGCGTTGAGTGAGGTCGACTCACTCAACGCCAAAGTACTTAGCCACAGAAAAGGCTGTGGCGTTGAGTGAGCACACCTCACTCAACACAAAAGTGCTTGGCTTCATAGAAAGCTACGGCGTTGAGTGAGTCCACCTCACTTAACGCCAAAACCGAAATGGCGTTTAGTGAGGTCGACTCACTCAACGCAAAAGTACTTAGCCTCAGAAAAGGCTGTGGCATTGAGTGAGCACACCTTACTCAATGCCAAAGTACTTAGCTTCTCGAAAAAAACCGTGGCGTTGAGTGAGCTTGCCTCACTCAATGCCAAAACAAAAATGGCATTGAGTGAGGTCGACTCACTCAATGCCAAAGTACTTAGCCGCTAGCAGGGGCTACGACGTTGAGTGAGTCCACCTCACTCAATGCCCCAGTACGTAGCCAAAATTCAAATCGACTACATCTGCGGCGTTGAGTGTGTGCACCAAACTCAATGCCAAACCCGCAAAAACTTTGAGTGTGTGCACCACACTCAATGCCAGAAAACCAGAGAGCCCAAATTTGTCTCTTTCCATGATACGCAGATGGCACCCCCCTCCTACTGTCTCTCTCTCGGCTTCACCCGCAAGGCAACAACCAGACAGAAATCTTGAGTTTAAGTTAGCGGCATAACTCCAGCGGGTTGGGCACACACAGCACAAAGAAGGGGGGCTCATTAGGAGAAACTAATCCCTAAAATTCAGCAAGATAAAAGAACAGCTTGGCCCTACCCTAGGGCTAACCGGGATTTTTCACATCAGCAAGAGAATAAATGTGGCAAGGGCAAGAATACCACTTACCTCGATTTCCGGCGAAGCTTGGATGATTTTCCCTCCTCTTCACTCGGCACTAGCAACAGCAGCACCTAAAAGCACCTAACAAGCAACCCGCACTTAAATGGCAGAAAATCCACAAGACCCGAAAATCCAAGTCTCATATAACTCCACAAAAATCGAATCTCTTACCGTCGAAACGTAGATCTGAGCAAGAGTAAGCCAACGCCGCTTTCAGAAACGAATTCCGTCCACGAAAGCTCCCGAAATCGCCGGCCGAAGGCTAGGGCAGTCCGCCGTTTCCGCCTCTATTTTCCGCGAACAGGAGCAGCGGTTTTTTGTCTCGGGAAGGAGGAAAGAGTGGGCCCGCCACTCCAAGTAAAGCTTTTATATAAGCTTTAACACGTCGGTTCAGCAATAACTGAAGCCTAGCCGCCGGTTCTCTTAATAATAATAAAAAAAGAAATTTCAAATGGTCTTTACTAATGGCACACCCAAAACGACACGAAAACCGAATTACCTCGGAATTCGACTAAATTTGCACCGTAGCTAAATAACCACGCTACGAACACATCGGCGAAGTCAAAATTAACTTCCGACGAACAGAACTCGAGTTATACCCACCTAAAGCCAAAACACAAGCATCCCCAAAAAGGCCACACCGGGTCACCCAAAACGACTCGGCTTGCTAGGGAGACCTTGCCCATAGGCTACAAAATAGGCCACTCAGTTCTAAGGAGCTAAACAACACTCCACAAATGGCACAAGCCACGAAAACGCGTCACTGTAACGCCAAACGAAAATAAAATAGTCGAGGAAAAATCGGGGGCGTTACAGTCACTCCCCCTAAAAGAAATTTTTGTCCCGAAACTTTACGCACAACACTTCTACTATAGAAGGAAAAAGTAACAAACAGGAGTTATAAGAAGGGAAACATACCAATCAAATCAGGGAAACAGGTGAGGGTAAGCCTTCCTCATGGCCGACTCTAGCTCCCAAGTCGCGCTCTCCAAATCCTGATTCTTCCATAGAAGTTTCACCATCGGAATGGACTTCTTTCGCAGCACCCGTTCCTGAGTATCCAAAATTCAGACCGACACTTCAACAAAAGAGAGGTTGGGCTCCAACTGGGGCACAATGTCCAAGACTTGCCCACTGTTGTGCACACACTTCTGCAATTGGCTTACATGGAAAACATTATGAACACTTGGGAAGTTTGCTGGCAAATCCAACCTGTAAGCTGACACGCCAATCCGCTCCATAATCTTAAATGGGCCCACATACCTCGGGTCCAATTTCCGATTCTTACCAAACCTCTTTACACCCACCGTCGGGGAAACCATAAGAAATACAAGGTCCCCTATAGAAAACTCCAAGGCAGACCTACGCCGATTGGCGTTCTTCTCGTACCTCTCCTGAGTTATACGAAGCTTCTCTCGAATAAGCTTCACTGCGACTTCCATTTTCTCAAGCACATAAGGACCCAACAAAGGCCTCTCACAAGCCTCAGCCCAAAACAACGGAGTTCTGCAGCGCATCCCATACAAGGCTTCGAACGAAGCTATCTGCAAGCTCTCCTGATAACTGTTGTTGTATGTGAATTCCATAAGTCACAGCTGCTCATCCCACGCTCCACCGTGGTCTAAAATGTAGCATCGGATCATATCCTCAACTATATGGCTCACCCGCTCCGTCTGCCCATTGGTCTGTGGGTGGTAAGCAGTAGAATACCTAAAATCTATACCCAAACCCTCCTGATGACTCTGCCAAAAACGAGAAGTAAACCGGGAATATCGATCAGAAATGATGCTAACCAGCACACCGTGCAGTCGGATGACTTCATTCAAGTACAACTCCGCTATCTTCTTCATCCGGTAATCAATCTTATATGGCACGAAGTGAGCACACTTCGTCAGTCTATCCACTATAACACAAACAGAATAAAATCCCCTCGAGGATTTCGGTAAGCCCGTGATGAAATCCATAGATATGTTTTCCCACTTCCAAGTCGGGATCTCTAATGGAGTCAACTTACCACAAGGCCTTCCATGATCAGCCTTCACACGCTTGCAAGTGTGGCACTCAGCAACAAATCGGGCTATGTCACCTTTCATGCCATACCACCAGGCAATTTGCTTTAAGTCACGATACATCTTCGTAGATCCTGGATGGTAGGCAGCGCTGGATCCATCAGCCTCTCTACAAATCATACCTCTTATGTCCCAAACAGCAGGGATGCAAAATCTACCGCGGTACTTCAAAGTACCCGCATAATCGATAGCAAAGTCTTGCAACTCCCCCTTCTCGGTCCTTGTGAATAAGTGTAGAAGATCCGGATCGTCCTTCTGGTGCAGTCTGGTCAAATAAATCCAAGACGGCTCTGCCACTGATAATCTACTCTGCAAGCCACAACATCCCACTAATATATCCATAAGGAGGAACTCCTCCACTAAATGATCGGCGGAGAGGTTAAAGATCTTTCCCGTCTTTCGGCTCAGGGCGTCGGCCACCACATTGGCCTTCTCTGGATGATACTGGATCTCTACATCATAATCGGCCACATACTCTAGCCACCGCCGCTGGCGCAGATTCAACTCCTTTTGCGTGAACACGTACTTCAGGCTCTTATGGTCAGTGAAGATCTTGCACTGAGCCCCATAAAGTAGATGCCTCCACAACTTCAACGCATAGATTACCGCTGCAAACTCAAGGTCATGCGTAGGATAATTCTTCTCATGAGTCTTCAGTTGCCTTGACCCATAGGCAATCACCTTTCCAACCTGCATTAATACGCATCCCAGCCCTACATGTGAAGCATCCACGTATACATAATAATCCACACCCTCAGTAGGAAGGGTCAGAACGGGAGCAGTGCACAATCTCTTCATTAACTCCAGAAAGGCTTCTTCGCACTTCTCGCTCCAAACAAAAGACACGTTCTTCTGAGTCAGCTTGGTCAAAGGTGCAGTTCAGGAAGAGAAACCCTCCACGAACCTCCTGTAGTAGCCAACCAACACTAGGAAGCTCCTGATCTCCTTAGGCGTATTCAGCCTACTCCAATCCATCACTACTGCAATCTTTTCTTGTTCGACCGAGATCCCCTCCTTGTTCACCACGTGGCCTAGAAATGAAACCTGAGGCAACCAAAATTCGCACTTGCTCAGCTTGGCAAATAACTTGTGATTCCTCAACTCCGATATAACCAAGCGCAGATGCTGCTCATACTCCTTAGCGCTGCGAGAATAAACCAACACGTCATCGATGAAGACCACCACGAACTTGTCTAAGAAATCCTTGAACACCCGGTTCATCATATCCATGAAGGCTGATGGTGCGTTGGTCATACCAAACGACATCACCATGAACTCAAAGTGTCCATGCCTCGATCTAAACGCACTCCGTGGAATATCTGCCTCACGGATCCTGAGCTGATGATAGCCAGAACGAAGATCGATCTTGGAGAACACCGTGCTACTGCGCAACTGGTCAAATAAATTATCGATCCTCGGTAGAGGGTACCTGTTCTTAATGGTGACTTTATTCAACTCCCTATAGTTGATGCAAAGCCGCATCGACCCATCTTTCTTCTTCACAAATAGCACATGAGCACCCCAAGGCAACGAACTCTGCCTGATAAATCCCTTTGCCAACAACTCATCCAACTGAACTCGCAACTCCTCTAACAAACGAGGGGCCATCCGGTATGGCGCCTTAGCAATAGGACGCGTACCCGGCTCCAAATAGATCACAAACTCCACATCCCGCTCGGGAGGAAGACCAGGAAGATCATCCGGAAAAGCATCGGCGAAATCACGAACAACTGGAATCTCCTCCAAGCGCGGTATGATGACTACATTTTGTCATCCTTTTTAGGGTAGTTTATTATTCAAAATGCCTAAGTTTATTTATATTTCATGCTTATTATTTCATGTTTTAATGTCTTTTTATAATATATTAATTCCTAAGTTAATTATATATTTTAAGTATTTATATGCATGTTTTGTTTTATTTCATCTTAAAGTATGTTTGTATTAGGATATTATAATTCCTAGTTTTTATTTGCATGTTATGTTGCAATTTTATTTTGTTATGATATAAAAATCTATAGTTTTATATATATTTATTATTTTATGTATTATGTGTTGTGTTTGTTAATTAAGTTTAGTTTTAATAACATATATTATGTTACTTATTTATGTTTTATTTTGTTAAATAACTAATGTTATTTGTTTTGTTTTATTTGTAGGTTCAAGCCCACCAAGAACCCCTCCAACATGATGCAAGTTCAACCCACATTAATGTCAAAACCGAGCCCAACAAGAGCAATTTGGAGCAGCCCACTTCATCACCATGCAGCCCATAGCCTACCCGAGCCCAATTTGGAGCAGCCCACATATTACCCGAGCCCATACATCAAAGCCCATATGTGGCCGGCCACTCTCATGCATGCAATCTCCCCTTCTCTTTATTTTATATTTTCCATTTTATTTCATTTAATATAATACATTGCATTCATGCTCTCCACCTCACTTGATTCCATGCATGCACCTTTCCATTCATGCACCTCCCATTTTCTCTCTCCCACATTATGACATTCATGCATTTTCTCAACCTCATGTCCCTACCTCTCTCCTCTTTTATTTTCTTTCCCTTCTACACACTTCCATTCATCCCCCTTCTTTATTTTATATTTTTATCTTTCACTTCCATTCATTACAATGCAATGCATGTAGCCATTCTCTCTCCCCTCATTAAAGCCATGCATGAACCTCCTTCCATCCACATGGCCGGCCACCCCCTTGGTTTCCCCCTCTTCATTTCCATCCAGAATGTTCTCCCTCTCCTATAAAAGGAACCCCTTCCCCTTTGTTTATGTTAAGTAGTTTTAGTCTAAAGTAGTTTTGAGTGAAGATTTTGTAGAGAGTTAGAGAGCAAGCTTCCATTTCAAGTATTTATTTTCTTGTTGTTTTATTTCATTTCTCCAAGCAATAGTATAGTAATTTTTGTTATTTTATGTACTCTCATTTCTAGTTTAATGATAATGCAATTTTCCTTTCTTTTGGTTTCCCTTTTTGTTATGCGTAGCTAAATAGTTTTTGTGCCCGATCACAAGGATCTTTGCGATGAAATAATGTATCTTTTTATGTTTGCAATTGTATTTTTCTATTTTTGATCCTTCCTTGATCTATTTCGTATCGACTCCGTATTTCTAGTATACGGTAGTAGATTCCGATCTCATATTCGAGTGGTCGAGAGGCTCGTGAATATGAAAGATCACTCAAGGAAGGAAGGAGTTGAACGCACCCCTAGAGATAGGATGACGTAAATCCTCTGGATTGGAGTCAAATCCAATAGTGCGGGTCACTTCGATAATGCGACTTTAGGCCATTTTGACTTGTAAAGAGATTTCGGTCAAAACGTCTACAAGTTAGGGGATTTAATGCTCTAGCGAGATTACTTCCTAATATCGGATCTGTCACGGTCTTAATATATTTATAATTGTTAAACTAAATTATTTCGTTATTTTATTTCGAAGTGAATCGTCGATCGCGCACTCTTTTCTCGTAATAGTTTACTTTCTCTTTTAACTTAGTTTATTTTCATTTTCAAACTCATTAATCTTTCGGTAGGATAATCGATTCATTGTGAGTAATAGTACTTGCCTGCCCCGAGTTTTTATACGACCTTGATATTTTTCATATCCTATACTATATTTCGATAGGTACACTTGCCTTAATCGAGTATAGATTGGAGAATACGAATTTCTCTATCACGGTACACTAACAGCGATCCCAACCACCGAGACCAAACAAGCAAAACAATCCGAAAGAAATAGTTTCTGAGAACATACCGCAGAGATGACAGGAGAATCCTGGCATAGATCAGCATACACGCTTTCGGGCTGACCGTCGTCCCTAATGAAGTCCAAGCGCTTCCCTTTGCACTGAATGACTGCATCATACCTAGACAGCCAGTCCATGCCCAGAATAACATCAAAGTCCTCCAGATCAATCATCCTCAGGTCTGCCTTCGCAAGGAAGTCCCCCAACAAAACAGGGCAATCTAACATGCCCAAATCTGACAACACAGATTCACTAGAGGGGAACTTGACACTGAAGGTATCCCGAACTCGATCTAAAGTCAACCGATGTCACTCTACAAAGGCTCTAGCCACGAACGAGTGGGTAGCGCCGGAGTCAAACATAACATGCGCCCAGCGGTTCTTCACCTTAAATTTCCCTATAGGAGCATATATAAGTAAGGAACTACCACAATAATACTGCAAAAATTCTAATAAAACAAGAACAAAACCTTCAGGCTTGAAAGACAACTAACCGGAGATGACCTGAGTCGAAGCTTGAGCCTCCTCGGAAGAGATCACGTTCAACTTTCCCTTTCCCTTATCCACACGCTGAGGTGGAGGTAATGTCTGTAGTGGAACAGCATGAAGAGCAGGTTGGACCTGAGTACACCTAGACTTGATGTGTCCCTTCTGCCCACACTAAAAGCAGACTTTATCCTTGGACCAGCACTGGGCCGCATCATGCCAGGGTCGCTTACAAACAGAACAGGAGACATCTCTCCTAGGAGCACCCTGAATCGCGTGAACCTGCTCCTTCCTCTGAGCTGCTGTCTTCTTGAAACATCTCTTGACAGGGTGGCCTGACCGGCCACAGAAGCTGCACACCACTTTGCTCTTCTTTCCCGGAGCCGCACCAGGTACCTGGGGTTTCTTTTCCTCCACAGACTTCCTCTTGTCCTTCCTCAATTGCTTGCCTCTGCTCTTTGCGGTCTCAATATCCTCCACCTTCAGAGCAGCCTCCACTACTCCTGCATAAGTCTCTGACCCATAAGCACTGGTCAACTTGATAGTTTTTCTCTCAAGACTACCTAAACACCTAGAGGGGGGGGTGAATAGGTACTTTTCCTTGATTTAACTTAGGGCAGAATATAACTACAGTTATTTGAATAAATCAGATATAACTAAGCTAACACAACACAACAATCAAAAACATACACACATCACAGATTGCACATAGATTTATAGTGGTTCCCCAAGGTCTGGGTACATTCGCTTTCCCCCTTCACCTATCTAGCAGTATGCTAGAGTCGGCCTAACTTCTTCCTTTAACTCAGATCCTAAGATCCTACAGCTCAAAATCCAAAAGGATTCCTACAACTCAGGCTAACAAGCCCTACCTCAGCCTTTCCACAAGGCCTACAACTTAGAAAATACCTTCTCCTACAACTCAGGCTAACAAGCCTTACCTCAGCCTTGCCTCAAGGCCTACAGCTCAGAGAATACCTTCTCCTACATTTAAGGCATAAACAACCCTACCTCAGAGAATAAATCTCCTACACTCAGCCTTTATAAAATATGCTTACAACTCAGATCTATGAATAGATCCTACAGAATTTGATAAGGAGTTTTTGTAATCTCTTACCCCTGTTGAGAGAGAATGGATAAGAACTTTCTTGATCAGCTTCTTGAAGAGACTGATGGCTGAAATCAACTTGATCTTAGCTTTCTTCAAAGCTTCTTGAATCTGAACTTAGCTGGGGGTATTTCCTTTGAATAAAACTGACTGGCAGCTTCCTTCTTAGACTTCAGAAATAGATCTGAATATCCTTGATAGATTAGTTCAGTATCTGCTTCTTGAGAGACCTGTGAATGTCTTCTCCTTATCTTCAAATAGCTGGATCTCTCTCTATCCAAATCTCTTGAAGATACTTCTGAATTCTTGATTAAATTCCACTTAGACAGAATATGAATAGTAAACTAATTCAGAACGTCTTCTTAGATCTTGTCACGAAGATTTCATCCTTTTTTACTTGTACTTTCTTGATCAGGGAATAATCTCTAATTGTGTTAGTGGTGACAATACTTCTTCTCTATGTGTTGTTGTTGTGTTATTTTTTTTCTTCTGAATCCATCTATTTATAGACTTCATCCTTCGTAACCGGCTGATCCGGTTTATAACTAACTTCTTACAAGTCTGACAGCTTCAGTAAACCTGTGATAACCCACAGCTTTCAAGTCTTCAAACAGTTCTTGAGCCTTTGACTCTGTCAGCAAAGCGTCGAGTCTGTCGGCCATAAAGTGTCGAGACCATCTGTCAATATGTGTCGACACAAGTGACTTAAGTATCGACACAACCTTTGGTGATGTCGACAAAGCTGCCTTGATGTCGACACAGCTTCTTGATACTACATCTTGAGAATGTGTCGACACTGATGATTTGTGTCGACACAAACACTTCACCATTCATCAGCAATCAACTTGGTCTAGACTCAGCTGTGTGTCGACACAAGTCCTGTGTGTCGACATAGTTGATGTAGACTCAGAATATAGTGTGTGTCGACACTGCCTCCAGGTGTCGACACAGTTGTTGTCGACTCTGCCTCTGTGTGTCGACACTGCCTCCCGGTGTCAACACAGCCAATGCCGACTATAATCTTCTGTGTGTCGACACTGCCTCCCGGTGTCGACACAAATTCTCTGAAGTGTCGAACAGCTATTTCAAGGTGTCGACACAATCTTACTGAAGTGTCGACACAACTTCCTCAGGTGTCGACACATGGATTTAGAATATTTTTCCTGCATTCTAGCACATTCTTAACCTGTACATATAAACTCAAAATGACATCAAATACACCTTGATGTATATCATTGAGCTAAGTGAGGCTTCTCCAAATCAGGTACACATTTTCCAATGTACCCAATAATCTCCCCCTATTTGGAGAAGTCATAACCCTTTAGCCATGATATACACCACTTATAAAATAAACATGATGATGTATATAAGCATTATATGATAGGGTACTATATAAACAAAACACATATCATAGTTATATCATAGAATAAAGATGTAAAAGTAAATGATCACAGAACAATGTTTTGTATATAACCTCAAAAAGTTTGTTACAAAATGTTTACATTGATTTCTTTTAACAACTAACAATTACATAGTTCTTGAACAAAAAACTAGTAAAGCTAAGACTAAGGCTAGGCAGGCTCCTTGATGACTATCCCTTTTCTAGATATTATCTGAGCCTGAGCAGGAGATTTTGTATCTTCCATGGGCTTCTTGCCTTTCATATCAACTTTCTTCAGTTCTTCAGCCTTGATCCTTTGTATTTCAAAATAATGAAAGGGCTTGGGGAAATACTTGCTAGGTTCCTGAGTATCAGGAGGTCGCTTCCCCATCTTAGCCTTTCTCCTGTGTTGAACTATGGCTTCTTGTCTGGCTTCATACTTTTGCCATTCATGCTCATTGTACCATTTTCCCCTTTCATGTACTTGATCTTTTACAGCCTTCCATGCAGTTAAAATGATATTCCTTGAAGTGTCGCTCCACTGCTCAAAGTCTGGCTTTAATTCTGCTTGCTTTCTAAATCTTTTCTTTGATAATAGAGCATCTTGCTGAGCTTTGATAGCAGTATCTGGCATATCAACCTTTTCAATAATCATATTTGTAATAGGTTTTGGAGGGCTGTAATTTGACTGAACCTGTTCATGTATCATTCTAATATCTGCAAGAGGGTAAATGACTTGGGCAACCTCAGGTTGATTACCTTCAAGTATAATTGGTTGCACCCCTAACTCAACCATGTTATCATCATCACACAGGGGTGGATATCCAAGAGTGGCTCTTATGCTGTTAGTTACCCATTTGACATGGTCAGACCCAGCATAGACTAACACCCTCTCCCCCTTTATGAATTCTATAGCCACATGCTCTCTCAAGTCATCTTTCTGAAATCTGATTTGTCCATCCAGATAGTTGATTCCATCTTTAAAGAATGGCTTTAATTTTTTAAGTTTGTCACTAATCAACTTCTCAGATGAAGTGATGACAGTTTTAACTACATCTAGGGCAGCTTGTAGCTTCTGATCATATTCTTCTTTTTCTTTAGCCCTTGCAGCAGTCATTGCAATAACAGTGTTTGTGAACTCAGTGACTATAACATTATGTTATTCAGTCAGATTTTCATTCATTCTTATCTGATTCTCAAGGACATATCCTTGTTTAATAGCCATCTCATCCACTTGCTTCTTTATGTCTGCTTGTTGCTTGGCAACAAATACCACAACATTGCCTCCCTTGTGGAAGCAATCTGTCATCTCTCTTTTGTTCTGATTAACTTCAAATCTTATAGATTTTATCTCTTGTGCCAGATCAAATTGAAGAGCCTTTTGGCTTTCATCCACATAATTTTCAAGAAGCAATCTCTGCTCATCCATTTTGACCTGTAAATTTATCATAAATTTAGTGTAATCAAAATCTGTAGTAGCTTGATGAGTTGTTGTCTGGAGAGCTTTCTTATAGCTGTGACTTCTCCTATTGAAGACCATTAGCTTTCTTTTCTTAGCCTCCCTGACCTCTGCATTTTCAGACTCTGAAGTACTTTCAATATGAACTCTTTTTAGAGGAGTGGTAGGAATTTCTTTCTCAGCACCATGTTGCTCCCCCTCAACATATACTTGCTCCCCCTCAACAGCACCTTGCTCCCCATCAACCCTAAGGGTTTCAACCTTATCAGCTGCCTCTCCAATATCAGTAAATAGCTCTTCAAGAGTAAATTCTTGTTGTGTGAGAGCAGGAGATTGTACTTTCTCAGCAGCAGCAACAGCACCAGAAATATCAAGATCAGTTTGAGGAACAATGTCCTGTGATAAATTGATTCTTTCTTCCTCTTGTACCTGTTCAGACTCTGGCTCCCCCTACACCTGTTCTGGTGTAGTCTCTTCCTGGACTTTAGTAGACCCAGTCTGGTCCTCAGTCTGCTCCTTAACTTGTTCTGCTTGATTTGGTGGATTGCCATGATCATGCACATGAAGGTCATGTCCTGGTGATTTCTCAGTTGTCTCCTGCCTGTCCACATCAAGCAACTTCTTTGATAGAACTCTATCCCATCTAGAGAATAACCTCATGTCCATTCTCCTCATATGGTTGATCTTGGATCCAAGAATCTATTATATTACCTCTGGAATGATTCCAGCCAGGTACAGACTCAAAATTCTAGCCAAATTTGGCTTCTTGATTCCCTCTTTGATTTTATCAAACAAAACTGCTGACCAACAGGTTGGAATTTTAAAGACAATTCTTGTCGTCAGACTAAACATATAGGCTGAGATCCTATCATATCCACCTGGTTTACATAAGATCACTTTGCCTATAATTTCAGACAGGAATTTCCCCTGAGGATTCATGCCTTTCCTGTTGATGGCAGATCCTATCTTTATGGTTGGATCCAATCCACACCATTGAAGTGTTTCCCTTGTTTTTGAGGGTGGAACCTCTTCCTCATCTTGGACCCTGGGAAGATGGAGAATCTTGCTTAACCTCTTTTGAGACAGCTTGACTTTTTCTTCATGAACTGTGGATTTGATCTTCAAGCCTGTGGAGTCCATCGATGCAGCCGTGTAGAACTCGAATACTTCTTTCATCCATATTTTACTAGGTTCAGATACAAGATATTCTAATCCATTGTCTACAAGAAGAAAAATGAACTGTTTGATCTCCGATTCGGCATCGTTGAATGCATGCCTAACCAACTCATATCCTTTATTGACATTGTCTTCAACATTGGGCGCCATTGGAATGAAGAGAAAGCTTGATTGGAGAGGAGAGGGATTGTCGACACAAGGTTTTTGTCTCGAAACCCTGGTGAGCATGTCGACAGAATAAGTTCTTGACCTATTTATACCCTTCTAATCAAAGAAGATCAAAAGGCGGGCAAAAACTGTCTAAAAGTGTCGACACTGTTGGAATGTGTCGACACAAACTTCTATTGTCTCGACCATGGCGCTAACTACTATGTGTTGACACCAATTGATGATATGTCGACACTGGAGATACTTAGTAGTTCATTAGAAATTCTGTGTCAACTCTTATTATAAGTGTCGACACAAAATCTGTAAGTGTCGACACCATTACTCTGGTTGTGTCGACACTACATTTCTGGATGTGTCGACTCTTTGTCCCTTAGGTGTCGACACATTTTCTCTGTGTCAACACAATTTCACTGAATTGTCGACATGAATTCTCTGTGTCGACACCTTATCACTGTATGTGTTGACACCATTTTACTTAGCCAATTTTATTATAAACTAACCTATGGTCAACATTCCTAATTCAATTTTAAATCTATTGAATTTAGTTTCATCCAGAGGCTTAGTAAATACATCTGCAATTTCAAAATCAGTTTTAACAAATTCTAATGAGATGTCTTCTTTTTCTACATGTTCTCTAAGAAAATGGTATTTTATCTCTATGCGCTTAGTCCTACTATGTGAAACAGGATTGTTTGCAATAGAAATAGCACTTTTAGAATCACACAATAAAGGTGTTCTACTTACCTGAATACCAGAATCCCTTAGCTGATGCTGAATCAACAATAATTGTGCACAGCAACTTCCAGCTGCCACATATTCAGACTCAGCTGTGGATATTGCCACACTAGTCTGCTTCTTACTGCTCCAAGATATCAATCTTCCTCCCAGGAATTGGCATGTACCTGTAGTACTTTTTTTATCTTCTCTACAGCCTGCAAAATCTGCATCTGAATAACCTGTTAGTAGAAAATCTCAATTCCTAGGGTACCAAAGGCCTAGATTAGGTGTGCCCTTTAGATATCTCAAAATCCTCTTGACTGCAGTATAATGTGATTCTTTAGTGCATGCTTGGTACCTAGCATAGACACATGTTGCATACATAATGTCTGGTCTACTAGCAGTTAGATATAATAGAGAGCCAATTATTCCTCTATACAAAGACTCATCTACAAGTTTTCCTGCATCATCTTTGCATATAGGCATACTTGTTCCCATAGGAGTTCTCATGGTGGAGGATGACTCCATACCATACTTCTTAATTAACACCTTGGTGAACTTAGAATGGGATATGGACAAGCCATCTTCAGTCTGTCTTACTTGGAGTCCCAAGAAGAACTTATGTTCCCCCATACTGCTCATTTCAAACTTCCCTTGCATAAATTTGGAAAACTTCTTGCAAAGGTTGTTCTCTGTAAACCCAAAGATTATGTCATCTACATATATCTGAACTAAGATTATCTTACCTTTAGATTCCCTTAGGAATAGAGTTTTGTCTATTTTACCTATTGAGAATTTGTTCTCAATCAGGAAATTAGACAGGGTTTCATACCAAGCCCTTGGGGCTTACTTTAACCCATAGAATGCTTTCCTAAGTCTATAGACATAACCAAGATTAAGAGAATCTACAAAACCTGATGGCTGCTCTACATAGACTTCTTCTTTTAGATCACCATTCAGAAATGTTGATTTCACATCCATTTGATATACCTTGAAGCCTTGATATGCTACATAGGCAAGGAACATTCTGATTGCTTTCAGTCTTGCTACTGGGGCAAATGTTTGATCAAAGTCTATTCCCTCTTCCTGCCTGTATCCTTTTGCAACCAATCTTTCTTTATTCTTCACAATAACTCCATTCTCATCCAACTTGTTCCTAAAAATCCACTTTGTACCAATGATGTTGTTGTCTTTTGGTTTAGGAACCAACTCCCAGACCTTGCATCTTTTAAACTTATTAAGATCCTCTTGCATAGCATTAATCCAGTGTTGGTCTTGGATAGCTTCTTCAAATTTCTTTGGCTCCAGTTGAGATAGAAAACTGGAGTGCAGAACTGTATTCAGATTTCTACTTCTAGTTTGCACTCCATATTTTAGATCACCAATTATCTAACTTACTGGATGATCCTTTAGATGTCTTACAGCTAGAGGAAGACTTTCTTTTGGCTGAACACCTCCAGTTTCTTCATTGTGCTGCACCTCTTGGTTGTCATCAGCTTCTAGAGAGTCTTGTACTCCCCCTGGACAGTAGCCATCATTTTCCAATACTTCATCTGCAGTTGAGCCTTCTGCAATGGAAAGCTTGTCCATTATATTGCTTATACCTGTTGGGCTGCATGAACTACAAGGCAACTAACTGTTGATTAATCTTGTTTCATCAAACACAACATGTACAGATTCTTCTACAACCTGAGTAATCAAGTTGTAGACCCTATAAGCCTTACTATTGTTGCTGTACCCAACAAATATCCCATCTTGGGATTTGGAAGCAAACTTAGTTAAATAAGACTTGCCATTGTTAAGGATATAACACTTGCAACCAAAGATTCTAAAATAGGATAGATTTGGTTTTCTACCTTTCATGATCTCATAGGGAGTCTTTTTATGGCACTTAGTGATAGAAGCCCTGTTGAGTACATGACATGCAGTGTTTACTACCTCAGCCCAGAAATATTCTGGGAGAGAAGTGTCACTCAATAGAGTTCTACGAGCTTCAATTAATGTCCTATTCTTTCTTTCAGCAATACCATTTTGCTGAGGTGTTCTAGGTGAGGAGAATTCTTGAAAAATCCCAAACTCTTCACACAATCTTGTCATACTTTTAGATTGACATTCAGTTCCATGGTCACTTCTGATTTTGACCACTGTACTGTCCAGTTCATTCTGAATTTGTCTGACAAAACTGTGTAAAACACTTGGAGTTTCAAATTTCTGTCTTAGAAAGAACACCCAGGAATATCTAGAATAGTCATCTACAACCACAAAAGTGTAGACCTTCCTTCCTAGACTATGAACTGGTATAGGACCAAAAAGATCCATATATAGGAGGTATAGACACCTCACTGAATCCTTGTTTTCAAGGCTATGAAAGGAGGATTTTGTCTGCTTGCCCTTTTGACAAGCTGAACATATCCCATCCTTTATATACATAACTTGAGGACCATTCTTCACTAACTCTTTACTAAAGAGCAGGCCAATTGTCTTGTAGTTAAGATGAGCCAGCCTCTTGTGCCATTTGACACAATGAGATGCTTTCTCATCAGCTATAAGATAAATAGGAGAACCTTTGTTCTCACACCCAAAATCAAGACAATAAACATTTCTCTTTCTATACCCAGTCAATATGACCTTTTGATCACTTGACCTTCTAATATGATATCCATTCTTAACAAATGAAATGTCATATCCTAGATCACTCAGCTGACTTATGCTTATCAGGTTGTGTTTCAAACCTTTTACATAAGCCACATGAGTGATGGTAATTTGGTTGGAAGAGATGTTACCAAATCCTTTGATGATTCCTCTTTCAGATCCACCAAAGATTACTTTAGGCCCATCCTTGATAGATGTGTACTCCTTCAATAGCCCCTTTATTCCAGTCATGTGCCTAGAACATCCACTGTCCAAGTACCATATAGGGGCATGGCAACTTGGACTTTCCTGCAATAAAGAATTACCTTCCCTTAGAACCAAAGTAAGTCTTGGGTCCTTGGTTCAAGTTAGCACCATTCATATAAAACTACCAGCAGCTCTTCAAACTGGTAGACTGTTGTTCTTCCTGACACTTATGTTATGCAAGCAGTCTAAGGCAAAATGGTATGTCTTGCCACAGCACCAGCATTCATACTTGTTGTATCTAGGTCTAGATACATTTTTGATAGAAGAGTTTCTGTTCTGTGTTGGTACTGCTGCAGCTACACCCACTGGTTTCTTATAACCATGAGGTTTATGAACATGGGCTGACTTATTGGCATTAACACCCTTGTTATTCAGAACATCAGTCTTATTATGACCATGATTGTATTTAAGATCATACTTGTTAGAATGCTCATGCACCTTTCTAAAAGCTACAGAGACTTTAAAATTCAATGGCTGAACTGGTGCTTTGCCCTTTCTCTTGAAATGAGCAGCCCTGGTGTTACCTTTATAGCCCATTCCTGCCTTACCTTTTTGAGCCACAAACTCATCTAATAAGGGTAAGACTGATTTTGGCTTAGAGTAACTAGCCACCAAATCTTTCTCTACTTGAAGTCTGACTTCCAGACTTTTAATTAGATCATTTTTATATGTGATTATACCCATCTGAATAACTGTAATAGTTTTCAACTTGGCAACCTCATTCATTTGTTGATCCAATTCTTTCTCTAAACTAGATGCAGTCATCTTAAGATCTGCAATTTCCTTAGCCTGATTTTTGCAAGGTTTTTGCTTTTCTTAAGTGCCTGCAATAAGTCCCCATATTCATTTATCAACTGATTAATATCTCCTTCAAATTCTAATCCATCCTTATCACTTGATGAAGATGAATCTGACTCTGAACCAGTACTATAATCAGAAATTCTAGAATTACTTTGTACCTTGTTGGGACCAGGCTGATCCTGGCACTTATTGTCTTCTGATTCAACCATCAGTCCTATGCACTGATGGTCTTCTTGTTCATTGATGGAGTCCAGCAATTGCATAAACTCCTCTTCTTCACTAGTTGCATACAGTCCAATGTATGCTTCAGCTTCAGATTCTGGCTCTGAGGAGGGTTGATCTGTAAGACTCTTCTCCTTCTTAGCAACACAGGATTTCTCCTTCTTGCCCTTTTATTGAGTCTTCTTTCTGTCTGCTGACTCCTTTCTCTTTTCTGGACACTTAGCCACCACATGTCCTGGCCTATTGCAGCAATAACAAACAATTTTTGATGTTGTAGCTTTGTTGGGCTTAGACCCGCTCCTTTCCTTTCTTGATGATTTTCTCTTTTGATAATAGTCATCAACTGGCTGTGATGTGGAGGGACTTTACTTCCACTGCTTCTTCTTCAAGAATCTCTGAAACTGCCTTGTAAATGTAGCAAAATCTGCATCTGAATCACTGCTATCTGTGTTCTGATTTTCTGAATTTTCTGAGATAACTTCAGCAACTTCCTTAGGAGGTGATGGAGACATCCTCCTGCTCTTTCTAGTGGCTTCAACCTTGAAGGTCACTGACTTTTCTCTATGCTCTCTTTTTGTATTTCTTTCTTCCTCCTTCCTAGCTGTTAGTTGCATTTCATATAATAGAAACTTTCCAAATAAGGTTGGAGGAGAAATGTTAGCTAGTTTGGCCACTTCTCTAATGGAACAAATCTTGGTATCCCAATCCTTTGTCAAGGATCTTAGGAATTTGTCATTCAGCTCATAAGAACTGAAGACCCTTCCATAGAACATCAGTTCATTCACTATCCTGTAGAATTTCTTGTAGCATTCAGATATGCTATCAGACTTCCCTTGTCTAAAACTCTCATATTCTTGATTGAGCATAGACTTTCTGTCTTGTCTAACTTCTTCAGAACCCTCCATGTAGACAATCTAGGTGTCCCACATTTCCTTGGAGGTTTTGCAGTGAATCAAATTTTGGAAAGTAGAATCATCTATGGCACTCACTATGATATTCTGAGCTCTCTTATCCATAGTTGCCAATATAATTTCATCATTGGTCATTTCAGAAAAATCTTTTGGAGTTCTTTGATTTGCATCTAGAGCAGACACATTCATTGGGATATATGGACCTTCTTTTACTGTGATATATATCCTTGGGTCAGAGGCCTACATAAATAATCTAACCCTTTCTTTCCAGATTCCAAAAATATCTTTCCCGCAGATGGGTAATTTCATTGACCCTAATTCCTTATGATTCTCTCCAGAACCCATTTTCTTGATTCTTGATTCTGCCTTAGGGATCTAACTCAGACTGTTAAGTCCTTCTTTGAATAACCTGGCTATGATACCACTTGATAGTTTTACTTTCAAGACTACCTAAATACCTAGAGGGGGGGGTGAATAGGTATTTTTCCTTGATTTAACTTAAGGCAGAATATAACTACAGTTTTTTGAATAAATCATATATAACTAAGCTAACACAGCACAGCAATCACAAACATACACACATCACAGATTGCACATAGATTTATAGTGGTTCCCCAAGGTCTGGGTACATCCACTTTCCCCCTTCACCTATCTAGCAGTATGCTAGAGTCGGCCTAACTTCTTCCTTAAACTAAGATCCTAAGATCCTACAGCTCAGAATCCAGAAGGATTCCTATAACTCAGGCTAGCAAGCCCTACCTCAGCCTTGCCACAAGGCTTACAACTCAGAGAATGCCTTCTCCTACAACTCAGGCTAACAAGCCCTACCTCAGCCTTGCCTCAAGGACTACAGCTCAGAAAATACCTTCTCCTACAACTTAGGCATAAATAGCCCTACCTCAGAGAATAAATCTCCTACACTCAGCCTTTAAAAAATAGGCTTACAACTCAGATCTATGAATAGATCCTACAGAATTTCATAAGGAGTTTTTGTAATCTCTTACCCCTGTTGAGAGAGAAGGGATAAGAACTTTCTTGATCAGCTTCTTGAAGAGGCTAATGGCTGAAATCAACTTGATCTTAGCTTTCTTACAAGCTTATTGAATCTGAACTTAGTTGGGTTGATTTCCTTTGAATAAAACTGACTGGCAGCTTCCTTCTTAGACTTCAGAAATAGATCTGAATCTCCTTGACAGATTAGTTCAGTATCTGCTTCTTGAGAGACCTGTGAACGTCTCCTCCTTGTCTTCAAATAGCTGGATCTCTCTCTATCCAAATCTCTTGAAGATACTTCTAAATTCTTTATTGAATTCCACTTAGACAGAATCTGAATAGTAAACTAATTCAGAACGTCTTCTTAGATCTTCTCACGAATATCTTCTCCTTTTTTACTTGTACTTTCTTGATCAGAGAATAATCTCTAATTGTGTTAGTGGTGACAATACTTCTTCTCTATGTGTTGTTGTTGTGTTGTTTTTTTTATTCTAAATCCATCTATTTATAGACTTCATCCTTCATAACTGGCTGATCCGGTTTATAACTAACTTCTGACAAGTCTGACAGCTTCAGTAAACCTGTCATAACCCACAGCTGTCAAGTCTTCAAACAGTTCTTGAGCCTTTGACTCTGTCAGCAAAGCGTCGAGTCTGTCTGCCATAAAGTGTCGAGACCATCTATCAATATGTGTCGAAACAAGTGACTTAAGTGTCGACACAGCCTTTGGTGATGTCGACAAAGCTGCCTTGATGTCGACACAGCTTCTTGATACTTCATCTTGAGAATGTGTCGACACTGATGATTTGTGTCGACACAAACACTTCACCATTCATCAGCAATCAACTTGGTCTAGAATCAGTTGTGTGTCGACACAAGTCCTGTGTGTCGACATAGTTGATGTAGACTCAGAACATAGTGTGTGTCGGCACTGCCTCCAGTTGTCGACACAGTTGTTGTCGACTCTGCCTCTGTGTGTTGACACTGCCTCCCGGTGTGGACACAGCCGATGTCGACTATAATCTTCTGTGTGTCGACACTGTATCCCGGTGTCGACACAAATTCTCCGAAGTGTCGACACAGCTATTTCCAAGTGTCGATACAATCTTACTGAAGTGTCGACACAGCTTCCTCAGGTGTCGACACATGGACTTAGAATATTTTTCCTGCATTCTAGCACATTCTTAACCTGTACATATAAACTCAAAATGACATCAAATACACCTTGATGTATATCATTGAGCTAAGTGAGGCTTCTCCAAATCAGGTACACATTTTCCAATGTACCCAACACAACTGCTGCACCTCGCTCCTCAAGCCACCGAGAAATCTCTTAACTCGATCAGCCTCAATGATGATCAATCCAGGGGCAAAACAGCTCAACTTGCTGAACTCTATCTCATACTCACCCACCGTGAGTTGCCTTTGCATCAGATGAAGGAAGTCGTTCATGAGGCGGTCACGCTCGACCGAGGGTAAGAACTTCCTCAATAGCATCTCCTTGAACACTTCCCAAGAGCATCCAGCTACCAAGCTCTTGATAATACGTTTTGTAGCCTAAACTATTATTGTATTTTCTATTTTATAGTGTACAAATCATGACTTTTATTAGTTTATTTTTATCCTTTTTATGTAAATATTATTACCACTAACATTTTCTTGTTCTTTTGCAGGTTTTCAGGAAATTTGTCAAAAATGACCTGACACGCCCCCCTGTCACGCCGTCCCTGGGCATGACCTAGGGCGTGTCACCCGATCCCCAGGACTCCTGCTGGAAGGGACAGAAAAACGAACAAAACCGCTGTCACGCCCCCCTGACACGCCCTCCCTAGGCGTATCACCAGGCGTGACTATAGGCGTGTCGCCCTCTGCCGCAAAGCCTGCCGCCGCATTAAATGTCATTTCTCCACAGCACGAAAACAGTACTGTCACTCCCCCCGTCACGGGCGTGACCGGGGGCGTGACATCAACTTTTCGACGACTGACGGATTTCCGACCAATGATTTGGACATGACGTGCCTGTCACGCCCCCTACACGGGCGTGACCTAGGGCGTGACCACCGACGTACCGAAGCAATCATCCCTCCCGCCAGAATCCAGAGCCCGAGGTCAACATAGTACTGTCACGCCCCCTGACACGCCCCCCCTAGGGCGTGTCGGAGGGCGTGACCAACCCGAGAAAAAATCTATAAATTGAGACTCCCCCTCTCCATTTCAGCAAGTTTTGGTTGAGTGGGGGAGGTGCTGCCCCTTTGTTTCTTGATCATTTCTTATGCTTTTTATCTCTCTCTCTCTCCCTCTCTTTGTAATTTTTGTTTAACCCTAGCTTAATCTTAGTTTATTTTAGCTGTTATTGTAATCTTGCTCTTGCTTAGTGCTACTTGTAGGGCTAGAATAGGATTTCATTTTCATGAACTTGTAATTTTATTTTCAATAGTGTAACTTGCCCCTTTTTATTAATAGAATTGTTCTTTGTTTAGCTTGTCTTTTTTTTTATGCTCTACTACTCATTCCCCCTCCTCCATTCCATAATGATTAACTAATCCTCCTTGTACTCGATCTTGATGATCCGAGGTTAGAGCAATTAAGTTATGAAGTTTTAATTAGTCTTTTCTTTTTAGGTTAGGGCCTTGAATTACTCTTGATTAATCACGGGTTGGAGGTATATTATCGATATATACTCTCCGCCTTTGCTTTCATTCTGGGCTAGCTGAGAGGCCGAAAGAATGAAGTGAGCATTCAAGAGTAAAGGGAGTTGTACGCACCCCTCGAGAGAGGCAGACGTCCAAATCTCCCGGATTGGAGTAAAATCCAATAGTGGGGTTACCGCATAAAGCGAGTTTTAGGCCTCCGATTTAGACGAGAGTCGGTCGGACCTTCCTAAACTCAGTTGGGCATAACTTCGAGAGAAGCGTGTTCAAGCTTTAGGAACCTCCACGGTCAAGGACCTTTATCCTATAAAGTTTAGATTTTTATCGCATTTTCTTAATCGTCTTTAGCCGAGATGAATCTTGATCGAGAGCATTTCCATTTCATATTTTCAACCCTTCGTAGTAATCGTTTTACTTAATAGCTTTACTTAATTGCGGTGTTTCTCTTTCTAGTATAGCTTTACTTCCTCCCTTGCACTTAGATTTTCTAAAACCCTAGTTTTTTCCGTTGATAAGATAATAGCGTTCGCATGAGTAAGCATAGCCAACAGTTCCCGGATTTCAATACGACACTTGTGTCCCCTAGCTACAATTCGATAGGTATACTTTGCCGCATCGGGTTGCTAGTTCGGTTGCGTTTATTTTCTTCGAACCCTAGCGCGCAACAAGTTTTTGGCGCCGTTGCCGGGGAGCAACTTCCGTTGATATATTGAAAACACGAACCTATTAATTTATCTTTTCTCTTTCTCATCCTCCTTCTTTAAATTTTAAAAATAATAATAAAAAAATTTTATCACCGCTCTTAATAGTAACCAACCTCACAATTTTTCTACGCCACCTAATTCTCTCGAAAAGGGCAAAGGGCTTTAAGCGCCACTATCTTGTCTAGTACCTTGCGAACCATTCACGGGGTAGTCCTTGGGAAGTTCCGGAGTTAATCTATAAAAAAATCTATTTCAAAAAGAAAAGTTTTTTTTAATCTTTTTTCAAGTTTATCCTTTTTCTCTTCATCTTCTTCCTTTCTGTTCTTTTAGTGTATGACCCGCGGGAGTCCGTCGGTTATTTTGGACTTGGACCAAGAAATTGAGCGTACTCTTCGGAGAAGATCGCGATTTCAAGGTCCTACTATCCAAGTGCCGGTTGAGGACTCCGAGTCACTTGCTACTTTAAGAATGGAAGAACCCAACGTAGATGGGGCCGTGCAAAGGACTATGTCCTATTATGCACGACTGAACCTCGAGGGAATAGAATCAAGTATAGTTTGCCCTGCTATAGCAAATAATAACTTCGAACTAAAGCCTAGCATAATTCAAATGGTGCAGCAATATGTGCAATTTGACGGACTTCAAGATGAAGATCCGAACGCACATATAGCTTGCTTTCTTGAAATTTGTGACACATTGAAGATAAATGGTGTCACAAATGATGCAATCAGGCTGAGACTCTTCCCCTTCTCTCTAAAAACTAAAGCTAAGCAGTGGCTTAACACACTTCCCAAAAATAGCATAACCACTTGGAATGAATTAACTGAAAAATTTTTGGCGAAGTATTTTCCGCCAGCTAAAACTGCAAAACTTACGAACGACATCTCTGCCTTCGGACAAATAGACTCTGAAACCCTATATGAAACCTGGGAGAGATTTAAAGAATTATTAAGACGATGCCCACATCATGCGTTGCCTGTATGGTTACAAGTGCAAACGTTCTATAATGGGCTAAATCAAAATACAAAGCAAATGATAGACGCAGCCTCTGGCGGTACTTTAAATCATAAGACCCCGGAAGCAGCTCTTGATCTTTTCGAGGACATGTCCATGAACACTTATCAGTGGAATGTGCCTAGGTCCCGCCCGAACAAGCCTGCAGGTATCTATGAAGTGGACAACGTCTCCCAGCTCGCTCTGCAAGTAGAAATCCTAAGCAAAAAAATCACAGAGATGACTGCTACCTCCGCCCCTCAGGTATGGGAATCTGCAACCCCTACTCCAGAACATTTAAATTATGTTAATAATATGCCTAGAACATCTTTTAATAATTTTTCTGCTGCGAATTTTCATCCGCCTGGTTTTAATTTTCCGAATAGTTATAACCCTGCTTTAAGAAATCATCCAAACTTTTCATGGAGTAATCCATCAAATGCGATGCGCCCACCCCCGCAAAATGATTTTTCTGCACCACCACCACCACCACCTCTTCAAAATTACCCAAAAGCTCCAAGCTTGGAGGAATTACTTTCTAAATATATCACCACAAATGACGCTACTATAAGAACTTTAACCGGAAGCGTAAAATTTCTAGAAAATCAGGTAGGATAGCTCGCGAAAATAATTTCTGAGCGACCCACAGGGTCTCTTCCTTCCAATACCGAACCCAACCTGAGAGAGCAAGCGAAAGCTATAACTCTTCGGAGTGGGAAGCAAGTCTCCGATATGGTAAGTGAAGAGCCCGAGGCAAGCTCTGCTCCCGCTTTTAAAAATCAAAGCTCCGCTCCTGTTTTTAAAAATCAAAGCTCCGCTCCGCTTCCACCCTCTGCTGAAGAAGTTATCACCCCTATTTTAGAAAATAATCCCACTCCACCACCCATCTTCAAAAATAATTCAAATCCTCCATACCCCTCTGAACTTAATAGACAACGTCAAGATGATCAGTACTCCCGCTTCTTAGAGATCTTCAAACAAATCCACATTAATCTTCCCTTCCACGAGGCTATTTCGCAGATGCAGAAATACGCCAAGTATCTTAAAGACCTCCTCACAAACAAGAATAAGTAAGAGAATCTTTCGCACGTCACGCTAAACACCGAGTGCTACGCTGTTTTAACAAACGGTTTGCCGAAGAAAATCAGTGACCCGGGTAGTTTCTCTATCCCGTGTGTCTTTGGTGATCTTTTTGTTAAACACGCGTTAGCCGACTTAGGCATGAGTATAAACCTGATGCCCTTTTCGTTGTTTAAAAAGTTAGGGATTGGTAGCCTTAACCCCACGCGTATGAGTATCCAGCTAGCCAATAGATCCGTCAAGTACCCGTTAGGAATAGTGGAGGACGTTCTAGTGAAAGTCGATAAGTCATCTTCCCGGTGGACTTTGTCATTTTGGACATCAAAGAAGACGTCGAGGTTCCCATGATCCTTGGCCGACCCTTCCTTGCCACCTCCCGAGCCATCATTGATGTAAGCAATGGTAAGCTCTTTCTTCGAGTAGGCGACGAGGAAGTCACATTTTCTATCACCCCTTCGATGAAGAACACCTTAGCAAACGATGACTCATGCTTTTTCGTAGATGCCGTGAGTGATGATTCTTCCTACTGCCTCTCCGACTTTGAAAAAGAATTTTCTACTTTTTGCTCCTCTTCTCTTACAACTGAATCACTGCAAGGAAGTGATGAATCTTCTTATTGTCTTTCTGAGTTTGAAAAAGAATTTTCTGATTTTTGTTCTTCCTCTGTTCTTCCCACTGAATCGCTACAAGAAGCCGTCTTGGCTGCTAGCCTCACCCCTTATTACGTTCCTTATAAAAAAGTTTATGAAGATATTATTTTTGAAAAAGAAAGAATCTCAAAATCCTCTTATGAAGAACCCCCTACCCTAGAACTTAAAGAACTTCCCGAACACCTTAAGTAGGCTTTCTTAGAAAAAGATTCCAAGTTACCAGTTATCGTTTCGGCCTACCTCACGGATACGCAAAACGATAAACTTCTTCTAGTTCTACGTAAGCATCGCCGGGCTATTGCTTGACAAATTTCTGATATCAAGGGCATAAGCCCATCTTTCTGTACCCATAAAATTTTAATGGAAGATAATTCGCGTAACTCTATCCAACCTCAACGCCGTATAAACCCGAATATGAAAGAAGTAGTTAAGGGCGAGGTTATGAAACTATTAGACGCAGGAATTATCTACCCTATATCGGAAAGTAAGTGGGTTAGCCCCGTTCAGGTAGTTCCAAAGAAGGGAGGGATAACCGTAGTTAGTAATGAGAATAATGAATTAATCCCGACACGGACGGTGACGGGTTGGCGTATGTGCATAGATTACCGTAAGTTAAATGACGCCACCCGCAAGGACCACTTTCCTTTACCGTTTATCGACCAGATTTTATAACGTCTCTCCGGCCATAGCTTTTATTGTTTTCTCGATGGCCTCTCGGGGTACTTTCAAATACCCATCTCTCCCGAGGACCAAAAGAAAACTACGTTTACTTGTCCCTTCGGCACCTTCGCTTACCGAAGAATGCCGTTTGGATTGTGCAATACGCAAGCTACATTCTAGCGATGTATGCTCACAATATTTGACAAGTACGTAGAAAGCATTATGGAGGTATTCATGGACGATTTCTCCGTGTTCGGCGATTCCTTCGATAGATGTTTAGAAAACCTCAAAAAAGTCTTAGAACGATGCGAAGAAACTAACCTTGCCCTAAATTGGGAAAAATGCCATTTTATGGTGAGGGAAGGGTTAGTTTTGGGTCATAAAATTTCTGCTAAAGGTATTGAGGTAGACGTTCCCAAGATAGAAGTTATTGAGAAGTTGCCGCCGCCTACAAACATAAAAGCTATAAGAAGTTTCCTAGGCCACGCTGGCTTTTATCGTCGTTTTATAAAGGACTTCTCCAAGATCACTAAGCCCATCACCCATCTCTTAGAAAAAGACGCTCCATTCATTTTTGATGACTCTTGTATTTCTACCTTTGAATCAATTAAAGAAAAGTTAATTAACGCACCATTATGATAGCTCCAGTGTGGGACCTTCCTTTCGAGATTATGTGCGATGCGAGTAGTTTTGTGGTGGGAGCCGTATTAGGTCAACGCATATCTAAAAACTTCCACCCCATCTATTACGCTAGTAAAACCCTCACATCTGCACAAGAAAATTACACCACAACCGAGAAGGAGCTCTTAGCTGTAGTATTTGCGTTTAATAAATTCCGCCCTTACATTACACTTTCAAAAATCATTGTTTTTACGGACCACTCGGCCCTCAAGTACCTTCTTGCCAAAACGGATGCCAAGCCTCGCTTGATTCGCTGGGTCTTACTCCTCCAGGAGTTTGACTTAGAGATCCGTGATAAGCGAGGAGCCGAGAACTTGGCCGCCGACCATTTATCCAGATTAGATAACCCCTTTATAGAAAAATTAAATGAAAAATCTTTTAATGACTATTTTCCTGATGAGAAGCTGCTTTTAGTTAATACATCTACTTCTCCTTGGTTCGCGCACATCGCCAACTATCTAGTATAATTGATACTTAGGCATCATGATGGTTAGTGGAAAATCAGCCCATACCCTATTTAATACCGTCATCACCCACTCCTTTGAATTATTGGTATTTGTAAAATATTTAGTTGGCGTGCAACAATTCACCAGTATCACTCGAAGAGTACGCCTCCTAGATGTCTCCGAGATGAATTCGTCCGCCAAGTGCGATTTGGATGTACATATAAGAGGAAAACCTTTTGAGACCTTGGCAATGGTCTTGGCAATGCTAGAATTCGACCTCATTCTAGGCATGTCATGGTTGGGCTAGCACCACACCAAGATTCATTGTGCGGTGAAGCAAATCATTTTGAGGCATGGAGACTCCGAGATCATCTTCTAAGGTATTAGATTCGTATCCCGAATGCTGTTATCATCGATTCATGCCCTTAAGGACAATATGAAAGGGGACAAGTATATATGATATGTTTTGAATTAAAAGAGATGACGACAAGTATGAAAGATGTACGGGTAGTGCGGGATTTACCGAGAAGCTGCGAGGATTACTGTCATAACCCACCTTTTCTCTGCATTTAATTAATGTATTAGAGTAATAGAAAATACATGTCGTGATGCCATGCCGTGCAAGGGATAACTACAAATGCTCAGGCAAGAACTCGATCCTATTGCTTAATAAGAAATCCTCAAGTTTATTATGAAGAAAACTATAATTTAAGTTAAATTTTAATGGCCATATCTCTCGGCTCAGTGGATCAACTAGACCATAAGTAGAAATATGAATATACGCTGCAAAAAATACTTTGTTTACATGGTTTAACATTCTACATGAGCATAAACATCAAAACAGGACAACTCACGATATGCATACCTATAAATTTAATAAAAGTATAGAAATAGCTTTTACGTTAGTTTAATTATAGTGACTTTGGTTTAAAGCAATGCTATGCATAAGGTAGTCAAATGAAACCTTAAAAATAACTAACATGCAAACCTAACATAAAACCTTCCCAGAGAGCAAATAAATCCAACCAGTCATCAAGAAAGACTAAGCAGCCAGAAAGTATCTTAACAATATAAAAAACTCTGGTGGGCGTCCAAAACCTGACATGATCCCACCAAAATGAAAAACAAGTATGTTTGAAGTATTCAACAGAACAACAACACTGCCTCACACTTGTGAGGAAAAGACGTCCTACAACAACTGCAGAAAACCAGAAACCACCTACCCTAGCCACTTAATCGGCTACTGCTCCAAACCTGAAGCATTCCAAAGAAAAGAATACCTTAGCAAGAATATACAAGTGGTAAAAGAGCAACAATAAAAAATAATTAGAAGAAATCAAAAGGGGTTACTAACCCCAACCAAAGGAAAGCTGACAAACCACATCAAATGAGAAATAAAACATTTATGAGTTATTAACTTAAAAGGTCCAAGAGTAAGGAAATTGCACCATGTGCGAAACGAAGCCATGCTTCAAGATTATCTGCAAGAGTAAGCATCCAACATATATCAGTACAAAAGAAGAAAGAGGCTTAATAGCTCTAAACATGTGAATCGTTAACATCTGTAAAAATGGTTCTGATTTGATGGCCATAATGTCCAACACGAACTAACATGCCCAAACATCTTCAGAATGTGCTGCGGTGATGGCCACAATGTCCAACATAACCCGACAGTCCAAACATCTCACAAAAGGCACTGTGGTGGTGGCCACAATGTCCAACAAAACCCAACAGTTTAAGAGAAAACACTATAAGAAAATCCACCAAGTGCAATGATTCACGAGCCGACACTAGGTTGGTGGTCCTTTATCCACTGCCAACAATGGGCCACACCTAAACATCCATAAAAACCTATAAAACCGCAACTCAAACAAAGGATATCTCCATCGAGAGCAAGTAAGGAAACCCCAAAATCATCCTAATTCCATACTCGATGAATTGGCTCAATTCGACGAGAAAATTCCAAGTCCAAAAATGATTTGTCGGGTATACTCGACGAATCGGCGAAATTAACCTAAGTTCATGGGAATTTGTCGAGTATTCTCGATGCCTCTCTGAGTTCACTCAACGCCTGGACTTAACTGCACAGTTTTACTTCACCCAACACCTTGACTCAACGCCACACTGAGTCAACTCAGCGCACTCGACTCAATCCTATTCATACTCGATGAATTCGTCGAGATTATATGATGAATCTTACTTAGACTTAGAGACCACTCAATTCTCTCAATGCCAAAACCAAAACACTTAATGCCAAGCTTGATACTCGACAAATTTGTCGTAAGTACTCGCTGAATTTGCCTTAGCCTTACAGGCACTAAACTCTTTTCACTCAAAAATGCAAAAACACTTAACACTGAGGCTATACTCAACGAATCGACTTAGTCAAAGACTAATACTCGACGAATCTGACTCCACTCAATGCCTAAACTATTCGACGACTTTTACTTAGTCAAATACTGATACTCGATGAATCTAAATAAATCCAGACTCATACCCGACGAACTTCACTCAGGCTAACCTTACCATATTCGTTGATTTTAACCTTATTTGATTGTTCTATTTGACGAATTGGCTTAGTCTAGCAGTCTTATTCTCCATGGGTTTGTTTTAAGTAACCGTCATATAACTGACGAATTTTTCTGAGACTAACTGTCAAATCCGACGAAATTGCCCTTAGACTATCAGTCATATACTACGAATTCACACTTAACCGGAAGTCCTACACTATGTTGCAAGTCAATCATGGCCACCTTACTCCTAATTTCTAGGGGGAAAGGAAAATAACAGAGAACAAAAAGAGAAAGAAACTTGGCAAGGCAAACAAATCGCCACTTGCCTCAAATCGCCCGAATCCGGCCATGCAGGCACTCCTCCTACAAGATCTGGCCGCATGAACACCTATGAAACGATTCCTAAAACTTTTCGAGGAAAAAGAGGGTAAAAAACGCATAACCTAATGTCCAAAAACTCAAGAAACGGGAAAAATCAACCCACACAGGTAGATCTCGGCGAGAGCAGTCTGAATCCACTCTCCGATGAAGATTTTGAGAACCAAAGCTCCTGCAATCGGAAGACGAAAGTCTAGAAATGTCCTCAGCTCTTCACTTTCGTAAAATAGCTCGACGGCTCAGGAGGAAGATGATGAATAGGGTTTTCGTCAAATCGTAAGGCTATTTATACTTATACAAGTAATATAATATTGTATTATAATTAATTACCAAATAAATGTCCAAACCACCCCAAACTCAAACCAACTTGGAATTCTATGAAAATTGCACCGTAGCTAAATATCGATGCTACGAATCCAACGACGAATTCGAAATCGAAATCCAATAATCCAAATTTTGGTAAAAACTTCCTGATGCCCAAAACACAAACTATCCCAAAAAGGTTCCACCGAGTTCCAAAACAAACCCGGCTCGCAAGGCATATCTCAAAAACACACTAGAAATTAGCCATGCTAATATTCTAAGTTAAAACCTCGGATAACAATGAGCAAAATCCACGCTCCAGCAATGGTACCCGTCAACCACATGTCAACGTAATGCCCTAGCGTCCAAATATGTCACTAAAGGAATTAAAATAAACATCAAAAAATCAATGGCATTACATCCACTCCCCCTAAAAATAAGTTTCGTCCCAAAACTTTATACATGTAGGAATCTTCTAAAGAAGGAAAATAAGCAAGGGTTATTGAATATAAAACTTACCAAAGAAACTTAGAGAATAGATGAGGATGAGCATCCCTCATAGCTGACTCCAACTCCCGAGTTGCGCTTTCCACGTCTTGGTTTTGCCACAAAACATTGACCATGGGTATTGTATTTCTTCACAATACCCAATCTTGAGTATCCAGAATGCGAATATGCATCTCCACAAAAGAGAGGTTAGGCTAGAACTGGGGCACCGAATTAAGAACATGATGGTCACTAAGCACACATTTTTGCAACTGGCTCACATGAAACACATCGTGCACACAAGGAAAATTTGCAAGCAAATCCAGCTTATAAGCTGACACTCTGATGCGTTCAATAACTTTGAAAGGTTCCACATACCTGGGATCCAACTTATGGTTCTTTCCAAATCTCTTAACACCAGATATAAGAGAAATCATGAGAAACACCATGTCTCCAACTACAAATTTTAGATCAATCCTTATCCAATTAGCGTTCTGCTCATAATGCTCCTGAGCTATTCAAAACTTCTCTCGAATATGTGTCATAGAAGTATTCATCTCTTCTAAAGCTTCTGGACCCAACAACGGTCCTTCACTAACCTCGACCCAAAACAAGGGAGTCCTGCAATGTCTCTCATACAAAGCCTCAAATGGGGCCATCTGCAAGCTCTCCTGATAACTATTATTGTAAGCAAATTCCATCAATCTCAGCTTCTCGTCCCATGCTCCTCTGTGGTCCAAGATGTAACATCTTATTATATCTTCCACAATATGATTTACTCTCTCCGTCTGACCATTAGTCTGCGGATGATAAGCAGTTAAATATCTGAGGTCAGTACCCAACCCTTCCTGTAAACTCTTCCAAAAACGAGACATAAACCTAGAATCTCGATCTGACACAATACTAATAGGCACTCCATGTAGTCTGATGACCTCATCAAAATATAACACTACTATTTTTTTCATGGAGTAATCAATCTTGAATGGAACGAAGTGAGCACACTTCGTTAGTCTGTCAACTATGACCCACACTAAATCATGTCCTCGGGGAGATCGCAATAATCCAGTAATGAAATCCATCGAAATACTCTCCCACTTCCAACTTGGAATCTCCAAAGGCATTAGTTTGCCACCAGACCATCCATGATCTGCCTTAATACGCTTGCAGGTGAAGTATTCAGACACAAACTTGGCAATATTATTCTTCATTTGATACCACCAAACTTATCTGTTTCAAATCATTATACATCTTAGTAGAGCCAGGGAGGTAGGCAACACCAGAACAATGTGCCTAGCTGCACAACTTAAATTGAATATCCTCAACTACGAGGATACAATATCTGCCGCAATACTTCAAGGTACCCGCATCATCAATAAAAAAAATCCAGTAATTCTCCTTTCTCAGTTCTGCTACAAAGATGCTACAAATGAGAATTGTCCTTTTGATGTATCCTTGCAACCGTAATCCATGAAGGCTCTGCTACTTCCAAGCTACTTGCCGAGTCACTGCTTCCAACCGAGATGCCCATTAACATAGACTCCTCCACCAAGGATTCCATCGAATGTCCAAAGATCAGCGCGATCTTTCTACTCAAGGCATAAGCTACCACATTAGCTTTTCCCGAATGATATTGGATCTCGACATTGTGATCTGTGACATATTCTAACCATCTATGCTGGCATAAATTTAATTCCTTTTGAGTGAAGATGTACTTCAAACTCTTATGACCCGTATAAATCTTGCACAATGCGCCATACAAAAGATGTATCCACAACTTAAAGTCATAAATTACTGCCGCAAACTCTAAGTCATGAGTAGGGTAGTTCTTTTCAGGTATCTATAACTGCCTCGACCCATACGCAATTACCTTTCCTTCTTGCATCAAAATATATCCAAGCCTGACATGCGATGCATCCACATAAACAACATACTCTAATCCTTCGCTAGGCACAATCAATATTGGAGCAGTGCACAATCTCTTTTTCAATTATTGAAAAGCTTCCTCGCACTTATGACTCCACATGAACGCTGCATTTTTCTGCATAAGATTAGTCAGTGGCACAGAGAACGTAGAAAATCCTTCCACAAACCTTCTATAATTGCCTGCGAATCCTAGGAAGCTTCTTATCTCTTTGGGTGTGTTTGGTCTTTTCCAATCCATTATGACATCTATCTTTTCTGGGCCAACGAAAATTCGGTCTTTATTCACCAGATGACCAAAAAAGGAAACCTGAGGTTACAAAAATTCTAACTTACTTAGCTTGGAGTATAACTTATGCTCCCTCAAAGCAGATAGAACAAACCATAAGTGCTGGGCATACTCCTCAGCACTCGGAGAATAAACCAGAACATAATATATAAACACAACCACAAAATTGTCCAGAAAATCCTAGAACACTACATTCATAATGTCCATGAAGGTAGAGGGTGCATTCGTCAATCCAAATGACATCACCAAGAACTCATAATGTCCATGCCGAGAATGAAAAGCAGTCTGTAGAACATCTGACTCACAGATTCACAACTATTGGTAGCCTGAACGAATGTCAATATTTAAAAACACTGAACTACTACACAATTAATCAAACAAATCTTCTATTTACGGCAAGGGATATCTTTTTTTGATAGTTACCTTATTCAATTATCTATAATCGATGCACAACCTCATAGACCCATCCCTCTTCATTACAAACAACACGGGAGCACCCCAAGGCGAAGTACTTGGCCTAATAAATCCACACTGCAACAACTCATCCAGCTGGGTATGCAACTCTTCCAGTTCACGCGGGGCCATACGGTAGGATGCCTTAGCAATAGGGAGAGTACCTGGCTCCAAATCAATAATAAACTCCACATCCCTCTCAGGCGGAAGACAAGAAAGACTATCTGGGAAGACATCGGGAAACTCTCGCACCATAGGAACATCCTCGATGTAAGACAAACTACCAACGGTTTCCAAAATAGAAACCAAACAAGCAAAACAACAGGAATTCAAAAGTTTCCGAGTACGTACCGCATAAATAATCGGGGAATCCTGGCACGAAAATCAATAAACACTCCTTGGGTGTCCGCTGTCCATCTTGAAGTCCAAATGTTTAACCTTTCATTGGATAACTGCATTATATCTGGACAACCAGTCCATGCCCAAGATCACATCGAAGTCCTCCAGGTCTAATGCCTTTAATCAGCAAAAGCTAGGAAATCTCCTAAAAGTATCGGACAATTCCAAAAACCTTAGTCCGACACCACCAAATCACTGGAAGGAAACTTAACGCGCAACGAATCGCCAACTAGATCGATAGTCAGACGATGACGCTTTACGAAAGTCCTAGCCACGAACGCGTGGGTAGCACCAGAATCGAAAAAACACGTGCCCAACAGTTCTTTATCTAAAATTTCCCAATAAAGTCACATTCGTAACTAGACGAACAAACATCGAACTAAAGCCAAGACCTAAAACTTGATTAGAATCAAACCTGAGATCACTTGGTTGGATGTCTATGCTTCCTCCAGAGCCATCACATGTAACTTGCCCTTTCCTTTATCCAAGAGTTGCGACGGCGATAATGCCTGAAGTGGAACTGGCTGTAGTGGGGGCTGAGACTGCGAGCACTTTGACTTCACATGCCCCTTCTGTCCTCACTGAAAGAAAATCTTATCCTTGACCCAACAATGGGTAGCATTATGCCCCTTCTTCTTATACACGATACAAACTAAATCGCTCTCTGGAGCCCTTTAAATTACATGCACTTGCTACTGCTTCTGAGTTCCCAACCTCTTAAAACACATATCGAATGGATGTCTTGGCAAGCCATAGAAACTGCATACCTCCTTGCTTCTTTTCTTTAAAGTGGATTCAGACTCTTGAGAGTTCGTACCATCATCGTACTTCCTCTTATCCTTCCTCAGTTGCATGCCTTTATTCTTGGCATTATCAATAGCTTCCACCTTAAGTGCAGCTTCCACTGCCTCAGTATTGGTCTCAGATCCATAAGCACTAGCAAGCTACTGGATGTCACTCCTAAGACCACCCAGAAATCTCTTAGCTCTACTAGCTTCAAAAGTAACCAAATCCGGGGCAACCCGGCTCAACTTGCTGAGTTCAATCTCATACTCACTGTCCGTGAGTTGTCTTTACTTCAGATGCAGGAAGTTTTTCATCAAGCTGTCCTGCTCGACCGACGATAGAAATTTCTTCAACACTAACTCCTTGAAGGATTCCCACGAGCATCCGTCTGTGAGGTTCTACTTTTATCGCAACCACCAGCTCTTTGCAAGGCCCTTAAACTAATATGTGGCGACCATGACTCTCTGGTTTGCAGAAATCTCTGAGTATGAAAAAATCTCCTCGGTTGTGATAATCCAATCGTCCAATGCCATGAAATCGGCTCTACCATCATTAGTAGGAGGTCCTTATCACTGAAAATGCGAGATAAAGTTCATCTTTGGTGGCAGTAGGACTAGAGGCACTAAAGGAACGGGAGGAACGAGAACAACTTGACCCATAGTAGGGTCCTGCAGTCTCAGTTGCTATATAGAAACGATAGCAGACAACGTCTAGATCTACGACTGCATCTCCTGCATCTACCTAGACATATCCTCATTGCCCTATCGCAGTCCCTCAGTCACTGCCTCACACTATGCACCAGACGACTCACCCTCAGACTGGGGATTCACACTCATCGAAACTCGCTTAAACGACATCCTAAGAATATAACAAAAAACTAATCAAAACCTAGTGTAACCGCTAGAAATACACAACTTAGTTCAGATCATACATGTATAGATACTTGCTCATGTTGCTAACTTGCTCTGGGATTTTTATAATGATGTCATGCTTAACTTAAAAGGATATACAGTCACCAAATTTACTCATGCGCATAAACCATGAATGCATGAATTACCATTCTTTTTGTTTTAAAACCATGCGTGTACGTATGTTATCATATAGTTCTTTTGCTTGGCACATGCGCTAATGCTATGTTATGTCATGCATATTGTGCTATGCAATCTAATAAACACCTTAATGCATGTCATGAGCGGCCTACACATGAAATATTATGCATCCCATACTACAGAATATCACATGTAATGAAAAAAAATCTAATGTGCATTCATGTGATGATTGTTATGCATCCCATATAATAGTCACATGTTGCCTCCTATGAGGATCCATATACAAACACAAATTATGCATCCCATACTACATAATGTTGGGTACATTGGACACAATGTACTTAATTTGAAGAAGCCATTTTCAACTCAATGATATACACATGTTTGTATTTGATATATGTTTCAGTTTATGTATACAGGTTGCCTACTTCATGTTGATTGGACAGGTGGACACAAGATGTTGACTGGATTTTGAAGGAAAATTGTCTAAGTATAAAAAGCATCGAGTGGAGTCAGCAAAGTGCTTAGTGAAGTCAGCACAGTCTACATTCAGCAACATGTAGTGCAGAAAAATGGCTAAGTACAAAATTATCGACACACTTCAACTGTATCGACACCTTTGCAGAAATTCTGTTGAGACAAGTCCGTTAACTCGACACATAGAAGATACAAGACAGCTGTGTCAAGACAAGTCAATCGTCTCGACACCTTGAAGACTAAGTCAGCATACTTGACACTATAAAGCTTAAAGCAATTGTGTCGAGACAATACAACCGTCTCGACACAAAGAAGACATGAGATTTCACTAAGTAAAATTGTGTCGAGAAAAATCAACTATATCGACACATTGAAGAATTAAAGCAAAGACTTTCCAACATCAGGCAGACAGTTGTGTCGATACAACCCAACTATCTCGACATAAGGCATAATAAAAGATGTCAACACAGACAATGCTTGTGTCGAGACAAGTCAACTGTCACAACACTCAAGTTTCAGATGAAAATTCTTTTAAGTAGAATTGTGTCGAGACTGTTAAGATGTCTCGACACAAGTATCGAGACACTATGGACATCTCGACACTTATGTTTCAGAAAATGTGGAGAGTCAACACAGAAGTGTCAAGATAAGTCAGAACTGTCAAATCAGCTATAGGAATACGATATTTTAACAGAAATAGCCTGAAGAAGGATCTGTAGTATGATGTCAGATGTTGTTGTCATCATTCAGTTACAAACCATCCATGAAGGCTATAAATAGAGGGGTTTTCTACACCAAAAAAGAGACAAAATCGGAAAAGCAAACAAAAATTCTCATTCTTATTACAATCCCGAGAAGGAGGAAGAAGATTAAGGTCTTCAAGAATATCTCTAGATCCTATATCAAAGTTGATCTGAAGATTAAGGTGGATCTGATCTACAAGTTCTTTAAGGTTATCAAGCCGATATATATCAAGAAGATTGCAGATCCAGCGAAGCAACTTTTCAGCCAGCCAATTTTTCAAGAAAACATTCATTACTGCTGAATTGAAGAATTTGTGCTAACAGATATATTAGATTACAGATTTTATGTTTTCTGAGAATTTCCTTTTTACTTATATATTTTGTAAGATCTCCTAGAGATCTGAGTGAGTAAGAGATCTTATCTCTAAGTTCTAGGGCTATTTTAAAAGCCGAAGGTAGGATTCTTGAGGGACCTAAGGTAGGTGGTTTGTCTGATTCACTAAGTTGTAGGCCAATTTTATAAAGATTGAGGTAGGGTTCTTGAGGGACCTGAGGTAGGAGATTAGGAGAATCTCTGAGGTATGACCTATTTGTCTTAGTGTAGGTTTCTTAACAAAAATTGAGCCTGTAGAATCTTTGGATCTGAGTTAAAGAGGAGGAGCTATAACCTTATCTAGCACATTGTTAGTGAGGAAGAAGGGGGAAAGTGGATGTACCCTAGATATGGGAACCGCTATAAATTCAGTGTGTGCTGTGTACTGTGGATTACTTTTGCTTGTGCTACGATCTAAGTCTTTGTAACTGCAAAATTAGTATAGTGATAAAGAACTGATAAAGTAACTTAAAAATTCACCTATTCACCCCCTCTAGGTGATTATCTACCCATATGATTTTCTTTCAAGTGGTATCAGAGGGAAGTTATTCAAGAAAGACCTAATAGTCTGGAAAAGATCTAAAGGGTATTAGAAAAATTTCAGATCTATGGCTTCTGAATCTCACAAAGAACTCAGTTATATAAAATTGCCTATATGTACTAAGGATAACTTTGTTATATGGAAATAGAGAGTGAGATTGTTCATGGAAGCCTCAGATCCAAGAATCTTTGTCACTGTACAAGAAGGATCATATGTACCAATAAAAACATCTGTCTTAGATGCAAATGTTCAAACCCCTAAGAAATTGTTAGAAATGACAAAGGATGGGGTTGTACTTGTCACCATGGACAAAAGAGCACAAAATATAATAGTCAGTGCAATAGATAATTCAACCTTTCAGAATCTTGTGCACTGTAATACATCCAAGGAGATGTGGGTTGAAGGTACAAAAGAAGTAAGAGATGAAAGAAAATATTTCCTCAACAAGCAGTATGAGGCTTTCAGACAAGGAAAGACTGATTCTATAGAACTATGCTATGAAAAGTTTTTTAGAATAGTAAATGACTTAAGAAACTATGGCAGAAACTTCTCAAATTGTGAGCTGAATGACAAATTCTTGAGATCCCTAAATAAAGAATGGGACATAAAGATTTATGCTGTAATAAAAATGGGGAATCTAAGAAATATGTTACCCCGAGACTTGTATGGGAAGCTTAAGTCACATGAGCTTCAACTAAACTTTAGAAAAGCTGAAGCAGAAACTGCCAGAAGTTCAACTCAGACTAAATCTGTGGCCTTCAAAGTAGATACATCTAAGAAACCTAGAAGAGAAATCCCATCATCACCCGGAAGGGATGAAGATACAGATCATACTGGAGCCTGTTCTTCATCAGAAGAACTATCAGATGATGAATTATAACTGTTTACCAGCCAATTCAAGAAATCGTAATGAGAAGGAAGCAGTGGAATAAAAAGAAACCTACTGAATCAAGCTCCAGTAAAAGCAAAGACAATCACAGAGACGAATCTGTGGTTAGGTATGATTCTCATCAGGCCTAGGCATGTCATAAATGATTGTCCAGTAAAAAGGAAGGAGAACAAAAAATCTAAAGAAAAGAAGTTCTATAAAAATAAGAAATCAGATAAGGGTCTGATGGCAAAGAAGTCAAAGACCTTATCTGATAGTGATACTGATTCAACTAAATCAGAAGAAGAACTTGCTGGACTGTTCTCCTATGAAGACGAATTTATCAGAAAGGCTATAAACAAAGGGAAAAGATCCACAACTTCATCACATAATGGTGATTCTAAAGAAGATATGGAGATCAATTTAATGGCACTATCTGATGATCCAAAAATAGAACCTCTTGACTGTCAAGAGACTCAGGTAATCTATGACAATTCAACATGTTCTAAAACTTCTATATATAAGACTGGGGATGAGCTAGACTCATGTGACTCAAAGTTTGATTCACATGAGACTAACACTTTGATTGAACTACAGCAGCTCACAGTCAAATTTGGAAGCTGTTCGAAGCCCTAGTAAGCAACACGAAGCTTGTCAAAATACAAGATGTAGAGATAACATCACTAAAAGGTTTTGAGTTTTATCATAAGATGGATACTCAAAAAATTGGTCTTCAAAGTTCTAATTTGGAAATTCTGACTAAGATCATTGATGATCAAATCTAATTGCTAAAGCAGAAGGATGCAACTATTTAGGAGATGGAACTCAAACTCCTGAATGAGTAAAGATTAGTACAACAAATTTCTAAACCTAAAACTGTATTGCCCATTATAGATACCTTCTCAGGAACTCCACGGTTTTTTTACTTCACTCAACGCCTTCACTCAACGCCGCGCTGAGTCCACTCTGTGCACTCAACTCCATCCTTACCATACTCGACGAATTCGTCGAGATTATATGACGAATATTACTTATACTCAGCGACCACCTAATGCTCTCAATGCCAAAACCAAAACACTCAACACCAAGCCTGATACTCTAGAAATTCATCATGTGTACTCGCCGAATTTTCCTTAGCCTTACAAGCACTCAAAACTTTTCACTCAAAGAACACAAAAACACTCAACGCCGAGGCTATACTCAGTGAGTCAACTTAGTCAAAGACTGATACTCGACGAATATGACTCCACTCAATGCCTAAACTATTCGAAGTGTTTGACTTAGTCAAATACTGATACTCGACGAATCTAAATTAATCGAGACTCATACTCGATGAACTTCACTCAGGCTGACCTCACCATATTTGACGATTTTACCCTAATTTGATTGTTCTATTTGACGAATTGGCTTAGACTAGCTGTCTTATACTCGACGGGTTTGTCTTAAGTAACAGTCTTATAACTGACAAATTTTACTGAGACTAACTGTCAAATCCGACGAAATTGCCCTTAGACTATTAGTCATATACTACAAATTCACACTTAACCAGAAGTACTACACTATGCAGCAGGTCAATCTTGGCTGAACCCTACCCTACTCCTAATTTCTAAGGGGGGGGGGAAAGGAAAAGAATAGAGAACAAAAAGAGAAAGAAACTTGGCAAGGGGAAAAAATCGCCGCTTGCCTCAAATTGCCCGAATCCGGCCACGCAGGTGCTCCTCCTACAGGATCTTGCCGCAAGAACACCTATGCAACGATTCCTGAAACTTTTTAAGGAAAAAGGGGTCAAAACCACATAACCTAGCGCAAAAATCTCAAGAAATGGGAAAAACTGATTGCAGACCCGTAGATCTCGGCAAAAGCAGTCCAAATCTACTCTCTGATGACGATTTCGAGCACCGAAGCTCCTGTAATCGGCGACCGAAAGCCTAGAATTGTCTGCCACTCTTCTATTTCGTAAAATAGTGCGACGTCTCGGGAGGAAGACGATGAATAGGCTTTTTGTCAAATCGTAATGCTATTTATACTTATACATGTAATATAATATTGTATTATAATTAATTACCAAATAAACGTCCAAACCACCTGAAACTCAAACCAACTCGGAATTCAACGAAAATCGCACCGTAGCTAAATATTTATGTTACAAATCCAATGATGAAGTCGAAATCAAAATCCGACAACCCAAACTTGGGTAAAAATACCCCGATGCCCAAAACACCAATTATCCCAAAAAGGCTCCACAGAGTTCTAAAACAAACCGCTCGCAAGGGATATCTAAAAAAACACACTAGAAATTAGCCATGCTAATATTCTAAGTCAAAACCTCGAATACCAATGAGCAAAAGCCACGCTCCAGCAACAGTACACGAAAACCACACGTCAACGTAACTCTCTGATGTCAAAATACGCCACTAAAGGAATTAAAAAAACATTGAAAGATCAGGGGCGTTACAACTACCCCTGCATAGAGTAGTGGAATTTCAAATTAAACTAGGACCGGGTGCCAATCCCATCACTCGGACCCCTTATTGAATGGCTCCAAAGGAACTCGCTGAGTTTAAAGTTCAGTTGCAGGAGTTAGTAGAACTAGGGTTTGTTCGCCCTGGTTCGTCACCCTAGGGAGCCTCTGTTGTGTTTGTTAAGAAGAAAGATAGATCACTAAAAATGTGCATAGACTACCGGGAACTCAACCGATTAACGGTGCAGGACACCTATCCTTTACACCCGATCAACAGGCTATTTGATCATATGGTGGGATCGCGTTGGTTTTCTAAATTGGATTTGAGATCGGGGTACTATCCGTTGAGGATACACGAGGAGGATATCCCGAAAATAGCATTTAGCTCGAGATATGGTCTGTACGAGTTCACTGTGATTCCATTCAGACTCACGAATGCCCCTTCCACGTTCATGAGTTTGAGGAACAAGGTGTTTGAGATGTATTTACACGTATTCATCATCATCTACATCTATGAAATTTTTGTGCACTCGAAGACGGAAGAGGAGCATGCTGAAAACTTGGCCTTAGTTTTGAAGAAGTTAAAAGAGCACTCGTTATTTGCTAAGTTCAGCAAGTATGTGTTTTGGATCTGAGAAGTTGCCTTCTTGGGCCATGTCATTAGCGGTATGGGATTTGTAGTTGACCTGGCCAAGGTGCATGCCGTGAAAGAATGGTCTCCCTTGAACTCAGTGGCTGATGTATGAAGTTTTCTTGGACTTGCTGGATATTGTCACAAGTTTGGGAAGGAATTTTCGAAGATAGCCCTTCTTCTCACTACTTTGACAAAGAAAGGTGTGTCGTATGAGTGGACACCCTAGTGTAAGGCTGCATTTCAGGAGCTGAAGGATTGACTTACCTCTGCTCTGATCCTAGCTCTTCCATCGGGGAAAGAAGGGTTTCAAGTTTACATTGATACCTCATATCAAGGGATGGGAGCAGTGTTGTTGAAATATGGGCATGTGATTGCTTACACTTAGAGATAGTTGAAGAAGCATGGGGTAAATTAACCAGTACATGATTTGGAATTAGGGGCACTGGTGTTCGTATAAAAGGTTTGGAGGCACTATTTGTATGGCATCCACTGCGAGATATTTTTGTACCATAAAAATTTGAAGTATGTTCATACTCAAAAGGAGTTGAATTTGAGGATGTGGCGGTGGTTAGAATTTTTGTGTGATTACGAGTTTACATTGAACTACCACCTTAGGAAAGTGAACTATGTAGCTGATGAATAAAGTAGAAAAGTACTAGAGTCGAGCCCTGAGTCTCGGATGATGAGTGTGGAATTGGCTCGTGTGCTCGAGGAGATGGAGATCACATTGGTGTGTAAGGACTAGTCTGAGAAGTATTCTGAGTACTGAACTCTTATGAGTATAATTTGTGACATTCGAGATCAAATTTGGGCAGAGCAAGGGAATGATGTTGCTCTAGCCCTTGTGATTAAGACAATTGAGGATGGGTCTATAGAAGAGTATACTCTGAAGGATGACCTCGTTCATTTCCGTGGAAGACATTACATTCTGCAGGTGGTGAAATCCGGTAAGATATCTTGAGAGCGGCACATTGCTCCAAGTATTTGGTACACCCTGGAATTTCTAAGATGTATAACGACTTACGAAAGACCATGTTTTGTCCAGGAATGAAGAATGCTGTACACATTGCGAGGCTTGTCAGAAGGTGAAGGTGGAGTGCAAGAGCCCTGGAGGATTGCTACAATCCTTGCCCATTCCGGAGTGGAAATTTGAAGATATCTCTATGGATTTCATTCACAGTATTCCCCGATCACGATCAGGGAATGACATAGTTTGTGTGATAGTGGATCGCTTTACTAAGGTTGCCAGGTTTATCCCAATGAGGAAAGAGATGCATGTGATGTATTGATATGTCTCTTCATAGAACAGTTTGTACGATACCATGGAGTGCCTAAGACGATAGTCTACGACTGTGCTGGTCCCTTTACCTCCAAGGAATGGAAGGCGGTTCAAGCGTATTTGGGATCGCGCCTTACCTTTAGCACGACCTTTCATCCTCAGACGGACAGCCAGTCTGTGAGGACCATCAGAACTATTGAAGATCTATTATGGTTGTGCGTATTAGATAGAGGGGAGCTGTGGGAAAGGCTCTTACCACTGGTGGGATTTTCATACAACAACAGTCATCAAGCTAGCATCGGGATGGCACCCCACGAAGCACTTTATGGAAGGAGGTGTAGAACACCTTTATCATTAGAGCAGGATGAAGACCCAAAGATTTTTGGAATCGAGTATATTGATGATACTGATGCCGTTGTAAGATTAATACGAAATCACATGCTTGAGGCTCAGAGTCCGCATGCAAAGTATTATAATGTGAAATATTGGATGGTGGAATTTCAAGTGGGTGACAAGGTGTTCTTTAAGATCCGGCCGATGCATGGGGTGTCACGTATACATGGTAAGAGGAAGAAGATCAGCCCAAGATATATGGAACCTTATGTTATAATGGAGAGGATTGGATGGAGCTATCACTAGAGCTAGAAATTTGCATTATGTCTTCCATGTTGCGTCGCTTCGGAAAGCACTCCTACGGACCGATCAGCTTGTCCCCACTACAAATGGAATAGTGGCAACTGATAGGTCTGTTTGACTAAAGCCGGTACGGATAATGGATACCGAGACAAGGAACTTGCGTTAGAAGAGTGTTCCTTTGGTGAAGGTCTTGTATCTAATCGTGGTAAAGAGGAATTTACTTCAGAGTTGGTGGACTTGATGTTGAACCACTACTCGGAGTTGTTTCCCCAAGGTAACCTTAAAAGAAAACTTATATTTTTCATTCTTTACCTCCCCCTTAGACTTAGCCTGATTTTAGGGACACAATCTTTTATTTTATTTATAGGATTTGTAATGTCCCAATTTGTGCTAGACCCCTTGCATGCATTTTTGAGTCAAAAGAACTGACTCAGGCTCGGGGTGTACTTGTAATAGGCGTCGAGCGCACTGGCTAGTAGGTTGGAGTCAAGTGATACTCGACGCGTATAAGAATTTGACTTAAAATAATCCTTGATTCGGGAAGCTTAGAGTGCATTTACTACACTCGACAAAGCGTTGAGTGATACTCGGCGAACTCAATGCTTTGACTTAGAAAATTACCGGACTCAACGAGGTGTTGAGTTATCTCGATGTCATCTAATGAAGCGTCGAGTGATACTTGACGATCTCAATGCTTTGACTTGGAAAAATACAAAACTCAACAAGGCGTTGAGCGATCTCGACGCCATTTGAAGAAGCGTCGAGTGATACTCGACGAACTCAATGCTTTGACTTGGAAATTACTTGACTGAACGAGGCGTTGAGTGATCACGACGAATTTTGATGATTCGTCAAGTGTGTATTGGTATACACGACGAATTTGACTTGGGAGATTATCGGCCCAGCCTATGTTGTTGATTTATACTTAAGGGCCGAACAAAGTTTTCAGGATAGGCGCTGATGGCTCATTTGGACACAGTTTTCTTAAACAAGACATATTTAAAGTAATGTTGAGCGGTCCAATGTTAGGGTGATACGTGGCGGCATGACTCAAACCCTAATATTCGTATAAAAATGAAGAAATGGGAAACCCTAGCCGTCACTTCATTCTTCTTGCCAATCATTACTTGTCAAACCTGATGGAAACGAAGAAGTCGTCGGAGTCGGATTTCCTAGAGGTCGAACTTCCTTTCGGGAATACTAATGAGGAAGAACGATGCCGCCGAGGAGAGTGACGAGATCCATGGATATAAATGAGGTGAGCTTCCTACCCTCTCCCTTGGTGCTAGATCTTTAGTAATATTGCAGGAGAGATGTCGACTCAAAATAGTCTGACTTGTGCATGATGAAGATCTCCTAGGAAGAGATAATGCTAGGACCTTGTCCTAGAGATTAGTTGTCTTCAACCTCTCCTCTCTTCAATGTGAAGATGGTGGACTTGGTTTTGTGAAGAAAGATGGTCTATTGAGGGTGAATAAGGGAGGAGGAAAATTTGAATGTAATTGTGAATAAATGGCTAAAAAAAGAAGACGAACAAATGTTGTTCGTTTTGCTTTCAGATGTGTGCAGAAAGTTGTAGTCCTCAAAAAGACCTTCCCAACGGATGTTTACAAATTTTCCTAGGAGCATTGTAGCTCCGGAAATATCCAGCCGAATTTTCTGTATGGTAATAACTTATGTGCAGGATGCTTTCGGGTTAGTGTATAACCGGGTTTTGAATAGGTAGAAGAAACGTAGCAAGTTGATATTGAGGTTTGGATGAGCCTAGTTATATGTAGCCGAGATAAACAAATTGTTTGGAGGAATTAAATAAACAAATGGTTTGGGGGAAATTAGTGATCAAATGATTTGATCAGTTTTGGTTGTACAAATGGCTACTTATGAAATCCGGTAATAATGTGTGCGATTGTAATCCGATGAATGTAATAAGTTTTGAAAGAGGTGTGGCGCCCAATAATTGAATGTGTAATCTATACTTATGTTATCATGGTTGATGGATATATGGAGAGTTTCTATATTTTTGTGATAAATATATGAAAGCATAGTTGTTTGTGAATGCTTGATTATTAAGAAGGAATCAGATGAGGTAAATCTCATAGCCATAAAGAATATCTAATCTTTATCTCAAGTGTTGGATGGGATAGTTTGTATAGTCCACTGCTTAGAGTGTGTCTCCCTACGTGTAGTTGTGTGGGACTGGTATGTTGCTCAAGGTGGCTTGCCACCTGCGTTGATGTTGAACCCTTGAGTGCTTGGGAGCACGGAAAAGTGAAAGGGTGTAAGCACGTGTGTTTGACCGCACTGGTTTGGTAATGATTAAATGAGATCTTGGATAGTTGGGCTTGGTCCTTTGGCGATATGTTCCCATAGACTCCTTCGGAGCTACGACGATATGAAACTGCATGCGGTGTGAGTACGTAGTGTCATAATCCTGGGTTAAGGATAGTGTGGCAGTTCTACGAGCTCGCTAGTCGTCACACCGATGGGAGTTGAGAGATAGAACGTGGGCGGTTGGGCTTGGTCCTCGGTGCTCATTCACAGTGCTCCTTCCATGCCAAGTAGACGTTTGGGCTTGCTCCTGTTGTGATATGCTCCAATAGGCTCCGTCTGTTCCACAAAGATAGGCCAGTTGGGCTAGTCTCTTGGTGCACATCTACCCGAGACCCCTTCAGAGCCGTACTATGCATGGAGTGTAAGACCCCCCCTCCCGGAACACAAAACACGGCACGAGAGGGGTCTTATGCCCAGAACAGCCGCCTTGCGATAGTACTAGCACTCGGGCTAGCCTGTACCACAGGACGCCTACTCTGCCGGCTACAACCAATATCAGAGAATAACTGCCAGCCCAACCATATTAATATGAAAGTCAAATCCACACCAAGCATATGTCCATAATATTATGGATAAAGAAGCTACAGCAAGCTTCTAATATCAGAGTACGAGAACAAAATTGCCCCGAAGGGCTACAACAAAATCTCTCTCTCACTCACATCGGTAACCGACGGTAGCGACGGTACCGTCCCTTCAGGCCCTGTCACCCTGGCCTGGTTGTCCGTCTGCATAGCCTGCTGCTCCACCTGCGGGGTTTCCTCCTAAAAAGGAAGACGTAGCAACCGTTCATCAAAAAGACTAAGTGGTTTCACATCCTCTCCCCCGGCGACTCCTCGGCACCGGGCGGAGAAAGGAACAAGTACAATAAATATATATCAGTAGTACAAGCAGGTGAAGTATGTGTACATATTATAAATAGCAATAGAAACAGTATACAAATGAACAGGGTCTTATTTTACAAATCTACAATCTACAGCAGCAAGAGAGTATATATCTAGAACAGTAAGTAACTCAACTTATATGGGTGCCCATACAAGCATATAAGTTGAGGGTCGTTCAGCAGAAAGTAACTCATCGTATAGGAGTGCCCATACAAACTTATACGATGAGGGTCTTGTGTATGTAATGAAGTGCAATGCTATGTATGCAATGCAATGACACACCCATGATCAGGCACATGCAATCGCTATGTCGACACAGACTTATAGTTCCCACTATTCGAGCAGGTAGCTAACCTCTCAGGCATCAACCGTCGTGGCCAAATGGTGACAGTAGAGCGGGCATCTCCACTACTAGGCTGGTCTCCACACTACCTGGCCTAGGCCTCCGTACGCCTCAACGCTAAGAACACAACAGCGGAGCTCACCTGCGTACTACGGCTCAGCGGGTTCTCTCGGGTAAATTTGCACCAAGATCCTAGCCCCGACTAGCCTATGGTATGACACGGAAGGAGCCTCGAAAATGAGCACGAGGACCAAGCCCAACCGTTCACTTGGCACAGAAGGAGCCTCGGGACGTGAACACCGAGGACCAAGCCCAACCGCCCAAGGTCTAACTGTCAACTCCCATCAGTGTGACGATTGGTGACCCCGTAGACCTGCCACACTATCCTTAACCCGGGATTACGACATCGCGTGTTGACTCACACCGCATGCAATTCCACAATTCATGGCATGGAAGGAGCCTCAGAGAAAGCACGAGGACCAATCCCAACCATCCAACAAATACGGATGGAGCCTCGGGACGTGAACACCGAGGACCAAGCCCAACCGTTCACGTGGCACGGAAGGAGCCCCGGGACGTGAACACCGAGGACCAAGCCCAACCGTCCAATTTTATCCAACTCAACCTCATTCCCATTAGTGACGGTCTACACCGCACTTGTTAACTTCCACAACGATACCCGTAGGGAGACGACACTCTAAGCATTGGACTATCCATTCCCTTCCATCAATTCATTATACATCAGGGCCATAGTTTAATCATTTACAAATCGTTCCACATGAATTCAACATATTATAGATAATGCGCATAATGGTGATCTACCAAATATAACAAAGCCTTTCTTTCACTTAGGCTTGATTCACATCTCGGCACAGGAATTCAAGTCCTCAAACATCAACCCTCACATTACCTCGGTGATTAACACAAAAGAATTCACCCAACCTCAAGATGGATTGCAACATCTATTCCATCGAATCCAAGTTCATATTGTAATCACCTAGAATTATATGTAAACTGGTCAGCAACTTTGACTGGGGATTCCCGTGGCTACAGGTATCGCCTGAAAACGTACAACCACTCGTTGGAAAGGTAATTTCAAGGGATACGACTTTAGTGTTTAGTCGAAAGCCCAGATCTGGTCACATCAAACCAGAAATCCAACTCGAAGTCTGCTGCGTACAAGATACAGATTTCCTGGGCATTAACTCCCAACCGCAGCGGATTCAAACGGACTTTTCCGTGGCTACAGGTATCGCCTGGAAACGTACAACCACTCGTTGGAAAGGTAATTTCAAGGGCTACGACTTTTGTGTTTAGTCGAAAGCCCAGATCCGACCCTTTCTTGCTTAAAAGTAGCCAAGAAGGTCGCTGCGTGTAGAACACAGATTCTTCACGCAACTTGAAGCAAAGTGAACGGCATCCGTTCATCTTCCTCCTCAAGCGATTTTCCCCAAATCACAACCAGAAGTTCCTCCACCCTTATTCTCCCTCTGAGGCCATTTGCTCTTCACGAGACCACCCCTATCATCACTTTGAAGTGAGGAGAGGTTGAAGATGACTAAGCTTTAGAACACAAGTTCTAGCATGGCCTTCCTAGAAAGCTTCATCTCACACATCAAGACTCTTTTGAGTCGATGTCTCGCCTAAGAATAGCTACAGATCTAGCACCAAGGGAGAGGGGAGAAAAATCACCTCATTTCCGGCGTTTCCTCTGTTATCGGCCATGGATCGCGTTACCCTTCTCCGCGGCATCTCTCGGTGCAGACGTTCTTCACGGCAAAGGCGTTTCTCCTCCTCCAAAACTAGCTCCAGCAAGCCTTCCTTCAACGATCCAAACTTCTCCTCCGGCGATCTGCGATATTCCTTTCTCTCCCTCTCCCGTCGGTTTTGCACGGTGACAGCTCGGCAAGAACGATCGGGTGTGATGGCTAGGGTTTGGTTTACTCCTTTTTATATTACATGTTAGGTTAAGTCCCTTCCGCCACGTGTCACTCTCTAATTGGAATGCCCAAATTAGGTTTCATTTGAATTGACCGGTCTAAGGATCATTCAGCACGAATCCCGAAGTCTGGTTCAGTCCGCCTGTACAAGCCGGCGAATCTGCCTGGGCGAAGAAAACGACCAAGTAAAATTCGGCGGAAATCAGTCGTCATTCTCGCCGATCGGTGAGAATCGTCAGGTCATTCTCGACGATCGGTGAGAACCGTCAGGTCATTCTTGACGAATTCGTCGGGAATCAACAATGATTCCCGACGATTTTCCCTTAGCCATTTTACCGGACATCTGGCGTTGATTGCGTTGAGTATTCTCAGCGATACTCGACGATCGATGGGTATCACCGGGTATTCTCGGCGATCGGTGAGAATCGTCAGGCATTCTCGACGATTTTCCCTTAACCTACTGCAGTTCTGAGTCCGGCGGGTATCGACCACCGATACCCGTCGAATCGGCGAGTATCAACCTCCATTCTCGACGATCGACGAGCATCGACCTCCATTCCCGTCGATTTTTACTTGGCCGAGTTCCCTCATCTCGGCTACTGGTTAGGGTATCCTTGAACCCAACCTTACACTTATTCAATGCACGTGACACCTCGCGTTAGTACACTTATTCAATGCACGTGCGAGGGCCTAGCTCGAATTGGGACGTTACAAATCCTATAAACAAAATAAAAAGATTTCGTCCCCGAAATCAGGCTGAGATCGTGGGGAGTAAAGCATACAGAAAACAAAATATGCTTTTAAATAAAATTACCTGAAGCAAACAACTCCGGGTAGCGACTTTGCATCAAATCCATTGGCTCCCATGTGAATTCCTCCTTCCCATGATTAGACCATAGCACTTTTACCAAGGGGACACTTTTGCGGCGCAAGGTTCTTATCTCATTATCAACGATCCGCACCGGCTCCAGTCGCACAGATCTGTCAGACGCCACAGTACCATCAGTTATGGGGATGTATTGTTCGGGCCACAACAGCGCCTTCCGAAGCGACGATACATGGAACACATCATGGAGATTCTCTAGCTCGGGCGGTAGCTCCAGCCGGTAGGCCAAAGGGCCAACCCTTTCCAATATGACATAGGGCCCAACATACCGTGGACTGAGCTTCTTCACTCCTCGCACTCGTGACACTCCTTGCATCGGCCGGATTTTTAGAAACACCTTATCACCCACTTGAAATTCCACCATACGGTGCCTTGCGTTGTAATACTTTGCCTGCCGACTTTGATCCTCCAACATGCGATCCCTTATCAGCCTAACCACCGCATCAGTGTCATCTATGTACTCAATTCCCAAAGTATTCGAGTCTTCATCTTGCACCCAAGACAAGGGGGTCATACACCTCCTTCCATATAGGGCTTTATGGGGCGTCATGCCAATACTAGCTTGATGGCTATTGTTATAGGAGAATTCCACCAAGGGCAAGAGTCTTTCCCACGGCTCTCCCCTATCTATCACACACAACCTCAACAGATCTTCCAACGTTCAGATGGTCCGCTCAGACTGTCCGTCCGTCTGAGGGTGAAATGCGGTACTGAAGGTAAGACGTGAGCCCAAATACGTCTGTACCGCCTTCCACTCCTTGGAGGTGAAACGACCATCACGGTCCGAAACTATCGTCTTGGGTACGCCGTGATACCGTACAAATTGTTCCACAAACAGGCATACCAAGACATCCACATGAGCCTCCTTCTTCATAGGAATGAACCGGGCAACCTTCGTCAGACAATCAACGATCACCCACACTGAATCATTCCCTGAGCGGGAGCGAGGTAGCCTATGTACGAAGTCCATGGATATATCCTCGAACTTCCATTCGGGGATTGACAACGACTGCAACAGGCCACCGGGGCTCCTACATTCCGCCTTCACTCTTTGGCAGGCTTCACAATGCGTGACAAAGTACCAGACATCTTTCTTCATCCCTGGCCAACACATCGTCTTCCGTAAGCCGGCGTACATCTTTGAAATTCCTGGGTGCACGGAATATTGAGAGTAATGTGCTTCTCTCATAATATCCTCCCGGATTCTGCCACCTTTGGGAATGTAGAGTAGGCCGCAAAAGTAAACGAGGTCATCCTTTAGTGTGTACTCGTCGGTAGTCCCGTCTTTGATTAACTTTATTGTCGGGGCCAAAGCCACATCCAATCCTTGCTCCACTCGGATCCGGTCCCGGATATCATAAACTATGCTTATGCTGGACAGGTACTCCATATATTCCGAAGAAGCTTTAAATATTAAGGTGATGTCCATCTCCTCGATCATCCGTGCCAACTCCATGCTCATCAATCGAGGTTCTGGGTTCGAGCCGGGTACTTTCCTACTCAACACATCGGCTATCGAGTTTGCTTTTCCGGGGTGGTAGTTCAAGGTGAACTCATAGTCGTATAGAAACTCTAACCACCGCCGTTGTCTTATGTTCAATTCCTTCTGGGTATGGACGTACTTTAAATTTTTATGATCCGAGAAGATTTCGCAGTGGACGCCATATAGATAATGCCTCCATACCTTCAAGGCGAACACTGCCGCTCATAGCTCCAAATCATGCACTAGGTAATTGATTTCATGCTTCTTCAATTATCTTGAAGCATAAGAAATTACGTGCCCGTGCTGCATCAACACCGCTCCCAACCCCTGATAAGACGCATCCATGTAAACTTGGAATCCTTCCTTCCCAGACAGAAGGACAAGGATGGGGGCGGAGGTAAGTCTATCCTTCAATTCCTGGAATGCCGCTTCACACTGGGGTGTCCACTCAAATGGCACTCCTTTCTTTGTCAAGGAAGTAAGCGGGAGGGCAATCTTGGAGAATCCTTTTACGAACTTGTGGTAGTATCCGGCAAGTCAAAGAAAACTCCTCACATCGGCCGCTGACTTCAAAGGTGACCACTCCTTAATGGCACACACCTTGGCCGGATCCACAGCTAGTCCAGCCCCACTGATTACGTGACCCAAGAAAGCAACTTCCCTAAGCCAGAATTCACACTTGCTAAACTTGGCGAACCGGGCGTGCTCCTTTAACTTCTCCAGTACCAAGGCCAAATGTCCGGCATGATCTTCCTCCGCCTTCGAGTAGACCAGGATGTCGTTAATGAATACAATGACGAAGACATCTAAGTAGGGCTCAAACACTTTATTCATCAAGCTCATGAAAGCTGACGGGGCATTGGTGAGTCCAAACGGCATCACTGTGAACTCATATAAGCCGTACCTTAAGCTGAAAGCCGTTTTCTGTATATCATCCTCCTGTATTCTTAATTGGTAGTACCCTGAGCGCAAGTCTAGCTTGGAGAAACAATGCGCTCCCAACACTTTGTCGAACAACTCATCGATCCGAGGTAACGGGTAGGTGTTCCGTACTGTCAGTCGGTTGAGTTCCCGATAGTCTATACATAATCGCAGGGTTCCATCTTTCTTCTTGACGAATAGAACAGAGGCTCCCCAAGGAGACGAGCTGGGGCGAACAAACCCTGATTCTACCAACTCCTGCAATTGCACTCTAAACTCCGCAAGTTCTTTTGGGGCCATCCGATAGAGGGTCCTGGAGACAGGCTTAGCTCCTGGTACAAGCTTAATCTGAAAATCCACTTCTCTAGGCGGGGGTAACCCTGGCAATTTCTCGGGAAATACCTCAGGGAAATCCCGTGCTACCCGCACATCCTTCACATCTACCTTCATCTCTTTTAGTTCGAATCGTATCATGTAGATTTCATCCCCTCTCATATGAGCTTTCAAGGTCTGGATTGAGGATAACAATATTCGTGGTGTGAAATTTATACCTTGGAAGACTACATCAGTATCCCCATGTCTCAAATAGATACGCTTCTCCGCACAGTCGATTCTTGAATGGTGCCAATCCAGCCACGCCATACCCAGAATGAGATCGAACTCTGGTATTCTCAAAATTGTGGCAGGGGTATCAAAGGTTTTTCCCCCAATGGTTATCTCTATCTCACACTTCACGGTTGCCGTCATCTCAGATCCGTCTGGGAGGCAAACTCTTCGAGCAATACCAGTGAAATATTGCACTCCGTGTGTATCTTTGATGAAGTCTTCAGACACGAATGAATGTGAGGCACCGATGTCAAATAACGTATAAGCCGATTTCCCGCCGACCATCACGGTGCCTAAGTGTCATTAATAATACTCAAGCTAGACGTCTAGTATATCTCAAGCAACTAGAGGATATTAATGGAAGCAAAATGACTAATTCAAATCGTACCTGCAATCATCTCTTGAGGGTTCCGCTCTTGAGTCATGTCCAGGGCATACATCTGATCTCGAGCGGGTCCGGGGTTTCTTCCTCATGGTCCTATTCCTCGACCACGCACATACCCTCTCCCCCGCGGGGCTGCTGGAGGGAGAGCGAAAGGCGCATCTCCAAACAATTGCGGGAAGTAGAGTCGAATGTGGCCCGGTTGGTTGCATTCAAAGCACACCCGTTCTTGCCTTCCGCCGTGTTGCTGAAACTGTGGAGGTGTAGGTAATGCTGGCGGTTGTGGAACCGGGCACTCCTCTCTAAAGTTCTGGGGGAAACGCCCGCCACCCCTCCGATATCCTCTTCCTCTTTTATTATCAAATCTCCCTCTATTGCTGGGGCCTGCTTCCATCACGCCTTCCGCTGGCCTCTTACCACTTCCCAAGTGGTCCGCTTCCAATCTCTTTGCCATATCAATAATCTCCGCCAGACTAGAGTCCGCTATAAACAAAAGGGCCTGCCTTAGGGGATCTCGCAAGCCTTTGTAGAATCGTTTGGCGTACCCTCTATCATCCAGCTCATAGGAGTCGGCGAATCTAGCCAGGTGCTGAAACTCCCGTTGGTACTCCGTCACCGACATGGACCCTTGCTTTAGTTGCAAAAATCTCTCTTCCAGAGCATCCCGAGCGGCCGAGGGGATGAAATGCTCTAAGAAGGCTTCAGAGAATTCGCTCCAACTAATGTCCGTGTACACTCTTCCACAAAAAGTGGAGCCCATGAGGGACTTCCACCACCTTTTGGCGTGCAACTCTAAGAGTGTCACCACAAGGGTCACCGCCATGTTGTTTGGACATCTTATTCCAACTAACAACTCTTGTATAGTGTCGAGCCACTCTTTCGTACGCACTGCCGACTCTGTCCCAATATAAGCGGGAGGGGAGAGAGCTCGGAAAACGCTTAACCAACTAGATCCCGGACCCTGTTGTTATACAGGTGTCTGCTGAGATTGGGACCTAAAGGCATCCAGAATAGCTGTGAGCGTCTGCCCCAGCTCTGATTATTGGAATTGTGTAGGTACGGGCGGGGCGGGGGTGTCCCTTACTGGCTCAACATGTGCTGGGATCTACACATAAGGTACAAACCTAGGGTTAGGTTGGCTAATCTAAGGTTAAAGATGGAAAACTTAGTGTGAATTAAATATGGGGACACCACTGCTTCCGCTAAGTCAGCTTGTCCCCAAACAGACCAATCAAACGGGGGTGGCACCATTGTAAAGTGACTTTCTCCTTGGAGGATCATAGCAAGCTGATACCATTTGTAAGACCCCCCTCCCGGAACACAAAACACGGCACGAGAGGGGTCTTATGCCCAGAACAGCCGCCTTGCTGTAGTACTAGCACTCGGGCTAGCCTGTACCATAGGACGCCTATCTGCCGGCTACAACCAATATCAGAGAATAACTGCCAACCCAACCATATTAATATGAAAGTCAAATCCATGCCAAGCATATGTCCATAATATTATGGATAAAGAAGCTACAGCAAGCTTCTAATATCAGAGTACGAGAACAAAATTGCCCCGAAGGGCTACAACAAAATCTCTCTCTCACTCACATCTGTAACCGATAGTAGCGACGGTACCGTCCTTCAGGCCCTATCACCCTGGCCTGGCTGTCCGTCTGCATAGCCTGCTGCTCCACCTGCGGGGTTTCCTCCTAAAAAGGAAGACGTAGCAACCGTTAGTCAAAAAGACTAAGTGGTTTCACATCCTCTCCCCCGGCGACTCCTCGGCACCGGGCGGAGAAAGGAACAAGTACAATAAATATATATCAGTAGTATAAGCAGGTGAAGTATGTGTACATATCATAAATAGCAATAGAAACAGTATACAAATGAACAGGGTCTTATTTTACAAATCTACAATCTACAGCAGCAAGAGATTATATATCTAGAACAGTAAGTAACTCAACTTATATGGGTGCCCATACAAGCATATAAGTTGAGGGTCGTTCAGCAGAAAGTAACTCATCGTATAGGAGTGCCCATACAAACTTATACGATGAGGGTCTTGTGTATGTAATGAAGTGCAATGCTATGTATGCAATGCAATGACACACCCATGATCAGGCACATGCAATCGCTATGTCGACACAAACTTATAGTTCCCACTATTCGAGCAGGTAGCTAACCTCTCAGGAATCAACTGTCGTGGCCAAACGGTGACAGTAGAGCGGGCATCTCCACTACTAGGCTGGTCTCCACACTACCTGGCCTAGGCCTCCGTACGCCTCAACGCTAAGAACACAACAACGGAGCTCACCTACGTACTATGGCTCAGCGGGTTCTCTCGGGTAAATATGCACCAAGATCCTAGCCCCGACTGGCCTATGGTATGACACTGAAAGAGCCTCAGAAATGAGCACGAGGACCAAGCCCAACCGTTCACTTAGCATGGAAGGAGCCTCGGGATGTGAACACCGAGGACCAAGCCCAACCGCCCAAGGTCTAATTGTCAACTCCCATCGGTGTGACGATTGGCGAGCCCGTAGACCTGCCACACTATCCTTAACCCGGGATTACGACACCGCGTGTCGACTCACACTGCATGCAATTCCACAATTCATGGCATGGAAGGAGCCTCGGAGAAAGCACGAGGACCAAGCCCAACCATCCAACAAATACGGATGGAGCCTCGGGACGTGAACACCGAGGACCAAGCCCAACCGTTCATGTGGCACGGAAGGAGCCCCGGGACGTGAACACCGAGGACCAAGCCCAACCGTCCAATTTTATCCAACTCAACCTCATTCCCATTAGTGATGGTCTACACCGCACTTGTTAACTTCCACAATGCTACCCGTAGGGAGACGACACTCTAAGCATTGGACTATCCATTCCCTTCCATCAATTCATTATACATCAGGGCCATAGTTTAATCATTTACAAATCCTTCCACATGAATTCAACATATTATAGATAATGCACATAATGGTGATCTACCAAATATAACAAAGCCTTTATTTCACTTAGGCTTGATTCACATCTCGGCACAGGAATTCAAGTCCTCAAACATCAACCCTCACATTACCTCGGTGATTAACACAAAAGAATTCACCCAACCTCGATATGGATTGCAACATCTATTCCATCGAATCCAAGTTCATATTGTAATCACCTAGAATTATATGTAAACTGGTCAGCAACTTTGACTGGGGATTCCCGTGGCTACAGGTATTGCCTGAAAACGTACAACCACTCGTTGGAAAGGTAATTTCAAGGGCTACGACTTTCGTGTTTAGTCGAAAGCCCAGATCTGGTCACATTATACCAGAAATCCAACTCGAAGTCTGCTGCGTACAAGATATAGATTTCCTAGGCATTAACTCCCAACCGCAGCGGATTCAAACGGACTTTCCCGTGGCTACAGGTATTGCATGGAAACGTGCAACCACTCGTTGGAAAGGTAATTTCAAGGGCTACGACTTTTGTGTTTAGTCAAAAGCCCAGATCTGACCCTTTCTTGCTTAAAAGTAGCCAAGAAGGTCGCTGCGTGTAGAACACAGATTCTGCACGCATCTTGAAGCAAAGTGAACGGCATCCGTTCATCTTCCTCCTCAAGCGATTTTCCCCAAATCACAACCAGAAGTTCCTCCACCCTTATTCTCCCTCTGAGGCCATTTCCTCTTCACGAGACCACCCCTATCATCACTTTGAAGTGAGGAGAGGTTGAAGAAGACTAAGCTTTAGAACACAAGTTCTAGCATGGCCTTCCTAGAAAGCTTCATCTCACACATCAAGACTCTTTTGAGTCGATGTCTCGCCTAAGAATAGCTACAAATCTAGCACTAAGGGAGAGGGGAGGAAACTCACCTCATTTTCGGCGTTTCCTCCGTTATCGGCCATGGATCGCGTTACCCTTCTCCGCGGCATCTCTCGGTGCAGACGTTCTTCACGGCAAAGGCGTTTCTCCTCCTCCAAAACTAGCTCCAGCAAGCCTTCCTTCAACGATCCGAACTTCTCCTTCGGCGATCTGCGATATTCCTTTCTCTCCCGCTCCCGTCGGTTTTGCACGGTGACGGCTCGGCAAGAACGATCGGGTGTGATGGCTAGGGTTTGGTTTACTCCTTTTTATATTACATGTTAGGTTAAGTCCCTTCCGCCACGTGTCACTCTCTAATTGGACCGCCCAAATTAGGTTTCATTTAAAGTGACCGGTCCAAGGATCATTCAGCAAGAATCCCGAAGTCCAGTTCAGTCCGCCTGTACAAGACGGCGAATCTGCCTGGGCGAAGAAAACGACCAAGTAAAATTCGGCGGAAATCAGTCGTCATTCTCGCCGATCGGTGAGAATCTTCAGGTCATTCTCGACGATCGGTGAGAACCGTCAGGTCATTCTTGACGAATTCGTCGGGAATCAACAATGATTCCCGATGATTTTCCCTTAGCCATTTTACCGGACATCTGGCGTTGATTGCGTTGAGTATTCTCAGCGATACTCGACGATCGGTGGGTATCACTGGGTATTCTCGGCGATCGGTGAGAATCGTCAGGCATTCTCGACGATTTTCCCTTAACCTACTGCAGTTCTGAGTCCGGCGGGTATCGACCACCGATACCCGTCGAATCGGCGAGTATCAACCTCCATTCTCGACGATCGACGAGCATCGACCTCCATTCCCGTCGATTTTTACTTGGCCGAGTTCCCTCATCTCGGCTACTGGTTAGGGTATCCTTGAACCCAACCCTACACTTATTCAATGCACGTGACACCTCGCGTCAGTGCACCCCGAGCCCGAGTTGAGTCTCTTGACTCAGAACACGTGCGAGGGGCATAGCGCGAATTGGGACGTTACATGGAGCTCCGCTATTGTGTTCTTAGCATCGAGGCATATGGAGGTCTAGGATTGGTAGTGTGAATGCCCGCCTAGTAGTGGAGACGCCCGCTCTACTATCACCGTCTAGCCATGACGAATGGCGCCTGAGAGGTTAGCTACCTGCTCAAAAAGTGGGAACTATAAGTCTGTGTCGACATAGCGGTATGCGTGTGTATGATTATGGGTAAGTCATCATATTGCATTCATAATATTGTATTGCACCGCATAAGATCCTTATTAAATAAGTTTGTGTGGGCACTCTTATATGATGAGTTACTTTATTGTTAAGCCAATCCTTAACTTAAAAATCATTATGGGCATTTTTATAAGTTAAGTTACTTTCCTGTTGTAGATTTATATGCTTAATCGATTGTTATGATTTGAGTAGAATTGCTAGACTAGAATGTATATAATAAAGCTATGCATTGCTGTTATTACAACTCCTAATGTATATATTCTCCACCTGCTTATTATTACTGATTATATATAGTGTACCCTCTTCTTTTCTCCGCCCGATGCCTAAGAGTCACCAGGGGAGAGGATGTAATGGCCACTTAGTATTTATGACTAACGGTTGCTACGTCTTCCATTTTAGGAGGAAACCTCGTAGATAGAGCAGCATGTCATATAGAAGGGCAGCCAGGCCAGGGTGACAGGTCCTGATACGACGTTACCTTCACTGTCATCAGTTATGGATGTGAGTATTTGAGAGACTCGTGATTATTGCCCTTTGGGTAATTTTGGTGTACTATGATATTAAAGAAGTGTTGTAGCTTCTTATTATTATTGTACTTGTTTGGACTTATATACTTGTGTGGATTTTGACCTTTATATATATATTCTTTATGTTTGGTTGGTATGGATGATATTGGTTTTAGCCGGTAGGATAGGCGTCTTGTAGTATCTGTCGACCCGTGCATCGGTGTTACCGCAAGGCATTTATTCTCGGCATAAGACTCCCCTCGGCCCTGTCTTTTGTTCCAGAAGGGGGTCTTAAAATGTCATCATAATAAAGGCCTTGTTATTGAGTAAACCCCTAGGCCACAAGCCGAGCTTTGAGACATTCAACTGTTTCGTCCAGAGCTTGTTTGACAACAAAGACCCATTTACAACTAACACAAGACTGTCCTGGAGGAAGCCGACAAGATCGAAAGTTCGATTTGCCCAAAGGGTAGTAATCCCATCATCAAGTCACACGCCAACCCGGATGTGGAAGAGCCTCTTGCACAGAGTTAGGTACAAAATAAGTTGGATAAATATAGAGAATATTTTAGGAGAGGTGAAGAGTGCTAATGTAGAGACACATAATTTGCTAGGTGGTTAACTGTAGAGGTTTATTCTAGATCGATGGGGTGCTAGATTGCACTGGTAGAAGGTAGCTGCTCGAGGTCACCAGAGTTTAGAGTACGACAAATGTATACACGAAGAGGAGGTTTAGGTGGTACTAGTTCTAGGTGTGGGGTGAGAAGGACGGGTGATAGAGAAGACATTACGGGAATGGTAGGACGAGGTATGGGAGGAGGGCGTAGAGGTTAGGAAGGAGATGAGTGAAATGGTTGGTCCTCAAAGAAGGTGACATCTACCGAGACGACCGCTTTGTCATTAGTAGGAGAATAAAATATGTAACCTTTTTGAGTGCGAGAGTATCCCACAAACATACATTTGGTTGCAAGAGGGGCAAACTTATCCATGTGTGGACCATGATTACCAACATAACAAGTGCATCCGAACACATGAGGCGTTAGGGTAAATAGGGATTTGGAGGGAAATAGTAGACTAAAAGGAGTGGCAAAGTCGAGCACGGAGGAAGGCATGCAATTGATGAGATGACATATTGCCGACATAAAAAAGTTCTAGTATAGTGTGGGGGCCTACATTTGAATCATGACTGACCGAGTGGCATCAAGCAAATGTCGATTTTTCAACTCGGGCACACCATTCTGTTGAGGAATATAAGCATATGATGTTTGATGGATAATGCCAAACTCTGTACATAAATTGTGAATGTCTGGCTAGTATATTCTCGCGCATTATCAGTGTGAATGATTTTTAAGGGAAAGAAGAACTTAGAATGAGTTTAAGTAATAAAAGCACAAAATATATAGGTAAGTTTAACACGATCGTGAAGTAAATATAACCAGGTTAAGCGTGAATAATTGTCAATAAATGTATCAAAGTAACAGTAACCAAGCATACTAGGGGTCTTATAGGGTCCCAAACTATCAACGTACTCTAAAGATAAAAGAGTATCACTCTGAGTACAAGAGGGACTAAAAGAAGTATGATGCTATTTGCCGAAGATGCATTATTCACAAGTAAAATCATGCAAAGAGACATCCAAAAGAGCTCTCTTGAGAATCTGGAGGGGATCATGCCCAAGGCGACAATGTCAATAAATAAAGGAGACAATGGAGAGAACATAAGGGGAACATCTAGGAGATAGAGCCCATTAAAAATCCCCCCCTTACCAATGATATTCTGCATTTGTCGATCTTGCATAATAATAGAAGAAGGTGAAAAAGTAATATAGAAATCATGGTCCTGAGTAGGACGGCTAACAAATAATGGGTTCAATGGAGATCCCAGAACATAAAGAACCAAAGACAGAGAGAGGATGTGTGTGAGAGGTATTTCAGCAGTGCTGGAAACCAGGGAAGTGTCACATTTAGCAACAATGATAAACTTGGGACATGTAGAAAACAAGTATTGAGGGTGTTTCTGTGAAGTAATATGGTGCGTGACACCCAAGTCTACAATCCAGTAGGAGCTCCTGGAGAGACAAGATATACCATCATTGTAGATCGAGGCAACAGATCCAGATGAGCAAGTAATCACCCCTTGGAGATGTATCAGCTGTGTGTGAAATGTATTAATTTCATTACGAGTGGAGGAGGAAGAATCCATTGCAGTAGTAGTAAGAGGAGGCTCAACTGTAGTGGATGCAGCAAGATGTGGAGGCGGAACATGTTTGCGATAGTAGGAGGACTCAAGGTGACTATCCCTACCACAAAACCTGCATTTAAAAGAGGATCTTCCAGTAAGTCTGCATCCCTGAGACGTGTGTGCACGGACCAAAGAACCACGAGCCAAATGAACTAGTTTAGGTTGTTGGAGGAGATCAAGAGAGAGATTCACAAGAGCATCCAGTGGTAGGGTGACCTTCATAAGCATCGATCAAACATTCAATAGAGAGGTAGTTGTGGAGTAAGAAAGAATCTGAGCCCGAACACTGTATAAATGATAAGAAACACATGCCATCATCATGACAATCCCGACCACTTCTTTTTATTCCCGTTGTGAAACTAAATCTATGTTAGAGGGTTGTTGCTGTATCCAGGCCTAAACAAGAGTCTTGGCCCTATAAATAAAGAAGGTCATATCATCTAGTGCCCCCAGATAAAGTGTTTGAAGATAAGTAATGATGTTGAACAAGTGATGAAGACTGTTCTTGACAGAATAAAGTGAGTGGAGATCCTCCCACATTGTCTTGGCCATTTCATGATATATGGCCATCCTATATGGCTCGATGTCCATTGAGTTGAGATTCAATGATTGAACACAACCGTCATCACAAAGTAAATCGTCGGTGGCTGCAGTAGGAGAAACACATATCAGATAATGAAGTCATGTCGTCTGCAATGTATGGCGAAAAGAGTGCACCTATTCCATAAAGCTCCGTTTCCCGTTGAGAGAGATTGTGGTGATCAAGAATTCATTGCAAACTTCAAGAATGGGAGCACCAACATGAGGAAGAAGAGAGGAGGCAGTAGTGGAATCCAATGAGCATCCCCGACGAATAGTGAATGCGGTAAGGCAAGGAGTCTGTGGACTACACAGAAGAAATAAGAAGTCCGTGGACTGCACGGATAAGACAGGTGACCATGCAAGAAAAAGTGAAAGTATGCCTTGCTTCTCGGCAAGATTAGCCAGCAACAAGGGAAAGAACTAGCAGGCGGCTAAGGCAAAGAACTGTGGATTTGGAGCAGACCTTACGACTAGGAGAGATAAGACAATATCAAGGGAAAGAGCAGATCGCGCAAAAGAGATAGGCCGCGAGCATAAAGGAAGAGCCATGGTGAGTAGACCGCATGAAGCAAACATTGGTGAACAAATAGGCCGCGAGCAGAAAGGCCACGAGCGAATAGGATATGATAAAATAGGCGAACAACTATCAGTCTGCGAGCGAACAAGATAATAGTGGGCCAATAAGCAACGTGCGAATAGGCCATGAGCGAACAAATAGCAAACCACAGACTTCAGGAGGATGACAAAATGGGGTTCCGCGTTAGCAAAGCTTGCAGCAAGCACAAGGAGACCGCACAAAAGAGAGGTAAGGACGAAAGCTTGCTGCGAGAAGTAGAAAGAGAGGTGCCCATTAGTTAAGAGACTAGAGATTATAAAAGCCAAGGGGGAGTAGAAGAAAAAACAGCCTTGTACGGGTTGAGAGAGGAGGGCCAGGCAGGCAGTTAGGAAAAAACTAACCATAGGTTAGTCAAAAGGAGAAGGAAGGATCTTTTGCTCTGATACCATGTAGAGTGGTACCGATAAAGGTGCGGGGATAATAATGATCTTATTAAAATCTCCAAAAGTGTATATTTAAATACAAGTTTGTGTACATATATATAGGAAGAGAGAGAGAGAGAGAGAGAGAGAGGGATTCCCAATCCAAAAATGTGGGACTAAACCTGAAGACTAAGTGGGCTTATAATTGGGCTTTTACATGATTTTATCTAACATTCTCTAACAATCTTGAATCTTAAGTGGTGGGACACTTGATGGCTTACTATAAGTGTAAGTTCTCTATACATAGCCATGCATGGTGTAAATGAATGATGTCCAACACTATATGTATGACATTATTATTGTAGAAACACAATCACAAACACCACAAAAATAACTAAATATGAAAACGAAGGTAGTGAAAACATTCATCAGAACCAACATTGTAAATTATATATAGAAATGTCTAGCGTCAAAAAGTAGAAAATATACAGTAAGTACTATATAAGGTCCAAAAGATATATATAAATATAAATATAAATATAAATATAAATATAAATATATATATATATATACAATTATATATATATATATATATATATATATATATATATATATATATATATATATATATATATATATCACACTTAAATGAGGCAATTAAAAGCTAATGAAAAAGTACAAGACTAAGAAGCCGCCCCAAAGACCACCAGGACCTCTAAACCTCTCCAAGAACCACTTACCTAACATTATGGTCAACAATAACATCAGTGCAACGCTCCATTTTCCTCTTTTATGGTATCAAATGAGTGCTTGATGGCATGTATATAAAATGTGAATAGTTAATTCAAAGAAATCTCTAGATGAGGGTGAATTAAGATTTCAAACTATGTATTAAAATATTAACCAGATTCATAAAAACCTAGACAAGCATCCACAAAAACACAATTGTAGAAAAGTATTCACACCACAAGTAATTGTATTAAATAAAATAGAGAAAACACAAATAAAAGTCACATCTCAAATGAAAACAAGAGTTATAGTGGTTCCCTAAAAATCTAGGAACATCAACATTTCTACCACTTTGGTGGGAATCCACTATTCCAACACTGAATCATTTGATAAGGAGTCTCTTAGAACTAATGCCTAAGTCATTTGTTAAGGAGATTCTAAGAACCACACAGTATGAACTTTTGATATGATGATCAAACCAGCAACCGAATCTTAATTAAGAGGGATTCTAAATAGTCTTTTACCAAATAACATGAGTGAAATGAGAAAGAAGTAAATGAAGAGAAGATGTATGAATTATCTTCTTGTATGGATCTTCCATCATTAATATCTTTAAGGATTCCTTCTCACTTAAGTGGATTGGATCTCCTATAATTGATTAATCATTCGTGAAGAAGAACAACTATTATAAGCACTGATCCACACTCCAAAAATTTTGTGCAAAGGAAGAAGAAAAAAAAATTATCGTCTATAAGAAAGTTCTCTTTTACTTCTGTTGTTGTTCTAATATATGTATCCTACTTTTTAAAACTTAGAATATATATGACTTTATCAATTCGAAAATGTTTCCTCTTGATGACTGCCTTTAGAAGGAATAGAATAATATCTTATAAGACCATTCTAAAAGAGTTATCCAATAATCCGGTAAGTCTTCTTTAATATCTTTAAAATACAACTTAAGAAAATCTGTAGAAATTTAATTCCTTGATTATTCTTCTAACTACTCTAATGATTCCAATAAGTTTCAAACTCATAATCTTTAAACAATTCTGAAATAATCTTCTAAATTTTACTTTCTGGATGAATACCGGCACTACGTTAAGTTTGGAATAAAGAAGCGTCAAATTCTGTTTAGAAGAATTATTTGTCAACATAATTTAGAATTTGATATTGTGTTGATTACTTATCGATTCTTGCATCTACTTTTGATTTGGATATGTGTTGAATACACTTCAGATGGTGCGTATAATTCTAGTCGGAGATATATAGACTTATAGTAGACATTACATCGACTTTTATTCGACACAAATTTAACTCAACTGAATTTTTTCATGAATTTTGATTGTCTTCTTTTGCATTTGATTGGAATGACTCCCTAGGACATCTAATGACCAAATTTCCCTCACTATACTGTTGGTATTACCATTGTGATCTGTAAGTGATCAAGTATGTAGCCTCACTACCAACACAATATGAGCCTATCAGGGTTGCATATAAGAACGTGTGGATAAATTGGGAGATTGACTTAGTATGATTTGCTCATATGATGAGTGGAAAAGACTTAACATCACCGGGATTTAGATGCATCGAGTTCGTTGAGACACTCAATGCTTTCATCGAGTCAAGTGTTGACTCGTCGAATGATGGCGTTGATTGTGTTGAGTTTACTCAACGATTCATTAAGTCAAGGATTAGATTTGACGAGTCTGGTTCTCAAGCATTGAGTGCGTTGAGTTCACTCAACGCCTTCGTTGAGTTAAAGGTTGACTCGACGAATCTGGCACTTAGGCATTGAGTGCGTTGAGTCCACTCAACGCCTTCGTTAAGCCAAATGCTTATTCGACGGGTTTGGTGCTGAGAGCGTTGAGAGCATTGAGTTCACTCAACGCCATTCGTCGTATATCTTATGAATACTCGACGATTCATCGAGTATAGTTTGTATACTCGATGATTCATCGAATATGTCATGGGTACTCAACGATTCGTCAAGACAAGGGTTGTTTGCTCGAAAATGCTGGATTCTAAGTCTTGGGTCTGCGAATAGCGACGGGGTGTTCTGTTTATTCCTTTGGGTATAAATAAGAAGGATTTTAGGGTTTCATGAGTGATTCGATTTAACACAGAACAGTAATCCTGAAAAGAACACGAGCCACACTGTGCGATATACCGAGACCTAAAGGCTGGCGGAAGTTGTTTGTCCTTACCGATCCCGTCGCCATTGCCATGCCCTGATTTCGACGAGTGTCACTGCCGCCTCTTCTATAAAGGACCTAGCAGTCCGTGATGATGCAAAGTTTCCTCTCCAGACCTAGATCTTGTTCGACAAGAGTCTAAAGGTTCTCCCATTCGTATGGATTTCCTATAGAGGTACGGACACTATTCTTCACTAAGGACTGTAGCCACTAAGTGATCGGATGATCTCCTGGAGCATTTAGGTTGAGTATAGACTCAATCCCACAGAGGTAAAATTTTATTTACAACACTTTCTTCTTTCTACATGTCCATTGCTAGATCCGAACTTCTTTTGGGTTTTCTTGTTCTTTATTTCCACTGCATGCACAAGTGTTGTGCCATCTAGTAAAACCCAACAGTCGTATCAGAGGGAGGATCCGACAATGGTCGTGGTATCAGAAGTGTTATATCCAGGATGTGTAGATCTGAAAACTTAGAAATGTTCTAAATGCCCGAATCTATTTGTGGGATCTCTCCAAGATTGCATGTGATTTTGCTATGATATCATAATTGATATCCTTGTTACCCCTTGAAAGTAACTATCCGTCTTGTTGGTTTGTGAAACCAAGTATGTTTGATTTTGAATCTCATATAGAGAGACGAGCTTATCTACTTTCTAAGTGGGGTTAGTATTACTAATGTCCAGTGTATGTAAATCTGAATATTTAGAAGGGTTCTAGACGTTCCGATTTAGCCCAGTTCATCAAGTGTTGATGATCCTTCTTATGCACATCTGGGATGCACTTGGATTATGAATGCTGTCTAATTTTATTTTGAGGATCTGCACATTAGTTAATTTTTAACCATGATTAAGTGTTAATGAAAAATCTAAAATCCCTTAAGCAAAATTAAGTATTCGGATGCCTTCCGATGGATGACACTCTTCCTACCTCGATCGATCAAGTGTGGTCTTGCCAAAGCAAGGTGCATTAATCTATCTTGGTAAGGGTGCGGGCGGATAATTGTGATGTCCCATTGTAGATATCAGGTCAGACTTAACAGGGTGAACTCAAAGTTTGAGTTCCCAGAGGTATATGATTGGCATGCACCATATGATGGATGCAATTTGCAAGTGTTGCCTACCTAAATAGCAACATTGTGAGAAAAAAGCCAAAGCTGACTCATAGTGTTAGTAAAATATGGATCTTGTACACTAAGAGAGTTACTCACATAAGCTCTTTGAATTGATATCGGGGGTTATCAGTTTGATAAAAATTATTGGAGTTATTTTGATTAAAGTCCTTATTGAAAGAATAAAATGTATTTTAAAATGTAGTACTAATTTTACATTGCACTGATTCTTGTAGAATTTACATGGCAAGTGGTTCACACTCAACTCTGTCCCTTAGAGCCATCCTTGAGATTTAGAAGTTGAGTGGTATGAATTATTTGGATTGGTACAGGAGCTTGAGAATTCATCTCAGGCAAGAGCGAAAGCTCTATGTTTTGGAAGATGAATCCCTTGAAGAGACTGTCGGGAATGCGTCCCATTTTGATAAGGATGCTTATAAGGAGTATCTTAATGAATCTTTATATATCGAATGGCTCATGCTGGCAACGATCAACTCTGAGCTCCAAAAGAACCATAAGAACATGATTGCAAGGAAATTGACGAGCATCTCAAGAAAATGTTTCAAGGGCAAACTCATTAAGAGAGGTTTGACATAACTAAGGATTTGTTCCAGCTTCAGATGGAAGCTAGAGACCTAGTAGGGACTCACATATTCAAGATTATTGGGTATATAGAGAACCTTGAGAGACTAGGCTTCCCTCTAGGTAGAGAGTTCACCATAGACCTGATCCTACAATCATTTCCGGAAGCTAACAAGAACTAGGTAACAGTATTTTAAATCTAACTTGCTATAAATTTAAACTATACCCTTCACCACGTCTGCCTGTTTGATGGCCTCTGGCTGGCCCAGATTATAGACTTTTGGTTGAGTCGGAGCATAATGGGATGCGGTTGACTCCACCGCCTTGCCAATTTCTTCATAGGTTGCTCCCTGCTTCCTCTCGGACTTTGCACGTCCGCTCCGACAATCTCGGGCATGGTGCCCCAGCTTTCCATAAGTATAACAAGCGCCTGTGGTTCGATTGGTAGTTGCCCCCGAGGCACCTGAGGAAGGGGCTGAACCCGACATCCTATCCTTTTTATTCCATTTACGGAACACCGATTTTGAGGAGTTCGGCAATTTGAACTCCGACCACTTCTCATAAGAGTCCTTCTTAGCCTGAACGTTCTTCATGTCTTTTCCAAAGACCGGGCCGTGTTGACCAAGGTCAGGAAACCCTGTGCCATAGGCCCCGAAAGTAGCAGTCTAGAGTCATCTCTTAGACCTTCATAGAATCGGTTCGTCTTGCGCTCCTCATTAGTGAAGGTAGCGCTTGCATACCGACCTAAACGAGTAAACTCGTGGAGATACTCATCCACAGTACTCTCTCCTTGAACCAACTTCTGGAACTCATTTTCCAAAGAAATCCTCCGAGCTGAGGGAGGTATCGAGCCAAGAACAGTCTCGAAAACTCCTCAATCGAGACGTCAGTCAACTGCCTACCCCTCAGATGGTGTAGCTCCAAGCCTTCCCACCATAGTCTTGCATCACCATCCAACAAGAACGTGGAAATTGTGGTCTTATACCACTCTTCTATCTCAGTAGCAATCAACAGTCTCTTAACCCTGGAGAGCCAATCCTCTGCTTGGGTTGGGGTTCCCGTCCCTGAGAATACTAGAGGATTGAGGCCCATCAAGTGCTTAAGCTGCTTCTCCATTGCTCTCCTAGGAAACACTAGCTCCACTACCACCTACTCCACTCTCCTTGGCTCCGCCGCTTGGAGCGGTACTTGCTCCATAGCAGGGGCATGCTGCTGCAACTGCCTTGTAGGCTACACATTGATCATCGCAAACACAGCCTTTGCTACCAACTATATTGTCTCAGCAGAAGGAGGTGTTGCCGACACATCATTTGGTGCGCTGCTTGCCTCAGAAACTGGACATTCTGACGTCCCAACACCACTCCTGGTCACCTATAATCGTACAAAACACCGATAAGCGACAAAACAACATTGCAAAACGCAATTATAGGAACACGCAGGTTCCTTAAACAAGTGTATTTCCATTCCTATGTGGACTTTCATGGGTTCTTTTCATGTTATAATGATAACGCACACACATGTGCTCACCACCCCTTAAAGTGAATTCGCCCACAAATTCATTTAAGCCAGACCGAAACCGATAGTCTGATACCAAATTGTAACCACCTATCCGTCACAAAGCATATAGCAGTAGGTCCTGCCGGGACCTATCGCCATATACCATGGACAGACTGGTGGGTCACTTAATGAAACCATTCAACCAACACACACATCCTACACAGAGCATCTAACAGAAGTAAATTATTAATTTGCAAAGGAAAGAACCCAGCACAAGCACGAATTTCCACTAACAAAACCCAGCAGGAATGAAATACAATGTACCAAAATGAACTGGCCTTATGGCTTTACAATAGTTCACTTAAATTAAAACAGTGTTTTACAAACTTTGGCTCGCAGGCCGACCACACATGAATTAAATAAGTAAACAACAAGGCCTTCGAGGGACGGCTCAGTAACTTGGGCTTTAGTCCGCTATTTGTTGCTCGGCTCCGCAGCACCTACAAGCATAATTCACCGCAACGGTAGCAAACAAGAATAACGGTCAGCTAAAGCTGACCAAATTATAACGATTTCTCCCCCAAACATGTGGCGACAAAGCTTCTTCCCTGCACTTGTTAGCATATCAGGTAATATAGTTAATAAACACAACATCATAGGTGCATGGACACACTTCCATACACCCCATGCTCTCAGGGCACTTACTCGGTGAACTCGGTCAAAGACGCGGTCTCACCACCTCCCCTTGGACGACAAATCTCATAAGCATTGAAGTCTTTGTGGACAAAGCCGAAGACCCCCCTTCTATGCCATCGGCAGGCCTCTAACACCGAACCACATAGAGCAGGTACGGTTCCCCTTAACTCGTTGCTAACACCGCCACGACACTGAAAATATTCGGCGCGAGTTAAGTTACCCCGTAGCCCGTAACGAACAACAAAAATACATAACCCGATTATGCGCTCAGATGGCTCCCGGGCCACCAATGATGGCAGAATCACGCTTCTACCAAGATTTTCGGGTGCGCCTTGGGGTTAATCCCCAAGGATCTCTGCTACAATATACCACGTAGAAACTAGAAAACAACCAAAGGCACAGAGTCTTCTCCGGCTAAAAATGCATAGTAAATCATCACCGATCCAGACCAACATGTTCGGGTAGGCTTCACACACTATGCCTATGCCCGTACTTCGATTCCGGACTCTAAACAAGGGGGGCTTTACATATCTAACCCAAGGAACACCGCAACTCACTGCACACTCGCGGGAGAGGGTTTTCCCTATACAAAACAAGAAGAGCTTCATATGCTCAAGATGAGAACCATTATCCTAGCATTCCTCTTCGGCGCTATGGAAAACTACATGGATGAAAAGCACCGTGATAATCTTGCCTCCGCAGATCTGGGCTTGGTTTGCAATTTGGCGCTCTGAATCTCCTCCGACAACCAGATCTCCCTCTTCCTCCTTCCTCCTTGCTCTCCCTTATCTCTAGGATTTAGATAGAGAATGAATCCAAAAGAATGAGGGCTTTCCACCCTTGAACGTGCCTTAACCCTAAGATTGGAAAAGCCTGAACCATTAGATCCCAAACTAAGGAAACAAACGGCTGCGATTCAGCCCAAAAAAAACTTCCTGGGGCGAACACGGCTTGTGACACGCCCATGTCCAAGGCCATGTAACTCATTCGCCGCCGAAACAGTCGCGTCCCGAAAAGAACACGGGCACTCGATATGCCCGTGTCAGGCTTGACACACCCGTATCATCCAGTACACGCCTGTGTAGCTGGGCGTGTTCCTCTAGCGACACAGGTCTAAAATTTCCAGGGCATGATACGACCATGTGACATGCCCATGTCATATGTCGTGTGTTAGACATGCCTTGGGACTCGCCCGTGTCCCAGGCCGTGTAGCTACCTTAGCACAACTCGCCAAACGACTCGAGCAAGACACAGGTATTCGACATGCCCGTGTCAAATCTGACACGCCCGTGTCGGACCCGAACACGCCTAGGCTCAAGCCGTGCATCCTCACTAAATAATCATTGAGTGAAAGGCATTGAGTGGCTGACACGCCCTGAGATACGCCCGTATCCCAGGCCGTTTTCACCCCCCCGACGACCGTTAACTGCAATTTCGTCGACCACACGACCATCGCCGAACCGGAGCATGACACGCCCCTGGGACACTCCCGTGTCCTAGGCCATGTCACCTCTACTAAATCCCAGACTTTGCTCAAAATGCCACCCGTCACTCAATTGAGTTTCGGGGCGTTACACTATCATCCATCGCCACTTCCCCCATGGCTCCTAGGCACCGAGCGGGGATGAATAAAGGAGAGGACATGATAGTGGAGAATAACAAAAGCAGGTGACAACGGAACTAATCTAGCAGTTCTTTGAGTATATAAGGCAGTAAGAAAAGTAAGAAAAACTGAACAAGAATTATATAACCTTAACTTATATGAAAACACATAAGCTAAGGGATCTTCCACAAGGCTCCTATCGTATAAAAAGTCCCATACCAATTTATACGATAGGGTGTCAGTTTTCTAGCAAGCATACATATGTATTAATAAAAAAAAACCTTAACTTATAAGCACGCTCGCACGAACTTATAAACCAAGGGGTCTTTTTGTAGGGCCTATTGTATAAAGCGTCTCATACCACTTTATACAATAGGTGTCAAGTTTATATGCAATGGTTATGCTATGATATGCAATTATGCCATGATGTGAACATACAAGTGCAACTCACCCACTCGACTCTGTGTACACAGATCTTTAGTTCCCCCTTTCTGGAGCCGAACCTCCCAGGATATCTCCGTATTGGCAAACATAAGCGGTGGGTTGGTCCTCACCCGCCTCTAAATCGGTAATTGCACTACCAGTCAGACCTATCGTACGCCTCAATACTGGTGCACTAAGCGAAGCACCTGCGTACTCTTGTCGGCTGGCGCCAGACTTTTATGGCGAAGTGCTAACCACACTTGGCGAGTCGACGTATTGGCGTCAGTCCATCGACCCTCCATTTCTTAAGACCCACCACCTTATACTTTATGCACATGCAACCTTAATGTATCATCCACCGAGCCAAAGCTCTCAAGACTATACCGTCCATCACTACCAACAACCGAGCCAAAACTCCCCGGACTATCCTGTCCATCATAATCAATTATCGAGCCAAAGCTCATCGGACTATCCCGTCCGTCACAAAAATCCCCCGGGCCTATAGCCTGTGTGAACCAAGATAACATCCTGAGACATCGAGGTGAGTTAAAGTGAAACCCTAGCTATACTAGTTGCTCTTGAAGTTTATTATTCCTACTATTTAGGTTAGCCCAGGACTGCCCCCGACATACCCCGTGAAGGGCTCTCAAAGGGCACTAGGAACTACAAAGGGCTGAATACCAAAGCTCCTTTTCGCAAGGCACTTATTTTTATTGGTTAATACTCAATTCTCGATCCCTTAGTATTGCCTTGGATCTAATCCTAGTGTGTTTTGATTCTTTCTCTCTCCCCACGGGGAAGACGATGTTTCGTCAACCCGGAGCACCTCTTTACACTAGTCAAACCTCCCATTCCTCATCACAACTCCCGATGATGCACTCATTTCACTTACCAGATCAACACACCAACATCTCAACTTTCTTGGTTCATCTGTACCTTATCAAGATTTTTGCAGTTTTACTAAACGCAGACCATCCTAAGCTATATGATGTATACAATGAGAGGTACTCAATATCCCTATAATAATTATTGGGTGTCTACCATGCCATGATTAGGCAAAATCCAGAATTTCATAATTTTCCTAATTTACTTGATAATTTATTTAATTTTCCTAAGTAATCCAAGACCAAGTTTAAACATGAAGTACCCCTTTAAGACATGTAAATGCTCTACAAAATTTATGAGAATTACATGATGACTATTGAATAGCAAATTCAGAGTCTCCCAATTTTTCCGCAAGGGTTAGGCCTCTAAATCTAATTTTAAATACAACCTACATTAATCATTTTAAAGAGACAAGTACTGCCAATATACTTCTAAAAGTTCTAAGAAAATTCGAGGATGATCATAAAGACATATAAACACTCTAGGTCAAGTTTCATAATTTATCAGTGAATAAAGAACTCTAAACTTGATTTTCTTATAGTAATCCAAGTTAACAAGTTAATGCACTCAGTACAACAATTATTCATCTAAAAATTATAATAAAATCCCTATATGAGCATATTGACCTAGGGACACTACTGATCAAGTTTCACAATTTTTCAACCAATAATGAGCTCTTAATAAATTATTGAATAAGTTTCCATTTTGATGAGCATGTGAAGTATGTACTGTAAATATGTATTTAAAAATTCTAATAAAATTCATACATGAGCATAATAGTCCAAGACTCCCTCTGCCCAATTTTTTTGTGACTTTCCAAAGGACAATGAGTTCACAATATCCAAATAATTATGTAGGGCTAACTCATACATTACAAAGGAAGTACTAAGATTAATATTCCAAAGTTCCCAATTAAATTTCTAGAGGTTCATACTAACCCTATGACTACACCACCCAAGTTTCATCACTGTTCAATGAGTTTTAATAACCTATTCTACCACTATAAGGTCTGTGCCCTAAATTAGGGTTAGGCTTTTGAGTGATTTAACAACTTCTAAATCCAATATGATTTCTACCAGAGGACTCTAAATACACTAGAGTCCTCTCAACCAAATTTCACATCATTTCAAGGTCATTTGACCACATGCCCCTCACAAGACACCAAAAACCATCCTTAGGGTTTGGTCTTGGATCCTAGGGCAAATCTACCCCAATCCACCCTTTCTTCCATGGGAGGGTGTTAAAAGTCATGCCAAGTCAATGGCCTAAATTCCAACCTCTGTTGAGGTGATTTGGCCACCTAAACCCATAAGTGCATTTTTGACCTAAATACCCCTTATTGAGCTAACTCAGGGTTTGCTTGCTTCCAACCTAAATCATCAACAAATGAGATGCAAATTTATACAGAGCCTCATGATGATACCATGGACCACTCACCAAAATTTGGGAGAGTTTGGAGGTCATTTGGTCCCTTAATCAATATACCCAAGAGTAATTAAATAATTTCATAAACTATGAAAATATTGTCCCCAAAGATTCTCATTTTTGGGCAGGACCTAGGTATAAATAAGGGTGACTCACTCTCAAAAATTCAAGTAATTTGGACAAGCTCGGGATAAAGTGGGAGCAATCATTTTAATTCCTTTCAAGCCCTAGGTATATATACCCCATCAAAATTGGTGACCTGGTCAAACCAATTAACCAAATTTACCCAAATCAATTTTAAAATAAAGTAGACCCATAGGGCTACAAATTATATGTTGACCATTTTCTCATATAGAGCCTCTAAGTATTTTTCATTAATTTTCTAAATTGACTATTATCATAATACAAAAAATTCATTTAAAAAGAAAAGGATTTAAATGATCAGCACAGTTCTTGATGCAAGATCCGACGGTTGCTGGATCATCTTCTTCCTCCAGCCGAGGGCCATGATTGGATGAACCTGGAGCATATTCCAAGACATTTTCCCGGCCACCCGTCCACCTCCCTGGTTGGCCACCGCCACCACCACCTCCGTCGAGGTGGTGGCCATCGCTAGGAGGCGGCACGGCCGCTAGAGGGGCGGATTCTAGCAAACCCGACCACTCATTGTTTTGGAAAAACCATGGAAAAAGCATCACCCGATCTGGCTCATTTGAGCCCGATTCGCATCCTAAAAGATTCCTAAGATCTATCCCTAGAAGAAGGAGTAGAGGAGGACCTTGCTCGCGGCCTGGAGACGTGTCGATCGCCAGGATGCCATGGTCGGTGGTGGCACCGCTCAATTCTTGCAACTGCACAGTGGGCTTCCTCTGCTCCTTCAGGTTTTGTGTGGAATCCACTCCTCTTAGTCTAGTTAGTTTTTGAAAATGATAAAAATGGGGGAGGGAAGGGGTCTAGCTGGCGGTGGTTAATGAGAGATTTTGGTAACTGCAATTCTTCTCCCCTAGTTGTTGTTATGGACAGAAAGACTCTTGGCATTCTCCTAACAAACCGATTGAGGTGATTTCAGCAAGAAGAGTGGGCCCTTGGCCTTCCAGGCCATAAATGGCATTTACTCCTCTCTTTCTCTCTCTCCATTAACATGGAATTCGGGTTAAACTATCTTCCACGTGGCATTCTACAATTGGACCGCTATTATTGTTTAAATAAGTGTTAATGAAAGGATCAGGGTCTATTAATTTAGCTTGGAACAATTCAATTAAAGGTCCGGTTCAGCCTATTCATACGAACTAGCAAACAGGGCCGAAAATTTCTTTAAGGAAAAAGCGTTGAGACAAGCCTCCACACTCAAGGCCAAAATCGCTAGGAATTTTCTAAGTATAATGGCGTTGAGTGAGCTCAACTCACTCGACGAGCTCACTCGACGCTATTAAGTCTATGGTGTTTAGTGAGCTCAACTCACTCAAAGCCATAATTCCAGAAAATCCTTACTCAGTATGATGGCATTGAGTGCACTCAACGCACTCAACGCCATTCATCCCACGACATTGAGTGGACTCAGTGCACTCAATGCCCCGAACTAAAAATTATTTCCAAGTAAGATGGCATTGAGTGCACTCAACGACATTCAACCCATGGAGTTGAGTGTACTCGATGCACTCAATGCCCCGAGCTCAACATTCTTCCCAAGTAAGATGGCGTTGAGTGCACTCAAAGCACTCAACACCATTCAGCATATGGCGTTGAGTGCACTCGACACACTCAATGCCCAAGCCCAAGATTCTTCCTAAGTAAGATGGCATTGAGTGCACTCAACACACTCAACTCCATTCAGCCCATGGCATTGAGTGCACTCCACGCACTCAATACCCGAGCCAAAAAACCTGTCTAAGTAGATAACTGATCTACTCGTCGAGTCTTCACTCGATGCTTCCCATGCTTGAGTCATCTTGACCTCTTTTTTGTTGACCCCAATGGGTCCGTAATGATATATTGGCCTCCCTTAGGGTTAGAGGTGCCATTATGGGATCATTGAATCATGTTAAAACCCTAAGGTCCTTTTTAGGATTATAATTGGGATTCTACTACTTACAGACCAAGGTAATTTTCACCTTGAGCCTTGTTCACTTGGTCTTCTTGGATTCCTAGGGTTTTGTCCTGACCTTGTCATGAAAAAACCACTCTTAGGGGTCTAGTTGGAAATGGGATGTTACAAATCCCAATAAACAAAATAATAATTTCATCCTCGAAATTCAAGTTACGCCTATGGGGTTTCTAGTTAGGGTAACTGCTTGTAACATCCCATAGGAAGTTGAATATATACTTTACCCGGAGGGATCCGAGTACCTTTATTGCATTAGATCTAATGGATCCCAGGTATGCTCCTCCTGCCCTTGGTTCGTCTACTGGACCTTGACCAATAAGACCTTCTTGTGCCGCAAGACCCGCACCGCTGTGTCATCTATCCTGACTGGCTCATCTTGTTACCGATTGATCAAAATCTGCCGAGCCATCTATGCCAAGAACCTGTTGTTCCAGTCGTAGTAGAGCCTTCCTTAGAAAGGAGATGTTGAAGACGTCGTGAAAACCCACAAACTCTAGCGGTAGCTCCAGCCTGTAAGCCAATAAGCCGATCCGCACCCGGATCCTGTAACACCCCATATTCCATTGACTGAGCTTCTCCCGCCCGCATACCCGCGAGACTCCATGCACTAGATGTACCTTCAGGAATCATGGTCTCCATCTTAAGACTCTACTTGGCAATATCACGCATCATAATATTTGGTCGGTCTGCACCGGGCCTCTAGTATCTTATCTTGAATTAGTCATACCCAGGTGTCTGGGTTATTCATAAATTCTGAGTCGAGTGCCTTTGGATCCTCGTCCTAGATCCATGATAGTGGAGTCCTGTACCTCCGTACGAGGGTGGAGAGCTGTGTTGAATGTCGGCCGAGAGTACAGATAAGCCTGGACTAACCTTTTCTCATTGGACGTACACAATCCATCCTGATTTGACACGATCACCTTAAGAATGCCATGATAATGGACTTCTACTCCCAAACTTCATGAAACACCCACGAGAGTTTTCTTCTGGGTCAGGGTGACCACAGCTACCTCGGCCAGTCTATCCTTGATGTTCCCTTTATAATTGTGCCCGGAGTGGGGATGAGGAATCCTGTGTATGAAAATACATAATTATACCCTCGAACTTCCACTCTAACTCGGGCAGTGTATGATAATTGTGCCTCTTTCTACACTCCGGGAGATACATGTTCTGAGATACACCATACTTCGGTGATACATCTTAGCGATTAAATTTTTTCCTTCTCAGATATCCTAAATCTTGTTACCCTTTCATCTAATTTTTCGTGATCATAGTTAATCCTCATCTTATCACCAAGTCATTATCTAGGTAATGCTATAGGTCATCATTACAAACAAGTTTTTACAAAATCTTATCTTCGCCCGAATAACGTCAAATTATATCGAATTCAATCTCACAATGTTTGTTATGCCTCATTCTCTAAATTAGGTCTAAGGAAACCCATGTAAATACTAATTCACCCAATAAACAAAGGGCAAGACCCCAATAAACAAAAGGTAAGCCCCAAAAAACAAAAGATAAGCCCCTACCTACCTTGTGCTAAGTATTTTTGATATCACCCTATTATATTCGTCCTAGCTGGGTGCACAATCCCTAGGGCATCAATCTTTGACTTGGGGTTCCAACCTGAAACCTGATGATATACTCCGTACTTTAAACCCTCTGAGTCACATTTACGATAACTTTATCCGGATCAAAATGTTCCCAATCCCAACTCGGTCCCTTACGAACTTAAATTTCTATCTGACCCTCGGTGTTTGTCCTGATGGTTGTCTCCAGGCAATCTTATTACTGGTACTAGGGATGAGACTAAGTGTCTTCTACCATTCTGCTATTAGATTATTGCCCTCTATTCTTCTTAAGGCAGTCCTACCGGTTTGAGTAATCCTTGATATGGACCATTGGGTCGCCTGAGTTTATGTCTTAGGTTGCCATTCTCGTGTTAAACTCCTCATTTATTCTGTTTGGGTATCTCCTTACCTTAACCAAGTTTATACTGAAGGTCTATTTCTGACTATGGCATACTATAAGTTGTCATGGTTAGTCATGAGTCCTAGTGGATTGAGTCTAACTTGTTGGCTAGATAACTATAAGATGAGATCTTCGCAGCCGGAGGTGCTCCCTACTGGGGCAGGGTTTGCCGTAGGCTACAAAGAAGAATTCTAATTAATGAAGACGTGGACTTTTACATGTGATTTCCCTTATGGGCACACCACTGCTTCCGCTGCTTAGTTTGTCACCAAAATAAACTCGTGCTGGGGTGACCCAGGGGTTGTGGACTGCTACTTTTTTGATCGAGGTCTCCTATTATACCACTTGTAAGACCCCATTTTTTTCTTTTTAAACCATCAGGGTCTTAGGCCCAGAATTGCCGCTTTGCGATGGCACCTTCACCCACGAGAAGGTCGCTACTACAAAATGTCAAATCTGCCGGCCAACTCGATCACAATAGTAGCAAATTAATAAGAGCAAGTCCACAACAATCACATATAAAGTTAATAGTCTCCACGAAGGGAGTGTCCATAGATATAATAAAGTACAGAAGTTAGGGCTCATGCCCAGTACATCAAAATCCTTACTACATATCTCTCATAGCGGAAGCAAAACTAAAATAACTACCAGCGACCAGGACTCACAGTCCCAGCTATCTGAACTCCGGTACTAGACTGTCCCATCTCCAAGTGTGTCGACCTCTGAGGCTTCTCCTCCATGTTGGGCTCCGCGGTCCCCTAAAATGATGTGGTTCGAAAACCGTTAGTCTAAAAGACTAAGCCCTATCATCCCCCATGGCTCCTAGGCACCGAGCGGGGAGGAAGAAAGGAGAGGACATGATAGTGGAGAATAGTAAAAGCAGGTGACGACAGAACTAATCTAGCAGTTATATGAGTATATAAGGCAGTAATAAAAGTAAGAAAAACAGATCAAGAATTATGTAACCTTAACTTATATGAAAACACATAAGCTAAGGGATCTTCTGCATGGCTCCTATCATATAAAAAGTCCCATACAAATTTATATGATATCGTGTCGATTTTCTAGCAAGCATACATATATATTACTGAATAAAAACCTTAACTTATAAGCACCCTCGAACGAACTTATAAACCAATGGGTCGTTTTGCAGGGCCTATTATATGAAGCGTCCCATACCACTTTATACAATAGGTGTAAGGGTTATATGCAATGGTTATGCTATGACATGAAATTATGTCATGATGTGAACATGCAAGTGCAACTCACCCACTCGACTCTCTGTACACAGACCTTTAGTTATCCCTTTCTGGAGCCAAACCTCCCAAGATACCTCCGCAGTGGCAAACAAAAGCGGTGGGTTGGGCCTCTCCCACCTCTAAACTGGTAATTGCACTACCAGTCAGACCAATCGTACGCCACAATGCTGGTGCACTAAGCAGAGCGCCTGCGTACTCTTACCGGCTAGCGCACCAGACTTTTATGGCGAAGTGCTAACCACACTTGCTGAGTCGACGTATTGGCATCGGTGCATCGACCCTCCAATACCGAAGACCCACCACCTTATACTTTATGCACATGCAACCTTAATTTATCATCCATCGAGCCAAAGCTACCCGGACTATCCCGTCCGTCACAACTAATAATCGAGCCAAAGATCCCCGGACTATCCTGTCTGTCATAATCAATTACCGAGCCAAAGCTCCCTGAACTATAACGTCTGTCACAAAAATCCCTCGGGCCTACAACCCGTGTGAACCAACTTAACATCACGAGACATTGAGGTGAGTGAAAGTGAAACCCTAGCTATACTAGTTACTCTTAAAGTTTATTATTCTTACTATTTAGGTTAGCCTAGTACTGCCCCCGGCATACCCCGTGAAGGGCTCTCAAAGGGCACTAGGAACTACGATGGGCTGAAGCCCAAAGCTCCCTTTCGAAAGGCACTTATTGTTATTGGTTAATACCTGATTCCCGATCCCTTAGTATTATCTTGGATCTAATCCTAGTGTGTTTTGACTCTTTCTCTCTCCCCACGTGGAAGACGATGTTTCGTCGACCCCGAGTACCTCTTAACACGAGTCAAACCTCCCACACCACATCACAACTCCTTATGAGGCACTCATTTCACTTACTAGATCAACACACCAACATCTCAACTTTTTGGGTTCATCTGCACCTTATCATGATTTCTGCAATTTTACTAAACACAGACCATCCTAAGCTGTATGATGTATACAATGGGAAGTAATCTAAATTATCATCCAATATCCCTATAATAATTATTGGGGGTCTACCATGGTATGATTAGCCGAAATCCAGAATTTCATAATTTTCCTAATTTACTTGATAATTTATTTAATTTTCCAAATAATCCAAGACCCATGTTTGAACATGAAGTACCCCTTTCATACATGCAAATGCGGTACAAAATTTATGAGAATTACATGATGACTATTTAATAACAAAATCAGAGTCTCCCAATTTTTCAACAAGGTTTAGGCCTCTAAATCTAATTTTAAATACAACCTACATTAATTATTTTAAAGACAAGTACTGCCAATATACTTCGAAAAATTCTGAGAAAATTCAAGGATGATCATAAATACATATAAACACTCCAGGTCAAGTTTCATAATTTATCAGTGATTAAAGAACTCTAAACTTTATTTTCTCATAGTAATCCAAGTTAACAGGTTAATGCACTAAGTACATCAATTATTCATTTAAAAATTGTATTAAAATCTCCATATGAGCATATTGGCCTAGGAACACTACAAATAAAGTTTCACAATTTTTTAACAAATAATGAGCTCGGAATAAATTATTGAACAAGTTTCCATTTTGATGAGCTTGTGAAGTATGTACTATAAATATGTATTTAAAAATTCTATTATAATTCATACATGAGCATAATGGTCCAAAACTCCCTCTGCCTAATTTTTTTATGACTTCCCAATGGACAATGAGTTCACAATATCCAAATAATTATGTAGGGCTAACTCATGCATTACAAAGGAAGTACTAAGATTAATGTTCCAAAGTTCCCAATTAAATTTCCAGAGGTTCATACTAACCCTATGACTACACCACCCAAGTTTTATCACTGTTCAATGAGTTTTAATAACCTATTCTATGACTACAAGGTTTGTGCCCTAAACTAGGGTTAGGGTTTTGATGGGTATAACAACTTCTAAATCCAAAAATATTTCTACCAGAGGACTCTAACTACCTTAGAGTCCTCTCCACCAAATTTCACATCATTTCAAGGTCATTTGACCACATGCCCCTCACAAGACACCAAAAACCATCCTCAGTGTTTGGTCTTGGATCCTAGGGCAAATCTACCCCAATCTACCCCATCTTACATTGGAGGGTGCTAAAAGTCATGCAAAATTAGTGGCCCAAATTCCAACCTATGTTAAGGTGATTTGGCCACCTAAACCCACAAGTTCACTTTTGACCTAAATACCCCTTATTGAGCAAACTCAGGGTTTGCTTGCTTCCAACCTAAATCATCTCCAAATGAGATGAAAATATATATAGAGCCTCATGATGACCCCATGGACCACTCTCCAAAATTTGGGAGAGTTTGGGTGTCATTTGGTCCCTTAATTAATTTACCCAGAGTAATTAAATAATTTAATTAATTATGGAAATATTGTCCCCAAAAATTCTATTTTTTGGGCAAGACCTAGGTATAGATAAGGGTGACTATCTGTCCAAATTTCAAGTCATTTGGAAAAAATATGAAGTGGGAGCACTCATTTTAATTCCTGTCTAGCCCTAAGTATAGACCCCACCAAAATAAGTACCCTGGTCAAACCAATTGACCAAATTAACCCAAAACAATTTTGAAAAAAAAGTAGACCCATAGGGATACAAATTATATGTTGACCATTTCCTCATATAGAGCTTCTAAGTATTTTTCATTAATTTTATAAAGTGATTGTTATCATAATACAGAAATTTCATTTAAAAAGAAAAGGATTTAAATGATCAGCACAGTTCTTGATGCAAGATCCGACGGTTGCTTGATCGTCTTCTTCCTCCAACAGAGGGCCATGATTGGCCGAACCTGGAGCTTATTCCAAGACATTTTCCCGGCCACCCGGCCAACTCGCTGGCCGGCCACCACCACCACAACGTTTGTCGAGGTGGTTGCCATCGCTGGGCGGCGGCACGGCCGCCGGAGGGGCGAATTCTGGCGAACCCGACCACTCATTTTTTTGGAAAAACCATGGAAAAATCATCACCCGATATGGATCATTTGAGCCGGATTCTCATCCTAAAAGATTCCTAAGATCTATCCATAGAAGGAGTAGAGAAGTACCTTGCTCATGGCCTGCAGACGTGTCGATCGCCAGGATGCCATGGTCGGTGGTGGCGCCGCTCGATTTCTAGAACTGCACAGTGGGCTTCCTTGGCTCCTTTAGGTTTTGTGTGGAAACCGCTCCTCTAAGTCCAGTGAGTCTTTTAAAGTGATAAAAATGGGGGAGGGGAGGGGTCTAGCTGGCGGTGACCATTAATTAGAGATTTCGGTAACTGCAATTCTCCTCCCCTAGTGGTTGTTATGGCGAGAAAGACTCTTGGCCTTCTCCTAATTGAGCGATTGAGGTGATTTCAGCAAGAAGAGTGGGCCCTTGGCCTTCCAAGACATGAATGACATTTACTCCTCTCTTTCTCTCTCTCCATTAACATGGAATTCGGGTTAAACAATCTGTCACGTGGCATTCTACCATTGGACCGCTATTATTATTTAAATAAGCCATAATGAAAGGACCAGGGTCTATTAATTTAGCTTGGCAAAATTCCCGAAAAGGTCCGGTTCAGCCTATTCATACGAACTAGCAAACAGGGCCAAAAATTTCTTTAAGGCAAAAGAATTGAGACAAGCCTCAACACTCAAGGCCAAAATCGCTAGGAATTTTCTACGTACAATGGCATTGAGTGACCTCAGCTCACTCGATGCTATTAAGTCTATGGTGTTGAGTGAGCTCAACTCACTCAACGCCACAATTCCAGAAAATCCTTTCTCAGTATGATGGCGTTGAGTGCACTCAACGCACTCAACGCAATTCATCCCATTGCATTGAGTGGACTCAGTGCAATCAATGCCCCGAACTCAAAATTATTTCCAAGTAAGGTAGCGTTGAGTGCACTCAACACACTCAACGCCATTAAGGACATGACGTTTAGTTGACACGACACACTCAACGCCCCGAGCTCAACATTCTTCCCAAGTAAGATGGCATATAGTGCACTCAACGCACTCAACGCCATTCATCCTATGACATTGAGTGCACTCGACGCACTCAATGCCCGAGCCGAAGATTCTTCCAAAGTAAGATGGCGTTGAGTGCACTCAATGCACTCAAAGCCTTTTAGCCCATGGCGTTGAGTGCACTCCACGCACTCAACGCCCGAGCCCAAAAACATGTCTAAGTAGATAACTGATCTACTCGTCAAGTCTTGTCGACTCACTCGATGCTTCCCGTACTTGAGTAATCTTGGCCTCTTTTTGGTAAACCCTACTGGGTCCGTAGCAACATATTGGCCTCCCTTAGGGTAAGTGGTGCAATGATGGGATCATGGAACCAAGTTAAAACCCTAAGGTCATGTCTAGATTATAATTGGGATTCTATTACTTGCAGACCAAGGTGATTTTCACCTTGAGCTATATTCACTTTGTCTTCTTGGCTTCCTACGATTTTTTCCCGACCTAGTGATGACAAAACCACTCCTAGAGGTCTAATTGGAAATGGGATGTTACATGTCATGCCCTTAGTCTGGCCTGTGACTAAGGATATGTACCCATAAAATTATAGTTGTCGGGAACTTCTAGAAGGACGAAGGCATGATTGATGTTTCGGGAGGTACACTTCCATTACCCCAAAGTGTCATGGGCATGCCATTTGCAGCAGAATTTGTTAGTCGTGATAGAGGGTGTGTTCAATGAGTTAGGCATGTACTGGGTGAAGGAAGGAAAGACACAAGCATGACTTATTAGATACGAGCATGTACTTGGAAGAACTCATAAAATAGCTTCAGAACATAGCGGCTGGGTTAGACCACTGGATTAAATCGACACGCCCTCAGTCATGGGCTTGACTAAGGGTGTGTACTACCAAATTTTATCAAAATCTCCTGAAATCACTAAAATATGGTAGAAACTAAAGATAAAGTTGTTAGAAAATATTCATAAAAGAAATTTTTAATAAATAAAAGAATATAAAATACTAATAATTTATAAAAAATTAAGCTAAATTTTTACTATAATAATACCTAAATACTATTCATCAGAGACACATAAAAGACATCTCAGAATATCCACACTATTGAAGTCTTTGTTCATGGTCCTTTGCATTTATTTGTTCTTCTTCTTCCATTTCTGGGAGGGGAATGCGTTGGATCTAATAGCTATATTAGAGGGGTGTGAATAAGGGCTTTATAAAGTTAATTATGCTTTAATATTTTTTTTAGAATAATGCTGAGTGATGGAAAATACCTATTTATGTCGCTACCGCTGACACTAGTATTACCTCCCAGTATTAGCTTTTGAGAATTTAAATTCTCTTGAAAATGTGCATAATTAGATTTTTATATTAAGAAGAATTACAGGAAATAAAATCTTAAGGATACGATAAGATGAATAAATGAATTTATTTCAAAGAAAGAATACAATGCTTTGATTTCAATAAAGCTTGAAATTGAGGCTATAAAAATCACTTTTTTATTCCTCACTAGTCCTTCTCCCAAGTAACTACTGGATATAGCCTATCTTACCATAAATATAGCCTCTAGCCTCCCCTAGATCTACACCTAGACCTAATTTCCATACACAAGATTAAAAATTCCCCCTTACATACGGCCTAGCCTCCATACACAAGGCGTTAAATTCATATCTATTTTAGAAGAAAATGAAAGAATACAAAGTAAATTCAAAAATAAAGACTCCATATATTAATGAGCTCTGAAGGAGATGATGAAGAATCGCCAAGAACATCATCGAAGTATAATCCCACGTCCTTCTACTAGTATGATTGTTTAGAATTCTCCTTCTCTATCTTGATCTTCAAGGATGGTGTTGGGAGTGCTTTGTAATTCAAGGATGAAGGATCTCATGTAAGGTAGGAGTTGTAGCTTCAGAAAATGTAAATCTTAGAAAATGAGAACTCCTCTTTAAAAATTCTTGCTAATGCCCAACATTAGCCCATCGGTATCATATCATTTAGACACATAATAAATATTATCGAGAACATGGTAAAGATCATAGAGATTATGGTAGATCATGGAACTACTGCCTACAGCATTGCTAATGCCTAACATTAGCCATAATTGTGCACACTGTGCGCCTAAATCATGATGGCCATGGAAAATCATGCCCTTACTGCTTTGCTGTATTCATAATGTCTGGCATTAGCGCCACCCACTTCTTTATTGCAAAAAATATCTGCCATTATTCTATCGTCTATCAACTATCTGTCATCTTCAGCTATGCTGCCAATGAAAGTCATACCACCTTGTGATAGCCTAAAATTATGAGCACCTTCTTCATTTTGCATTGCACTCTTAGTTATTGTATATATAGATCATGTAAACCATTAACACATGATAATCAAGATCAAATACATTATGGGATTTGTTATTCTCAAACTAAGGGATGTGGAATGCTTGCTCCAACAATCTCCCCATTTTCATAATAACAAATCCTCGAGGAACAAATCAACTAAAAGTGGTGTTTATAATATATGATAAGCCCGATAAACATGCCTACTCCCCATATATGGATGTTCCCCCTATATAGATGCATTTTATATTTTTTTAATTTACTCCTAAATAATATAAATAATAGATTTCATCAATTCCCCCTTTTGGTATTATCAAAAGATGGTGGAGTATTGTTTTTAGCAATATATTTTATTTTGCACTATTTAGAGTTGAAAGTAATTTTAATTTTTAGGGTTACCACTTGCAAAAAAGTAAAATACTAAACATTAAGCACATATAGTAAACCTATCAAAAAATAGTGTAAGCACTCTTTAAAAGGAACATCTTTAAGAATTTTAAAGTACGCATTATAAAGAGTTTGAAGTCAAATAAGAAGATGTTTGAATTTATTTAAAGAGATGCTATTTCATAAAATTGCAAGAATGATTTGAAATATCTTGAAAAGATTGCCTTTATAATGTAACATAATTTGCATTTCAAGAAAAAAAGAACATTATAAAGGTCATGCTTTGCTATCATGTGCATTTACTCAAGTTTGTAGAGAATAGTGTAGATATGATTTTGGGTCCAATTCTCAAGAGTGAAAATTTTATATAAGATAATATTGTATATATAAGGGTGTTTTGATAAAGTATACAAGTGTATAAATCAATGCACATGAAAACATGTAATGCAAGAATACAACTTATAATATAACTAGTTTTACTTCCACATATTTCAATGCATTAAAAGATTTTTTTAAAAAGAAAAGTGGTGTAATTTTGTTTGCAAACAATACTTTATAATTCTTTCCAAGGTGCACAATCTGACAATGCTCATTAAAACTTAACGGGATGGTGAGTACTTCTTGGTGGAGTTATCCTTATCATACATTTTTTTTTCATTTTAACTTTTTTCTATATTTCACGAAGGACTCCGAATTCACTCATTTTGCAAAAATAGAAATTTTATTTTTCAACCACATTTCTCTAATAACAAGTGCATGGATACAGAGAATTATAAGAAATAATTCAATGTTATATAGGTAAACTATTTATGTTATTCAATATGTTAAGTTATTATACTGCACAATCATGCAAGAATAAGATTAAAAACACACGTAGGATATCCTAAGTGTGAGTGAGATATTGATTATCAAATATAAAAAATTACTCATACTTAGAGACGTGCGAAAATTATTCTTCACATGTGTTATACAATAAATTTTATTGCACATTATAAAATTATAATAAATGCAAGATATAATAAAAACAATGTTTTAAAAGAAACTTAAAAGTAAAATCAAAAATTACAAATAATCCTTAAATGATAAATGTAATCATCCTTTACTTTAGCAAAGAAATATAAACAATTTTTTAAAGTTTTTGATTTTATAAAAACAAAACAAAAGCTAACAAACAACTTTAATGGAATTTTGTTTTTTTGTATTTTGAAACTATTTTATAATTTTATGTATGTTTTTGATTTATATATAAAAAATACAATTTACTTTTTAAAAGCAGTGATAATCCAGTAAAACAATTTCTCAAAATAAAGTAGAGAAGGATCTAAAATTTGAAGAATTAGCCTACCGTCGGCGGTAATGTTAGTGTTAGGTGTTAGAAATATAAATTTGATTTTTCATTTAAATTGCTTATTTTTTATGATTTTTGCTTGAAATTTTATGCAATTATAATTTGTAATTATGTGGACTATAAAATACAACTTGAAAATTGGAAGGATGGGCATAAATTTGCGGATTAAATATTTTTATATTAAGATATCCAAAACTCTCAATTTTAATATTAACTTTTTGAATCTAGTATATGAGAGAGGTTTGGTTAAAATATCCACTAGTTTCGATTCAAATCCTTAAAATCTAATTCTTATAAGTTCCTTTTTAATATGATCCCTAATAAAATGACGTCGAATATATATTTGTTTTGATCTATATTGATGTACGAGTATGTTTATTAAATCTATAGGGCTCTTGTCGTCACAACTTAAGTCTATGTTATTTAGATGTACTCCAAAGTTTTCTAATGTTTGAGTTGTCCATAAATCTTGTGCACAATAACTACCTATTTTAATATATTTGTCCTTGGTGGTGGAGAGAGAAATATAACTCTGTTTCTTACTCGGGCATGATACAAGTTGTAAAACTCCCCTTTTTTGCACCGGGGTCTTATGCCCAGAACTGCCGCTTTGTGGTGGCACTAACCTCCATGAATTTTGCCACTATAAAACGTCGATTCTGTCGGCAAATTCTCAATCATGTACCGCAGAAGAAACATAAGTTATCATATTAATGAAACAAGTCCACAATCATAATGAAATACAATAAGTCCACCAAGATAAAGTTGAACAACACAAATGGGCTTCTGCCCAATACATAAGATCCTCACTACAAAACTTTAGCGGAAGAAATGCTACTAATAACTCACGGATCCCGTGGCTACTATTGCTACTCCTTAGTTAGGTTGGTTCACCTCCTCCTACATCGTACTTTGGTTGTGCAGGGTCCCCTGAAGCTGTACCTTGTCTCCCAGCTTGAGTCCCTGGTGTTATTCCCATCAGGCCATTAGTAAAAAAGACTAAGTCTTGGTCCCCCTCCACTCCCCTTACGTCTCCTAGTCACCATGCGGTGGAGGATGAAAAAGAAGGTATTGAAGGTGGAGAGTAAACAAAAGCAGGTGATAGTGGCCCTAGCTACCATAAGCTAATAATTTCTATCACAATAATTACATGTGTATATGTATGGCCACAAGTAAAGAAATGACACAACAAAAGTAGTAACATGGAGTAAAATTGTAAGTAAAGGAACAACACAATGAAAATAGAACGAGAAGTAATGTAAAGCAGTCAACTACCATCACAGAGGAAGTAACCTTAATTTATAAGGATGCCCATATAAACTTATTGATTAAGGGGTCATTTTGCTAGGCCTAACGTATATAGTCCCATAATAATTTATACGTTAGAGGTATAAGTTTTGCGCAATATTATGTATGATATGAAGTGCCATGCTTGTTAAAAGATATGTCTCACACAAGTGTAACACACTCACATTTCTCTATGCGCACAGACCTTTAGTTCCCCCATTTGGAGTTAACTAAACTCACATGTACCTCTCATAGTGTAAAATGAAGGTAGTGGGTTAGGCCTCCCCACTCCTAGGTCGGTATTCACACTTCCTAGCTTAGACCTTGCATGTTACTCGGTATACCCACAATCAGGTCCTAGAAATTCTCCTACACTGATGCTCACAAATCCACCAGTATTTTGTTGGCTAAGTGAACACTTAAACATGCCGAGTCAACATGTCATCATTAGTGTGAACAACCATCCAATAATGTTGACCCACCATTTTGAGGCACATGCACACATGCTATAAATGAGTTCCCGAGCCGTCGGCTCACTAGACTAACCCATCCATTCCATCAAACTCTGAGTCCACCGCTCACGGGACTAAACTAACAATCCACCCTAAGTAACGTGGTGATTGAATGTGTGACGATAGTTTATTATTGGTTAATATTTTAATCTGCTATATCCTATAGTTTAGGGTTAACCTTGGACTGCCCAGGGCATGCCCGATGAAGGGCTCTCGAGGGCACTAAGAACTACGATGGTCTAAAGTCCAAAGCTTCATTTCCCAGGGCACTTACTTTTATGGGTATTTATTAATTACAAAACCCCTCCCCACATTACACCTGTGCTAACCCGACGTAAATTACAAGTTTAAGGGAGAGTTAATACATCGTTGGCTCTGAGCATAACTCTATCTCCTTGCTACTCAGTATACCTAGCATTTGACCCTAAGGGTGACCTCATCTAGACTCCACAGAAATTTAGGTGCAGCCATTATTTTACTTCCCATGTGAGACCTACAGCTCTACCTTGAATACCTCAAATTACTGTATGTAGACCAAATGAACTAGTTTGAGTGTATGGAAGAGAATACTCCAATTCCTTGATCAAAAACCATATGATTATTTCTAGGGATCTATCATGACATGTTCTTAATCCAGAGATTTGTATTTTTCCTATTTAATTCAGCATTTTTAATAATTTTCCTAAAATCATGCCACTTATGACTTTGAACATGAGGTATAAGTTTCTGATATGCAAACCTCTCACTAAAATTTCTACAACTTCATAATGGCTAAACAACAGTAATGTATGAACTTCATGATTTTTCAAAAATGATTTCTATCATGAATCACAATATTATTCTTTTGATCAAACAGAATTTAATAAAGAGAGTACAAGAGTTTATTATCCAATAATTGTGATATAATTACCAGAGGGCTATAATGATCAAAAAGTTTCACTAATTAAATTCCATGATCTTCTAATTTCATTTAGCCACATACTTACATTTATAAATGAAATTAAACCCTGGGTAATTTGTGAAGGAACCACTACTTAACTTCTTCAAAAAATTGCAATAAAATTTACAAAGCATCATGATGATCTAATAAGTTTACTGTACAAGTGTCATAATTTTTCAGCATTCAATTAGTCAAAAAACTAATTTATTTCGCTAGGCAGTAATATCTAATAGTACAAAATAGGTACTACAATTCTTCAACTAAAAATTATAATAAACTTTGTAGACATATATAACACCAGTATAAGCCCATTATTAAAGTTTCATGATCACCCAATACTTTTTGGTCATGAACTATGCATTTGAAAGAAAAGTTCTCATTCTAAGTATTAAGTGTTTAGAGAGGGAGAATAGCTACAAAATTCCAAATAAATTATCCATGGTGTCTTTCCACCCAATAAATCTATCTACAAAGTTTTGATCCAATTATTGGAGTTGTGACCATACTTTCTTCATTAACCTTAATAGGCAGCCCTAAGATAAAACTAGGTTTTTAAGGAATTCCAACACTATATTCTTCTATAATTATTTATATGGGTGTTTCATGTGATTGTAGTGTAGTGGAAAAGGTTTCACCTTGATTGGTTGAGGGTTAGGTCACTCAACTCCACTGTATGCACTTTTAATGAGCTAGGCTTTGCTCTCTAGGTGACCATCTTTGATCACTAGATTACCTCACCAAATATACCCCAAATGGGCTGAAAGTTTTTTCATGGGCATATAAAGAACCCTCTGGTCATCCACCAGAGTCTGGGCTAAATTTGAGGTCCATAGACCCTATTTTTACCACATGTATGCTTAATTAAATTATTACAAAAACTATAGAAAAATCATCTTCAAAAATTCTAATTTTTGGATATGTTGAGGGTCATGGCCAGACCATCCTTTGGTCAAATTTTCAAGCCATTTTACTTAGTGGGCCACTGGTCCACTCAGTTTAATTTCTGATTAACCTTTGGACACCTTGCACATAAAAGTGTGCTGAGAAAAATCCAGTGAGCCAAATTGGGTTATTCTAATTTTGTATTACACTAGACCTCAAGGGAAAACTTTTCTCTATTGGTAACATATACTGAAAAGGAATATAGCTATTTTTACTAATTAAAACCATTGGACTGATATAATGTGACAAAAATGCAATTAATATTTTATTAAATCATTTTGGTCTGCGCTTATCGATCGAGCCCGATCCAACAGTTTCTGGTCATCATCCCCGATGAGCCAAGGCAAGATATTTCCATGACCTAGAGTTATTCTAGTGCCTTTTCTCGGTTATCCGGCTACCTCCCTAACCAACCACCACCACCACCACCTCCGTTGAGGTGTTGGCTATTTCTTGGCAGCGGCACGACCGTCGGAGAGGCCATTTCCGAGGAACCCGAGAGACTGTATTTCATAGAAAAATCACACTTTTCTCCTCACTTATCGACCTCTATTGAGCCTGATTTTTCCACCTAGTGATTTACAGATCTAGCATAGAGGAAGGGGAAGAGAAATAGACCTGCAAGCAGGCTTGGCGGCGAGTATGGTAGTGGTGTGTCATGATCGATGACCTCCAAGCTCCTCCTTGCCAATTTCTCAATCCTTCACCTAAAGTAGTGATGTAAAGGCTCATTTTCCTTGCTTGAGAGTTTATAAAGATGATAAAGTGGTCAAATTGGGGAGTGGGAGTGTCAAGCCATGAATGGCCATTAATGGACATGAATGGAGGTTTTCGGCCACCTCAAAACTCCTGAAATTATACCCCTAGGTGGCTGGGAAGACCCTTCCATCTCCTCCAAATTGATTAATGGGGATGAATGAGGCCATTAAAGGGGGGTTGAGCGCTCCATGGCCTTCCAAAGCCATAAATGCTCCTCTTTCTCTCTCCTCCCTTTGGGCAAAACTTCCACTTTTTCTCTGCTAGTCACCCCCTCCAGAATTTTAGTTTCATTTTAGGTAATTTACCTTTGTTTGTAACTAATGGGTCACCATAATTAGGCCTAGCCCAATTGGATTGAAGTTGGGTTTGACATTTCTCTCCATTTCGGGCTTAATTAACCCTAGTTAATTAGGCTCAACCCTAGGTCAAGCTAGGGGATATGACTGACCCAATTGGGAGTTCATTCGTCCCTTGATACCACCCAAGTCCATTTCTGACTTGGTGTAATCAATTTGGGTAAAATTAGGGTATTTTGTCCTAACTAGGGTTAGGGTTGACCTTGGTCAACTTTACCTCCTTGGTTGACCCCAATAGGTTGTTAGTGCTCTAAAGGACTCCTTATAAGATTGGAAGAGTGATGGTGGGGTCAAATAGTCAAGTTGGGACCAAAAAGCCAATCCCTAAGCTAGGTAACCACAAATTACTATTTGCAGACCAAGGTGATTTCATCTATTTGGCCTAGGTACGCATGGTCCTCTTGGTATTCTTAGGGCTATGTCATGAACTAGTCATGAAAAAACTTCCCTGGGGTCTGGTTATTTATGGGATGTTACACAAGTGAATGGACTATGAAATGATATCTGCTATTAGTGTTCTTCCGATCTAATGAACATCCTGCATAGTCTGAATCAAAAATCCATGTAAAATAAAGGAATCATTATGTGCATACCATAAGCCTAATCTAGATGTTCTGATTAGATATTTAAAATTTGTTTAACATCTTTTAAATGCGATTTTTTGGGATTTGCTTGAAATTAGATCATTAACAAATGACAAACTCAATATCGGGTCTAGATGCAGACAGATACAATAATGATCATATCATTCCTCTATATATTATATGATTAATATAAATACAAGCTTCATCTTTTCCTAACTTTAGTGATGAACTCATAAAAGTATTAGCTTTCCTTAGATTTTCAAATCCAAATATTGTAAGTATATCATGAATATATTTAGATTGACAAATAAAAATTTCATCTAGTATTTGTGTGATTTGAAATCCTAAAAAATTATAAGTTCTCTTATTAAGATCATCTCAAATTCACTTTTCATCACTAACACTACTTCATTACACAACTCTTCATCACTAGCTCCAAAAATAATATAATTTACATCAATTTGCAAAACAATCAAAACATTATTAATATGCTTAGTGAAGAGTATATTATCTACACTTCCTATAGTATAGTTGTGCTTTAATAAAATGATGTTAATCTTTCAAACCAAGCATGAGACACATATTTCACACCATAATGCGCTTTCTAATTTATATGCATTATTAGGAAATTTTTCATTTAAAAAATCTGGGGATTGCTCATTAAAAACTTCTTCTTTTATGATCCAATTTAAAAATACACTTTTAGCATCCCTTTGAAATAATTTAATCCTCTTAAAAGTTGCTAAAGCGAGAAAAATTCTAGTAAACTCTAAGAGAGAAATGGTGTAAAAGTTCCATCATAATCTACCCCCTCGATTTATGAATACCCTTGTACTACTAATCTAGCTTTATTCCTACTAATCCTAGAGTCACCATCTATTTTTTTATGAAAATTCATTTAACACCTACAACTAGATAATTAGAGGGTTTCTAAATAACTTTCCAAATCATATTACGTTCAAATTGTTCTAATTCTTCGTTCATAGCAAAAACAAAAAAATAATCATTTAAAGTGGTTAAAACATTTTTTGATTTTTTTTTCGATACAAAGCAAAGGTTTGAAAAAGATTAATCTAAATAAGAATGAGTAGTTACCCCTTTTGATGGTTCTCCAATGGTAAGTTCCCTTGGATGATCTTTTATAAATTTAAGCTCACTTGGAGGTACATATTCTCCTTTTTCTTCCTCTTTTTCCTCCTTTTCTTCTTCTTTTTCTTAAAGCAATTCATCATCCTCTTGCTTCAAAGGAGGAAGGGGCTCCTCTTCATTTCCTATTGGATTAATATCAAGACAAGGAACGACCTCCTCAAATATAATATGATTTGATTCTTCAACTATTTTAGTTCTTTTATTATATATTCTATAAGCTTTACTAGTTGAACAGTAGCCAAAAATATTCCTTTTTCACAAAAAGCATCAAACTTTCCTAAGGAATCATTAGTGTTTAATGATAAGCATTTGCAATCAAAAACACAAAAATAAGATACCTTAGGTATGTTATGAAAATATAGCTCTTAAGGTGTTAATTTTAAGAAAGGGTGAAGCATGCCACGATAAATAATATAATATGAAGTATTAATAACTTCAGCCTAAAATGATCTAGGTAACCCATATTCTAAAAGCAAAGTGTGTGCTAGCAATTAATGGGTTCTATTTTCCCTCCCCACTACACCATTTTGTTGTGTGGTTCGTGGAGTGGAAGATTCAAGATTAATTCCTAGATCTATACAAAAAGAACTAAAATTTTCAATTTCAGATTCTCCTCCATGATCTGATCATATACATTTAAATTTTAAATCAAGGTTGTTTTTGAATACAAATGTGTTGGAACCCTAGTTTGGATTTGGGCAAGGAATACTATTAGGATGTTTTTAGATTGACCCAAAATGTAAAGTAAGGGTCATAGGATTATTTCTAGGTATGCCTCAAAAGAAGTCCAGAGAAATCATGCATAAATCAGTTTTGTCAAGAGTAGAAAATCAGTTCGACGATAGTCAAACTCAGCTCGACAATAATCGAACTCAGGTCGACGAAACTTAGAGTTCTATCTCTGAGTTGAGCTCAATGATCTCCGAGCTCCGGTCGACGATCCCTGATCTCAAGACAGAATCTCAACTTGATGCAAAGGTTATTTAGGTCGACGATCTCTAAACTGAGGTCGACGATTTCCTGTGCAGTTTTTCAGACAGATTTCAATAGTTAGCAGAATTTATTTAGGCATTTAATATCTCTCAGATTTAATGCATATAGCAATTCAACAGAAGTAGTGAATGTGATTAATTCCCCAGGCATCTTTCTCTCTCGGGAATGCCTCAACCGTTTCAAGATAGAATTAATTCAAATGTTTGAATACGGCTCGGGGGAATATATTTAGATTGGAGTTTTGCAGATACAATGACAAGAAGAAGAAGTGACTGACAAAAAGACTAAGCAGTAGTCAGAATAGAGATTCTGAAGAACACAACATAGTTCTCTTTCATATAGTGTTCTTCATCATTTGCTCCAGGCTTTCAAGAGATAACAATCAATATCAGTCTAGAAGCTTGCTGGAGAGCAACATCAATATGAAGGCCTATACCCCTAAGCAAAGATTCCACTCCTGAACCATTTTACATCTCAAGGGGAGCTTTGACATCATCAAATCCACCAGTCTTCTCTCAGATCCTTGAATAGAGAAGAACACCATCTTTCTTTCCATCCCATATATACAGGGTTTTAATTCCCTTCAAAATTATTCTGGTTCACAAGTCTCCTTCCAAAAGACATGGGTTGGTTTTTGGGCACCTGATCAAAAGCTCATTGTTAGCAGTCACATGATCAAAACCTGTAGTGGATTCCTATCAGGGTGGTAGAAAAGTGGATGTACCCAGTTTGGGGAACCACTATAAATTTCCTTGTGTTGTCTGGATTGCTTGCTCTATTTCTTTTTTTTATGCTGTACTTACTCTTTTATATAACATATATATATATATATAGTAAATAAGATCTATCCCCTCACTTTCAATATATTTCAAAAACTTTGTTGTTGCTATTTTTAGGTTTCAAAGAACCTATTTCAACTTTGCTTTGTTTTCCTTTTATGTAAATAGTATCCCCACCCAAAGAGGGGGAGATGGTTGGAACCTTAGTTTGGATTTGGGCAAGGAATACTATTAGGATGTTTTTAGATTGACCCAAAATGTATAGTAAGGGTCATAGGATTATTTCTAGGCTTGCCTCAAAAGAACTCCAGAGAAATCATGCAGAAATAAGTTTTTTCAAGAGCAGAAAATCAGTTCGACGATAGTTGAACTCAGCTCGGCAATAGTCGAACTCAGGTCGATGAAACTCAGAGTTCTATCTCTTAGTTGAGCTCGACGATCTCCGAGCTCCGGTCGATGATCGCTGATCTCAAGACATAATCTCAACTCGACGCAAAGGTTATTCAGGTCGTCGATCTATGAACTGAGGTCAACGATTTCCTGTGCAGTTTTTCAGACAGATTTCAATAGTTGGCAGAATTAATTTAGGAATTTAATATCTCTCAGATTTAATTCATATAGCCGTTCAACAACAACAGTTTATGTGATTAATTCCCCAGACATCTTTCTCTCTCGGGAATGCCTCAGCCGCTTCAAGATATAATTAATTCAAATGTTTGAATATGGCTCGAGGGAATATATTCAGATTAGAGTTTTGTAGATACAATGACAAGAAGAAGAAGTGACTGACAACAAGACTAAGTAGTAGTCAGAATAGAGATTCTGAAGAACACAACACAGTTATCTTTCATATTGTGTTCTTCATCATTTGCTCCAGGCTTTCAAGAGGCAACAATCAATATCAGTCTAGAAGCTTGCTGGAGAGCAACATCAATATGAAGGCCTACACCCTGAAGCAAAGATTCCACTTATAAGACCCCATTTTTTAAAAAAAAAATACTAGGGTCTTAGGCCCAGTACCGCCGCTTTGTGGTGACACCTTCACGCCCTGAAGGGTCATCACCACAAAGCGCTGATTCTACCGGCCAATTCGATCACAGAAAAGTAGCATAATAAAGTAAACACAAGTCCACAATAAAATAACATATCAGAGAAATCAAATCTCCACGAAGGAAGAGTCCACAAAATCTAAAAGTACTGAAACTAAGGGCTTAAGCCCGATACATCAAATCCTCACTACATAGTCACTCAAGTGGAAGAAAAATAAATCACTACTGAGATCAGGGACTCACAGTTTCAGCTGTTTGAACTCCTGAGCAAGTCTGCCCTATCTCAAATTGGGCCGACCTCCGAAGCTGCTCCTCTATGCTGGGCTCCACGATCCCCTAAATGATGTGGTTCGAAAACCGTTAGTCTATAAGACTAAGTCCTATCATCCCCCACCCCTTCTCTCATGGCCCCAAGGCATCGAGCGGAGAGGAAGAAATGGGAGGACTTGAAGGTGGAGAATAAACAAGAAATAGATGACAGCTGACCTAAACTAGAAATTTTATAGTATATGTGGTAGTAGAGTAAGTATGAAAAGTAACCTTAACTTATGTGTGGAAACGCATAAGCCAAGGGATCTTATGCAGGGCTCCCATCGTATAAAGAGTCCCATTCTAATTTATATATTGGGGTGTCGGTTATTAACAATAATATATATATATAAAGAATTTGACCTTAATTTATAAACTTGCCCACACAAGCTTATAGACCAAGGGGTGGTTTTGCATGTCCTATTATGTAAGCATCCCATACCACTTATACCATAGGTTTCACGGGTTATATGAAATGATTATGCTATGACATGCTAGTGGGTTATGATGCGATCATGCAAGTGCAACTCACCCACCCGACTCTGTGTACACAGACCTTTAGTTCCCCCCTTTGTGGAGCTTCACCTCCCAGCATACCTCTGTAGTGGCAGACGAAAGCGGTGGGTTGGGCCTCGCCCACCTATAAACCAGTAAAGCACTACCAATCAGACCTATCGTACGCCTCAACACTTGGTGCACGAAGCGGACTCCTGCGTACTCTTGCCGGCTGGGGCACCGGACTTCTGTTGGAGAAGTGCTAACCACACTTGTCGAGCAAACGCATTAGCTTCAGTGCATCGAACACTAACACCAAGGGCCCACCACCTTATAACTTATGCACATGCAATATTAATACGTTTCCCACTGAGCCAAAGCTCCCCGGACTATTCCGTCCGTTCCAATGATCAACCGGGCCTGAGGCCCGCCAGGCTATCCCGCCCTTCAACACAACCACCGAGCCTACCGCTCGAATATCCTAGTCATACTAACTTCCCGAGACACCGGGGTGTGTGAAAGTGAACCCCTAATTATTCTAGTTGCTCTTTAAGATTTATCACTCCTACAGTTTACGTTAGCCCAGGACTGCACCCGGTATACCCCGTGAAGGGCTCTCAAAGGGCACTAGGAACAATGACGGTAGCTGAATCCCATCATTCCCTTTCGCAAGGCACTTATTATTATTGGTTGATTCCCTTACCCATTCCCATTTCATATTACGCTAGATCTATCCTAGGGTGATTTTGACCTTCCCACTCCACGGGATAAGACGATCTTTCGTCGATCCCGAGCACCACCTAACACTAGTCAACCTCACACTCTACTAATCCTATCTTCCAATGATGAACTCCTTTATTTACCCAAACTAGCAACCTTCTAAGGATCCAACTCCTCAAATTTATTATCCATTCTATTTCAATTTCCGCAGTTACTATATGCAGACCCCCCTATACTATATGAGATGTATAAAGGAGGTACTTCAGATTGTCTTCCAAATCTCCTATAAAATTTACCGGAGGTTTATCAAAACAAGTTTAGTCTAAAATCAGAGATTCATAATTTTTATAATTAATTTGATATTTATTGAATTTTCCCAAATGTTTGGCCATGGGCAATTTTGAACATGAAATATATGATCTACTCAAGTAATGGCCACCCAAAAATTTTGATCACAAAATAACAGAGATATATTACTAGATACTAATTTCCATAATTTTTCAGAAAATATTTTACCTCTAATTAATTTATCCAATATAATTCCCTTAATCAAATGTAAAGAAGGAACTATCAAAATTATTCATCAAAAAATTTTATAAAAGTTACAATATCTTAATATGGTACAAAAAGGGTTATTGTGCAAAAATCATAATTTTACAGGCTTGCTAGACACCTAAAATAAATTTAATTATGTTTTCATGGGAAACAATACTTAATTAAGCAACCCATAGAAATAATCTTCCAAAAATCCCATGAAAAATCACGGAGCTTTAAAACATAATAAAAAGTCCTCTGGCTATAGTTCATCAATTTCTAGCAAGTAGTTACTCCATAATAAATTTCTAAGTAAATAATACAAATTACTAAATTGTTAATGAAGTATCCAAAATAGTAATCCTAAATTTATAATAAAATCTCCAGAGCTTGTACTACATTTAAACACTAATCTACCCAAATCTCATCACCTTTCAGTGAGTTTTAGTGACATTTTCTATCACTACAAGGTTTGTGCCCTAAACTAGGGTTAGGGTTTTGAGGGACCTAATCACCTTAGAATCTATTTTAGATTTCTTCCAGAGGATTCTACTTACCCTAGAATTTTCTCTCCAAAGTTTCAAATCCTTTCAAGGTCAACTGACCCATTGCCCTTCACAACCCTCAAAATCCCTCCCTTAGGGTTTGAGTTTGGATCCAAGGGTAAAACCATCCTAAACCACTCCATATTCCCTAAGAGGGTGATAATGGTCCTACCAAGTCAGTGGCCAAAATCACAGTCTCTGTTGAGGTGATTTGACCACTCAAACATCAAAAATAGCTCTTTGACCTAAATAACCCTATAAGGGTATACCTAAGGTTGGATCAACAACTAACCAAAACATCTCCAAATGAGATGAAAATTTTACTAGAGTCCTAACATGCCCTTTAAAACCACCCACCCAAATTTGGGGCAATTTTTAGATTATTAGGACACCTAATTAACTTATTCATGGATTCTTAAATTTTATAAAAACTATAGAAAAATATTCTCCAAAAATTCCCATTTTTTGACAGGCCTTAGGTATAGCTATGGTAGACGCCGTGCCCAAATTTCAGATCATTTGGACAAGTGATGAAGGGTGGGCATCCATTTTCATCTCAGGATAATCCTAGGTATAGGTCCCACCAAAATGGGTTCTGTGGTCAAACCACTTCCCCAAATGAGTTGAAATAAATTTTAAAATAATCTAGACTCGAAGGGCTGCAACTTCTATGACATGCCATTTTTCCTAAAATAGCCTCTAAATGCCTCGTTTAACAACATCAAAATGTGCAAGTTAAAGGGTAACAAATAACAATATTATGTATATAAATATAATAATTAAGTATTATAGTTACTGTTCATCTTCTCAAAAAAACCCGAACCAGCAACCCTAAAATGCATAAAACCTGTAGCTTGCATGATCCAACACCGGCCATTTGGCCACCTCCCTGGACAGCCACCACCACCACCTCCGTTGAGGCGAGGGCTACAGTTAGGGGGCGGCACAACTGCCGGAGAGGCGGTTTTCGGTGAACCCGACCACAATTTTTTTTGGAAAAAACCATGGAAATGAAAACTTGGATCGGCTCAATTGAGTTTGATTCTTGTCCTAAACTATTCCTATGATCTACCCACGAAAGGAGTAGAGGAGGACCTTTGACCGAGCTTGTCGGTGAGTGTGGTGGTGGTGCGCCATGGCCGGTGGTGGAGCTTTCCGATGCTTTGCAACTACACTACCAACTGACTCAGCTCCATTAGTGGGATTGTGGAAACTCCTCTGAGTCCAGGGATGCTTTTAAGAAGGCTAGATGTGGGAGAGGAAATGTCATGGCTTCAAAGCCATTTATGGCCATGAAGGATAATTCCGGCCATGACTTGGGTTCACTATTTCCAGCCTTGAACAGCCATGAAAACCCCTTGAACTTCTCCTATTTCAGCAAGGGAGATGAATCCATTATTTCAAAATGAAGGGAGAAGTCCCTTGGCCTTCCTTGGCCATGAATGACTCTCTTTCTCACTTTCTCTCTCCTCCATTAAAGGGCAAATGGTGCATTCTCTCTCCTAGCCATCATGAATGAATTTGTTCATCTCCCTAGCCTATTGGTAGCTCATAAAATCATTATTATTAATTAAAATAAAGTTAGCCCAAGTGGGGGAAAATGGGCTTGAGCTTGGGTTAACCCATTTGGGCTAATTTGACTTAACCTTAAGGTAGAGTTGACCTTGGTCAACATAACAATTTGGTTGACCCCATTGGGTCATTGGTGACTCATTGGCCTCCTCTAAGGTCTATGCAGGGTTGGGTAGGGTTTAATTGGCACCTTGGAGGTCACTTGACCCTTAGTAAGGGCACTATGACCACTTTGGTACTAGAGTTTACTTGGGTCAAATTGGCCTTTAGGACTGAACCCAATGTGTCCTTGGTGACCCATTGAAACCACTATAGGTCTAGGAAGACCTGGGCAAGGTTGGTTGGGCACATTAGAGACCAACTTCCCTTAGTTAGGGCACCTAGACTAATTTAGGCCTATGGTGGTCCTAGGTCAAATTGGCCACTTTGGGTTGACTCTAAAGGACCCTTAAGGCTCTAGTGGACCCTCTAATAGGTTAGTGATGTTATGGTGGGGACATGGAGTCATGGTAAAGCCCTAAGGTCAATCCTTAGGTTTGGTGATGAGGTTGTGCCATAGACAGACCAAGGTGATTCTAACCTTGGCCTTGATCACCTGGCCCTTTTTAGCTTCCTAGGGTTTTGTAATGACCTAGTCATGACCAAAACCACTCTTAGGGGTCTAGTTGGAAATGGGATGTTACAAATCCCAATAAACAAAACAAAAATTTCGTCCTCGAAATTAAGGTTAAGCCTACGGGAATTTCTATCGAAGAAAAAGAACCTTGTAACATCCCATAATAAGTGAAAGATTACATCACGATGCCATGTTTGCTATGTGAGGTTTAAAGGGAAACAAAAATCTATGACTAATTCGCCCAATTGGCAAAGCCAAGACCCCAATAAACAAAATATTAGCCTCTACTCTTCCTAGGGCAGTTCTACTAGTTTTAAACAGTAAGGTAAGTTGAACATCTTGAGAGGTTGTGAGGTATACCTGACTGAACAGCTCTGGATACTTTTGTCGCATCAGGTCCTGCGGTTCCCAGGTATGCTCCTCCTGGCCATGGTTCCTCCACAAAACTTTGACTAACAGAACCTTCTTGCGACGCAAGATCCGTACTCCTCTATCCTCGATCCGAAGCTGCTCCATGTGAACTGACCGGTCTGAAGCTACCGGCCCATCTGTGGTCGAAATCTGCTGCTTCGGGCGTAGTAGAGCCCTCCTAAGTGAAGAAATATGGAACACGTGGTGTAAACCTGTCAGTTCTAGTGGCAACTCTAGCCTGTAAGCAAGGGGCCCGATCCGCTCCAGGATCCTGTAAGGGCCCATATACCTAGGGCTGAGCTTCTTCTTCCGACCACGCACCCGTGAAACTCCATGCATGGACCGGATCTTCAAGAAAACGCGGTCTCCCACCTGAAACTCTACCTAACGATGTCGGGCGTTGTAATACTTAGCCTATTGGCTCTGCGCCTCCATCATTCTGTCCCGTATCAGTCTCATATGAGCCTCGTTGTCTTCGACAAAATCTTATACCAACACCTTCGGATCCTCGTCCTAAATCCATGAAAGTGGAGTTCTATATCTCCTTCCGTATAAGGCTTCCTAAGGAGACATCCCTATGCTGGACTGGTAGTTGTTGTTATAGTAGAACTCAACTATTGGTAAAAGCTTCTCCCAAGGTTCGTTTCGATCCAAAATGCATAGCCTTAGGAAGTAGTCCAATGTCCGGTTGGTGCGTTCCATATGCCCATCCGTCTGGGGATGAAATGATGTGCTAAAGGTCAGCCGCATGCCTAAGTAAGTCTGCACGGATCTCCACTCCCTTGATGTCAACCGACCATCCCGATCCAACACGATCGTCCTGGGCACCTCGTGGTAACGAATGAACTGCTCTACGAATCTCTGCACTAGTACCCCAACCGAGTCATCTTTTCTGATCGGAATGAATCTGGCCACCTTCGTCAGCCGATCGACGATGACCCAAATCGAATCATTTCCCTTCCGTGATCGGTGGAGGCAATGAATGAAATCCATCGCGATGTCCTCAAATTTCCACTTTGGCACCGGAAGTGGCTGTAGCAATCCTGTTGGGTTTCTGCACTCCGCCTTCACCAGCTGGCATGCCTCACAATGAGTCACAAAGTATGTAATGTCCTTCTTCATCCCCGGCCAAAACATCATCTTCTTCAAGTCTGTTGTCATCTTAGTGATCCCCGGGTGTATAGAATATCTGCTACAATGTGCTTCCGCCATGATGTCCTCCCGAACCTGACCTCCTGCGGGTATATAGACCCTGCCTCTAAAATATAACATTCCATCTCTCAGTGAATAATCTCCCGTCGAATCCTCCTCCAAGGCTTGAAATATCGGCTCTTTCCATGCATCTGTCTTCTGTCCATCCTGGATGCGGTCCCGAATATCATCTATTGCAACCATCGATGCTAGATACTCTATATACAGTTCTGGATCATTCTCGGACACTAGGTATATCTGCATATCCATGAAAGACCGGACTAGCTCCATGGAAATCAGTTGTGGTCCCTTCCCTGAGGTATCTCCTCTCCGGCTCAGAGCATATGCCACCTCGTTCGCCTTCCCGAGATGGTAGTGCATGGTGTACTGGTAATCCGAAAGGAACTCCACCCAATATCTCTGTCTGATGGTGAGTTCCTTCTGCATGTATTTCAAATTCTTGTGATCTGAGAAGATGTCACAGTGAACCCCATAGAGGTAGTGTCGCCAAATCTTCAGAGCAAAGATCACTGCACCCATCTCCAGATCATGCACCAGATAGTTTGTCTCATGTATCTTCAGCTATCGGAAGGTGTAGGCTATTACGTTCTCGTTCTGCATCAGAACGGCACCCATCCCCTTGTAGGAGGCGTCCATGTACACCTAGAATCCCTCCCTTCCCGACGGAAGAGTGAGAATGGGAGCCGAGGTAAGCTGACATTTTAACTCCACAAATGCTGCCTTGCACTATGGAGTCCAAACGAAAGGGGATTCCTTCTTCGTCAGGGATGTAAGAGGGAGTGCAATCTAGGAAAATCCTTCGACGAACTTCAGGTAATATCCGACAAGTCCTAGGAAGCTCCATAAATCCGTGGTTGTCTTCAACGGTTGCCAATCTTGAACTGCGCGAATCTTGGTCGGGCCTACTACCAACCCAGCACCGCTGATAATATGACCTAAGAAGGCCACCTCATTTAACCAAAACTGGCATTTGCTGAACTTTGCATACAGCTGGTGCTCCCATAGACTTTCTAGAGTCAACGTCAAGTATCGTGTCTGCTCCTCCTCCGTCCTTGAGTAGATGAGGATGTCATCAATAAATACGATGATGAATACATCCAAATACTCCTCAAATACCCTGTTCATGAGGCTTATAAATGCTTACAGTGAATTTGTAAGCCCGAAGGGCATCACAGTAAACTCAAACAGTCTGTACCTACTACTGAAGGTGGTCTTCGGAATGTCCTCCTCTCGAATCCGTAGCTGGAAATAACCTGACCTCAAGTCAAGTTTCGAGAAGAAATGCGATCCTTCCAATTGATCGAAAAACTCATCAATCCGTGGCAGCGGGTATGTATTCCGGACCATCAGTCTGTTCAGCACTTGATAATCAATACACAAGCGGAGACTTCCATCCTTCTTCTTGACGAATAGCGTCGGGGCTCCCCACGGTGAAGAGCTTGGACGGACAAACCCTGTCTCTACTAGTTCCTGCAAATGACTTCGGAACTCTGTTAACTCCTTCGGGGCCATCCGGTAAGGGGACCTAAATTCCGGCTTGGGCCCCGACACAAGCTGTATCTGGAAGTCTTGCTCTCGTGTGGAGGTAGTCCTGATAGTTTCTCTTGGAAGACGTCAGTAAAATCTCGCACCATAGGGATGTCTGTCACAGACTCCTTTACCTCCGCCATCTCAAATAAAATCTTATATACCTCCTCTCCCTGCAGATGGGCCTTATCGGCCTGTATTGAAGATAAGAGTATACGAGAGGCAGGTCTTATAGCTTTGATGACAATGAAAGAGTCCCCGTGCAACACGATGATCCTCTTTGCTTGGCAATAATTCTGGGCCATGTTGCAGTACAGCCATACCATGCCCAGGATTAAGTCGTAGTCCGTCAACTTCAAAAGCATTGCTGGAGCCTCAAACGCCCTTCCACCGCTTTCTACCTCCATGTTGAAGTGGTCCGAGGTAAGGAGTTCAGATCCATCGGGTAGTCACGCCCTCATCTCCGAGCCCGTGAATCGATCCACGCCTTCCAATCCTTCTACGAACATCTCTGACATGAATGAGTGAGAAGATCCGGTATCGAAAAGCGTGCGAGCAGGCTTGCTGCTGATGAAGACTATACCTGGGGTGGTTAATTGTCTTAGGATTCTATAATGAGTTTTCGTTCCTATTTATTCTATCTGGTGCAGTTCTACAAATTTGTCAACTGAGAAAGGGGAATTCTTTTTAAATAATGAAACATCTCGGCATACCTACTATGACGTGCTCTGGGTTCTGAGGCTGCGCAAGGTCCAAAGCATACACATACTCTCTTTCTTGTCTACGATCTCCCCACTAGTATCCACGTCTTCGGCCATGACCTCGGCCTCCAAAATACTGCACTGGTTGGGCAGCCGGTGGAGCTGGTGGGGGTGCCCCTCTCATAGGGAAATTTCTGTGGATGTGCCCAACCTGATGGCAGTGGAAGCACTCTGGCGGGGGATATGCCATTCCCACGGGTCTCTAGCCCTCCCGTTTCTAAAGTGGTGGTAGAGCCACCACCACTGGCTCCCTTGTTTCCTGTCTTGCCTCCTGACGAGTCTGGTCCTCGACCCTTCTCCCATCCGTGATACGGGCTCGTCTCTGGTCGTTCCTTGCACCTCGACCCTGATCCTCCGCTGGACATTTCTGTCCCCGAGTAGCTTGCCAATCAGCCTCTATCTTCTTGGCCATCTTTAACATCCGAGGTATTGGCCCATCAGATACGAACAGAAGGGCCTCCCTCAAGTCCTCCCACAGGCCCTTATAGAAACTCTTGATGTATCCTTCCTCATCCAGCTGATAGGAGTCCGTAAACCGGGCTAAATTGTTGAACTCCCGGTGGTATTCCACCACTGTCTTATTGCCCTGCTTCAGCTGCAGGAACCTTTCCTCCAGCTTATCCTTAGCCGACTGTGGAACAAAATGCTCCAGTAACGCGGCCCTAAACTCCTCCCAAGTAATCTCTGCAATCTCCATATTTGCAAAAGTCATGTCTAGCGACGTCTTCCACCATCTCTTGGAGTGAGACTCCAAGCAAGAGACCACCAATGGCACCCTATCTTCCCATGGGCACCGTATCCCAGTCAACATCTCGTACATATTGTCCATCCATTCTTTCATATGAACGGCTGACTTTGTCCCTAAGTAGGATGGGGGAGAGAGTCCTCGGAAGATGCTCAGCCAGTTGGCCCCCGGGTTTTGCTTCGGAGCCGGAACCTGCTGGGCCCTGAAAGCCTCCAGAATGGCTGCCAGAGTCTGCCCCATCTTTGACTGTAGGAACGGAGTGCGGACCGGGGGAGGTGGTGCAACATTCAGATTCTGCTGGACTCCGCCCTGTGGTGTAGGTTGTGTTGGAGGCTGTATATCAAAAACTATACGTAAGCAATTGACTCAAGCCTAATTAGCAGTGGACAATTACTTGTGATCCCCACATGGGAACACCATGCTTCCGCTGCTTAGTTTGTCCTCAAACTAAACCTGTGCGGGGGTGACCTATGAATTTGTGGACTGGTACTTTTCCGATCAAGGTTCCTCTGATACCACTTGTAAGAACCCAATTTTTTTAAAAAAACCAGGGTCTTAGGCCTAGAACCGCCGCTTTGAGGTGACACCTTCACGCCTTGAAGGGTCATCACCATAAAGCGCTGATTCTTCCGGCCAATTCGATCACAAGAAAAGTAGCATAATAAAGTAAACGCAAGTCCACAATAAAATCATATATCAAAGTAATAAAATCTCCACGAAGGGAGAGTCCACAAAATCTAAAAGTACTGAAACTAAGGGCTTAAGCCCGATACATCAAATTTTCACTACATAGTTACTCAAGCGGAAGCAAAATAAATCACTACTAAGATCAGGGACTTATAATCTCAACTGTCTGAACTCCTGAGCTAGACTGCCCTATCTCCAAATGAGCCGACCTCCGGGGCTGCTCCTCCATGCTGGGCTCCACGATCCCCTAAATGATGTCGTCCGAAAACCATTAGTCTATAAGACTAAGCCCTATCATCCCCCACCCCTTCTCCCATGGCCCATAGACACCGAGCGGAGAAGAAGAAAGGGGAGGACTTGAAGGTGGAGGATAAACAAGAAATAGATGATAGCGGACCTATACTAGCAATTTTTTAGTATATGTGGCAGTAAAGTAAGTATGAAAAGTAACCTTAACTTATGTGCTGTAACGCATAAGCCAAGGGATCTTCTGTAGGGCTCCCATCGTATAAAGAGTCTCATACCAATTTATATGTTGGGGTGTCGGTTATTAACAACAATATATATATAAATAATTTTACCTTAATTAATAAACTTGCCCACACAAGCTTATAGACCAAGGGGTCGTTTTGCAAGTTCTATTGTGTAAGCGTCCCATACAACTTATACAATAGGTGAGAGGGGTTATATGCAATGATTATGCTTTGACATGCTGGTGGGTTATGATGCGATCATGTAAGTGCAACTCACCCACCCGACTCTGTGTACATAGACCTTTAGTTCACCCTTTTTGGAGCCTCACCTCCCAGGATACCTTCGTAGTGGCAGACGGAAGCGGTGGCGTTGGCCTCGACCACCTCTAAACCAGTAAAGCACTACCGGTTAGACCTATTGTATGCCTCAATGCTTGGTGCATGAAGCGGACTCCTGTGTACTCTTGCTGGCTGGCGCACCGGACTTCTGTTTGCGAAGTGCTAACCACACTTGCCGAGCCAACGTATTAGCATCGGTGCATCGAACACTAACACCGAGGGCCCACCACCTTATAACTTTTGCACATGCAATATTAATACATTTCCCACCAAGCAAAAGCTCCCCGGACTATCTCATTCGTTCCAATTATCAACCGGGCCTCTGGTCCGCCATGCTATCCCGCCTGTCTCCACAACCACCGATCCTACCACTCGAATATCCTAATAAAACTAACATCCCGAGACATCGGGGTGTGTGAAAGTGAACCCCTAAGTATTCTAGTTGCTCTTTAAGATTTATCACTCCTACAATTTACGTTAGCCCAAGACTGCCCCCAGTATACCCCATGAAGGGCTCTCAAAGGGCACTAGGAACTATGATGTTAGCTGAATCCCATCGTTCCCTTTCGCAAGGCACTTATTGTTATTGGTTTATTCCCTTACCTATTCCCGTTTCATATTATGCTTGATCTATCCTAGGGTGATTTTGACCTTCCCACTCCACAGGATAAGACGCTCTTTCGTCGATCCCGAGCACCACTTAACACTAGTCAACCTCACACTCAACTAATCCTATCTTCCAATGATGAACTCCTTTATTTACCCAAACCAACAACCTTCTAAGGATCAAACTCCTCAAATTCATTATCCACTCTAGTTCAATTTCCACAGTTACTATATGTAGACCCCCCTATACTATATGAGATGTATAAAGGAGGTACTCCAGATTATCTTCCAAATCTCTTATAAAATTTATCGGAGGTCTATCATAACAATTTTAGTCTAAAATCGAAGATTCATAATTTTTCTAATTAATTTGATATTTATTGAATTTTCCTAAATGTTTGGCCATAGGTAATTTTTAACAAGAACTATGTGATCTACTCAAGTAATGGCCACCCAAAAATATTGATCACTAAATAATAGAGATATATTACTAGATACTAATTTCCATAATTTTTCAGAAAATATTTGACCTCTAATTAATTTATCCAAAATAATTCCTTTAATCATATGTAAAGAAGGAAGTACCAAAATTATTCATCAGAAAATTATATAAAAGTTACAAAATCTTAATATGGTACAGAAAGGATCATTGTGCAAAAATCATAATTTTACAGGCTTGCTAGACACCAAAAATAAATTTAATTAAGTTTTCATGGGAAACAATACTTAATGAAGCAACCCTTAGAAATAATCTTCTAAAAATCCCATAAAAATTCGCAGAGCTTTAAAACATAATAAAAAGTTCACTAGCTAAAGTTCATTAATTTCCAGCAAGTAGTTACTCCATAATAAATTTCTAAGTAAATAATACAAATTTCTAAATTGTTAATGAAGTAACCAAAATAATAGTCCTAAATTCATAACAAAATCTCTAGAGCTTGTAATACCTTTAAACACTAACCTACCCAAATCTAATAACTATTCAGTGAGTTTTAGGGACATTTTCTATCACTACAAGATTTGTTCCCTAAATTATGGTTAGGGTTTTGAGGGACCTATTTACCTTTGAATCTATTTTATATTTTTTCCAGAGGATTCTAGCTACCCTAGAATTCTCTCTCCCAAGTTTCAAATCCTTTCAAGGTCAACTTACCCCTTGCCTTTCACAACCCTAAAAAGCCTTCCCTTAGGGTTTGAGTTTGGATCCAAGGGTAAAACAATCCTAAACCACTCCATATTCCCTAAGATGGCGATAATGGTCCTAGCAAGTCAGTGGTCAAAATCACAGCCTCTGTTGAGGTGATTTGACCACTCAAACCTCAAAAATAGCTCTTTGAACTAAATAACCCTATAAGGGTATACCTATGGTTGGATAAATAACTAACCAAAACATCTCCAAATGAGATGAAAATTTTACAAGAGTCCTAACATGCCCTCTAAGACCACCCACCCAAATTTGGTGTTGTTTTGAGATGTTTAGGACACATAATTAACTTATTGATGGATTATTAAATTTTTCTAAAAACTACAGAAAAATATTCTCCAAAAATTCCCATTTTTGGGCAGGCTCTAGGTATAGCTAGGGTAGATACCCTGCCCAAATTTCAGATCATTTGGACAAGGGATGAAGGGTGGGCATCCATTTGAATCTCAGGATAACCCTAGGTATAGGTCCTACAAAAATTCTGTGGTCAAACCACTTATCCAAACGAGTTGAAATAAATTTTAAAATAATCTAGACTCGAAGGGCTACAACTTCATTTACTAGCAATTTTTCCTAAAACAACCTCTAAGTGCCTCGTTTAATGACATCAAAATGTGCACGTTAAAGGGGTAACAAATAACAATATTATGTATATAAATATAATAATTAAGTATTATAGTTACTATTCATCTTCTCAAAAAAAAGCCGAACCAGTAACCCTAAAAATACGTAAAACCTGTAGCTTGCATGAGACACCGCCGGCCATTTGGCCACCTCCATGGCCAGCCACCGCCACCACCACCTCCGTTGAGGTGAGGGCTACCATCGGGGGCGACACGGCCGCCGGAGAGGCGGTTTCCAGCGAACCCAACCACCATTTTTTTTGAAAAAAACCATGGAAATGAAAACTTGGATCGGCTTAATTGAGTCTGATTCTTGTCCTAAACGATTCCTACGATCTACCCACGAAAGAAGGAGTAGAGGAGGACCTTTAACCAAGCTTGTCAGCGAGTGTGGTGGTGGTGCGCCATGGCCGGTGGTGGAGCATTCCGATGCTTTGCAACTACACTACCAACTGACTCGGCTCCTTCAGTGGAATTGTGGAAACTCCTCCTCTTAGTCCAGGGATGCTTTTAAGAAGGCTAGATGGGGGAGAGGAAGGGTCATGGCTTCAAAGCCATTTATGGCCATGAAGGATAATTTCGGCCATGCCTTGGGTTCACTGTTTCCAGCCTTGAACAGCCTTGAAAACCCCTTGAACTTCTCCTATTTCAGCAAGGGAGATTAATCCATTATTTGGAAATGAAGGGAGAAGTCCCTTGGCCTCCCTTGGCCATGAATGGCTCTCTTTCTCACTGTCTCTCTCCTCCATTAAAGGGCAAATGAAGCTTTCTCTCTCCTAGTCATTATGAATGATTTTGTTCATCTCCCTAGCCTATTGGCAGCCCATAAAATCATTATTATTAATTAAAATAAAGTTAGCCCAAGTGGGGGAAAATGGGCTTGAGCTTGGGTTAACCCATTTGGGCTAATTTGACTTAACCTTAAGGAAGAGTTTACTTTGGTCAACATGACCATTTCGGTTGACCACATTGGTTCCTTGGTGACTCATTGGCCTCCTCTAAGGCCTATGTAGGGTTAGGTAGGGTTGACTTGGCACCCTGGAGGTCACTTGACCCTTAGTAAGGGCACTTTGACCACATTTTGGGCTAGAGTTGACTTTGGTCAACTTGGCCTCTAGGACTGAACCCAATGTGTCCTTGGTGACCCATTGACATCACTTTAGGTCTAGGAAGACCTGGGCAAGGTTGGTTGGGCACATTAGAGGCAAACTGCCCTTAGTTTGGGCACCTTGCCCAATTTAGGCATATGGTTGTCCTAGGTCAAATTGGCTACTTTTTGTTGACTCTAAAGGACCCTTAAGGCTCTAGTAGACCTTATAATAGGTTAGTGATGTTGTGGTGGGGACCTGGAGTCATGGTGAAGCCCTAAGGTCAATGCCTAGGTTTGGTGATGAGGTTGTGCCATAGACATACCAAGGTGATTCCAACATTGGCCTTAATCACCTGGCCCTTTTTAGCTTCCGAGCGGGTTTTGTCATGACCTAGTCAAGACCAAAACCACTCTTAGGGGTCTAGTTGTAAATGGGATGTTACACCACTCCTGAACCATTTTAAATCTCAAGGGGAGCTTTGACATCTTCAAATCCACTACTCTTCTCTAAGATCCTTGAACAGAGAAGAACACCATCTTTCTTTCCATCCCATCTGTACAGGGTTTTAATTCCCTTCAAAATTATTCTGGTTCACAAGTCTCCTTCCAAAATACTTGGGTTGGTTTTGGGGCACCTGATCAAAAGCTCATTGCTTGCAGTCACCTGATCAAAACTTGTAGTGGATTCCTACCAGGGTGGTAGAAGAGTGAATGTACCCAGTTTGGGGAACCACTATAAATTTCCTTGTGTTGTCTTGATTGCTTGCTCTGTTTCTTTATTTTTGTACTGTACTTACTCTTTTATATAACATATATATATAACTATAGTAAATAAGATCTATCCCCTCACTTTGAATATATTTAAAAAACTTTGTTGTTGTTTTTTTTATGTTTCAAAGCACCTATTTCAAATTTTCTTTGTTTTCCTTTTATGTAAATAGTATCCTCACCCAAATAGGGGGAGATGGTTGGAACACTAGTTTGTATTTGGGCAAGGAATATTATTAGGATGTTTTTAGATTGGCCCAAAATGTATAGTCAGGGTCATAGGATTATTTCTAGGTTTGCCTCAAAAGAACTCCAGAGAAATCATGCAGAAATCAATTTTTTCAAGAGCATAAAATAAGTTCGACAATAGTCAAACTCAGCTCGACGATAGTCGAACTCAGGTCGATGAAACTCAATGTTCTATCTCTGAGTTGAGCTCGACGATCTCTGAGCTCCGGTCGACGATCGTTGATCTCAAGACATAATCTCAACTCGATGCAAAGGTTATTAAGGTCGACGATCTCTGAATTGAGGTCGACGATTTCCTGTGCAGTTTTTCAGACAGATTTCAATAGTTGGCAGAATTTATTTCGGCATTTAATATCTCTCAGATTTAATGCATATAGTCGTTCAACAGTAGCAGTTAATGTGATTAATTCCCCAGGCATCTTTCTCTCTCGGGAATGCCTCAATCGTTTCAAGATAGAATTAATTCAAATGTTTGAATATGGCTCGGGGGAATATATTCAGATTGGAGTTTTGCATATACAATGACAAGAAGAAGAAGTGACTGAAAACAAGACTAAGCAGTAGTCAGAATAGAGATTTTGAAGAAAACAACACAGTTCTCTTTCATATAGTGTTCTTCATCATCTGCTCGAGGCTTTCAAGAGACAACAATCACTATCAGTCTAGAAGCTTGCTTGAGAGCAACATCAATCTGAAGGCCTACACCCTGAAGCAAAGCTTCCACTCTTGAACCATTCTACATCTCAGGGGGAGCTTTGACATCATCAAATCCACTAGTCTTCTCTTAGATCCTTGAACAGAGAAGAACACCATCTTTATTTCCATCCCATCTGTATAAGGTTTTAATTCCCTTCAAAATTATTATGGTACACAAGTCTGCTTCCAAAAGACTTGGGTTGGTTTTTGGGCACCTGATCAAAGCTCATTGGTGGCAGTCAAATGATCAAAACCTATAGTGGATTCCTACCAGGGTGGTAGAAGAGTGGATGGACCCAGTTTGGGTAACCACTATAAATTTCCTTGTGTTGTTTGGATTGCTTCCTCTATTTCTTTATTTTTGTGTTGTGCTTACTCTTTTATATAACACATATATATATATAATTATAGTAAATAAGATCTATCCCCTCACTTTCAAAATGCATAGTTAAGTAAATTCAAGAAATGCATCAGATTTGGAAGATAAAAATATAGTCCAACAAAATCTAGAATAATCATCAAATAAAACAAAAGTGTATTTTCTACTACCTAAACTAAAAGTGCTAACCGGTCCAAGTAATTCCATATGAATTAATTAAACTGGTCTAGTAGTAGAAAGTACAATTTTTCTTTTCAATGAATTTTTTAAAATTTTCCTTTTGGTAAGGCATGCAAAGAGAAGATAAATTTCAATTAAGCAAAGGTAATCCCATAATTAATTTATCTTTTCACAATTTTAAAATTACCTTTTGTGCTAGAGTGACCAAGACGCATACGCCATAATTCTAACTCATCATTTTTAAGAGTAGAGCATTTTAATGAAGAAAGTGAAAGTTCATGAAAATAATCAATTAAATATTGTGCATTCAATGTGCTATGAGTGCAACATCATTTGTTTTAGAATTTATAATTTTGTAAGGATTTGTAAAAGATTCAAATAAAATATTTAAACCTTTATCACATAATTGATTAATTAAAATTTTATTATAATTTAAACCTTCTACAAATAATACATTTGAAATAGAAAATTATTCGTTGCCCCCGGTACCGATGCCCATAAACCTACCATTGTCGTTATCTACAAAATTCATCATCCCTCCTTTCTTTTTCATGAGGCTAATGAACATTATTTTGTTGCTTGTTAAGTGTTTGGAGCATCTAGAGTCCAAATTAAACACATCTTCTTTACCAACATACCTAAATGGGATATGAGAGTACGGATCTGACTACCGAAGAGGTTCCTCCCATAGAAAAGGTTGAAACCTTTGGCACCCATATCTATTTTAAAACACTTTAACCTTTCTTCCTACACGAGTTCATTGTGTGTCCAAATACATAACATTTGGCACACGATATAAAAGGGGTTGAAACCCTTTTTGAAATTTTGTGTGAAAACTTACGAGAAGATGAGGTAACAACAAGAAATTGATTGAAATTATTATTATTAATTATATGTTTTCTGGAACTGCTGCTTTCACCGGCAGTAATAGTTACCACCAAGCGTTTGTTTCCAAAAACATATCCAAGCCTGAATTTTGCATGTCTATGGCATTGGTTGGCCAAAATAATGTCAAGGGATCTTTTCCCAATTCAAAAATTTTTAATTGACATCTTTAGATCATGAATTTGAGCTTTCTTCCTGGTATTTTCCGTTACAAGCATAACGCACTGATTCACAAAGGTTTTCTTTCCTTCTTCTATTTATGAATGAGAAGTTTTTAAAGTTCTTTTTATGTCTCCTTTTTCCTTAGTAAGAAATTTGGTAGTGAGATTGGACTTATCAAGAGCTTGTTCAAGTTCATTTACTCTTGCCAAGGACTGATTGCACTCTTGGTAAGATACCTTCTCTTTACCTAATAGTTTCACTTATTTAGAAATTTTTTTATTTTCTTTTATCAAAAGTTTATTTTCATATTTTAGAAAATCAGTGTATTTTTAAACTTTTATCAAAATATTTGCAAGTTTGTAAATATTCATTATATAAATAATCATAAGAGGGAGGAGGTACCGAAGTGTAACTTTGGACAATACATTCATCGTTAGATGGCATGTTGTTATTTCCCATGAGGCATATATTTTCCTCTTCTTCATCTCGAGAGGATAAACCACTTGATTTCTCGAAGAGTTTATCCTATGTAGCCGCCTTCAACACCTTCTTCTTCTATTTTCCCTTCTGCCTCTTTGCTATTTGCTCCTTTAGAAACTTTTGGCACTTACTCCAAATATGTCTAGTTTTTTGTAGTGATAACACTCTGATGGTTGTAACGTCTCGATTCGCGCTAGACCCCTTGCATGAGTTTTCAAGTAAAGTGAGTTGACTTGGGCTTAGGGTGCACTGGTGGCCAGGCTTGCACCTAAGCCGGGGAAGTGTCGACTTGATTTTTGGTGTCTTGTTTCTACTGCGCAACTATAGTGGGATACCGTGCGGCAGTAGCATCATCAAGAATTTTTGTTGAGTGTCGACGATTGTCGAGTGTTCACGTTGGTTTTCGAAGATTGTCGAGTACTACTACGTGGGGGTAGTGGGATACTACGTGGCAGTAACGTTCACAGAGTATATACGATGAATGTTTAGTTGAGTCGACGAGCACCAAGTGAACTTGTCGATCGTCGAGTACTACAACACGGTGTTAGTGGGATACCACGCGGTAGTAGCCCTTTTGAGTTATCGGCATATTGCTCAGTGAGTAGTCGCTCGATGGTAGTAATACCGCTGGTGGTAGCATAATGGTGAGATACCACGTGGCGATAAGAAGGATACCGCGTGATAGTAGTAGTATAGATGTCGACAGCTGAGTTGTGGGCTTGGACAGTGGCTTGCGAAATAAGTCACTTTGGAGGTACCACACGACTGTAGCATTCAAACGCGCGACAATAGCTCTCAGATCCGGAAAATTTATGTCTAATCGGCCACTCCTTTATAAACATTATTTGAAGCTTAGCCGTCACTTTCGTCTTCTCTCGGTGCTGAACTTCATCATAGGAGACAAGGATGATGTTGTCATGCCGCAAAGATGAAGGACACGATCCATGATCGGCAATGAGGTGAGCTTCCTACTCTCTCCCTTGGTACTACATCTTTAGATCCAAAGTGTAGGAGAGACATCGCCTTGAGAGAGCTTGATTTGAAAGTTTAATTGAGATTTCTTAGGAAGAAACCACGCTAGAACTTTTTTTCTTGGGCGACAATCGCCGCATGAAAGTCTTCAACCATCTCCTCTCTTCATTACGAAGATGGAGGACTTGGTCTTGTGAAGAACCGAGGACTAATGTGGAATAAAGAGGTAGAGCGATGTTTTTTGTGATTTGTGTGATGGATGGAGGAAGAAGATGAATTGATTCCATTCATCCATCTTTATGATGCGTGCAAAAAGAGTTGTGCAGACATCTGTTTTTTGTACGCATCAGAATTCAAGGCCATGTTTAGGTATGGTCTGCTCTGATTCAAGCCTTGGGCTTAACTTGAATGTTATAGCCCTTGGAACGACCTTTCTAACGGTTCGTTACACGTTTTCAAAGGTGTCCAATAGCCCCAGGAATTTCTAGTCGAAGTGTATTTGCTGTAATAAACTATGTGCAGGTTGTGATTTGTCTAAGTAAACATAGCCGTGTTGAAACCCGATTTCAGGTATGATGGATCTGGATTTGAACCCAAGGCTCAACCTGGAGGTTGTAGCCCTTGAGAATATCTTTTCGATTTGGGAATGCTTATGATTATCGGTGGAATGTAGCTTGTTGAAATCTAGTTTGAGTAAACCACAGTGTGTAATTGTGATATGCAAATTTTTGATGGATTCCTTATTCTATGAATTGAATGCCCAGGAGATTGGATGGTAAATGGTTGATGATAATGTGATAGCCCCTTGCAAGATTACAAAGTTTGGGGAAGAATACTTGATGTGATTGCAAGGAAGTTTGTGAAATGATGTTTGTTATGAATAATTCAATAAGTATAATGTGTTTGTATATGATAATGGAGAAAGGAGTCAGATGAGGTATACCCCACGACCATGTGATGTGTAGAACCTTGGTCTAAAATATTAAAGGGATGATTAGTGTACTCGACTGCTTAGAGTTAAGTTATCCCCCTATGGGTAGTAGTGTGGGACTAGTGTAGTATACAAGGTGGTTTGCCTCCTACGTTAAATGTGAATCCTTGGGTGTTTGGGAGCATGGGAATGTGAAAGGGTTGTAGGTGCGTGTGTGTTGGACCACACAGTGTTGAACATGATATTAAGGGAATTGGCTGGAGCCCTTGGATGTATGAAGGCATGCAAATTTTAATTTTATGGGTTGGTTGTGTGTTGATACACAGTACATGATCCTGTGAAGAGGACTTAGTGGCAAGTCTATGGGCTCGCTAGTCTTCACAACGATGGGAGTTGACAGTTAGACCTTGGGCAGTTTGGCTTGGTACTTCATTGCTCATTCCCGTAGGCTCCTTTTGTGCTAGTAGATGGTTGGGCTTGTCTTTTCTTTGATATTCTCCAAAAGACTCTTTCTGTACCAGTTATAGGCCAATTGGACTGGGATCTTAGTGCACATCTACCTAAGACCCCTTCTGAGCCATAGTACATAGGGGCTCCGCTGTTGTGTTCTTAGAATTGACGCGTATGGGGGCCTAGGCCTTGTAGTGTGGATACCCTCCAAGTAGTGGAGACTCCCACTCTACTATCACTATTTGGCCACAACGGATGACGCCTAAGAGGTCAGCTACCTACTCGAAAAGTGGGAACTAAAGATCTATGTCGACATAGCAAGTGTCTGTGTGTTTGTGTGTGTGTGTGCATGGGTGAGTCATCATATTGCTTTCATATCATAACATTGCATTGCACCGCATGAGATCCTCGTCCTATAAATTTGTATGGTCAATTTTATATGATGAGTTACTTTGATGGACCTAGAAATTTTTATGGGAAATTTTATATGATGAGTTACTTTGATGGACCTAATCCTTAACTTATAAATTTGTATGCGAATTTTTATAAGTTAAGTTAAATACTATTCTTCTGATTAATATGATGTTAGTGTGGATTGTCAATTACTTATTGTTGATTACTGTTCTTACTTGCTTAGTTTAAATATGCTAATACATACATATATGAACCGCTGATTATAATGCTCTTATCATCTATTGATTATATACTATTGTTATATTGAACTCCTCCTTTTCCTCCGCCCGGTTCCTAAGAGTCATTGGGGTGAGTGGATGTGACAGCCATTTAGTCTTTATGACTAACGATTGCGACGAATATAATTTTAGGAGAAAACTCCGCAGATGGAGCAGCAGTGCCATGTACAGAAGTACAGACAGGCCAGGGAGACAGGACCGGATATGATAATACCTTCTCTTCCTTCTATGACTGACGTGAATTTGAGTATTATTATGTAGCCTTTGAGCATTGTCGTGTACTCTGATATTAAAGAAGCTGATGTAGCTTCCTATTATTGATATATCGCTTTTGGACATTTACTTACTGTGATATTGTGACTTCTATGTTCTTCATTTGGTTAGGTTGGCATTATGATATCGGATTAGCCGATAGGATAGGCAGCTTGTGGCACAGATTATACTGTGTGCTGATGCTACCATAAGGTAGCTATTCTGGGAATAAGACTCCCCTCAGCCGTGTCGTGTGTTCCGGGAGGGGGGGTCTTTCAATTGGTATAAGTTTTCATCGATCCTATGATAAAGAAGTCATTGAACGTGGTGTTACCACCGCTCGATTATTCGGTTTGCGGAGTAACCAGATTAGCGAAAGGAGAGGTATGCCAATTTGTGATTCACACTAATTATTTCCACCTGTTACCCTATGTTTAGCAAACCTGACTAAAATTCTTGTTTTGTACGTAGATTCCAGTACACATAGAGCAAATGACAAATATTCTTGTTCCTCTAATCCCTACCCTATTCCAATTGTTAGAGTTAGAGTAGACCTTAACTACAATCTTGGATTCCTACATGTCTTAGCAGGCTCCGGTGTAGCAACAGGCGCTGGGCTCTAATTGGCTGAGTACCTTCCGGGCTCTTTCTCCTCCCATTTACAATGGGAATGAATCAGCTATTTGCATAGAGGAATGGTTAGATGCTGTGAAGAATTGATAAATGGATCCGGTTGTCCAGCCAGTATGGCTATTACTTTAACTGTATCCGTCTTGGAATCATACACAAAGAGGTGGTGGAAGTCCCTTATGTGCTCCACTTTTCAAGGATGTGTATACACTGACATTAGATGGAACAAGTTTTCTGTTGACTTCTTAGAACATTTTGTTCCTTCTACTGTTCGAGATGAGCTCGAAGAAAGATTCCTAGAGTTGAAACAAGGGTCTAGTGAGTCATGGAGTATTAACGGGATTTTTAACACCTTGTTATTTTTGCAGACTCCTACGAATTGAATGATCGCGGATATTTTAAACGGTTATACAAAGGTTTGCGAGATTCCTTAAGGCAAGAACTTTTATTTATAGTCGACTCGAGCCTCACTCAGATAATTGATATGATAAAAATAGTATAGGAAAACTATCTTGGGGTCCAGGCTAGTAGTAAAAGACTGATAGAAGGAGTAGTAGGGGAAGGGTCTATTCAAATAAGACAGCTTGCCAGAGGTGGTGGTGGAAATCGATGAGGAAGCGGCAGACGTTTCCACCTGAATTTTAGGATGGAGCGTCCGACCCGCAGTTAACACTCTCTCCGCCCTCGCAGTTTCAACATCACCAACAATCCGGAGGGCCATTCAAGCAAGTTTGTCTCCAGTGTCATCAGCTGGGCCACATCCGACGTTATTGCTCGCAGTTAGGTGGGAATGTTCCCCCTATTTTTACTCTGACAGCTAAGCGAGGAAGAGGGAAAGTTCATGGACGAGGAGGAGGGCCACAAGGTAGGAACCCTAGAACTACTCGAGATAAGATGTTTGCTCTAGATATGACTCAAGAGCGGAATCCTTGTGATGTGATTACAGGTATTGCATACTTAAATTAACATGTTATAAGCATTCGTCCTTATCTTGCCATAGTTTGTGCTAGAAATCTATCTTTGAGGTTATTATAACTTGATATTTAGGAATTGTGATTGTTAGTGGGAGACCAACCTACACCATATTTGATACCGGTACCACTCACTTGTTAGTCTCGATGGACTTTAGGAAAGATCAAAGTGGTGTACAATACATCACTGGTATCACTCGAAGAGTACGCCTCCCAGACTCCTCCGAGATGAACTTATACGCCAAGTGTGACTTGGACGTATATATTGGTGGGAAGCTTTTCGATACCCCTGAACAATATTGGGGAAGCTAGAATTTGACCTTATACTGGGAATGGCGTGGCTCGATTGGCACCATGCCAGGATTTGTTGTGCGACAAAGAAAATCACCTTGAGGGAAGGAGACTTAGAGATAATTTTCCAACGTATTAGATTTGCACCCAGAATGTTGTTGTGTTCAATTCAAAATCTTAAGGCCCATATGAATGGGGTGAGGTGTATATGATATGTTTTGAACTGAAAGAAATGGTGAAAAACATGATGGATGTAATAGTAGTGCGGGATTTCCTTGAAGTCTTTCCCGAAAAGCTACTTGGATTGTCCCTGCTTAGGGATGTAGATTTGCAAGTTAAACTAGTGTCGGGTGCTAAGTCCATCTCTCAAACTCCTTACAGGATTGCTCCAAAGGAACTAGCTGAGTTCAGAGTTTAGTTGCATGAGTTAGTGGACTCATGATTTGTTCGTCCCTGTTCATCAACTTGGGGAGCTCCTTTTTTATTTGTTAAAAAGAAGGACGAATCATTATGATTATGTGTAGATTATCGGGAGCTCAACTAATTGTTGGTACGGAACACCTATCCTTTGCCCCGAATCGATGAGTTATTCGGTCAGTTGGTGGGAGACACTAGTTTTGTAAACTTGATTTGCGCTCAGAGTATTATCAGTTAAGGATACAAGAAGAAGATATCCAGAAAAGAATGTTTAGCTTGAGATATGGCTTGTACGAATTCACTGTGATGCCATTTGGGCATACCAACAACACATCTACATTCATGAGTTTGATGAAGATGGTGTTTGAGCTGTATCTGGATGCTTTTGTCATCATATTTATTAATGACATCTTAGTGTACTCAAAGACTAAGTAGGAGCATGTTGAGCACTTGGCCTTAGTTTTGAAGAAACTAAAGGAGCACTGCTTGTTTGCAAAATTCAATAAGTGTGAGTTTTGGTTCTGAGAAGTTGCTTTCTTGGGACATGTTATAAGTGGAGCTGGTTTAGCAGTGGATCCGGCCAAGGTGCATGGCATGAAGGAATGGTCTCCTTTGGGGTCAGTGACCGATGTGCGAAGTTTTCTTGGATTTGCTGGATACTATCTCAAGTTTGTTGAAGGATTTTCGAAAATCTCTCTTCCCCTCACAGCTCTGACAAAGAAGGTTGTACCATTTATGTGGACACCCAAATATGAAACTACATTTCAAGGGCTAAAGGACCGTCTTACCTTCACCCCAATCCTTGCCCTACCATCTGGGAAGGTAGGATTCCAGATATATAATGATGCATCTTATCAGGGCATGGGGGCGGTGTTGATGCAGTACGGATATGTGATTGTATATGCTTCCTGACAGCTTAAGAGGCATGAAATGAATTACCAAGTGCATGAATTAGAGTTGGAAGCAGTAGTCTTCGCCTTGAAGATTTGGAGACATTATTTATATTGCGTCCACTATGAGATTTTTTTGGAACATAATAATTAAAAGTACATCCACACTCAGAAAGATTTGAACTTGAGACATCAACGATGGTTGGAGTTTTTATGTGATTATGAATTTACATTGAACTATCACCCTGGGAAGGTGAACTCAGTGGCTGATGCTTTAAGCAGGAAGGCACCTCTATCAAGCCCTGAGACTCAATTGATGGTTATGAAATTGACTGGAGTTCTTCAAGAAATAGAGATTACACCATTGACTAAGGCTTCTCCCGGGGACTATACGGAGTACTTGTTTTCATGAGCATACTTTGTGACATCTGAGATCAGATTTGGGCAGAGCAAGGGAAGGATTCTACTTTGGCCCTAGTGATTCAAGCGATTATGGGAGGATCTGCAGAAATATATACGCTGAATGAGTACCTCGTTTATTTCCATTGCATACTTTATATTATTGAAGGTGGTGGGATCCGGGAAGATATTTTTAGAGAGGTTCACTGCACGAAGTATTCGGTGCATCTCGAAATTTCCAAAATTTCCACTAATTATCGAAGGACCATGTTTTGGCCAAGGATGAAGAGGGATGTCATATACTATGTTACACACTGTGAGGCTTGTTAGAAGGTAAAGGTGGAGTGTAAGAGCCCTGGTGGATTATTACAATCATTACACATTGTAGAGTGGAATTTTGAGGATATCTCTATGGACTTTGTTCACGGTATTCCCAGATCACGATCATGGACTAATTCAGTTTAGGTGATTATGGATCACTTGACCAAGGTTGCCATGTTTATTCCAATGAGGAAAGAGCCTCATGAAGATATGTTGGTAAGTCTCTTTATGGAACAGTTTGTACGGTACCATGGGGTGCCCAAGATGATAGTTTCAGACAATGATAGTCGTTTCACCTCCAAGATATGGAAGGTACTTCAAGCATATTTGGGATCTCGCCTTACTCTTAGCAAGAATATTTACCCTCAGATTGACTGCCAGTTTAAGAGAGCGATCAGAATAATGGAAGATTTGTTGAGCTTATATGTTTTGGATAAGGAAGAGCAATGGGAAATACTTTTACCATTGGTGGAGTTTTCATATAATAATAGCCACCAAGCGAGAATTGGAATGACACTTTATGAAGCACTTTATGGTCGATGGTGCAGGACCCCTTTATCATAGGTTCAAGATGAAGATCCTACAACATTGGGAGTGGAGTATGTTGATGACACCGATGCTATGATTAGATGATTTGGGACCGCATGCTAGAGGTTCAGAGCCTCCAGACGAAGTATTATGATGTGAAGCATAGGTTGGTGGAATTTCAAGTGCGTGACAAGGTATTTCTAAAGATTAGGATGATGCATGGAATATCACATATTCGTGGAAGGAAAAAGCTCAGCCCGTGATACATGGGACCTTATACCATTTTGGTGAAGATTAGTCCCTTAGCTTATAGTTTGGAGTATACCCCGAAGTTGGAGAACTTGCATGATGTCATTCATGTATCCTACCTTAGGAAGGAACTACTTCGGCCTGAACAGTTTGTCTCCACTACGTCTGGCTCCATGGTATCTAATAGATCCATTCTGCTAGAACTAGTGCAGATAGTAGATTCAGAAGTACGAAGGCAAGGGAGAAAAAGTGTTCCACTAGTGAAGATCTTGTACGTGGTCCAACCATTAGAAAGAGGAGTACACTAGGGAGCCAATGAACCTGATGCGGCAGCATTACTCGGAGTTGTTTCACTAAGTAAAATTTAAGCACATACCTTGTAATCTTCGTACTATCTTTTCCGGTAGACTTAGCTCGATTTTAGGGACAAAATCTTTTTGTTGTTTATAGGATTTGTAATGTCCTGGTTTGCGCAATACCCCTAGAGCACAGTTTTAAGTCAATTGAATTTACTTGGTCTCAGGGTGCAATGGTGGCCAGGCTTGCACCTGAGCCAGGGAAGTGCCGACTCAATGCTAGGTGTCTGGTTGCTACCGCAAGATGGTAGTGGGATATTGCGCGGTGGTTGCGGTCATTAAGTGTTCTTGTTGAGTGTCGAAGGTTGTCGAGTGTTTGCGTTGGGTTTCAACAATCGCCGAGTAGTACCGCTATATGGTAGTGGGATACCATGTGGTAGTAGCACTCGTTGATTTTACATGAAGAATGTTGAGTGGATTCGACGATCATCGAGTGGACTTGTCGATCGTCGAGTACTACCGCGCGTTGGTAGCGGGATACCGTTCGGCGGTAGCCCCGCTGAATTATTGCCATATTACTCGGTGAGCAACCACCCGACGGTAGTAATAATGTGTGCGATTACATAGTGGTGAGATACAATAGGGTGGCAAGAATGATGCTGCATGATGGTAGTAGTGCATGTGTCGATAGTTGAGTTGTGGGTTTGGATGGTGGCTTGTGGAAGAAGTCACTTTTGGAGGTACGACGCGACGGTAGCATTCTACCGCACAGTGGTAGCTCTCGGATTCGAAATTTTTTTGTCTAAATGTCCACTCCTTTATAAAATTTGTTCAATACTTAGCCGTCACTTTCTTCTTCTATCAGTGACGAACTTCATCACAGGAGACAAGGTTGACGCCTCCATAACACCAAGATGAAGGACATGATCTATGACCGAAAATGAGGTGAGCTTCCTACCCTCTCCCTTTGTGCTAGATCTTTAGATACAAAGTGTAGGAGAGACGTCGGCTTAAGAGATCTTGATTTGAGAGTTTAATGGAGAATTTTTAGGAATAAACCACACTAGGACTTTCGTTCTAAGGTGCCGATCGCCGCATGAAAGCCTTCAACCATCATCTCTCTTCATTACAAAGATGAAAGACTTTGTCCCATGACAAACTTTAGTCTAATGAGGGAGAAAGGGGTAGAGAGATGTTGGTTGTGCTTTATGTGATGGATTAAGGAAGAAAATGAACCAATGTCATTCATCCATCTTTATGATGCATGCAAAAAGGGTTGTGCAGAAATCTATTTTCTGCGCGTAGCAGACTTCAAGATGTTTTTAGGTATGGTCTGCTCTGATTCAGTTCTTGAGTTTAACTTGAAAGTTGTATTCCTTGGAAAGACCTTTCCAATGGATAGTTACACATTCCAAATGGAGCCATGTAGCCCCAGGAATGTCCTGTTGAAGTGGCTGTGTTGTAATGAACTATGTTCAGGTTGTGATTTGTCTAAGTAAACATGGCCGAGATGAAACTCGATTTTAGGTATGATGGATTTGGATTTGGACCCTAGGCTCAACCTGGAGGTTGTATCCCTTGAGAATATATTTCTGATTTGGGTTTGCTTGTGATTATCGGTGGATTCTAGCTTCATGAAATCTAGTTTGAGTAAACCGCGATGCGTAATCGTGATATGCAAATGTTTGATGGATTCCTTATACCACGAATTGAATGCCCGGGAGATCGGATGGTAAATGGTCGATGATAATGAGAACGCCCCTTAAATGATTACTAGGTTTGGGGAAGAATACTTGATGTGATTGCATGGAGGTTTGTGAATTGATGTTCAATATGAATAATTGAATAAGTATAACATGCATGCATATGATAATGGAGAAAGAAGTCGGATGAGGTATACCCCATGGCCATGTGATGTGTTGAATCCCAGTATTAAATATTGAAGGGATGATTAGTGTAGTCCACTACTTAGAGTTTTGTTATCTCCCTACGGGTAGTAGTGTGGGTCTCAAATATTTAAATTATCTCCTTACGGGTAGCAATGTGAGATGCATTAAATGTGAACCCTTGGGTGCTTGCGAATAGGAGAATGTGAAAGGGTTGTAGGTGCGTGTGTGTTGGACCGCACGATGTGGAACATGATATTAAGGGACTTGGTTTGATCCCTTGGACGTATGACGACATGTAAATGTGAATTGCATGGGTTGGGTGTGTGTTGACACCCAGTACATGATCCTATAAAGATGACTTGGTGGCACGTCTATAGGATCGTTAGTCATCACACCGATGGGAGCTGGCAGTTAGACCTTGGGTTGTTGGGCTTGGTCCTTCGGTACTCATTGTCGAAGGCTACTTCTTTGCCAGTAGATAGTTGGGCTTGGTTCTTCGGTGATATGCTCCAGAAGACTCCTTCCATGTTAGTTATAGGCTAGTTAGGCTACATTTTGGTGCACATCTACCCAAAACCCCTTCTTAGCCGCAGTTCATAAGGACTTTGTTGTTGCGTTCTTAGTGTTGAGGCATATGGAGGCCTAGGCCTTGTAGGGTGGATACCCTCCTAGTAGTGGAGATGCCTGCTCTACTATTATCATTTGGCCATGATGGATGACGCCTGAGAGGTTAGCTACCTGCTCAAAAAGTGGGAACTAAATGTCTATGTCGACATAGCAAGTGTGCGTGCGTGTGTGCATGGGTACTTCATCATATTGCATTCATATCATAACATTGTACTGCACCGCATGATATCCTCGTCACATAAATTTATATGGGCACTTTTATATGATGGGTTACTTTGATGTACCCGACCCTTAAGTTATTAATTTTTACTGGCATTTTTATTAGTCAATTACTTATTGAAGATTACTGTTCATATTTGCTTAATTTTAGTATACTAATACATACATATAAGAACCGGTGATTATAACGCTTTTATTATCTGTTGATTATATACTACTGTTATATTGAGCTCCTCCTTTTTCTCTGCACGGTGCCTAAGAGCTGTTTAGGTGAGCGCATGTGATAACCGCTTAGTATTTATGACTAACGATTGCTACGTCTACCATTATAGGAGGATACCTTATAGATGGTGCAGTAGAAGGGCCTTATGTAGGATGACAACCAGTTCATGGAGATAAGACTTGATACGAGGATACCGTCACTTCCTTCGATGGCTGATGTAAGTTTGAGCATTATAATGTATCCTTTGGGCATTGTCGTGTACTCTAAAATTTAAGAAGCTGATGTAGCTTCTTATTGTTGATGTATCGCTTTTGGAAATTTACTTACTGTGATATTGTGACTTCAATGTTCTTCTTTTTGTTATGTTTGCATTGTGATGTCAGATTAGCCAGCAGGATTGGTGGCTTGTGGTATAGATTAGTCTGTGTGCTATTGCTACCACAAGGCGACAATTCTTGGCATAAGAATCCCCTCCGCCGTGTCGTGTGTTCCGGGAGGGGGGTCTTACATGGTGGCTACTCTTCATCATCGTTATCACTATATTTTCCTTTCTTTGATGGGATCACTTTTTAATGATGTATTTTGATGGTTTAGGGAATTCCATTCACCTAGAGGGGGGTGAATAAGTGTTTGTGCTTTTTAAGGTTTTTAGAATTTCATAACTAAACTAGCAAAGAAACAAAAAACACCATATAAAATATACCGGGAATTATTGTAGTTCCCCAATATAGGTACATCTACATTCCCACATCACTTATCTAATAATATACTAAACAAGGCCAACTTCTTCAACAACTCAGATCCAAAAGTTCTTACACCTCAGAGTCCAAGACTCCAACAACTTAACAACTACAATAGGTTCCCTACAATAGATCCACACCCATGATCATAACTTACAATGTAAAACTCCTGCAACTCAAGTTTTTCCATAAACCTTACCTCAGATCCAACCATAGGATCACACAACTTAGGCTTATACAAAGCCCTACCTAAGATCTCAGATAGATCATACAACAAAAATTTGTTTAAGAATAAATACAAAACCATTTGACTCAATAGAGATTTATCTTGAAATAAATGAATCTTCTTGGCTTTGTTGAGAAAAACCTTTCTTAGAATCAATAGCAGTTCTTCACAGAATCATCTTTGAAAATAAGAACTATGTTAAGTTTATTGTAGGAAGATTTCTTTGCTCTAAGATGATTTAAAGTAGTTGAATCTTGAGCAATGCTAGGAGTACTCTATAATTTTCGTGTAGATATGCTCCTCATAAAAAACTTCTCTCGGTTTTGTGTCGACATTGTTGTTACTATTCTTTTGATTTTTGATTTCAAAATCCAATGATTAGGGTTTCTTCTGCAAGCTTCTTCAACATATATATGACGATTACTTATTAATGGTCCATTATTAATTAACATGTATCATTAGTCTTTCCAGAAATTATTGATTTGAAGTGAACTATCGGTGCTGGCAGTAATTTGAAATTTTGCAATTATAAATTATCACAATGGTATTTCATGTCAACACAACAATATTCAACTAATCACAATTATATTCTTCTTTGACTTAGAGAACTCTTCTATTAAGATGTAAGCTTAATACAATGATAGAGATCCTTCTTAGTTATTCTTGATGTCTTCAAAATGGTTTTGCATTTATTCATAATGGTAAATAACTTTGAACAATTTATCCTTCAATGAAAAACAACATAATGATACTTGAATAGTTGTTCCATGTCATGACGATATTGTTGCATATTGACTATCAACATAATGACTTGCAAGCTTTTTCTTGTCATAACGATATCGTTGTGTATTGACTATCAACACAACGATATTCAAGATTTTCCTTGTCATCATGGTAAGCCTGATACTATGGTTCCACAAAAGAAGTTTGAGTGTGAATTCGATGACATTCTATCTTATCATGATGATATTGTACTTAGACCAATTTTAAGAATCACTTAAATATTCTTTTGATCTTTACTTTTCTCCTGACTTACTGAAATTAAATTATAAGAATTTGCAGTAGTCCTACACATTAAAAAATGATAATTATATATTGAATGTATTTATTAGTGAGTTTAGCTCTTCTTCAAATTTGGAACATTGTGGACAAGATTCCTAACAATCTCACCCTTTTTGAAGAAGTAAGAACCTCTATCAATGATAAAGAACATACAAAGAAAAAAGTAATGATCAACCTCAGAAAAATATATTTAACTAGCAATCATATATTATAGAGAGCAACATCCAACATCTTATATATATATATAATATGTAGTCAAATATTCTACATAAAGAATGAAGCAACATTTTCTTAAAGCCATTTGAGTTTATCTTTCTTCACTTAGAAATCTTCTTTTTGGATTCATTTACCTTTTGCCTTTGTCTTTCAAAGTATATGAATGGATTTGGGAAAATTTTAGAAGTGGCCTTGGGCGGATTAGAATTGTCCTTGTTGGCATTGAAGTGAGCTTTCCTGTTTAATTCTTGATTTAGATGCTTTTTCTACTTAGTTGATAGATATAACTTTTCAACATCCATTTTAAATTTCAAAAGTCCCTTGATGTGGTTATTAGAATGTTCTTTGATTCAGGGCTCCATTGTTAAAATTATAGATCATTCTCATCCACTCTTCTCTCCTTCTTCATGAACTACTTTGGAGATATTAATTCCTCCTTTGCTTGGCATTTCCCATTCTATGTCCTATGATTGCCTGATGATTCTACCCCTAGTAGAATCCCCTTAGTAGTTAGTTTATTTATATAGTTAATGGGGGAAGATTGAAGGCATGTATAATTTCTTAGAGGATCTATATTTTTTGTGTAGCTTCCACATTCTCCCCCTTTTAGACTTATTAAAAATAATATGTTGAAAATCAGCTTTGCAGTCTTTAATCCTGCTAGTCATATTTCGATTAATATCTTCTTGATCTTGGAGGATTTCATTTCAAGTAACCCTTTTGTTTTGTAGCAGTCCATTTTGTAGTTATGTATATACTATTGTATGTGATTGAATCCACTTTCCAAGCAGATATACTATTTAATGTTTGTGATGTCTTTAGTGGACAACTTCTGTTTATCATCCAGTGATTTCATCACTTTGAAATTATTGTGCACTACATCAGCTACTCTCTTAAACAAGTTAGTGATCTGGTTGTTAATATGATCTAAATTTCTTTTATTGTATTGATCTCTCCCATGAGATCGTCTTTCAAATTTTTGATGGATCTTGTAATATTATAATAAAAGTACGTTCATTATTCTCAAAGAAGCACCCTCTTTTGATAGATCAGTGAGCTTGAAGATTCCTCAGAGACATTAGTTCTGGAGGCAATAATTTTTGTATAACACCACCATCTGTCACAAAGAATATAATAGAAGGTCTGACCGGGGCCCTACGCCATATTCTACGGACAGTTAGTGGAGTTACGCATTGAAACCAAACATCCTTGTATCCTAATGTAGAGTTACATTCTAGCAGAAACTTTTAAGTAACAAGAGCCCACAACTAGGAATGTCCACTATATGTATAAAGGCCTTACAATATATGAAATATTTATAGCACCAAGGTGGTGAATATACTTCGACATGCAGTGTAACACCATGGTTTCCCAAAGGGTAAAAACAACAAGTTGCATTTCTGGAGCTATCGATGGAAAAAGCGATATTGCCAAGCAATAGCGTTCAGTTCGATGCAGTTGACAAATCAATGCAGTTGAATTATTACTTCTAGCAATATCGAGATATCACTAGGAGATAGTGATGCAGTCAATGCAGTCAAAATGCTACCACTGGCAGTAGCAATATCGCCAAGCCGTAGTGAGCCGCGTGGAAGGAAACTACGTATCATTGGGTTGTGAAGTGGTCATTAAGCAACAAAACAGTGTTGACTTGGTCCAGTGGCCACAACTAGAGCTATTATGCCGCAATAGTGATATCACCCGAGGATATCAATATTTATATGAGAGCTTGGTTAACTCACAACCGTCCATCACTACTAGTATTTGGATCCTAAGGACATGATTATTTCGGGCAACGATTAATCAGAGGAGTAATGTAAGAAGGATTCATTTCACCTTATACTCTCACTTTTTCTCTTTTCAAGCTTAGGACATAAAAGAAAGGGAGAAGAAGAAGGATGATCCAGCTCTTTGGAGGGCTATTGGAGAAGTTCTTGAGATCATAATAAGGAGTCGAGGCTAGATGTTTGGAAGGGAAGTCATTGCGAACGTTTCCATCTATATCAAATCCATATTCTTGGCTCCTAGAAAATCTACAAGGGAAAAAATTCTCCTCTTGGACAAGTAAAGTCCTTATTTGACATGTTTGTAAGGAAACCACCACTAATTGTTGAAGAACGAGAAGTTTCCTTTGGGTCAATATAGAGTATCCCTGGTAGATATTGCATATAGAGTATGTAATTGAAATATGGACAAGAGCATGGTGTGTGAATCCTATTTGGACAAGTTGGTCTAGATTGGTGATGTTTGATTTGCATACTAGACAAGACTCCATGGATAAACATGTAGTTTTATAGAGTTTTGGTGTTTGCAACTTGCTATAATGAGTACTAGAGGTATTCCTTAGGAAACACCCGAGTTTGAAACCTAGAACGAGACTCTTTTTTATCGCCCGTGATACCAATATTTTTGACGATAACTCGTCTGGAAAAGACAAACGAGAAGTTGTTTGTGCAGTGTGTGAACCCGATCCTGAGACAGATGTGTGTTTTTTTGAAATCGCACAATAATAGTGGTCAGCACTGGCAATAGCTCCCAGTGAGCGTATGTGTGACTACAAGCCTAAGTCCTGGGGATAACGTGGGTAGATGGTGGTGATGAGAGCCCAGAGTGCTAACCCATGTCATATCGGTGTTATCATGGAGATTTGAGCAACAAGTAATAGCTGATCTCTACCCATACTATATTATTTGGACTAGATTCCTAAAGTACTTTGAATCGTCATTGGCATAGGAGAGACTCATGGCTATGTGCCTGACTAGGGTGAATGCTTGAGTTGGACCATCAAGTCTGGGACTTAGGATGGTGACGGGACTTGTGGAGTACACTAAAAGAGTGCCTTGAGAGCACAAAATGTGTGTCCATCCATACCGATGTTTATGATGAATTATGCTTAAATTTCACATTCTTGCTTAAATTAAATAATGTCTGCCTGCAGGGACGGAGTACTACCTCCCTAAGAAAGGGTGGGATCATTATAAATTGGTTAGCTAAAGATGACAGTTTCTTTATTTGTCATTTCTTGATGGACTGTCCGTGGAATATGGCGTGGGCCCCAACCTGACCTTCTATTATATTCTTCGTGATGGATGGGTGTGTAACGATTTGATATTAGCTTCTGATGTCGGTCTTTCTTATTGGAATTCATGGTCAATTTTTTAAGGGGTGGTCAGCATGTGTATGTGCATTACCGTCACAATGTGAAAGAACTCATGAATGACCACTTAGGAATAGAAATAAACCTGTTTGTGTAACTTGCATGTTCATATGATTATTATTTTGCAATATGACTAGTCACTTTATTGTGTTTTTCTCGATTATAGGTGAGTAGAAGCGGTGCAGGGCCGTCTCATCCCCATCGATTGACAGAAAGTAGTGCACCAGCTGAGGTGCCTACACTTCCTCCTTCTGCTGAAACAATACGATTAGTTGCTGAAGGCATGTTCATGCTAATCAATATGAAATTAGGAGGGCGAGTACAACCTCCTGCCCCTGTGGATGCCCCGATGTAGGTTGGCCTAGTTTAGCCTATGACTATGAGGCAATTTCCCAAGCCTTTAGCGACGTGGTTAGCGATGGATAAGCAATTGAAGCCTTTTTTGTGCTTCCACCCTCAAACATTCGAGAGAACTGGATCTCCCCACTGAGGTCGAAGATAAGATCTCAAGAATAAAGAGAAACTTGATGGGGTTGGAGATGAAGGGGAGGCAGAAGTGACCTTTGTAACATAAAATTTCCAACCAGACCCCTAGGAGAGGTTTTGTCATGACAAAGTCATGACAAAACCCTAGGAAGCCAAAGGAGGCCAAGTGACCCGAGCTCAAGGTGAAAATCACCTTGGTCTGCAAATAGTAGGTCAGAAATTTACTTAAAACGGGATTTGGGCTCGGGCGTTGAGTGCGTCGAGTGCACTCAATGCCATAAGCTGAACGACATTGAGTGCACTGACTGCACTAACACCATCTTTCTTAGGCTGGATGGCATTGAGTGCGTCGAGTGCACTCAATGCCATAAGCTGAACGGCGTTGAGTGCACTGATTGCACTAAACGCCATCTTACTTGGGATGAATGGCATTGAGTACATCAAGTGCACTCAACGCCATAAGCTGAATGACGTTGAGTGCACCGACTGCACTAAATTCCATCCGACTTTGGCCGAATGGCGTTGAATTCATCGAGTGCACTCAATGCTATAAGCTGAATGGCATTGAGTGCGTTGACTGCACTCAATGCCATCTTGTTTAGGCTGTATGACATTGAGTGAGCTGAGCTCACACAATGCCGTCGGTTGGATGGCGTCGAGTGAGCTTAGCTCACTCAATACCATAGGCTGGATAGCGTTGAGTGAGCTGAGCTCACTCAATGACATTTTACTTAGAATTTTTCTGGCGTTTTTAATTTGTTTGCTGGTTCAGCTGAACCGGACCGTTTCGGGAAGCGGGCCAGGATGTCTTAAATTAGTCGTTCCTTTATTAACACCTAATTTAGTCTTATTTAAAAATATTGACCGTTCAAATGGAGGTAGGCCATATGGCCGGAGGTTATGAAAATGAAGAAGGCTTCAGCCATGGCCGAGAACCGGCTTTCATGGCTAGTAATGGCACTTGATTCCATGGCCTCCTTCCCCTCCTCTTTTATGGCTGGATTCAACTCCTCTAGGGAAGAGGAGGAGTTTCTAGCCGTTACTTGGTTGGATTGAGCCATATTAATCCCTGCCCCTCGGCTGGTGGAAGAAGATGATAAAGCAATCGTCGGATCTTGCATCAAGATCTATGCTGATTATTTAAATCCTTTTCTTTAAAAATGATTTCTGTATTATGACAACAGTCACTTTAGAAAATTAATGAAAAATACTTAGAGGCTATATATTAGGAAATAATCAACATATAATTTGTATCCCTATGAGTCTACTTTATTTTAAAATTGATTAGGGTCAATTTAGTCAACAGGTTTGACCAGGGCACCCATTTTGGTGGGGTCTACACCTAGAGCAAAATAGAGATTAAATTGTGTGCCCCCACTTCATTCCTTGTCAAAAAGACCTTAAATTTGGACAGGGAATCCCCCTAACCTATATTTAGGTTTTGTCCAAAAATGGAAATTTCTAGAGACACTTTTCCTATTGTTTTTGTAATTATTTAATAATCTTATGTTAAATTAATGAGGTGGCCTAATGACTTCCAAAGCCTCCCAAATTTTTGTGAGTAGTCTTTGGGTTCATCATGAGGCTCTGTATAATTTTTCATCTCATTTGGAGATGTTTTAGGTTAGAAATGAACAAACCTAAGCTTTTCCCTATTAAGTGGTTTTTAGGTAAAAAGTGCACTTTGTGATTTGGGTGGTCAAATCATCTCAACAGAGGCTGAGATTTTAACACTGACTAGGCATGATTTCTAGCACCCTCCCATGGAAGATGGGGTAGATTTTGGTAGATTTTCCCTAGGATCCAAGACCAAACCCTAAGGATTGTTTTGGGTGTCTTGTGAAGGGCATAGGGTGTTATGTCCTTATATGGACTTGGTACTTAGAATAAAAACTTGTAGGGTGGTAAGATGCCCTAGGAAATGAATGGGTGGTGCTTGGACACAAATACCCCACATAAACCACTTAATAAATAATTAGTTCTTTACACCCTAGAAATTTTATGGTTGGTCATATGACCTTGATTCTCAGTCAAACTTTGGCAGGAGTGTTGTCATAGTGATATTCATATCTGGATAATTTTGTTATGAATTATAGATAAATTAATATAGTACTTCAGTCAAATTGTACTTTCAACTTAGGAATTTCTTATGAATTAACCACTCGCTAGAATCTTATGGAATTTTGTCAGAGATCCTTTAATGAGGTTATAAAGCTCGGTGATCTTTTATGGAATTGTGGGAAGTGTATTTATAGTGGTTTATTCACTAAGTATTGTTTCCCAAGAAAAGTTAATTGAATTTATTTTTGTATCTAGTAAACCAGGAAAATTATGATTTTTGTGAAATGGTTCTTTCTATACATTATTAAGGTTCGGAAATTTTTCTACAATTTTCTAATTAATAATTTTAGTACTTCATTCTTTAAATATGATTAATGGAATTATGTTGGATAAATTAATTAGAAGCTAAATATTTTATGTAAAATCATGGAAATTAGTATTTATTGATATCTCTTTGTTATTTAGTGGTCATAATTTTTGGGTGGACATTACTTGAGAAAATCATGTAGTTTATGTTTAAAAATACCCATGGCCAATATTTTGGAAAAACTAATTAAATATCAGATTAATTAGGAAAATTATAATTTTCTGGATTTAGGCTAGTTATGTTATGATAGATCTCCAGTAAATAATTTAAGGCTTTTGGATGAGAACTTGAGGAACCTCTTATCATGATCATCATATAGTATAGGTTGGTCTGCATAGCGTAAAACAATGTAAGTAGTGATAGCCTTTGCATTGAACATAGAGGATGAGATTTATAGTTCATGGGATTTGAAATGGGCTGTTAAGTGATATGAGGAGTCCTGATGAGGAGAGAGAAGTCTGGTTAGTGTTAAGTGGTACTCGGGATCGACGAAAGGTCATCTTTCCTGAGGTGGGGAAGGGCCAAAACACACTAGGGTTAGATCCAGTATAACATATAAAGGGATCAGGTAATCGGGTATAAACCAATAATACTAAGTGTCTTGCGAATGGGAACGATGGGCTTCAGCTACCATCATAGTTTCTAGTGCCATTTGAGAGCCCTTCATGGGATATGCTTGGGGAAGTCCTGGGCTAATGTAAACAGTAAGAATAATATACTAAAAGAGCAATTAGTATAACTAGGGTTTCACATTCACACACCCCGGTAGCTAGGGAGGTTGAATAGGTTGGTTTGATTGCCATCCAGACAAAATCTTCGAAAGGTAGATGCACGGACGGGAAAGTCCGGGGAGGTAGGGGCTCAAGGGTTTGATTATAGAATAAGGTGGTGGGTCTTCGGTATTTGACAGTCATTACCCCGACGTCGGTACGTTGACTCAATGGTGTGGGACACTTAGTCAAAGAAAGTCTGGTGGATATATCCAGCACTAGTATGTGGATACTCTAGGTTGTGTTATTCTAGGGGCGTACAAATGGGCTAGGCCAAGTAGTGTGGATACCCGCCTAGGAGTGGGGGGCCTGATCCACTGTCTCTGTTTGCCCCTACGGAGGTTCCTGGGAGTGAAGCTAGCTGTCTGAATAGGGGGAACTAAAGTTCTGTGCGCATAGAGTCGTGTGCGTGAGTTGCACTTGCATGAATCATGACATAGCATATTACTACACTCATATTTGCATACACTAATATCCCAACGTATAACTCGATATAGGACTTTTTATACGATGGGAGTCTTGCAGAAGACCCATTAACTTATAAGTTTATATGGGCATTCATATAAGTTAAGGTTACATATTTAATTTCTACTTGTACTTTCATATATATATTTATTTACTACATATTTACTTTACTGCTAACTATTGTAGAACTGCTAGATGTACCTTTCATACTTAGCTATTTATACAATATATTTACTGCTAGACTAGTTCTGGCTTCACCCGCCTTGCTTATTCTCCACCATTGTTGCTTCCCTTTTATCCTCTCCGCTCGGTGCTTAGGAGTCGTGGGGGGAGGGGTAGGGGATGATAGGACTTAGTCTTTATGACTAATGGTTTTCGAACCAAAACATTACAGGAGCTCCGGATGGGAGACAGGGACCAGCAGCCCAGGTACTAGCACCAGCGGAGTACGGTGCGCATGGAGGTGGGCCAGTCTAGTTCCGGAGCACCTATGACCAGCTCCGTGAGTGATTAGTCTTTCATATAGCTACGACGATGAGTGACTTGTAGTGAGGACTCTGATGTACCGAGCTTGAGCCCATTTATATTTCATTTGTACTGATCTTTTGCAGTACTCTGCTTTCTTTATTTTTATGGACTTGTTGTGATTTCCATTTACATGTGATTCTGTGGACTTGATTATATTCAGTTTATACTTACTTCTCTCTTTTTTGTGATCGAAAAGGCCTACAGAATTGGCATTTTGTAGTGGCGGCCTTCCCGAGTGTCGGTGCCACCGCAAAGCGGCAATTCTGTGCATAAGACCCAGGTGATCTAAAAAAAAAGAAAAAAAAATGGGGTCTTACAAGTGGTATCAAAGGATACCTCGATCGAAAGAGAAGTAGTCCACAAAAAACCTTGGGCTACCCCCGTGCGAGCTTAGTTTGCCGACAATCTAGCAGCGGAAGCAGTGGTGTGCCCATAAGGGAAAACACATGTAAGTCAAATCTTATACCTTTCTTATATTCCATTCATAAGCTGTCAAACAAATGGAATTTTTCCTTTTAGCCTGCGACAAACCCTACTCCATAGTATGGGACACCTCAGGCTCTGAATGTTGTCACACCTCCGCTGGCTCTAGCTCCGTTCCAGCAGATGGAGATGGGGCAAACACTGACAACCATTTTAGAGGCCTTCAGAGCACAACAAGCCTCCACTCCACAGCCAAACCCCGGGGCAAACTAGATGAGTGCCTGACGGGTACTTTCCCCTCCATCCTACCTAGGGATGGAGGTGCAGGACCCAACTATCATGGGTTCAGGATGAGGATCCACAGACACTAGGCTTGGAGTTTGTGGGGGATACTGATGCTAAGATTAGATTGATCCATGACAGGATGTTGGAAGCCCAGAGTAGGCAGGCCAAATATTATGATGCGAGGCATCGTCAGGTGGAGTTCTTGGTGGGGGACCGAGTTTTCTTGAATATTCGGCCGATGCATGGAGTATCGCGGGTTCGCGGGTGGAAGAAGCTCAATCCGAGGTATATGGGGCCTTACAGGATCCTGGACCGGATCGGCCCCTTGGCTTATAGACTAGAACTACCGCCGAAGTTAGCGGGATTGCATGACGTCTTCCACGTCTCCTCACTATGGAGGGCTCTACTACGCCCTGAGAAGCTGATTTCTACAGCAGATGGCCCGGTTGCCTCAGATCGATCAGTTAACTTGGAGCCGATCAGGATCGATGACACGGCAGTGCGGGTCTTACGACGTAAGAAGGTTCCGTTAGTCAAAGTTCTGTGGAGCAATCATGGGTAGGAGGACCATACATGGGAGCCACAGGACTTAATGCAGCAAAAGTATCTAGAACTCTTCGAGTCAGGTATACCTTAAACGATAGGGATGTTATAATTTCTTCTATTCCAGTAGAAACCCCCGTAGGCTTAACCTTAATTTCGGAGAAGAAATTTTTATTTTTGTATATTGGGATTTGTAACATCCCATTTCTGACCAGACCCTTAGGAGAGGTTTTGTCATGATGAAGTCATGACAAAACCCTGGGAAGCCCAAGGAGGCAAAGTGACTCGGTCTCAAGGTGAAAATCACCTTGGTTTGCAAATAGTAGGTCAGAAATTTACTTAAAATGGGATTTGGGCTCGGGTGTTGAGTGCGTCGAGTGTAATCAACGCCATAAGCTGATCGGTGTTGAGTGTATTGACTGCACTCAACGCCATCTTTCTTAGGCTGGATAGCGTTGAGTGCATCGAGTGCACTCAATGACATAAGCTGAACGACGTTGAGTGCACTGATTGCACTCAACGCCATCTTACTTGGGATGAATGGTGTTGAGTGCATCAAGTGCACTCAACTCCATAAGCTGAACGGCATTGAGTGCACCGACTGCACTCAACGCCATCCGACTTGGGCTGAATGACATTGAGTGCATCGAGTGCACTCAACGCAATAAGCTGAACGGCGTTGAGTGTGCTGACTGCACTAAACGCCATCTTATTTAGGCTATATGGCGTTGAGTGGGATGAGCTCACTCAATGCTGTCGGCTGGATGGCGTTTAGTGAGCTGAGCTAACTCAACGTCGTAGGCTAGATGGTGTATCAGCTCACTCAACGCCATTTTACGAAGAATTTTTCTGGCACTTTTTGTTTGTTTGCTGGTTCAGCTGAACCGGACCGTTTCAGGAAGCGGGTCAGGATGTCTTAAATTCGTCGTTCCTCTATTAACACATAATTAAGTCTTATTTTAAAATATTGACCGGTCAAATGGAGGTAGGCCACGTGGCCGATGGTTATGAAAATGAAGAAGGCTTCAGCCATGGCCGAGAACCGGCTTTCATGGCCAGTAATGGCACTTGATGCTTTGGCCTCCTTCCCCTCCTCTTTTATGGAAGGATTCAACTCCTCTAGGGAAGAGGAGGAGTTTCCAGCGGTTACTTGGCTGGATTGAGCCATATTCATCCCCCCACAACCATGGCCCTCGGCTGGAGGAAGAAGACGATTCAGCAATCGTCTGATCTTGCATCAAGATCTTTGCTGATCATTTAAATCCTTTTCTTTAAAAATGATTTTTGTATTATGACAACAGTCACTTTAGAAAATTAATGAAAAATACTTAAAGGATCTATATGAGGAAATGTTTAATATATAATTTGTAGCCCTATCGGTCTACTTTATTTTTAAATTGATTTGGGTCAATTTTGTCAATTGGTTTGAGCAGGGCACCCCTTTTTGTGGGGTCTACACCTAGATCTATGCAGAGATTAAGTTGTGTGCCCCCACTTCATTCCTTGTCCAAAAGACCTGAAATTTGGACAGAGAATCCCCCTAACCTTAATCTAGGTCCTGTACAAAAATGGAAATTTTTGGAGACACTCTTCATATAGTTTTTGTAATTATTTAATAATCTTATGATAAATTAATGAGGTGGCCAAATGACTTCCAAACCCTCCCAAATTTTGGTGACTGGTCCCTGGGTTCATCATGAGGCTCTGTATAATTTTTCATCTCATTTGAAGATATTTTAGATTGGAAATGAACAAACCTAAGCTTTGCCCTATTAAGGGGTTTTTAGGTCATAAGTGCACTTTGCGATTTGGGTGGACAAATCACCTCAATAGAGGCTGAGATTTGACCACTGACTAGGCATTATTTCTAGCACCCTCCCATGGAAGATGGGGTGGATTGGGGTAGATTTTCCCTAGGATCCAAGACCAAACCCTAAGGATTGTTTTGGGTGTCTTGTGAAGGACATAGGGTGTTATGTCCTTGTATGGACTTGGTACTTAGAATAAATACTTGTAGGGTGGTTAGATGCCCTAGGAAATGAATGGGTAGTGCTTGGACACAAATACCCCACATAAACCACTTAATAAGTAATTAGGTCTTTACACCCTAGGAATTTTATGGTGTGTCAAATGACCTTGATTCTCAGTCAAACTTTGGCAGGAGTGTTGACATAGTGATATTCATATCTGGATAATTTTTGTATGAATTATAGATCAATGAATATAGTACTTCATGTACAAACCATCAAATTGTACTTTCAACTTAAGAATTTCTTATGAATTAACCACTCACTAGAATCTTATGGAATTTAGTCAGAGGACCTTTTATGATGTTATAAAGCTCTGTGAATTTTTATGGAATTGTGGGAAGTGTATTTAAAGGGGTTGCTTCACTAAGTATTGTTTCCCATGAAAATTTAATTGAATTTATTTTGTTGTCTACAAAACCAGAAAAATTATGATTTTTGTGCAATGGTTCTTTCTATACATTATTAAGGTTTAGTAATTTTTCTACAATTTTTTGATGAATAATTTTAGTACTTCCTTCTTTAAATATGTTAAATGGAATTATGTTGGATAAATTAATTAGAGGCTAACTATTTTCTATAAAATCATGGAAATTAGTATTTATTGATATCTCTCTGTTATTTAGTGGTCATAATTTTTGGGTGTCCATTACTTGAGAAAATCATGTAGTTCATGTTTAAAATTACCCATGGCAAATCTTTTGGGAAAATTAATTAAATATCAAATTAATTAGGAAAATTATAATTTTATGGATTTTGGCTAGTTATGTTATGATATATCTCCAGTAAATAATTTAAGGCTTTTGGACGAGAACTTGAGGGACCTCCTATCATTATCATCATATAGTATAGGTTGGTCTGCATAGCGTAAAACAACGTAAGTAGTGATAGCCTGTGCATTTAACTTAGGGAATTAGATTGATAGTTAATGGGATTTGAAATGGGCTGTTAATTGATATGAGGATTCACGATGAGGAGAGAGAAGTCTGTTTAGTATTAAGTGGTGCTCGGTATCGACAAAAGGTCGTCTTTCCTGAGGTGGGGAAGGGCAAAAACTCACTTGGGTTAGATCCAGTATAACATAAAAAGGGATCGGGTAATCGGGTATAAACCAATAATACTAAGTGCCTTGCAAAAGGGAATGATGGCTTCAGTTACCATCATAGTTCCTAGTGCCCTTTGAGAGCCCTTCACAGTGTATGTCGGGGTCAGGCTTGGGCTAACGTAAACCGTAAGAATAATAAACTTAAAGAGCAACTAGTATAACTAGGGTTTCACATTCACACACCCGGTAGATATGGAGGTTGAATAGGTTGGTTTGATTGTCATCCAGACGGTAGCTTCGAATGGTAGATGCACAGACGGGACAGTCCGGGGAGCTGGGGGCTCGAGGGTTTGGATACAGAAAAAGGTGGTGGGTATTTGGTATTTGACAGTCATTCACATCGGCGTCGATACGTTGACTTGGTGGTGTGGGACACTTAGCCAAAGAAAGTCTGGTGGATATTGTCAGCACTAGTATGCGGATACTCTAGGTTGTGTTCTTCTAGGGGCGTACGGAAGGGCTAGGCCCGGAAGTGTGGATACCCGCCTAGGAGTGGGGGGCCTGACCCACTGTCTCTATTTACCACTATTGAGGTTCCTGGGAGTGAAGCTAGCTTCCAGAACAGGGGGAGCTAAAGTTTTGTGTGCATAGAGTCGTGTGCGTGAGTTGCACTTGCATGAATCATGGCATAGCATATCACTACACTCATATTTGCATACACTGACACCCCAACATATAAATCAGTATGAGACTTTTTATACGATGGGAGCCTTGCAGAAGACCCCTTAACTTATAAGTTTGTATGGGCATTCATATAAGTTAAGGTTACATATTTAATTTCTACTTGTCCTTTCGTATATATATTGATTTACTATATGTTTACTTTATTGCTCACTATTGTAGAACTGCTAGATGTACCTTTCATACTTAGCTGCTTATACAATATATTTATTGCTAGACTAGTTATGTTGTCACCCGCCTTGCTTATTCTCCACCATTGTAGCTTCCCTTTCCTCCTCTCCACTCGGTGCTTAGGAGCCGTGGGGAGAGGGGTAAGGGATGATAAGACTTAGTCTTTATGACTAATGGTTTTCGAACCACAACATTACAGGAAATCCAGATGGGATACAGGGTCCAGCAGCCCAGGGACTAGCACCAGCGGAGTACGGTGCGTATGGAGGTGGGCAAGTCTAGTTCTGGAGCACCTGTGACCAGCTTCGTGAGTGATTAGTCTTTCTTATAGCTTCCGATATGAGTTACATGTAGTGAGGACTCTGTTGTACCGGGCTTGAGCCCATTTATATTTCATATGTACTGATCTTTTGCAATACTATACTTTCTTTATTTTTATGGACTTGTTGTGATTTCCATTTACATGTGATTCTGTGGACTTGATTATATTCAATTTATACTTATTTCTCTCTTTTGTGATCGAAAAGGCCGGCAGAATTGGCGTTTTACAGTGGCGGCCTTCCTGAGTGTCGGTGCCACCTCAAAGTGGCAATTCTGGGCATAAGACCCCGGTGGTTTAAAAAAAAGAAAAAAAGGGGGTCTTACACTGTAGCAAACTTTCTTTTGGAAGAAGAGGTAAGAATCTGGTGGGATAAGTTGGAAATATATAAGTTTATTTGAAGGCAATTGACTAAGGTCTCGATGGAGGAGTTTTCAAGACTTTTTCTCGTAAGGTATCTGCCATCTGTGTAGAGGATTGCGATGGAGAATCAGTTCCAGAGAATAACTTAGGGTGAGAGTCTTGATGATCACTACTAGCATGAGTTTGCTAAATTGGGCCGGTTTGTGGGCTCTATAATTGTTAATGCAGATCCAAAGACCATTTGATTCTATGAAGGCCTGCGCGATGATCTGTGGTTACTTTGCTCAGGTCTGATTGTAAGGCACCCGCCTCCCGGAACACAAAATATGGCTGAGGGGAGTTGAAAGTGAGGGTAAGATCTATCTTAACTCTAGAGGGGGGAGTGAATAGAGTATTTTAAAGTAAATTTACAATTTAAAAATGCACAACAGTAAAGGCTTAATTTATGTATAGGTGTAAGGTGCTTTGATGTAGAAAATAAAACTAAAGCAGTAAAACAAAAATCACAGCACACAGCAAAGAATATCCATAAGAAACCAGAAGACACAAGGAACTATAGTGGTTCCCCAAAAACCTGGGTACATCCACTCTTCTACCACCCTTGGTAGGAATCCATTGCAGGATGAGTTGATCAGTTGTCCTGGGCACCAATGAGCTTTTGATAAGGTGCTCAAAAACCAAACTAGATTTTTTGATCAGGTGTCTTGCCACCACTGAGTTTTGACAAGGCTCTCAGAACCAGAATCAAGACTTTTGAAGGTAGTTTTGATAACCCTTTTACAGCAAGAAAAGAAAAAAGGAAGAGGTGAAGTTATCTTCTCTGTCTCAATCACTGAGAGAAGACTTAGTGGATTGATTGTGTTGTCAAAGCTCCCCCTGAGAAAGATGAGAGCTTTGCTAGGGTGATAGGTCTTCAGAAGCTTCAGATCTCCAGCAGAAGATGGTTTCAGCAGATGCTGAAATATGAATTGTCTGGAGTCCTTGATGTTGAAGCTATGATCACTTTTCAGTATGCCAACTAATTCTCCAGGATTGATCACTTGATTTTTTTTGAATTGATCTCTCTATCCTGTGAATCTGTACTGAGAATTTCTTGTTGTAGATAGTCAATTCTTATGTAGTCTCTTCTTGTATATCTGTCAGAATAGAAAAGATGATTTATTCTCTGAAGATCCTCTATCCAAGATAGCCGTTAGCAGTCAATAAATGTCTTCCATTAATGTTTTGTCTTCTAGAGGAAAGTCCAATAAACATTCTCTGATAAATCCCTTGAAACTTGCTCCAGAATAAATGAAAACGGATAGCAGATCTCTTGAAATAAAAGCTGAGAGAATTTGAAAACATTCCAAAAGCTGACTGAATTTTAATCCTCAAAGTCGTCGATCTCTCTGGGAAAACGTCGATCTGAGCTCTACAATCGTCGACCTGAGCTCAAGGATTGGATTGAACTTCAGACAGAAAACGTCGACCTGAGCTCGAAGATCGTCGACCGGAGCTCAGCGACCTGAATAATAAGCTGAAGGCAGATCGTCGATCTGAGCTCAAAGATCGTCGACCGGAGCTCAACGATTTAGCAGAGTTGAGCGCAGAGAGCGTCTAACAGAGTTTGACATTTCGTCGATCTAAGCTCGACGATAATTGTCTTTGTCTCAGCTCTATGTCTGAATCCTTGAATGGTCCTGGGGGCAGCTTCAAACCTAAATTCTAAGCCCTAGAATCATTCTAACTTGACCTTTTCAACTATATATCTAGGTCAAACTTATTTCCTAAAACATAGTGATCCTTGCCCAAATTAGTAATAGGGTGTTCCAACAATCTCCCCCTATTTGGGTTAGGATTACTATTTACAGAACTCAGTAATAAATACAAAATCATCATACAGAAAAACAAAAATCTAACACAAAAGAGCATATCACGCAACATAGCAGCAAGCAGATGGAATATTAGCAAATGTTCAAAAAGAGTATACTGTCTGCTTACAAATGTCATTTCTTTTCACTTCCCTTCTTAAAAAAGATTTCCCTGCTAGGATTTAGAGCTTCTTTCTTTGACCTTCTATCATCCTCTGCACCTAAGGAGGTTTGAGATATTGGTCTGGGAACCACAGCCTCAGGATGCAGTTTCATGTAATCCACTTGGTCAAAGAATTCCCTTGATGTATACCTTTCTAGTTCTGCCTTTCTTTGATCAGACAAAGTAGTAATGTTGGAAGTGTCTTTCCCTTATTCTCTGGCCTTCTTCAGCTGATCTAAAGCAGCAATTTCTTTCATCCTAGCAGTCCATGATAATGGATTGTTCTCTGGATCTTCAAAAGGAACTGCAGGCTCATATCTGTTGACAGTTTCTGAAGCAGTAGGAGTTCTTGTCTCAACCATTTCTCTGAGTTTATAGGGGAAAGGACCTTGAGTTGAGTACATGTGCCTTTGTCCTTCCCTTGCTTGAAATCTGTGTCCTCTTTGATTTCCTCTATATTGTCCCCTTCTGGACTGATAACCCCTTTGATATTGCCCCTGGGATGATATCTTTGAGAGGATTAGGAGGAACTTTGCTTTGAAGCTGAGGATTGAGAAGCTGAGCCTCCACCTGATCCTGAATCTGGAGGAGGAGGAGGAGGAGGCTGAAGTTTGGATGAACCTTTCTCATACTTATCAAACTTTCTTTTCTTCTTCATGGCCTTTAGTTGGTTTTTAGAATATTGCATCCATGGTTCAGTAATTTGGCAATCATGCAGAATATAGTAGGGTATATCATTAGCATCCTTGGCCTTAGCAGGAGGAACTTTCATCATGGCCTTGCTTCTGGCCTTCCTTTTCTTTGCAATGGTACCAGAAGAGTCATCAGAGTTAGTGTGAAACTGATCACTTTCTGAGCTCTGGGGTCTATCATACAGATCATCAATGCTTTTGATGTACTTTTCTTGTTGTTTCAGTTGTTCAGAAGTCAGAGCAGGAGCAGCAGCAGCAGTAGAAATAGAACTTATGGAAGCAGCAATAGGAGCAGAAGTAATTGGAGCAGCAGGTTCAGGTTCTTCCAGATAAGTAGCAAGTTCATCAACAGCAGCAGCATCATCAACAACAGACAGCATTTCAATATCATAGGATCCAAGAGATGTAACAGCAGTAGCAGCAGCAGCAATAAAAATAGAAGAAACAACATCCTCAGCCTTGAAAGTGTTTACATAAGATGCAATCAGGCTGGGATCACATTCTAAAACAAGCACAATGGCCTTAGTAAGGTCTTCAACTTGTAGAACTGGCAGAGAATTGAAGTACACAGAATCAAAAATTGACAGCAGACTCTGAAGATCTACTGCAAATACTAGAGCAGGTTCTGAAACTTCAGCAGCCTTAGGAAAAACCAGAGCTTCATTAGGCATCTCCCCCTACTTGGATTCAGTGAAAACTTGATCAAGGCACCCAGAAGAAGGGATTGCCTGAGAGGAGAGGAAGGGAGATAGCCTGGTAGACAGCTCCTGAACATTTTTCAGAAGTGGAGCCAAGGTGGTCTCCAGCAATGAGGTTAGCCTGGGGGCTAGCAGCTCATACAACCTGTCCGCCAAAGCTGAAAGATCAACATGCTCAAGAGGCGCTTGAGTAGAGGTAGGAGTTGATGCAGTTGAAATGATGTTGGCTGGGACTGATGGAATGGATGGTGTGGAGGTAGGAGGTATAGGGATGGATGGCTCAGTAGAAGGAATTGTTGAGATTGATGTTACTGAAGTGGAGATGGATGATATGGGAGAGGTAAAGGATGGGGTGAAGGATGATTGAGAAAGTATGTCCTGAAGAAGTTGTTGGTAGGAAGATGTAGATGGAATCTCAGGAGGAGAGGGAGGAGAATCATCCATGAAGGAGTCATCCAGATGATGAAATGATGGAGTGGTGACAGGTGGATAGTAGTACAAGGGATGGAATGATTCTGAGGTAGTGGCTGGAGGAGGTGAAATGGGTGATGAGATTGTAATGGGGGAAGATATGGCTATAGTTGAGATGAGTGGTGAGGTTGATATGACTGGTACAGAGACAGCTGGAGGAGAAGGAGAAGCAGTCAAATCTTTTGCAGGGGCAGATACCTGAGGAGGAGTGATTGAGGCAGTCCTTATGCCTGAAGCAGATGTTGCTGCAGCAGCCCTGTTGGGGTTTATAATCTGCCTGTCCCACCTACTAAAGAGGGTACAGGTGAGCCTTTTGTATGCATTGATGTGCATCCCACTTGAAACCAGCAGATCAGGGCACCTGTGATGTAGGTAAACCCCTATAATCCTCCCAAAACTAACACAGCTTTTGTTAATTTTCTTCTTGATCAAATTAAAGAAGATTGATCCCCAATCCAGATGTTTCTTATCAACTAAAGCTCCCATTAAGCATAACTGATACCTTGAGATTGTATCATGAGCTGAGTGCTTTTCCAGAAGCACTTTGCCAACAACATCAGCCAAAAATTGAAATTCAATAGATAAATTCTTTTTCATCAGTTTATTAGGGTTCACAGCAGAGTGACCCATTCGATCTAACAAAGAATCATATTCCTCTCCAGAAAAATCGATGGAGTCATTCCCAGTACTTAATGCGAATACTTCTGTCAAAAGAGCGGGGGTCATTGGTACCTGAGTTCCATTGATGGTGCCGACTATAGAGTTTTCATTCTCATTGGTGGCAGTAAAAACCCATTCTTTTACTTCATCTGCTGCAATCTTTATTCTTGTGGTCATCAACTGAACTAACTGCTGTTCGCGGAACAGATTCAGAATGTCTTTGAATCGCTGATCGCTGCCATCGAAGGAGTTCATATCAATGTCAAAGCCTGTATCAAATTTCATTTTGGAGAGAGCGGCGACCAACATTGCCATCTATACTTGCAAAGATTCAACAAACACGACCAAGTGTAGAGAGTTTGGAGGGAAAGAGAAAAATTTGCAGAGATTATGAAAGCGTAAACGACGAGCGGCGGCCGAAAAATCATTTTATATTAGGGTTCAACGCGAAAAAGGAAGGATCGTCGATCTCCGTTCGACGATCAGGACTCCTAAGGGAAGCTGTAAGGTCTTCAATATCGTAGATCTCAGTTCGACGATCTAGAGAGAACGTCGAGCTCAGTTCGACGATCGAAGGCCTGAAAGAGATAGTATACAACTATCTGACAAGTTCGAACTCAGGTCGACGTTTTGGGAAAACGTCGATCTCCGTTCGACGTTTCTCGGGAAAACGTCGATCTCCGTTCGACGCTTTCTGGGGAAAACGTCGAGCGCAGTTTAGAGTCAGAAACTATCCTACAGACACAAAAAGAGATGAGTTTTTAGCCTAATCTTGGTCTGTTTTTAGCTTTTCAAAATCTTGTAATTTATTTTAGGCTTCCTCCATCTAACATGCCTAACTGATTGAGGAAGAATTTGTGTTTCTTTTCATCCAAAGGCTTGGTGAAAATATCTCCCCTTTGCAAATCAGTTGGGATATATTGAAGTTCAATTTTATTTTTCTCAACATTATCCCTTAGAAAATGATGCCTAATTTCTATGTGTTTTGTCCAACTATGGAGGACTGGATTTTGTGCAATGGAAATAACATTGTTGTTGTCACAAAATATTTTAGACTTCTCTAAGTTGTAACCATAGTCTAGGAGTTGATTTTGAATCCACAAGATTTGTGAACAACAACTACCTGCAGCCATGTATTCAGCTTCAGCAGTTGAAGTTGACACAGATGTTTGTTTCTTACAAAACCATGAGACAAGTCTATCACCAAGAAACTGACAAGTTCTACTGGTGCTTTTCCTGTCTATTCTGCATCCAGCATAATCAGCATCTGAAAATCCAGTTAAGTCAAATGCTGAATCTTTTGGATACCAGAGTCCTAGATTTGGATAGCTTTTAACATACCTAAGATTCCTCTTTACTAAAGTTTTGTGTGACTCTATAGGGCTAACTTGGAATCTAGCACATATGCATATAGCAAACATTATATCAGGCCTACTAGCTCTAAGGTACAATAAAGAGCCAATCATTGCTCTATATGTTGTCTTATCAACTGGTTTCCCATGTTCATCAGCATCCAATACAGCATTGGTAGGCATGGGTGTTTTCATACATGATACATCAGACATACCAAATTTCTTAACCAGTTCTTTTGCATACTTGGTTTGAGAAATAAATATGCCTTCAACATGTTGTTTGACTTGCAATCCTAAGAAGAAGGATAGCTCACCCATGCTACTCATTTCAAATTTAGAGTGCATAAGGTTGGAAAACTTTTTGCAAAAGTTTGAATCAGTAGAACCAAATATAATATCATCTACATAGATTTGTACTAGTAGGGTATGGGACTTATGGGTTCTAATAAAAAGAGTTTGGTCTACTCTCCCCCTAATAAAATCATTTTCCAGAAGAAAGCATGATAGGGTCTCATACTATGCTCTAGGAGCTTGCTTTAGACCATATAATGCTTTATGCAGTTTGAAAACATAATCAGGATGAGTTGGAGAGACAAAACCTAGGGGTTGTCTGACATAGACTTCTTCTTTGATCTCCCCATTGAGAAAAGCACTCTTCATATCCATTTGGTAGACTTTGAATCCCTTGTGAGCATCATAAGCCAGGAAGATTCTTATGGCCTCTAACCTAGCAACTGGTGCAAAGGTCTGGTCATAGTCAATCCCCTCTTCTTGAGAATATCCTTGAGCAACTAGCCTTGCCTTGTTCCTTACAATAATTCCTTGATCATCCAATTTGTTTCAGAACACCCATTTTGTTCCAACAATGGAATGATCCTTTGGCTTAGGCACTAGTTCCAAGACTTTGTTTCTTTCAAATTGATGCAACTCCTCTTGCATTGCAATGATCCAGTGTGGATCTTGCTCTACATCTTGAATGGATTGAGGTTCAATTTGAGAGAGAAAGCAAGTGTGCATCAGGTTTTGGTTGACCTGATTTCTGGTTTGCACACCAGCTGAGATGTTTCCAATCACTTGGGAGATTGGATGATCTCTTGATGTTACTAAATCAACAGGTGATGTTGATTGTTCACCAACCTATGTTGTTGTTTCCTCTTGTGGAACAGCAACTGGCTCTTCAAGAAGATTTTCTTCCAGATGTGGAGCAGCTTCTTCATCTTCACTACTTTCATCCTTTTGAGTAACTTGTAATCTGTCCAAGTCTTCAACTGGAGAATGTACCTGCAATTGTTCAATGGTAGAAGCATTCTTCTCCTTGAAAGACATATTAGTTTCATCAAAAGAAATATGAACAGATTCTTCTATTTTTAGAGTAGTTTTATTATAAACCCTATAAGCTTTACTGATCATGGAGTATCCCAAAAACACTCCTTCATCAGCTTTTGCTTGAAATTTTGCTATATATCTCTTGTCATTATTGTGAATATAACAAATGCAACCAAAGATTTTAAAATAGTCTACTTTAGGTTTCTTCCCTTTGAGCAATTCATAGGGAGTCTTGCCCTTCAGTTTATGTATTAGACTTCTATTCAACACATAATTGGAGGTGTTCACTGCCTCAGCCCAAAAGGATAGAGGAAGGTGAGCATCTGTCAATAATATAGTTGTAGATTTAATTAGGGTTCTATTTTTCCTTTCTGCTACCCCATTTTGTTGAGGAGTTCTAGGAGCTGAGAATGTATGCTTGATCCCTTCACTCTGATAGAACTCTTGCATAAGAAGAGAATCAAACTCTGTCCCATGATCACTTCTGATCAGGGCAATGTGAGTGTTGAACTCAATCTGTATGCATTTGAGAAACTCTGTCAAACACTTGAAGTTATCAGACTTCTTCCTCAGAAAGAACACCCATGTGAATCTTGAGAAGTCATCTACAACCACTAAAGTGTAGGATTTCCCTCCTAGGCTTTGTACTGTAATGGGTCCAAAAAGATCCATGTGTAACATATACAAAATCCTAGGTGAGTCACTCTTGTTAAGTTATTTAAAACTATTTTTAGTTTGCTTGCCTAATTGACAAGCCTTGCAAAGTCCTTCCTTCTTGTAGGGGCCAGAAGGTAGTCCTCTAACAAGGTTGTCCTTGGATAGCCTAGCAATGGTTCTAAGGTTAATATGTCCTAGTCTCTTATGCCATAGAATATTAGGTCTAGATATGGAATTGAACAAGTAAATATCTACTTTAGATGAATTAAAATCTACTAAGTAAATGTTACCTTTTCTGTTACCTGTCAACACAGTTGTGTTGTCCTCTGACTTGACCTTTCATATAGCTATGTTGAAAGTCACTTGATATCCTTCATCACAAAGTTGACTGATACTTATCAAGTTGTGCTTGAGTCCTTCAACATAAGCTACTTTCTTGAAGGTGACTGTTCCAATTTGGACTGCACCATATCCTTTTGTTGTTCCAAAATTTGAATCACCAAAGATTACTTTGGGTCCAAGCTTGGCTTTAAAGGATGTGAAGTTGTCCTTGTTCCCTGTCATGTGCTTTGAGCACCCACTATCCAGATACCATGGCTGGTTTGATGTTGGATAGGTCTTCACCTGCACATAAACAGCTTATATGTTTTTGACCCAGTTTACCTTGGGCCTAGGTTGATATCCCTTAAATTCAGAAATGAAAGACATCCTAGGTTGACTCTTATAACCTTCAGGATGGTATCTCCTAGGAGGTACTATCCATTCAGTATAGGGGTTGAAACCTTGGGATGTAGAACTTCTAGGATTGAATCTAGATGTACCATTGAAGGATTGTTCAAAGTCCTGATCTCTGTTCGACGATCGTCGAGTTGAGGTCGACGATCTTGGGTCAGATCGTCGATCTCTATTCAAAGATCGACTATCCTGGAGTTCAGAGTTTAGGTGACGTCGAGCTGAGGTCGACGATCGTTTCTTTGATCGTCGTGCGCCATTCGACGATCGTCGAGCTCTGTTCGACGCATTCTATTGAACTATATTTTTCTTTGGCAAATCTGCATTCTTCCTAGCTACCTCTACAACTTTCTTCCCTTTATCAGAGATAAATTTGATTGGAGTTGTTAGAACTATAGGTTGGTTGGATGAAGCTCCCAAGCCCAGTGTACTATTAAGTCAAAAGTTCACTGTGCTTGTGATATCCATAAGTTTGATGCTTGTCCCATTAAGGGATTATTCAAACTGCTTGGCCTTGGATAGTTCACTCTTCAGTGAAGCTATCTCCTCCCTATAGCATTCTAACTCTTCAGAGAGTTTGAGGTTCTCTGATTTTAAAGTGCTATACTCAGACAGTTATTTTCTGAGGGAAGTGATTTCCTTCTCAGACTCCAACAGATCTAGGCATAGTACTTAAAACTCATGTTTAAAGTCCTTAGAACTGAAATCAAATGAATTGATTACCTGATCTTCTTCTAGTTGAACTTCTGAATCTGATTCTGACTCTTCTGCTTTTGAATCTGTTTGAGAGGCATTGATAGCCATCATGCAAAATTACTTTTCATCAGCATCATCCTCATCATCACTGGAGCTGGATGAGGCTTCAGAGTCCTCTTCAGTTTCACTCCATGTCTCAGCAATAAATCCCTTCCTTGTATGTGTGTTCTTGCTGTAGGAGGGTTTGTCTGAGGTGTTCTTCTTGAAGTCTTTCTCCTTTCTTCTTTCCCTTCTATCTTTCTTGTCCTTGTTTTTGTTTTCTGGACAGTCAGGCACAATATGGCCTGGTTTCCTGCAACCAAAATATATAATTTCTTTGTTGTTATTTGATTTATCATACCTTGGCTTATCATGTCCCTTGTATGATTTCTTTCTGAAGTCTTTTCTGGCCATTTTGTAGAATCTTTTGGCCAGTAGACTTAGAAGCTCCTCATTTCCTGTAGCTTTATCTTCAGGCTCCTCTTCTGTAGCTTTGAAGGCTATGGTCTTCTCTTTTTTGATGACTGAAGAAGTAGCCTTTTGTTCTTCTTATCTATTTTTAATGAGCAGCTCGTAAGATTTGAGCTTGCCCAGGAGAGCTTCAGTGGTAATCTCATTTAGACTTCTGGCATCTTTGATTGGCCAGATTCTTGAATCCCAAGTACTGGGGAAGCACATTAGGATTTTGTCATTCAGCTCAGTCAATGAGATTTCTTTATCCAGAGTCTTTAACTCATTGACAATCAGACTTAGTCTATTGTACATGTCAGCCACTAATTCAGCTTCTCCCTTTTTGAAATTCTCGTATTGGCTTATAAGATGGGAACTCCTGTCTTTCCTTTCATCAGCAGATCTTGAGACAATTTCAGAGAGTTTGTCCCAAATTCCTTTGGCTGAGTTGTATTCAGCTACCTTCTGAAATATCTCATCAGACATTGTCTGTGCTAAGATATTCATGGCCTTGGCATCTGCAGTCTTCCACTTCTTTATTTCAGCATCTGTTCCTGAAGGAGGTGGAACAACATTTGTACTTGAGCTTGCTGGTGGACTTGGGCACACTGTCAAAATAGAATTAAATATGTATTCATCAATAGAGTTCATATAAAGTCTAATCCTTGCTTTCCAAAGTGCAAACTTGGATAAATTGCAGACTGGAGGCCTGATGCTTGCATAATCTTTGTTCTGTGTCATGTCTTTTTATAATGAAAATAACCCTCTTAAAAAATTGATCTTATTAGGGATCTTTTGGTTCAGGTGTTAGCCTGTATGAACAACCAACCTGGCTCTGATACAAATTGAAAGTGAGGGTAATATCTATCTTAACTCTAGAGGAGGGAGGGTGAATAGAGTATTTTAATGTAAAATTACAATTTAAAAATGCCAGCAGTAAAGGCTTAATTTATGTATAGGTGTAAGGTGCTTTGATGTAGAAAATAAAACTAAAGTAGTAAAACAAAAATCACAGCACACAGCAAAGAATATCCACAAGAAACCAGAAGACACAAGGAACTATAGTGGTTCCCCAAAAACCTGTGTACATCCACTCTTCTACCACCCTTGGTAGGAATCCACTGCAGGATGAGTTGATCAGGTGTCCTGGGCACCAATGAGCTTTTGATAAGGTGCTCAAAAACCAAACTAGATTTTTTGATCTGGTGTCTTGCCACCACTGAGTTTTGACAAGGCTCTCAGAACCAGAATCAAGACTTTTGAAGGGAGTTTTGATAACCCTTTTACAGCAAGAAAAGAAAAAAGGAAGAGGTGAAGTTGTCTTCTCTGTCTCAATCACTGAGAGAAGACTTAGTGGATTGATTGTATTGTCAAAGCTCCCCCTGAGAAAGATGAGAGCTTTGCTAGGGTGATAGGTCTTCAGAAGCTTCAGATCTCTAGCAGAAGATAGTTTCAGCGGAGGCTGAAATATGAATTGTCGGGAGTCCTTGATGTTGAAGCTATGATCACTTTTCAGTATGCCAACTAATTCTCCAGGATTGATCACTTGATTTTTTTTTTGAATTGATCTCTCTATCTTGTGAATCTGTACTGAGAATTTCTTGTTGTAGATAGTCTATTCTTGTGTAGTCTCTTCTTGTATATCTGTCAGACTAGAAAAGATGATTTATTCTCTGAAGATCCTCTATCCAAGATAGCCATTAGCAGTCAATAAATGTCTTCCATTAATGTTTTGACTTCTGGAGGAAAGTCCAATAAACATTCTCTAATAAATCCCTTGAAACTTGCTCCAGAATAAATGAAAACGGCTAACAGATCTCTTGAAATAAAAGCTGAGAGAATTTGAAAAACATTCCAAAAGCTGACTTAATTTGAATCCTCAAATTCGTCGATCTCTCAGGGAAAACGTCGATCTAAGCTCTACGATCGTCGACCTGAGCTCAGAGAATGGATTGAGCATCAGACAGAAAACGTCGACCTGAGCTCGAAGATCGTCGACCGGAGCTCAGCGACCTGAATAATAAGCTGAAGGCAGATCGTCGATCTGAGCTCGAAGATCGTCGACCGGAGCTCGACGATTTAGCAGAGTTGAGCTCAGAGAGCGTCGACCGGAGTTTGACGTTTCATCGACCTAAGCTCGACGATAATTGTCTTTGTCTCAGCTCTAAGTCTGAATCCTTGAATGGTCCTGAGGGCAGCTTCAAACCTAAATTCTAAGCCCTAGACTCATTCTAACTTGACCTTTTCAACTATACATCTAGGTCAAACTTATTTCCTAAAAACATAGTGATCCTTTCCCAAATTAGTAATAGGGTGTTCCAACAGGAGTCTTCTGCCCAAAACAGCCGCCTTGCGGTAGCGTTAATACAGAAGTTGAATGGTACTACAAGACGCCTAATCTGCCAGCTTTTTACATTATCATCCATGCTAACCTAACATAAAGAATGTAAAAAAGTCATATCATCACAATAAGAAAATGTCCAAACATAGTATTTGAATAATAAGGAACTGTATCAGTTCCTTTAATATCAGAGTACAATAACATTTGCCCAAAGGCTACACTATAACGCTCAAACTCACATCAGCCACCGATAGTAGCAAAGGTATCATTGTATCAGGCCCTGTCCCCTGGCTTGCTACCATCCTGCATGACCTGCTTATGCTGCTCCATTGACTGGGTTTCCGCCTAAAATGGTAGACGTAGAAACCGTTAGTCATAAAGACTAAGTGGATATCAAATCTTCTCACCCAGTGACACTTAGGCACTGGGCGGGAGAATGGAAAGATGGTACAATATATATAAACTGTGAGTACAAGCACATGGTATAATTATATTCATCATCAGAGTAGCGATAGTAGTGTATAAAAAGTAATAACATCATTCTCCATTAGCAATTCATAAAGGTAAGAGCAATGAACTAAAACATATAATTCTACAACAGAAAAGTAACTTAACTTATAAAAATGTCCATACAGATTTATAAGTTAAGGATCGGCTTAACAGAAAGTAACTCATTATATAAAAGAGCCCAGAAAAATTTATATGATAAGGATCTTATGCGTTGCAATGGAATGTTATAATATAAATGCAATATGATGACTCACCTATGCCCACAAACACGCACACTGTTATGCCAACATATTCCTTTAGTTCCCACTTTTCAAGCAGGTAGCTAACCTCTCAAGCATCATCCGTCATGACAAATCAGTGATAGTAGAGCGGGCGTCTCCACTAATAGGCTGGTATCCCTCTACCAGACCTAGGCCTCCGTATGGCTCATCATTAAGAACACAATAGTGGAGCCCCTGCGTACTACAGCTCATGGGGGTCTTGGGTAGATGTGCACCAAGAACACAACCCAAACTTTCTTATCATTGTGGCACAGAAGGAGCCTATGAGAGTATATCACCAAAGGACAAAGTCTAACCGTCCACTGGAACAGAAGGAACTTCGGGAATGAGCACTAAGGACCAAGCCGACCACCCAAAGACTATTTATCAACTCCCATCGGTGTGACAACTGGAGAGCCCATTGACCTGCCACACTATCCTTAACCCAGGATTTTTACACTAAGTGTCAACACACACCGCTTGCAATTTCACTTGGCCATGCCATTAAACATCCAAGGGCTCCAATCAAGTCCCTTCTCATCATTACTAATCCAGTGCTCAAAAGCACTCAAGGGCTCCACATTGAGCCCCTTATCATCATACCAGCCTAGTGCTCAAAAGCACTCAAACCCTTCCTTAGCATTAGAGGCTAATCTTCTTATTTATCAAACCTGTCATATCCTCAATACCTGAGATAAGCGACTAAGACATCACATGACCATGGGCATTTTCTCATCTAGCCCTTCTTTTATAAACTAGCATGCACCTACACATCAAATCATACATCTTTCCCCAAATTATATTTCATTAAACTCTTAAGCTTCAACATGATCAACCTAACCTTGCAAGGAATACAATACATGTTCTTCCAGTAATTATGAATCACCACATAGCTATAGACTACACATTCATTCAACACGCATCACAAATTCTTCAAAATCTTACAACATTCATCGCATTATTATCAAGTGCATCTTCACCGGATTTCATGAATACCTTATTTGTACAACCAAGGTTCACCCAAAACCATTAGCTTATCATGGTTATATATAACAAATTCATCCAATCCAAAATATCATTTGACTATGATCTTCGTATTGAACTCAAACATTCGGATGCACAACTAATACACAACTTACTTAGACAGAAAGTTTATTATGTTCTTTTGTTAGTTTAGACAAATCCCAACCTACTTAAAATAAATTAAAACATAATCTCTTTGGCTAAACTTTCCCAGGGCTACAGGACTTCCCCAACAATAGTCAACCATCCGTTGGAAAGGTATTTCTGAGGGCTACAACTTTCATGTCCAGCCCAAGATCTAGAAGTGCTTGGATCATGGCCTAAATCGAGTATAAAGCCTGATGCGCACAAAAAATAGATTTCTGCACGCATCTTAAAGTAAAACGAATGACATCGGTTTGTCATCTTCCACTAGCCATTCGTACAAAGTTACATTCAGCTCTTCCTTCTTCCTTATTCACCCTCAATAGACCACCATTCTTAACGAAATCAAGTCCATCATCTTCACATTGAAGAGAGGAAAGGTTGAAGACAACAAGACCCAAGGACAAAGGTCCCAGCGTGGTCTCTTCCTAAGAGATCTTCATTTCATACCAAAGTCAAGCTCTCTTGAGCCGACATCTCTCATATTTCATAACTAAATATCTAGCACCAAGGGAGAGGGTAGGAAGCTCACCTAATTTTTGCCCATGGATCTCATTATCCTCCTTGGTGGTATGTTTTATTTCCTTGTCGATATCGTTATTTACGGAGAGGGATAGTTCTTCCTCAAGAAAATCAAACTCCGAAAACTTCCTTGTTTCCGTCGGGCTCGGCACAAGATCAACATGACAAAAGAACGGAGACGTCTAGGATTTTTGGGTATAACTTTTTGTAATGAAGTATTAGGGTTAGGGTTACTCTGCCACATGTTATTTCCTCATTGGGTTGCCTATAATTACATTAAATTAGTTTCCTTGAAAAGACCGGCCAAAAATAATCACTCAACACATATCCCAAACTGGTTTGTGAGAAGTAGCGAACAAAAGACTAAAGTAGCGAACAAACGACAAGAAAACAAGCCGGAACTTTGAATAATTGAAAATTTTATTATACAAAATGATAAGATTTACAAAGGTATGGCCTCCCTTTTATAGAATGGAGGAAAGAGGATAGAGTACAAACTAACAATGTGGGACTAAAGCTATACAACAGGTCTGGGAGGCTAGAACAACAGACCGGAACAGGCCGCGCGGTTAGACAATGTTCTAACCGCTCGGCAATACCAGAAGCATGAGAGAGAGATGCGGTAGGAGACCGCTAGACCGCCCGGTTTCCAAGCCGCCGGAGATAAACCGCCAGACCGACGGGCACCACACAGCAACAGCCTGGATATCAACCCGCCAGACTCAAACCGCCAGACCGCCCGGTCAACAACCTGCAAGGCTCAAACCGCCAGACCGCCCGGTCTCATACTTCGACACTCCCCCTCAAGTTGAAGCATAGATATCAATCATGCCCAAGTTGTCACAAATGTGGAAGAAGGAAGTAGAAACCGGCTTGGTGAAGATATCTGCCAACTCTTTGTCGGAGGTGACGAACGGAGTGCAAATCTATCTCTTCAAGACCTCTTCTCGGATGAAATGACAGTCGACCTCTATATGTTTCGTTCTCTCATGGAAGACCGGATTTTTGGATATGTATATAGCGGCCTTGTTGTCACAGAACATAGGAAGAGGATAGTCGTAGACCTCTCCTAGGTCAAGCATGAGAGCCCGCAACCATTTTAGCTCACACGTGGTTGACGCCATACTCTGGTATTCGGCTTTTACACTGGACCTTGAGATAACAGACTTCTTCTTGCTCTTCTAGCTAACAAGATTACCTCCAACAAATGTGAAAAAACCCGATGTAGATTTGCGGTCACCTTTATCATCCGCATAGCTTGAGTCTGAGTAGGCTTTAACTCTCAGATGACCATGCTTCTGAAAGAGTAGCCCTTTTCCTGGTGCTGCTTTGACATACTCTAGTATCTTCAAGGCAGACTGAAGATGACATTCCCTGGGAGCTTACATGAACTGACTGACGTTGCCTACAGCATATGCGATGTCGGGTCTGGTCACCGTGAGATAAATGAGTTTGCCCACCAGACGTCTATACCTCGTGGCATCAGATATAAGAGGTGAGTCATCTGTCCATGTTTTGTCCTCTCTAGTGGCCATGGGATACCGGGCCGGTTTGGCACCGGTCAATCCTACCTCTTGTAGAAGATCAAGAGCATACTTCCGTTGGGAGAGAACCAACGAGTCGGGATTCCGAGAGATTTCTATCCCCAAAAAATATTTTGGGGAGCCCATATCCTTCGTGACTAGGTGTTGATGGAGGTGTTTTTTTGTCAAGTCCACCCCAGCCTGGTCATCGCCGGTAAGAAGAATATCATCCACATACACCGTCAAAACCACAAGGCTCGATGCGGTTTTGTGAATAAACAATGAGTGATCAGCCGAACTTCTTGTAAATCCAATGGCAGCCACAATGTCAATAAACTTGTCGAACCATGCCCGAGGGCTCTGTTTTAGGCCGTAGATGGCCTTCTTCAACTAGCATACTCGTGTCTCCCCCTGAGAAACATACCCAGGAGGTTCCTCCATATAGACGTCCTCCTGAAGATCCCTATACAGAAAAGCATTCTTGACATCCAGCTGGGAAATAGCCCACTCCCTGTTGACAACCACAGAAAGAAGAACCCGGATGGTGCTGAGGCGAGCAACCGGGGAGAAAGTATCAAAATAGTCAACCTCATAGTCTGAGTAAAGCCTTTGGCCACCAGTCGGGCTTTGTAATGATACACAGTGCCGTCTTGGCGAAACTTCACAACAAACACCCAGCGACAGCCAACCACATCAGTACCTACCGGTAGAGGAACAAGGTTCCAGGTACCCCTTTCAGTAAGAGTGGCGATTTCCTCATCCATGATAGATTTCTAATGAGGAATAACAAGAGCCTCCTAGTAAGTGCGGGGAGTGGTAGTAGCCGAGATAGCCAACACAAAGCACCTGCGAGAGGGAGTAAGCCGATCATAGGAAACAATTGCCGTAAGCGGGTGTTGGGTACACGCCCGTACCCCTTTGCGAAGGGCAATGGGAAGATCCAGGTCATCTTGTGCCTCAGGGACCGGAGCGTCCGTGGCAGAGAAAGCTGGCCCGGGACTAGAGAGAGACGGCTGCGGAGAAGGAGGAGGTATAATAGAGAGAGGAGATGGAGGAGGAGATGATATAGGAGGGGAGACGTCAATATGCGTGGAAGGATCACAAAGAGATGGTGGAGAGTTAGAGACAGAAGGAGGAAGCGGGGATTGAGAATAAGAAAAGTAGGATGCATTTTCGAAGAAGGTGACGTCCGCGAAAACAAACTGTTTGCGCAGAATGGGGTAAAAGCAACAATAGCCTTTTTGAGTGGTCGAATATCCCAAAAAGACACATTTTGTAGAACGGGGGGAAAGCTTGTCCCGAGTAGAATACGGAGCATGCACAAAAGCCGTACACCCAAAGATACGGAGAGGAAGAGGAAAGGGTTCCTTGCCCGGGTAGAGAATGGAGAAGGGGGTTTTCCTATGGAGAACCGAAGTGGGAATGCGATTGATGAGATAGTAGGCAAGAAGAACAGCATAGCCCCAGTAGGAGCGAGGCACCTGCATCTGCGACATTAGAGTGAGAGCGATATCGAGGAGATGACGGTTTTTACTCTTTGCCACCCCATTTTGCTGGGAGGTGTACACATAGCTGGTCTGATTAATAAGACCATGTTGCATACAAAAAGACGAAAACTCATGACTGAGATATTCCTTAGCATTATCAGAGCATAATACTTTAATAGAAATAGCAAACTAAGTTTTAATCATATTATAAAAGGCTTGCCATACAGATAACAGTTCAGAGCGATCTTTTAACAGATACACCCAGGTACATCTAGAGAAATCATCAATAAAAGTGACAAAGTAAGAACTACCCCGACCAACGGTGAGAGTAGGAGCAGGACCCCAGACATCAGAATGAATAAGATCAAAAGGGCAGGAGGAACCACGGCCTTGCTTCGGCAGGAAGGAGGAGCGGTGATGTTTGCCAAGCTGACATGCATCACAATTGAGCGGAGGACTAGTCTGAGGTAAGTGGGGATGAAGCTAACGAAGAATTCGAGGAGGAGGATGTCCAAGGCGAAGATGCCATTGAAGTAGATCGGTAGATGAGGAAGAGAAGGCGGACAGAGCGAAAACATTGTCGAGGAAGTAGAGGCCGTCGCTCTCAGTCCCAGTAGCAATCGTCCGGTTGGTTCTCGGGTCCTAAAAACAATAAGAAGTAGGAGTAAATAATACAGAGCACTGATGTTGCTTGCATAAAGAAGTAACTGAGAGCAAATTGCAAGGGAACTTCGGGACATAGAGAGTTTTCGCTAAGCGAAGCGACGTGGTGACTTGAACCATGCCTGTCTCGTGAACTGGGGAAGGCGAACCATCCGCAATAAGAACCGGGGGAAACTGATCATGCGTCTCTAGGAGAGAGAAGCAGTGAGGGTTTCCGGTCATGTGATTTGTAGCACCAGAGTCAATCAGCCATTTACCTTGTGTAACGACATGTGCACTACCTGAGGTCGTGGCCACAGAAGCAGATGGCCGAGAGGAGGCGGAGGTTGAGGAAGAAGTATCACAAGAGGGACGAAGATGAGGGTGTTTCTGCCAGCAGCGGTCAACAGAGTGGCCGGTACGACCACAGTGAGAGCAGAGGAACCTTGACGGACCGCACGTGCCAGACTGGTTGTGGGCACTATTTCCACCCCGCTGAACTTGGTGAGCATAGGAGTCTAGTGGAGGAGGGGAGGACAACAGAGGACGTTGGAGCAGCGAAGTAACAGCGGCGATGCGAGCCGTGGTGGCATCCAAGGTGGGAGACTCTACTTTGCCCAAGATCTGCTGGCGGATCATATCAAAGAACTCAGGGAGCTGTAGAAGATAACAAACAACCAGGAGTTCCTGGAAGTGTTTGTGCTGCTCGGCCATGTCCGCGGAGAAAGGGCGATTCTTGAGGATTTCAGCGCCAAGAGCCTGAACTTGCTGATAAGCCGCAACAGGAGACATGGAAGGGAGAGCGAAGAGATCCGCATAGAGAGTATAGATGCGGGATATCTGGGCCCCCTTCGAGTAGAGAGCAGCAAGGTGAAGCCAAGCGGTCTTGACCGTCTCATCATGGCGTATGACAGGAAGCCATTCATCGGAGAGGCTGTTAGCCAACCAAGTACGGACAAGCGCATCACTGGCATCCCAGTCATCAAATTGATCTGAGTCTAGAGGAGGAGGGTCATCGGTGAGGTGATGACGTTTGCGCTGAGAGCGAAGAAGAAAGGTGAAAGAAACGCTCCAATCCAGATAGTTGGAGCCAACAAGTTTAGAAACCGTGCCAAGGTTTCCAGAGGGAGTAGGAGGCGGAGGCTGGGTGGCGATATGAGTGGTGGTAGTGGAGGTTTCAGAAAGGGCCATAGGAGAAAACAGCGAGAAGCCGCGCGGTTAGAATACAAGCCGCGCGGATAGGAAGAAGAAGAGCTACGGCGGTCACGATGTCAGACACCAGCAGCCATAGAAGACACGACCATGCCGCAGATCCAAGCAGGGAAAGAAGTTGAACGGCTAGATGATAGACCGCGTGAACAAAATTGAGGACCAAACAAGGCGAAGAAGGCAGCAAGTAGTGCGAACAAAGTAACAGGTTGCGGCGACTTAAAGGCAGGACGCGCGGACATAGTGCAAGCAGGCGGAAGAGACAAGCCGCGAGAACAAGTCGTGAGAGGAAGAGGCAAGCCGCGCGGACAGGGCGCACAGAATCAGGAGGAGAAGATCGAGTCCTCTGATACCATGTGAGAAGTAGCAAACAAAAGACTAAAGTAGCGAACAAACGACTAGAAAACAAGCCGGAACTTTGAATAATTGAAAATTTTATTATCCAAAAAGATAAAATTTACAAAGGTATGGCCTCCCTTTTATAGAATTGAGGAAAGAGGATAGAGTACAAACTAACAATGTGGGACTAAAGCTATACAACAGGTCTGGGCGGCTAGAACAATAGACCGGAACAGGCCGCGCGGTTAGACAATGTTCTAACCGCTCGGCAATACAAGAAGCATGAGAGAGAGATGCGGTAGGAGACCGCTAGACCGCCCAGTTTCCAAGCCGCTGGAGATAAACCGCCAGACCGTCGGGCACCACACAGCAACAGCCTGGATATCAACCCGCCAGAATCAAACCGCCAGATCGCCCGGTCAACAACCCGCAAGGCTCAAACCGCCAAACCGCCCGATCTCATACTTCGACATGGTTCAACCCGTAAACATTATTCCGCAAACACAGCCTAGGATGAAAATAATCTAAGTCATATTCGTCGTATATTCATAAACATACTCGACGAATCATCGGAATACTCTGTGTAGACTCGACGAATCAGATCAACACTTTAAGGTAAATCCGACGAACTCATCATGGTCGAAAATCTGCTAAGCCCAAGCGTCGTATGCATCGAGTATCACTCGATGTTTCATCAGAAGGTGTCGTGACCACTCGATTCTTTTTGACGAATCCCACTAGTCGAAAACTTTCTAAGTACAAGTGTCGTATGCGTCGAGTATCACTCGACGCTTCATTGAAAGGCATCATGATCACCCAATGCTTATCGACAAATCCTACTGGCCGAAAACATTTTAAGTACATGTACGTGTTATGTGCATTGAGTATCACTCGATGCTTTGTCGAAAGGCATCGTGATCACTCGACGCTTCTCGACGAATCCCACTAGCCAAAAATATTATAAGTACAAGCGTCGTATGCGTCGAGTATCACTTGACGCTTTGTCAAAAGGCATCATAATAACTCGATGCTTCTCGACAAATCCGGCCCACTAGATGAAAATAGTCTAACTACAAGCGTTGTATGCGTCGAGTATCACTCGACACTTCGTCGAAAGGCGTCGTGAACACTCGACGTTATTGAGTCCAGTCAATACACTCGACGCTGACCGAATCTAGTATTCATCTAAGTAAAATTCTTCTTATGCGTTGAGTATCACTCGACGCCTACCCACTAGTCGATGCACTCAACTCTTAGTCGAGTCCAGTCGACACACTCAATGCGTGTTACCAATGCACCCTGAGCCTGAGTCAACTTCCTTGTCTCAAAATGCATGCGAGGGGTCTAGCATGAATCGGGACATTACAAATCCTATAAACAAAATAAAAGATTTCATCCCCGAAATCAGGCTAAGTCTGTGGGGGAAAACAAAGTATAGAGAATACAAGGTATGCACTTAAGTTTACCGTAGGGAAACAACTCCGGGAAGTGCTTTAACATCAAGTACACCAGCTCCCAAGTATACTCCCCTCTCCCAAGATTAGACCATTGGAACTTCCCTATCCGCACCAGCTCTAGTCGAACAGACCTATCAATTACCACTGGTCTATTTATAGCGGGGACATGCTGATCGGGCCGTAGTAGTGTTTTCTGAAGCGACGACACATGAAAGACGTCGTGTAAATTTTCAAGCTCAGGTGGTAGCTACAGCTGGTAGGCCTAATGGCCAATCCTCTCCAATATAACATACGACCCCACATACCTCGGGTTAAGCTTCGTTCTACCGCGCACACATGACACTCCATGCATTGGACTAATCTTCAAGAACTCCTTGTCACCCACTTGGAATTCCACCATCCGGTGCTTCAAATTATAGTACTTTGCTTGCCGACTCTGAGCCTCTAGCATGCAGTATCATATCAATCTAACCATGACATCAGTGTCATCAATATATTTAACTCCCAAAGTCTTTGGATTTTCATCCCGTACTCACGATAATGGAGTTCTACACCTCCTTCCATAAAGTGCTTTGTAAGGTGCCATTCTGATGCTAGTTTGATAACTATTATTGTATGAAGACTCCACTAGCAGCAAGAGCCTCTCCCACGGCTCGCCCCTGTCCAACACACAAAATCCTAACAAATCTTCCAAGGTTTTGATGGTCCTCTCACACTGGCCATCCGTCTGAGGATGAAAATCTGAACTAAAGGTAAGGCAAGAGACCATATATGCCTGAACTGCCCTCCAATCCTTGGAAGTGAAGTTAACATCATGATAAGAGAAAATTGTCTTGGGGACCCAATGGTACCGCACAAATTGCTCCACAAAGGGATGCACCAAAACGTTAACATGTAACTCCTTCCTCTTTTGAATGAACCTGTGAACCTTCGTCAAGCAATCAACAATCACCCAAACTGAATCGTTCCTAGAGCACGAGCAAGGAAACCTGTGGACAAAATCCATGGAGATATCATCGAACTTCCTCTCGGGGATGGGTAACGACTGTATAATCCTCCCGGGCTCTTACACTCCACCTTCACCCTTTGATAAGTGATAAGTAAAGTTTGTTTTAAAAAAAGATAGATTTGGGTTTATATAATCTTTTACGTATATAAGTCTATTTCTTTTTTTTTACTTACTTATATCCCGTGGATTAAGGCAAGAGTACCTATCGGAGAGGAGTATAGTATTTTTTTTTAGAAAATATCAAGGTCGTATTTTTCCTGGGATCGGTGTTAATAATTCTACTTTTTAGAACGGACTATTATTTTATCGAACGAACGGAGTGGAGTTTATTTTTTAAAAAAATAACAAAAGATAGAAAAATTATATATACGTGATTTTATTAAGAGAGGGACTTAGAAGTTAGTCCTTGATTTCAGAATTACTTTGAGAGGATATTAATTCGCCTATTAAAGAACAAATTTATTTCTTAATTATCTAACATAACGATAGGGTCCCTTTGGTAGCATCACTGACTCAAAAGTACGACCGGGAAGGCTTGCGTTTAAACGGGTTAACGTAAACGTAGTGTCTCGTCACCTGGTATATGATCAATTAACAGAAAACCCTAGTTAGAATAACTAGAAAGTAGAGTTGAAATATTTGAAAATAGTATCCAGCCCAGAGCTCATCTTGACCAAGTGCTAAGGGTTCTTAGCCTCTTCTCAGGATGGGGGCGGTATAAAGTACAGAAAATAATATCTACCTATCTATCTCAATCCAGGATTTAAGCTTTCACTTCACCTTTGTTTTTGGGATAGGGTAGTAAAATTTTGCAGAGCTTCCGCACTATATTAATCCAGGTCATAGGCTTTCGCCTCGCCTTCATTCGGGATAGTACAAAATAATAAGGTTTTGAAAATAGTTTTGAAAGCAGTTTCACGCTATCTTAATCCAGGACATAAGCAGAGCTTCGCCTTTCATTCGGGATAGTATGAGAAAATAAAGGAAAGAAAAACTGAAAATCAAGCAGTAAAGTACTCAGAATTAAATTTGAAAGAGTCTATTTTATAAAGTCCAAAATTATTACAACTTTCTAAAAAGCTGAAAATAAAGCTGAAAAGTTACAACTTACAGAACTTTAGAATACTTGAAAGCTACTACCAGTTCCTTGTCAGAGAGCTGGGGAGTCCTAACAGTTCTTAAGGAAACTGCTGGAGTTCGAATAATTCTACTCAGCTCTACCCCTCTATTTATAGAGAAAAAAAATTGCTTTGGGAAAAGCACTTTTGGAAAAGTTGCCAAACAGCTTATGGAGAAGCTGCCAAACAGCTTTTGGAAAAGCTGAAAATCAGCTTTTGGGACAGCTGGCTATTGGATAGCTTGACATGTGGCAGTTTGGATAAGGATGGAGATGACTTGGCAGCTGAGTTGGCTGGCTGGATAAGGATGATGGGTCGGGCTGCGGGATGGCGGGTTGCTGGCTGGCGGCTCAGGCAGCTGGCGGCTTTGGCGGGTCGGGCAGCTGACAGCTTTGGCATGTCGGGCAGCTGGCGGCTTTGGCGGGTCGGGCAGCTGGCAGCTTTGGCGGGTCGGGCTAGAATAAATCCATTCAAAAATTGCGCTAGCCTGGATTCGATCCCTAGCAACCAGAGAGAATAACTAGACACCACTCCACTAGGCCAACTGATCTTTCTATCAAATACAGAAACATTATATATATATTATGTATTTCAAGATTTATACATATAGAATAAGTAATAATAGTATAAAATTATATATATTTTCAAGCATATATTATATATATAGTTTTTCAAGCATATATAAATATTTTGTTATTATATATATATTTTGTTATAAAATTCCAAGCATATATCAATATTATATATACATTCAAATCTAATACATATATTCGAATGATAAAATTACGTTTTCATAGTTTTTAAGTTTTTTATTATTATTATTATTATTTACATGTATAGATATAGTTTTATAGAGTATATATTTTTATATATACCTTTATTTCATATACTTAATATATAGGTTTAATATTAACTTTATATATATACATATAATGATATATTAATAAATATATACTATTATTATTATACGCTATGATTATCATTATTATACTACTATATGAAAGTAGTATAAATATTTATATTATTATCATAACTTAACTATATAATAGTTATAATCTATTTTATTTTTATTTTATATATAAATATTATATAAATACAACAATTATATCTTTACTACTATAATAGAAATACTATGGTCTGCAAATAACATGAGTTCGAAATTAGATGGTAATTAGGTGGCCGTCGGATTTCAGATTTTTGATCATGAACCGTTGGATCAAACCAACCCTCTATCCAGACTTTTTTATAGGCCTCTTAAACCTACTTTAGGACAGTCCTAAACCTACTATAGGACAGCAAAAAAACTAGCGGACCTGCAACCGGCGAGCCCGCAAACAACCAGCAAGCCCATCCCGCGAAAAGCTGCAAGCAAGCCCGCCCACAAGTCATCCAGCCAACATTACTTCAAATATATAATGCTGAATATTAAATATATACCCGCAAAAATCCGAAGAATGGACGGTGTGGGACTAAACCCGCCTGTTTAGGCACGGAAATCAGATTTTTCGGGGCCCAATATGAGGGTCAAGATGGCTCCAAAACGAAAAGTGGTCAACATGAAAGTTGTAGATCTCCGCGATACGAACAACTTTCATGTTGAGCACTTTTTGATTTGGAGCCTCCTTGACCTTCGATTCGGGACCCGAAAGTCTGGGAGGGGAGACTGCTACAGTAAAGGCACAAAAATTAGGTTTTTCAGGGCCCAATATGAGGGTCAAGATGGCTCCAAAACGAAAAGTTGTCAACATGAAAGTTGTAGATCTCGGCGATCCGAACAACTTTCATGTTGTTCACTTTTTGATTTGGAGCGTCCTTGACCTTCTATTTGGGACCTGAAAAGTCTGGGCGGCGAGACTGCTACAGTAAAGGCACGGAAATCAGGTAAAATAATAATATATATATATATAAAACAGCCCGAGTGCGGGCGAAGCCCGCCGGGGGGCGGGCGAAGCCCGCCGTTGCCGGCCGGGTACTGTGGCGCGTGGCCATCGGGCCGGAGGCCCGTGCCTGTCACTCGTATTTTATTAAACTTATATCTAAACAACGTATATTTGTTATAATATATTATTTAATTTCTAAAAATATTTATTTAGAGAATAAAAAAACAAACCATTTATTCAATAATTTACATAAAATATTACAAATTATATTAAGAAATTAAACTAAAATGTATACCAAAATGTTTATAAATAACTACTCATCAAATACCCCCATACTTATTTTTTGCTATTCCAGAGCAAATATAGAGTTGAGTATATTTACAAGTTATGAAATTTTCTATTTACTATCAATTTAATTCTACAAGATAAAATAGGTATAAACATCCGGTGAATAAAGAGTAAAATGCTATCGTATATATATATCATTGATACCAGAGTTAGAATTTATAGCCATAAAAGTTTTTGAAAACAAATAGTAAGCATATATTAAAATCAGATATAACAAACATAGATTGGCTTTATGACTACTATATCTTGTATGAGATATGTTGAAAAATTACAACCTATTAAGTATGCTCTCTCAAAATTTTAAGCAAAATTAATTCAATTTTGGTGGTTTTAGGGGATAATAACTTGGTGGTTTTGCCCATACAGAGGCTTTGAATGTACGAGGTGATGAATTTTATCCTCTCACCTTTGTTTGTGTCCATATTCATGCATTGTTACAACTATTTTAGGAAAATATTTTCCACAATAGCAAAAAAAATTGTGCAGAATTGAACTTTGAATTAATCCAATGCATATGTTTAGGAGCACATACTCCATTTCATATGGTCTTTTAACATTTATTGGATGCCTATGTTTACGGAATATTTTATTCCCATGGACATAAGATCTTTTCTTTTCTAGGAGCACATACTCCTAGATTCTTGCATGCGTAAAGAAACATGCCAAGCGAAATAGTAGGTAGGGTTGTAAAAATAATTTTGATAAAAGATTTTGAGAGCAATGGTAATAGCTTGATATTTTCTATATTTTAACAAGATTGAAGTAATGATAATTACAGTCTACAATTGTTTGGTGAACATAATATGTTTGCTTCTATTGTATATATATATGTATTTCTTTTGATATTGAAAGCAGGCTTGCTAAAAAACTAACTCCGTTTGTAATGAAATTTTACAAGGTAGTGTTTACAAGTTTATTCCAGATATTTATATCTATTTAGTTATGAGAAGGAGTAGTAAATTTGAAAATTGAATAATTTGCATTTTTGATCAACTCAGATTTTTTTGGAATATATTTACATAGTATGGTTTTTGAAAATTTTGACTTGTTTTGGATGAGTACTAAAATAAACAATGCTTTTATTTTAAAGGAAAAATATAACATAAAAGTGATAAAAACATATTGCAGCTAAAAGTACCCCCATACTTATGTTAGGAATAGGTATGAAGTGAAAAATATGTACAGAATATACAAAAGCATAAAAGATGGAAATATACAAGGGAATTTATATTTCGAGGTTATGGAGTAGTGTTAGGGTTTCAGGTTCTTTTTGAAAAGGGTCCCCAGTAAAATATAGTTTTAAACGGTGCCCGTTTACTTTGAAATTTCCTAGTTCAGGGTGAGAAATAAGAACGGTCCCATATGGCCAGGTTTGTTTAACAGTATAGGGTCCGGTCCATCGGGATTTTAATTTTCCTGGAAATAATTTAAGGCATGAGTTATATAGTAGGACAAGATCACCTGGTGAAAAAGATTTTGGAAATTTAATTTTCCTATCATGATAAAACATAGATTGCTCTTTATAAAATTTATTATTTTCATAGGCGTTTGCACACCATCCCTCAAGTTCATTGAGTTGAAATTTACGTTGTTCGGCGGCTAAGTTTGTATCTAAGTTAAGAAATTTTAGCGCCCAGTATGCGCGATGTTCTAATTCTACAGGTAGGTGACATGCCTTTCCATATACTAGACGATAAGGTGTACAACCGATCGCAGTTTTGAATGCTGTACGGTAGGCCCAAAGTGCATCATCTAATTTGAGGGACCAATCTTTTCGATTGGTATCTACAGTTTTTTCTAATATGCGCTTTAGTTCTCTATTGACTACCTCCACTTGGCCGCTTGTTTGGGGGTGATAAGCGATAGCGAGTTTATGAGTAACTCCATATTTGGCTAACACTTTAGCCATCTGGGTGTTACAAAAATGAGTACCTCGGTCACTAACTATAGCCCTAGGCGTGCCAAAACGTGAAAATAAGGCTTTCAGCAATTTAACGACGACTCTCGAGTCAGCGGTGGGCAAAGCTTGCGCTTCAGCCCATCGTGAAACGTAATCAACCGCTACTAAGATATAACGATTTTTAAAAGGAGGTATATTTCCTACAAAATCTATGCCCCACAGATCAAAAATTTCACATTCTAAGTAAAAGTTTTGGGGCATTTCGTCCCGACGGGAAATGTTACCTGACCGTTGGCAGCGGTTGCAAACGCTTACCAATTTTTGAGCGTCCTCGAATAAAGTAGGCCAAAAGAATCCTGCTTCAAGGGCTTTACGTGCAGTCCGGTTGGATTGATAATGTCCGCCGGTTTGTCCTTCGTGGCAGTGCCGCAGTACTTTTAGTCCTTCCTCGTTCGAAATACATCTTCGAATTACTTGGTCGGCACAGACTCGGAATAAACACGGGTCTTCCCAAAAGTAGTTTTTCAAGTCAGAAAAGAATTTCTTCTTTTCTTGAAATGAAAAAGCATTTGGAAGGACTCGGGCTACTAAATAGTTAGCCAAGTCTGCGAACCAAGGAGTAGAAGAGTTTGTTACCTTTTCAAGGGTGAGGAGACTTTCTTCAGGGAATTTATCTTCGATGTCGGCTTCCACGAGTGTATCTGTTGCAGCATTCTCTAGTCGAGAAAGATGATCGGCTGCCAAATTCTCCGCGCCTTTCTTATCTCGAATCTCTAAATCAAATTCTTGTAATAAGAGAATCCAACGTAATAAACGGGGTTTTGCGTCTGCCTTTGTTAGTAAATATTTTAAAGCAGAATGATCCGTAAAAACTATAACTTTCGATAGCGTTATATAAGATCTAAACTTATCAAATGCAAATACAATTGCTAGTAGTTCCTTTTCCGTGGTCGTGTAATTGGTTTGTGTGGATGTGAGAGTTTTACTTGCATAATAAATAGGATGAAAATATTTATCTACTCGTTGTCGTAAGACAGCTCCTATTGCATAATCACTCGCATCACACATGATATCAAAAGGAAAGGACCAGTCTGGGGCTACTAAAATAGGAGAGTTGATAAGTTTGTCCTTAATAATATTGAATGCTACTAAGCATTCATTATCGAATATAAATGAGGCTTCTTTTTCTAATAGATGGGTTAACGGTTTTGTTATTTTGGAGAAATTCTGAATGAACCGTCTATAGAAACCTGCATGGCCTAAGAAACTTCGAATAGATTTTACATTTGTTGGAGGAGGAAGTTTTTCAATTATTTCTATTTTGGCCTTATCTACCTCGATTCCCTGGGAAGAAATTTTATGACCGAGAACTAGACCTTCGCGGACCATAAAGTGGCATTTCTCCAAGTTCAACACTAAATTCGTGTCTTCACAGCATTGAAAAACACGAGCGAGGTTGTCTAAACACGTATGGAATGAGTCTCCAAAAACAGAGAAATCATCCATAAATACTTCCATAACATCCTCTACTAACTTGCCGAAAATAGCTAGCATACATCTTTGAAATATAGCTGGCGCATTACAAAGTCCAAACGGCATTCGCCTATAGGCGAAAGTACCAAAGGGGCAAGTGAACGTAGTTTTCTCTTGATCTTCAGGGGCTATAGGAATTTGTAAATACCCTGAATAACCATCGAGAAAACAATAATATGAGTGACCCGAGAGTCGCTCTAATATTTGATCTATAAACGGTAGTGGAAAGTGATCTTTACGGGTGGCATCATTTAATTTTCGATAATCGATGCACATCCTCCAACCCATAACAGTACGTGTTGGAATTAGTTCATTATTAGCGTTTGGTACTACCGTTATACCGCCCTTCTTAGGGACGACTTGTACGGGACTAACCCATGTGCTATCTGAGATTGGATAGATAATTCCTGCGTCTAATAATTTCATTACTTCAGCTTTTACGACATCCTTCATATTAGGATTTAAATGTCGTTGGGGCTAGATAGATTTACGAGGGTTATCTTCCAAAAATATTTTATGCGTACAAAAAGATGGGTTGAGTCCTTGGATATCAGAAATTTGCCATGCTAATGCATGGCGATGTTGTTTTAACACTTCTATTAATTCAGACGTTTTCTTATCATTTAATTCGGCAGAAATGATAACAGGGAGTTTAGATTCAGCTTCAAGGAAAACGTATTTTAAATGTGCGGGAAGTGTTTTCAGCTCGAGGATTGGTGGTTTTTCATATGAAGATGGAGTTTTTAGAGTTGTAGAAGTTAAAGATATAAAAGGTTCTAAAGGGTCATCGGTAGGCATTTCTTGTGAAAGTGGTAAGTCTGCCAAGTCCGATTCTTCTACAGTTATTGAAAGCAAATCAGAATAGGGAAAACCATTTTCCTCAAAAGATGCTTCCGCAAGATAGCATGTATCATCATTTATTAAAGAATTTTTCATTGAGGGATCTATATCGATAGTAACCTCATCATCTCCTACTCGTAAGAGAAGTCTACCGTTACTTACGTCTATTATTGCACGAGAGGTTGCGAGAAAAGGACGTCCGAGAATTATGGGAACATCGGCGTCTTCCTCTATATCAAGTATAACAAAGTCTACCGGGAAGATAAACTTGTCTATTTTGACCAGAACATCCTCTACTATCTCTATTGGATATTTAATAGAATGATTTACTAACTGGATGCTCATTTTAGTTGGGCTGGGGTTACCTAATCCTAGTTTTTGAAAGAGCGAGTAGGGCATTAAATTTATGCTAGCACCTAAATCTGCTAACGCATCTTTTATTAATAGATTACCGAAAAGACACGGGATGGAAAATCGTCCCGGATCGTTTAATTTTGGGGGTAATTTATGTAATAAAATGGCTGAACATTCGGCGTTAAGGAAAACTCTCAAAATATCTTCGAGTTTCTTTTTATTTGAAAATAACGCTTTTAAATATTTTGCGTATTTAGGCATCTGTGCAATTGCCTCGCAGAAAGGTATATTGATTTGAATTTATTTTAGCATTTTTAGAAAATTTTTATATTGTTCATCTTCTCGCTCATCTTTTAATTTAGATGGATAAGGTAAAACAACATATGGGGAAGAAATTTGCGGGGGTTGAGGAGGCAGAGTAGTAACGGGAAGTGGTGTAGGAAGGCTAACCTTAGGTTCTTTTTCTACCCTAACGGGTGGTGGTAGCTCCCTGCCACTTCGTAGTTGGACGGCTTGCCAACTTGGGTTACTGGAATGGCCAGTATCCCGCGGATTTGGTTCCGTATTTCCTGGTAAAGTACCAGGTTGGCGTTCCGATAGCATTTTTGATATTTGTCCAATTTGTGTTTCTAAATTTTTAATTGATCCGGTCAGGTTCCGGATATTGGACTCATTGATACTGACATATTTCGTGAATATGTCTTCTATCGGGGTTGGCCTAAATTGGTTTGGTTGTGGTGGTGGTGTTTTTGGTTGTGGGGGTTGCGGTGCAAATCCACTTGGATTTGCAGTCGGAGGGCGTTGAGCATTATTGGGGTTGCTCCATGAAAAATTAGGATGGTTCCTATATCCTGGATTATAAGAATTATTATTTGAGTTAATATTAGGATTATAGGAAGGTCTATAAGAGTTTCCCATATAATCGATTTCTTCAATTACATTATTATTCGGATTCCAAGTAGTCGAGGCGGAGGAAGCTGATATTCCAGCCAATTGTTTAGTTAAATTTTCTACTTGGAGTGCTAAAGTAGAAGAAGTGTCGAGCTCATTAATTCCAGCTTGTTTAGGGCGTGACCTTGGCACGTTCCATTGGTACGCGTTCATGGCCATCTCCTCAAAGAGGGTTTGAGCGGCCTCGGGGGTTTTGTTATTGAGCGTGCCCCCAGCGGCAGCATCAATGGCTTGCCTGGTTTGAATATTCAAACCATTATAAAATATTTATACCTGAAGCCAAGTTGGTAGTGCATGATGTGGACACCGACGTAGATATTCCTTAAAACGTTCCCAAGTCTCATAAAAAGACTCAGACTCGCCTTGCACAAAGGAAGAAATATCCGCACGCAGACGTGCGGTTTTTGCAGGTGGAAAATACTTTGTTAGGAATTTTTCGGTCATTTCAGCCCAAGTGGTGATAGATCCTCTGGGGAGAGAACCTAACCACTGCTTGGCTTTCGTTCATAGCGAAAAAGGAAATAAGCGAAGACGGATGGCGTTATCAGTGACGCCATTTATCTTAAATGTGTCGCATATTTCTAAGAAATTTGACAAGTGCGTATTTGGATCTTCGTCGGGCAATCCATCGAATTGAACGGAATTTTGAATCATTTGGATTATACTCGATTTAATCTCGAAGTTATTATTAGCAATTGGTGGACGAACGATACTAGACCCGGTGTCATCTAAATTAGGTCGTGCATAATAAGACATGGTCCTTTGGGGGACCACCTCTGACATTTGTTGTTGCTCTGCTGCCATTTCTTGTACGTGTGCGGTGCCTACGGACTCTTCCAGATTTAACACAAGCTCTTGATTCAGAGATCGGAGGCTCCTGCAAAAGGTGCGATCGATTTCAGGAACAAGTTCAAGAGTTAAATCAGATGGAGTTCTGCGGGTCATACACTAAAAAAAGGCTTTTGTATAAAATAAAAAAAATTAAGTAAAAAAAACTCTAAGTTAAAAACACACAAAGACTTAAAACGAAAAATAACTAAAAACAGTTTTTTTTTATATAAAACAAGTTTTTTATAAAAGAAGTTTTATAATAAAAGCAGGTTTTTTATTATAAACTACTTTTTATTTTTTTCAAGTTTTATATAAAATACGTTAAAAATTAGGTTAGGTTTTTCTGTTAGAAGTCGTTAGTGGTTAATAAACTTGTTAATAAAAAATTAGGTTTTATAAAAACAAAGTTTTAAATTCAGGGAATTTAATGTTTGTTTTATTTTTATAAAACTAAGGTTTTAAATAACAAGAAAAAGAAAAGATAAAATTAATAGCATTCTTTTATTTTCAAATATTAACACAAATAATCTAATCCCCGGCAACGGCGCCAAAAAGCTTGATAAGTAAAGTTTGTTTTAAAAAAAGATAGATTTGGTGTTATATAATCTTTTACGTATATAAATCTATCTCTTTTTTTTTACTTACTTATATCCCGTGGATTAAGGCAAGAGTACCTATCGCAGAGGAGTATAGTATTTTTTTTTAGAAAATATCAAGGTCGTATTTTTCTTGGGATCAGTGTTAATTATTCTACTTTTTAGAACGGACTATTATTTTATCGAACGAACGGAGTGGAGTTTATTTTAAAAAAAATAACAAAAGATAGAAAAATTATATATACGTGATTTTATTAAGAGAGGGACTTAGAAGTTAGTCCTTGATTTCAGAATTACTTTGAGAGGATATTAATTCGCCTATTAAAGAACAACTTTATTTCTTAATTATCTAACTTAACGATAGGGTCCCTTTGGTAGCATCACTGACTCGAAATTATGACCGGGAAGGCTTGCGTTTAAACGGGTTAACGTAAACGTAGTGTCTTGTCACCTGGTATATGATCAATTAACAGAAAACCCTAGTTAGAATAACTAGAAAGTAGAGTTGAAATATTTGAAAATAGTATCCAGCCCAAAGCTCATCTTGACCAAGTGCTAAGGGTTCTTAGCCTCTTCTCAGGATGGGGGCGGTATAAAGTACATAAAATAATATCTACCTATCTATCTCAATCCAGGATTTAAGCTTTCACTTCACCTTTGTTTTTGGGATAGGGTAGTAAAATTTTGCAGAGCTTCCGCACTATCTTAATCCATGTCATAGGCTTTCACCTCGCCATTCATTCGGGATAGTACAAAATAATAAGGTTTTGAAAATAGTTTTGAAAGCAGTTTCACGCTATCTTAATCCAGGACATAAGCAGAGCTTCGCCTTTCATTCGGGATAGTATGAGAAAATAAAGGAAAGAAAAACTGAAAATCAAGCAGTAAAGTACTCAGAATTAAATTTGAAAGAGTCTATTTTATAAAGTCCAAAATTATTACAACTTTCTAAAAAGCTAAAAATAAAGCTGAAAAGTTACAACTTACAGAACTTTAGAATACTTGAAAGCTACTACCAGTTCCTTGTCAGAGAGCTGGGGAGTCCTAACAGTTCTTAAGGAAGCTGCTGGAGTTCAAATAAATCTACTCAGCTCTACCCCTCTATTTATAGAGAAAAAAAAATTGCTTTGGGAAAAGCACTTTTGGAAAAGTTGCCAAACAGCTTATGGAGAAGCTGCCAAACAGCTTTTGGAAAAGCTGAAAATCAGCTTTTGGGACAGCTGGCTATTGGATAGTTTGACATGTGGCAATTTGGATAAGGATGGAGATGACATGGCAGCTGAGTTGGCTGGCTGGATAAGGATGACGGGTCGGGCTGCGGGCTGGCGGGTTGCGGGCTGGCGGCTCATGCAGCTGGCGGCTTTGGCGGGTCGGGCAGCTGACAGCTTTGGCGGGTCGGGCAGCTGGCGGCTTTGGCGGGTCGGGCAGCTGGCAGCTTTGGCGGGTCGGGCTGGAATAAATCCATTCAAAAATTGCGCTAGCCTGGATTCGATCCCTAGCAACCAGAGAGAATAACTAGACACCACTCCACTAGGTCAACTGATCTTTCTGTCAAATACAGAAACATTATATATATATTATGTATTTCAAGATTTATACATATAGAATAAGTAATAATAGTATAAAATTATATATATTTTCAAGCATATATTATATATATAGTTTTTCAAGCATATATAAATATTTTGTTATTATATATATATTTTGTTATAAAATTCCAAGCATATATCAATATTATATATACATTCAAATCTAATACATATATTCATATGATAAAATTATGTTTTCATAGTTTTTAAGTTTTTATTATTATTATTATTATTATTATTTACATGTATAGATATAGTTTTATAGAGTATATATTTTTATATATACCTTTATTTCATATACTTAATATATAGGTTTAATATTAACTTTATATATATACATATAATGATATATTAATAAATATATACTATTATTATTATACGCTATGATTATCATTATTATACTACTATATGAAAGTAGTATAAATATTTATATTATTATCATAACTTTACTATATAATAGTTATAATCTATTTTATTTTTATTTTATATATAAATATTATATAAATACAACAATTATATATTTTATTAAACTTATATCTAAACAACGTATATTTGTTATAATATATTATTTAATTTCTAAAAATATTTATTTAGAGAATAAAAAAAACAAACCATTTATTCAATAATTTACATAAAATATTACAAATTATATTAAGAAATTAAACTAAAATGTATACCAAAATGTTTATAAATAACTAGTCATCAATAAGCCTCATAGTGCGTAACGTAATACTTAACAACTCTCTTCAATACTAGTCAGAACATGGTCTTCCTCAAGTCAGTATACATCTTGGCAATCCCGAGAAGCACTTAATACATAGTGCAATGAGCCTCTCTCAATATGTCTTCCTAGAATTCACCTCTCTGGGGAACATAGAGCCTGCCATAAAATTGAATGAGGCCTTCGTTCAGAGTATACACTTCAGCAGATCCACTCTCAATTGCCTTACACAAAGGGGCCAGAGCAGCATCCTTCCCTTGCTCTGCCCGGATCCGCTCACGGATGTCACATAATATACTCAAGGTAGTCAAGAATTCCATATATGCCTCGTAATGATCCTTACGATCTAGCATAATATCCATAACCTTGAGCACTCAAGCCAATTCCATAGCCATCATACGAGATTCAGGGCTCGATGTTGGTATTTTTCTACTTAGTGCATCTGCTACAGAGTTTGCTTTCCTGGGGTGGAAACTTAACGTAAACTGATAATCACACAAGAACTCCAACCACCGCCGCCACCTCAAATTCAACTCCTTATGAATATGAATGTATTTAAAATTCTTATAGTCCGAAAAGATTTTGTAGTGGACGCCATACAAATATCCCTTCCCAGATTGAAGGGCTAGGATTGGTGCGGAATTAGTCGATCCTTCAGCTCTTGGAATACAGCCTCACACTAAGGTGTCCACTTATATGGCACACCTTTCTTTGTAAGGGTAGTGAGAGTAAGGGCTATTTTCGAAAATCCCTTCACAAACTTGCGATAATATCCAGCAAGTCCAATAATACTTCGCACGTCGGCCGCCGACTTCAAAGGAGACCATTCCTTCACATCATGCACCATTGTCGGGTCTACTACTTATCCATCACCACTAATAATATGGCCCAAGAAGGCAACTTATTGGAGCTAGAACTCGCACTTGCTAAACTTAGCAAACAAGTAGTGGACTCTTAGTTTCTTCAAAACAAAGGCCAAGTGTTCAGCATGCTCCTCTTCTGTCTTTGAGTAGACCAAAATGTCATCGATGAAGATTATGACAAATACATCCAAATACTGCTCAAATGCCCCTTTCATCAAACTCATGAAGGCAGAAGGGGCATTCGTGAGCCTTAATGGCATCATCGTGAACTCGTATAAGCCATATCTCGAGCAAAACGATGTTTTCGGAATATCTTCCTCTTGAATTCTCACTTGATAGTACCCCGAGCACAAATTCAATTTGGAAAACCAATACGCTCCCACCAACTGATCGAATAGCTCGTCGATCCGGGGTAAAGGATAGGTGTTCCGTACCGTCATTCGGTTGAGTTCCCGGTACTTTATGCACAACCGTAGGGATCCATACTTCTTCTTAAAAACAAAACAGGGATCCCCAGGGTGATGAGGTGGGGCGAACAAACCCTGATTCTACTATCTCCTACAACTGAACTCTAAACTCAGTGAGTTCCTTTGGAGCAATTCTATAAGGGGTTCGAGAGATAGGCTTGGCACCCAGTCCCAGTTTAATCTGAAAAACCACTTCTCTATGTGGGAGTAATCCTGACAGCTTCTTGGGAAATACCTCAGGAAAATCCCACACTACCAGCACATCTTTCATGCTCGTCGCCATCTCTTTTAGTTCAAACCATATCATATACACCTCCTCCCATTTCATATTGGCCTTAAGGGCTTGAATTGAAGACAACAACATTTGGGGTGCAAATCTAATACCTTGGAAAATGCTCTCTGATTCTGCATGCCTCAAGGTGATTTGCTTCGCCGTATAATCAATTTCGGTAGTGTGCCAATCCAACCATGTCATACATATAATAAGATCGAATTCTGGCATCCTCAACATCGTTGTAGGGGTTTTAAAAGGTTTTTCTCCAATATACACTTTCAAATCACAATTGGCGGATGAAGTCATCTAGGAGACATCTGGGATGCGTACTCTCCGATGGATATCGGTGAAGTATTACGCACCATTTAAGTATTTTACAAAGTCCGTCAATACAAATTATTGAGTGGCGATGGTATCACATAGAGTGTGGGATTGTTTTCCACTAATAATCACAGTGCCTAAATATCAAGTCATAACAATCTCAATGCTAGATTCCTAGCACTAACCCAGACAAGCTAAGGACCAATGTTCATAACGTATTAAACAAAATACAACATACCTACAATCACGTCTTGAGGTTTCTTCTCTTGAGTCATATCCAGAGCAAACATCTGCACTCTAGCAGGTCCATTATTCCATCCTCGTGGACCTCGTACTCGACCACAAACTTGCCCTCGTCCTCATGGAGCTGCCGGAGGTACCATCGGGAGAACATCTCCACGTAGGTGCGGGCAATAACACCGGATATGGCCCTGCCAGATGCTCTTATAACATATTTGCCTGAATGGTCCTCCTGGTTGAGTAATAGGTTGGACCTGCGGGGGTGGAGGTAGTGTTAGTTGTAGGGCCAAACGTTCCATCCTAAAATTCTGATGGAAACGGCCGCCACCTCTTTGGTTTCCATTTTCACCTCTACTATTATGTCTCCTTCTAAAGCTGGGTCATGCATCCATCATGCCCTCGGAGGGTCTCTTATTACTAGCCTGGAATCCCAAATGGTCCGCTTCCAATCTCTTTGCCATATCTATTATCTCTGCCATGCCCGAGTCTGTTATAAACAAATATTCTTGCCTTAGGGGATCTCACAAGCCTTTGTAGAGCTGCTTCGCATATCCGTGATCATCTAAATCATAGGAGTCAGTGAACCTGATGATGTGCTGAAACTCCCGTTGATACTCCACGACTACTTCGATCCATGTTTCAACTATAGGAATCTTTCTTCGAGCTCATCTCGAGCAATGGAGGGAACAAAATGTTCTAAGAAGGCCTCAAAAAACTCATTCCGGCTAATGTCAGTGTTTACACTTCCTAGGATGGACACAACTAAAGTAAAAAACCATACTGGCTGGGCATATGATTCCGGCCATCAGTTCTTGTATAGTATCTATCCATTCCTCTGTGCGAATGACCGATTCAGTCCCGTGGTAGATGAGTGAAGAAAGATCTCGGAAGGTACTTAGCCAATTAGATCCCGTGGCCGGTTGTTGCACCAGAGCCACCTAAGACCTAAAGGCATCCAAGATTATCGTTACGGTCTGCCCCAACTCTATTTGTTGGAATGAAGTAGGGATTGGAGGGACATGAAAGCATGTTGTCGGCTCTGTATATAATGGAATCTACGAATAAAGGTACAAACCTAGCTAATGTCAGGTGGGCTAATCGTAAGGTAATAACTCGACATACTAAGTATGAATTATACATGGGCACACCATTACTTTCACTATGTCAGTTTGACCTCAAACTGACCAATCGAGCGGGGGTGGCGCCATTGTTCAATGACATCTTTATTTCAAGATCGTTGCAAGCAGATACCATTTGTAAGGCCCCTCCTAGAACACAATAGATTGCCGAGGGGAGTCTTATGCCCAGAACAGCAGCCTTTCGATAGCATCAACACACGGGTTAACTGGTACTACAAGACACCTATTCTACCGGCTTTTTATAATATTATCCATGTCAACCAAGCATACAGAAAGTACATAAGTCATATCATCACAATAAGCAAATGTCCACACATAGTACATGAATAATGAGGAATTACATAAGTTCCTTTAATATGAGAGTACAACAAAATTTTCCCAAAGGCTACACCCCAAAACTCAAACTCATATGAGTCACCGATGGTAGCGAAGGTATCGTGGTATCAGGCCCTATCCCCCTTTCGTGGCTGCCCTCCTACATGACCTACTGTTGCTGCTCCATCCTCTTAGTTTCCTCCTAAAATGGTAGCCGTAGCAACCGTTAGTCATAAAGACTAAATGTCTATCACATCTGCACACCCCTGTGACTCTTAGGCTCTAGGCGAGAGAAAGGAAAGAAGGTACGATATATATACAAAGTGAGTACAATCATATGGTATAATTCTTTTCATGATCAGAGTAGCGATAGTAGTGTATAGCAAGTAATATAAACACTCTACACTCGCAATTTGTAAAGAAAAGATCAATCAACTACAACATATAATTCTACAATAGGAAAGTAACTTAACTTATAAAGATGCCCATATTGATTTATAAGTTAAGGTTCGGCTTAACAGAAAGTAACTCATCATATAAAAGTTCCCATACAAATTTATATGATGAGGATCTTATACGGTGCAATGCAATGTTATGATATGATTGTAACATGATAACTTATCTATGCCCACACACACGCACACAGTTATGCCAACATATTCCTTTAGTTCCCACTTTTCGAGCATGCAGCTTACCTCTCAGTTGATATCCATCATGGACAAACGGTGATAGTAGAGAGGGCGTATCCACTACTAGGCGAGTATACACACTACCAGGCCCAGGCCTCCATATGCCTCAACGCTAATAACACAATTATGGAGCCCCTGCATACTACGGCTCAGAGGGGGTCTCTGGTAGATGTGCACCAAGAACACAACCCAAACTGGCCTATCATTGTGGCACGAAAGGAGCCTATGGGAGCATATTACCAAAGGATCAAACCCAACCATCCACTGGCACGGAAGGAGCCTTGGTAATGAGCACCGAGGAACAAGACCAACCGCCTAAAGTCTATCTATCAACTCTCATCAGGGTGACAGAGCCTGTAGACCTGTCACACTCTCCTTAACCCATGATTATGACACTATGTGTCAACACATACGACATGCAATTTCACTTTGCCATGCCATCATACATCCAAGGGCTCCAATCGAGTCCCTTCTCATCATTACAAATCTACTGCTCAAAAGCACTCAAGGGCTCCACACTGAGTCCCTTATCATTATACCAGTGTAGTGCTAAAAGGCACTCAAAGCCTACCCTAGCATGTGAGGCTAATCCTCTTAGTTGTCAAACCCGTCATATCCTCATTACCTGAGATAAGTGACTAACACATCACATAGCCATGTGCATTTTCTCATCTAGACCTTTTTTAACAAACTAACATGCACCTATACATCAAATTGAACATCATTCCCCAAATTATATATCATTAAATGCTTAAGCTTCAACATGATCAACCTAACCTTGTAAAAATACATTACATGTTCTCCCAGTAATTGTGAATCACCACATAGCTATAGACAACACATTCATGCAATATGAATCACAAATGCTTCCAAAACTCACAACATTCATCACATTGTTATCCATTGCATCTTCACCGGATTTCATGAATACGTCATTTGTACAACAAAGGTTCACCCGAAACCATTAGCTTAACATTGTTACATATAACAAATTCACCAAATCCAAAATATCATTTGTCTACGATCTTCCTATTGAACTCAAACATCAAGATACACACCCAACACACATCTTACTTAGACAGAAAGTCTATTCCGGTCTTTTGTTAGTTTAGACAAATCAGAACCTACTCATAATACAATACAACACTATCAATTTGGCTGCAAATTCCCAGATGTACATGAATCCCCCAACAATAATCAACCATCCATACAACTTTCGTGTTCAACCCAAGACCTAGGAGTGCTCGAATCATGGCTTAAATTGAGTATGAAGCCTGCTGTGCATAAAAAATAGAATTAAGCATGCATTTTTAAGTCAAACGAATGATATTGGTTAAACTCTTCCTCCTCCCTTATTCACCCTCAATAGACCACCATTCTTCACGAAACCAAGACCATCATCTTCATACTAAAGAGAGGAAAGGTTGAAGACAACAATACCCTAGGATAAAGGTCCTAGCGTGGCCTCTTCCTAGGAGATCTTCATTTCGTACCAAATTCAAGCTCTCTTGAGTCGATATCTCACCTATTTCATAATTAAAGATCTAGCACCAAGGGATGTGGTAGGAAGCTCACCTCATTTCTGGCTATTGATCTCGTTATCCTCCTTGGAGGCATGTTAGATTTCCTCGTCGGTATCGTTCTTTGCGGAGAGGGAGAGTTCTTCTTCCAGAAAAACCAACTCTGGTAACTTCCTCATTTTCGTCAGGCTCGGCACATGATCGACACGATAAAAAATTGGAGACGGCTAAGGTTTTCAGGTATAACATTTTATAAGGAAGTATTAGGGTTAGGGTTACTCCGCCACATATCATTTCCTCATTGGACCACCCACCATTACATCAAATAAGGTTTCCTTGAAATGACTGGCCATAAATAGTCACTCAGTGCATATCCCGAACTGGTTCAATCCGTAAACATTATTCCTCAAACACAACCTGGGCTGAAAATATTGAAAGTGAAGGGATAGATACTACTCTAGAGGGGGGGTGAATAGAGTTATCAAATTTTGCACTAGACAAAACTTAATAGTCTACCCAACTCCCTTGGAGTGAAATGCGGAATGAAAAGACTATAGATATAGAAATACCCTAAAGCCTAACACAAGTGTTGTGCACAAACTCAAGCTAACTGTAATTACAGTTAAGGCTTGGAAAACCTAATCAGCAACTAGCAAACCTAGTTATATCTATTCACAGCCACAATGCAGGAATTAAACAAGGCAATCCAGACGACACAAGGAATTTATAGTGGTTCCCCAAACAACTTGGGTACGTCCACTCTTCTACCAACAAGGTAGGAATCCACTCAGGTTTTTGATCAGGTGCCCTGCCACCAACAGGATCTGCTTCAGGTAGATCCAGAAACCCTTTAGACTTTTGATCAGGTGTCTAAAAACTGAACACAGGTTTTTGATCAGGTGCCCTGCCACCAAGGGATACTTTTGAAGGGAGTAATAACCCTGTACAGGAGGGGGAAAGAAGGTTAAGAAGTCTTCTCTATTTTACAATAGATTAGAGAAGCACAAAGACTTGCACTGAGCTAGAAAGCTCTAAAGAATCAAGGCTCCCCCTGGCTCAAAAATGTCCAGGTGAAGTCTTGCTTCAGTGCAGAAAACTCTTCAGAAAGATCTGAAGGAAAAACTACAAGAAGATAATGAATAATAAAATTAGAAATCTTCAAGCAGCTGTCTTCTTCTTCTTCTTCTTCAAAAGAACTCTGAGTCTAAACTTCCTGGAATAGGAGAACTCAGGTTGAAGAAGAACAGAAGTGCGTAACACTTCTCAGATGAATGGAAATTGCTGAGAGCAGTGAACTTGGTTTTGGTGAAGGCTTGAATGCTTAGATGAATAACTGGTTAGCTAGCTGAAATCCTTCTCCAAAGGATTCCTTTTATAGCAGCAACAAGCAACGACTCTCTTCAATTTGAACTGTTTGTCTTCTTCTGAAACTTGAGACTTGGGCTGCAAATATCAAAAAGACAAACAATCTTTGCAGTAAAAACATTCTATAAAAAGAATAAACCTCTTTCGAAGAAGCTGCAGGAAGCAATTTGATAATAAAGTACTAAATAAAGTCACATCAGAGATAAACTCTTTATAGCGAAAGGAAGACTTTTCAGTCTAACAGCTATAAAGGACTGACAGCAGATAAAGTAAAATACAATGTCAGCTAATAAGACAAACAACTTTATCTGAAAAGATTTGACTCAGACAAAAGGGATGGAGCAGATATTGCCTGGAAATATTATCACAAAACAACTGAAATAAAACATGCCAGATAATATATTAATTTGTTAAATAGAATAAATAAATACAAAATATAAAGGCAGACAGAAAACGTCAAACGACCCTCAGAGATCGTCGACCGAAGAACGAAGATCGTCGAACTATCGGACAGATAGTCGAACGATCCAGATAGTCGAACTATCAAAGGAGATAGTCGAACTATCACAACAGATAGTCGAACTATCAGAAGATAGTCGAGCTATAAGATAGTCGACCTATCAACAGATAGTCGAACTATCAAAGCGAAACAGATAGTCGAACTATCAACAGATAGTCGAACTATCAAAGACAAACAGATAGTCGAACTATCAACAGATAGTCGAACTATCAGATAGTTTAACTATCAAAGCATATAGTCGAACTACCAAGCGAAAACAGATAGTCGACCTATCAACAGATAGTCGAACTATTAACGCAGAACAGATAGTCGAACTATCAACAGATAGTCGAGCTATCAGAGAACGACAGATAGTCGAACTATCAACAGATAGTCGAGCTATCAGATAGTTGAACTATCAAGGAAGATAGTCGAACTACCAAGGGAAAACAGATAGTCGACCTATCAACAGATAGTCGAACTATCAGAAGAAAGCAGATAGTCGATCTATCAACAGATAGTCGAGCTATCAAACAACGCAGATAGTCGACCTATCAAACAGATAGTCGAGCTATCAGATAGTTGAACTATCCAAGCAGATAGTCGAACTATCAAAGCACACAGATAGTCGAACTATCAACCGATAGTCGAACTATCCTCGCAGACAGAACGTCGAGAAACTGATAGACGATCGTCGAACAGTTAGTCGACGATAGTCGAGCGGCGTTCGACTATAGTCGAACGAACAAACTACTTAACCAAATTCTTTATCTGGAAAAGCGGGGACTCTACAGCTAGACCACTAACCATTGACCATAGATATTTCTTGGGTCAAGGGACAAAAGGAGAAGACTAAACTCAAATCAAACTAGGGTACCAACAATCTCCCCCTATTTGAGTTAAGTCTCTCAAAAACTAAAACATAGAACTAGCTATAGAGCAATAAAATTAATACAGGAAATATATAAACAATTAACAGTCAATCAGATAAATAACAACAGTCAAACAAAACTAAGGATCTACAGAGTCTGGCTTAGGGTCAGAAGAGGTAGGAACAAAGGAAACTTTCCGCAAAGGATCAATGGCCTCTTTCTTAGACATCTTCAAGTCTTGTACGCCAATAATCTTTAATTCTGCATCCCTTAGAACAACTGCTTCTGGGTGCTTTTGCATATACTTTGAAGGGTCAAAGACCTCAGGGCTAACCTGGATTTTATCTAGTTCCTTCATTCTGAACTTTGACATTGTAGAAAATCCTGTAGAATCCTTTCCTTCAGCCTTAGCTTTCTGAATTTGAGCTGAGCCAACAATCTCAAGAAATCTAGCCATCCTGTAATCAGGATCTAGTTCTTGGCTTTCATACACATTTTCAGAAGATGTATCAACAGGCTTAACAGCTTTAAACTTAACTGATAAATCTAATAAACTTTCAGCTGTGTCTTTTACTTCTTGAATAACTAGAGACGATGGAGGAGCAAACTCAGCAAACTTTTTACTAGATTTTTCAGAGAATATGGTTCTTTTTCCTTTTGCAGCATCCTTAGCAACATGAACTGGAATACCAGAAGAGATCTTTTTCTTAGGAGAAGGAGGAGGTGAAAATGTTGGCTTCTGATACACAACCTCCTTGCCTTGTTCTTTAACTTCAGTAACATGCCTTTGAGAACTAGAATGAGATATCCCTTGGTGGCTTTGAGAGCTTTTCCTTGAAAGGTGCTGAGAGGGAGCAGATTTTGCTGACGGAGCAGAAGGATTAGCAGAAAAGTTGTCAGAGGCTCCTGCACTGGGAGGTGGAGGAGGAGGACCTCTAGGATTCCATCTGGCGGTAGGACTATCATATCTCTTAGATCTCTTTCTCTCTTTTTGCTGGTTCTTGGAGAACCACATCCAATGTTGAAACTCTTTTGACTTGGGGTCAATTCCTTTCAGAATATAATATGGAGTGTCATTATCACGATTGAGAGGTGGAGGAGCAATAGCTTTTCTTTTCTTCTGTGCAGCTTTCTTTTACTTTGAATTCTCAGATAAATCTGAATCCTCTTCATCTTCAGAGTGAGATGATGGAGGATTATCATATGGGTCATAGGCTTCAGAAACAGCCTTTTCCTTTAAAGCAGCTTTCTCCTTTTCTTCTTCTATGGCATCCTGAGCCAGAAGGGAATCCAGGTCAAGTCCTGGGGAATCATCCCAAACAGTTGATTTTTCAACTTGTAAATCCTTTTCTTTTTCTTCTAACAAAGATTGTACTCTTTGATTCCAAGCATCTCTTGCTTTCTCTTCTTCCAAACACAGTACAGGGGTGTCATCTTTGATTTCATCTTAATTTTCAGACACATCTTCTATATCTTTTTGAACAACTAAAGCATCTGCAATAGATTCTCGAACAACTACTTCTATTTGAGCAGCTATATCTTCTTTAATATAATCTGTAGATTCATGAACACAAATCTGCTAAATAAGCTAAAAGCATTCCTTCTAGGTATTCACAAGCTAGCAAATCAATTGACTCGTCAATAAAACGGATGAGTGAATTACCTTCATACTTTACCAACTCCCAGGATTCATCTAGATAGGATGTAATAATGCCTTCTAGGAAACGGGCAACCAAGGGAGTGGTGAGATCTTCTAAACAGACTTTTACAGTAAATTCAGATAACATAACTGCATCAGATATTTCTTTGTCAGATAACACTGAAACTGATTCATCTTGAGCTGGAGCAGTCTCTTCTTGAACTGTCATTACTACATCTGTCACCGCTGGAAGATCTGCTGGAAGGGAGGAGGCTGGAAGCTCTGAGGCTAGAAGCTCTGAGATATCTTCATAGAACATCTCCCCCTGCCTGATTTCAGTGGAAACTGAAACCAGGCCCCTGGAAGAAGAGGGCTCAACAGATTTAGAGAGGGATTGGATGGTAGCAGTCAAAGTAGCAATAGAGGAGGCAAGTGGAGCAATTGCCTCTTAAATCATGATTTTGATTGAAGGGGTAATCAACTCCAAAATGCTGGATATGAATGCTGGGGTGACTTCAAAGGAATGTGGGGGAACTGTAGATGATGGAAGATCAGCAGGAGGAATGTATTCCTGTTGAACTGGAGAACGAACAGGAGATGGAGAATGATGTGGAGAAAGAACTGGAGAACGAATAGGGGACTGACGAGGTGTTGGAGTCCTCTCAGATCCTATCAAATCAAAACTAGAAGCAGATATCCTAGCCAGAAGAGAAGGAATAGGAGATGCAGGAGGAGAAGGGATGACAACCGTGGTTGTATCTTGAACAGGAGAAGCAGGAAGTCGTACTTCAGCTGAAGTTGATGGAACTTCAACTGAGGTAGACGGAACTGAAGAGGATGGAACTACTTCAGTAGAAGTTGATGGTAATGCAGAAGAAGATGATGGAAGAGAAGGATGAGCTGAGCTAGCTACTTGAGGGTGAGGAGTGACTGAATCAGTCCTTGTATTCTCGGATGTCGCTGGAGTAACCCCTGTGAGAGCGGGCTTCACAAACGTCCTCTTCCACTTGGAGAACAAATTCGGATCCATCTTCTTACTCGCATTTATGGTTGTTGCAACGGAGACCAGCAGCTGAGGATACTTCTCTTTCAGAAAAATTCCAATAACCCTGCCTAGGGTAACCTCTTTCTTACTGTTCTTTTTCCTTATCAGATCGAACATTACTCCTGCCCAATCAATCCTTTTCTGATTAACAATTGCACACATCAGTGCAAGTTGTTGCCTTGTAATGTTGTCATGAGCAGAGTGCTTCCCAAGAAGCACTTTTCCAACTAACTCAGCAAGAAATTTAATCTTAAATGGGAAATTGACCTTGAGCAGCTTGGAGGGAATGCCTTCGGCATGTCCCAGCTCAGTAAGCATTCTTACAAACTCTTGAGCATCTTGCTCATAATCTTCTTCACCATTTATTAATCCAAAAACATCAGTCAGAATGGCGGGAGTTAAAATAACCTCTTCTCCGCCAATAGTGGCAGTCATCGAATTGTCAGAGGAGGACGAAGTAAATGTCCATTCCTTAATCTCGGGAATATTTAACTTTATCCTTGTAGACATTAATCTTTCTAGACCTTGATCTCGGCATAACTGAAGAATTTCCACAATCCCTGCTTCACAGCAACTGAATGCGTCAAAATCGACGCTGAAACCTGCATCGAACTTTACAACAGCTAGCACTGCTGGAGAAATCGCCATTGAAGGAGCTGGAGAAGACGGAAGACGACGAGGGAGACGAAGCGATAGAAAATCGCAAGCGGGAAGATAGAATGCGAAAAGTCACGCTCCGTCGACGATAAAACAAAAGATCTTCTAACCTAGGTCGACTATCGGCTTTATATTAGACCGGAGATAGTCGATCTATTTTTAAAAGATACTGGACCCGATGGTCGAATGGCCGTTCGACGATCGGCCCAGAAGCAGAGTAGTCGATCAATCGTTCGACTATTTCTGGCTTCTCAAACAACAAGCTGTCATCATCCAGAGATCGACGATAAGCTCGACCTGTTCGACGATCTTCGAACGTCGGTCGACGATCTTCAAACAGATAAGCTATCATTAACCAGAGGTCGACGATAGGCTTGATCCGTTCGACGATCTTCGATCATCGTTCGACGATCTTCAAGCAGGTTTCAACATTGGCAGATATAGTCACACTTAGTCTCGTCCATTGATCATGCCTAGTTGAACTAAAAAGAACAGATGCTTCTGTTCATCTAAGGGCTTGGTGAATATATCACCTCTCTGAAACTCAGTGGATATGAACTCAAGACAAATCTTGTTCTTTTCCACACAATCTCTCAGGAAATGGTGCCGAATCTCAATGTGCTTCGTTCTAGAGTGGTGCACTGGATTTTGTTCAATAGAGATAGCACTGGTACTGTCACACATGATTTTGGTGTTCTTGTGTGAGTAACCATAATCCACAAGCTGGTTTTGAATCCACAGGATCTGTGAACAACAACTAGCAGCTGCTATATATTCAGCCTCTGCAGTTGAAGTTGAGACAGAAGCCTGCTTCTTACAGAACCAAGAGACCAATCTCTCTCCCAGGAACTGACAAGTTCCTGAGGTGCTCTTCCTGTCAACTCTGCAACCAGCATAATCAGAATCAGAATATCTAATTAATTCAAATTCTGACTCAGCTAGGTACCAAAGTCCTAGATTTGGACATCCCTTCAGGTATCTCAGGATTCTCTTGAGAAGAATCAGATGAGATTCCTTGGGGTTGACCTGGAATCTAGCACAAAGGCATGTAGCAAACATTATATCTGGCCTACTTGCAGTTAGATATAATAGGGAACCAACAATGGCCCTATAATTCTTTTGATCAACTGGCTTGCCGTGATCATCAGAATCAATAACTACATTAGTAGCCATAGGTGTAGGCATTGCTGAAGCATCAACCATCCCAAATTTCTTTACCAATTCCTTGGCATATTTGGATTGGGAGATGAAGATACCATCAGCATCTTGCTTAACTTGGAGACCAAGAAAGTAAGACAGCACACCCATACTACTCATCTCAAACTTAGAGTGCATCAGGTCAGAGAACCTTTTGCAAAGTTTGGGATCAGTGGAGCCAAATATAATATCATCCACATACACTTGAACTAACAGGATTGTGTCCTTGTGATGCTTGACGAAAAGGGTTCTATCAACTACTCCCCTAGTAAAGTTGTGCTCTAAAAGGAAACTAGCTAGAGTCTCATACCAGGCTCTAGGTGCTTACTTTAGTCCATAAAGAGCTTTCTTCAACTTAAACACATGTGAGGGCTGAGTTGAAGAAACAAACCCTGGTGGTTGTTCAACAAACACCTCTTCCTTAAGCTCACCATTTAGGAATGCACTTTTGACATCCATTTGGAACACCTTAAACTTCATATAGGCTGCATAGGCCAAGAAGATCCTTATAGCTTCTAGCCTTGCAACAGGAGCAAAGGTTTGGTCATAATCTATACCTTCCTCCTGTCTGTAGCCCTGAGCTACAAGCCTTGCTTTATTCCTTACAATAATTCCATTTGCATCCAACTTATTTCTATACACCCACTTGGTGCATATGATCAGTTGGCCTTTAGGTCTCGGAACCAAAGTCCAAACTTTACATCTCTCAAACTGATTGAGTTCCTCTTGCATAGCAATGATCCAGTGGGGATCTAGCTCTGCATCTTTAAAGGTGAGGGGCTCAATCTGTGAGAGGAAACAAGCGTGCATCACATCCTGTCTTAGCTGATGTCTTGTTTGAACACCAGCTGATATGTCTCCAATCACTTGAGATGTGGGGTGATCTCTAAGTGTGACAATATCAGCATGTGGGATGTGATCTTCAGCAACAGTTGGGATTAATTCCTCAGGAGGAATTTGATCTACTATTGGTGGTACAACAACATCTTCTGCAATGTCTTCATCACTGTCTGATTCAGTGATCTGAAGAGTTGATAGTTGAAGAATTTCTTGAGTAGCATCAGGTACCTGCAATGAACTGGAGGAAGGAGAATTTTCCTTCTCCTTGTAAAACATCTGAGACTTATCAAAAGATACATGCACAGATTCTTCAATTTTACAGGTTGATTTGATATAAACCCTATAAGCTTTGCTTACTTGGGAATATCCAAGCATGATTCCCATTGAAGCTTTTGCTTCAAACTTTCTAAGGTATTCTTTATTGTTATTATGAATATACACTACACAACCAAATACTCTAAAATAATTAATTTTAGGTTTCTTTCCTTTAAGCAACTCATAAGGAGTTTTACACTTAAGCTTGTGTATCAAACTTCTATTCAAGACATAATTGGTTGTACTAACAGCTTCTGCCCAATAGGAGAGAGGCATATTAGCATCTGCCAACAATGTACTAGCAGCTTCAATGAGTGTTCGATTTTTCCTTTCAACTACCCCATTTTGTTGGGGAGTTCTAGGAGCTGAGAAGCTATGTTTGATACCTTCTCTCTCACAGAATTCTTGCATGAGAAGAGAGTCAAACTCAGTACCATGATCACTTCTGATCAAGGCCACATGAGTAGAGTACTCAGTCTGCACACATAATAGAATGTCTGTAAGGGCTTTGAAGTTATCAGCCTTAGTTCTCAAAAAGAAAACCCAACTGAACCTAGAGAAGTCATCTACAATTACTAAGGTGTAATACTTCCCTCCTAAACTCTGTACATTTATTGGGCCAAAAAGGTCCAAATGTAATAAGTACAAGATTCTAGGAGAATCACTCTTATTTACAGATTTAAAAGAATTCTTGGTTTGCTTGCCTAGTTGACAAGCCTTGCATAGGCTCTCCTTCTTGTAGGGGCAAGAAGGTAAACCTCTAACAAGGTTTTGTTTAGATAACCTAGATATATTTTTAAGGTTAACATGACTAAGCTCTTATGCCACAAAGAATTATTATTAATTGTTACTTCATTAAATAAACAGATTTCAGAGTGAGTTGAATTGAAATCTACTAAATAAATATTACCTATTCTAATGCCTACTAAAACAACATTATTATTTAAAGTAATATTACAAGAAGAGTTAGAAAATGAAACCTGGTAGCCAGCATCACATAGCTGGCTGACTGAAATCAAATTGTGCTTCAGTCCTGTCACATATGCAACTCTCTTGAAAGTAACATCTCTAATTGTAATCCTGTCATAGCCTTCTGTCTGACCACAGCTGGAATCTCCAAAGATAACCTTTGGGCCGAGCTTAGCTTTGAATTTTGACAGATGATTTTTATTTCCTGTCATATGCTTGGAGCATCCACTATCCAAATACCACTTATTTTGAGTGATAGGATAGGCCTTCACCTGCAAAACATTTATTTAGACAGTGTGGACCCAGGTAACCTTGGGTCCCTTGTTTTTCACATAAGAAAAGCTAGAAATAAATGAAAATGCAGGCTGAGGGTGATAACCTAATGGGTGAGATCTCCTAGGTGGGATTCTCCATGCAGATGATGGGTCAACAAACCTAGGGTTTCTATTTTTCATTTAGGTTTCTACGGGTTTGATTATGATTTTGAAAATCATATTGAAAACGTCGATCGACGTTCGACGATGGGCGCTCAGATCGTCGAGCTTTGTTTGACCATTGAGCTTCGATCGTCGAGCGGCGTTCGACGCTCTTTGCATTTCTTTAAAAAATTTCTTCCTCTTTTCTCTCTTAGCTTTATTTAAAGTTTTATTAACTAGGTTTACTTGCTCAGTGTTCTTCATTCCACTAGCTGAAACGAAGTTCACTGGAGTTGAAAGATTATTTTTAAGAATAATTGGGGGTTCACTGGGAGAAGCTCCTAAGCCTAGTTTGTTATTACCTGACCTAGTTTTAGTCATGCTGGTAATTTCTAATAACTTAAGGCTTCTACCATTAAGTGATTCTTCTAACCTCTTAGACTTAGCTAACTCCTTTTAAGAAATTTAATTTCTTCACTACAAGTAGTGAGATCTTCCTTTAGCTTAATATTTTCTGTAGCAATTAATTCTGAGTCAGCTAACTTATTTCTAAGTTCTTTTATCTCCTTTTCTGAGCTAATCAAATCTAAGCATAAAGATTTAAAATCTAATTTAAATTCTTCAGAAGTGAAGTCATAAGAAGATAGTACCTCATCTTCTGTTGGCATTTCTTCTTCTGAATCTGAACTCTCTACAGCTGAGTGATTGCTGCAGGCATCTATTGCCATCAGGCAAACTTCTTTTGTCTTCTTCTCTTCCTCATCCTCACTGGAGCTTGAGGAGGAGGATTCTTCATCAGAATCACTCCAGGTTTCAGCAATGAAACCTCTCTCCTTTTTCTTGTTCTTGTAGGAGGATGGCTTGGAGTGCTTCTTGTGCTGTTCCTTTTCTTTCCTCTTGTCTTTGTTCTTCTCCTCTGGACAATCTGGTAAGATGTGTCCAGGCTTCCGGCAACCATAACAGATAATTTCTTTAGCAGGTGAACGGTCATACCTTGGTTTGTCTTCATAGCGTGAAGACTTCTTTCTGAATTCCTTTCTCCCCATCTTGAGAAACCTCTTGGCAAATAATGCCATTAGCTCCTCATTGGATTGGCTGCCTTCAGAAGCATCAGCAGCCTTAAAAGCTAGAGATTGCTCTTTTCTTATTGGAGTAGGGGTCTTTGCTTCAGCTTCTGCTTCCCTTGTCTTCAGCACTTGCTCAAAAGACTTGAGCTTGCCGAGAAGGGCTTCAGTTGAAATCTCATTTGTACTTCTGGCTTCCTTGATGGGCCAGATCCTTAGATCCCATGTGCTAGGGAAGCACATAAGAATCTTATCATTGACCTCTGTCAATGATATGTCCTTGTCAAGGGTCCTCAGCTCATTGATGATTGAGCTGAGCCTGGTGTACATGGCTTCAACTGATTCAGCATCAGTTTTCTTGAAGTTCTCATATTGTGAGATAAGGTTGGACCTTCTGTCCTTCCTTTCATCAGCTGAACCAGCTACAATCTGGTTCAGTGTATCCCACATAGCTTTTGCTGAAGAGCAGTCCAGCTACCTTCTGGAATACCTCATCAGACATTGTCTGAGCCAGAATGTTCATCGCCTTGGCATCTGCTATCTTTGCCTTCTTGTATCATCGTTGTAATCTGGAGGAGGCACTGCACTCATATCAGATGATGAGGTAGTAGCAGCAGTAGTTGCTCTTGGGGGTCCTGACAAAATAGAAGCAAAGATGCTTTCATCAATAGAATTCATATATAATTTTATCCTTGCCTTCCAGATGCCAAACTTAGCTAAGTTGCATGCTGGAGGTCGGGTGCTAGAATAATCCTTGGACTGGGCCATGATAGTGATAGTGAATATCTATAAGCTTTGGTATCTATCAGATCTTGTGACTTAGGTGTTAGCCTATTCAGTCAGTCAACCTCCCTCTGATACAATTGAAAGTGAAGGGATAGGTACTACTTCGAGAGGGGGGGTGAATAGAGTTATCAAATTTTGCACTAGACAAAACTTAATAGTCTACCCACTCCCTTGGAGTGAAATGCGGAATGAAAAGATTATAGATATAGAAAAAACCTAAAGCCTAACACATGTGTTGTGCACAAACTCAAGCTAACTGTAATTACAGTTAAGGCTTGGAAAACCTAATCAGCAACTTGCAAACCTAGTTATATCTATTCACAGCCTCAATGCAGGAATTAAACAAGCAATCCAGACGACACAAGAATTTATAGTGGTTCCCCAAACAACTTGGTTACGTCCACTCTTCTACCAACAAGGTAGGAATCCACTCATTTTTGATCAGGTGCCCTGCCACCAACAGGATCTGCTTCAGGTAGATCCAGAAACCCTTTTAGACTTTTGATCAGGTGTCTAAAAACTGAACACAGGTTTTTGATCAGGTGCCCTGCCACCAAGGGATACTTTTGAAGGGAGTAATAACCCTGTGCAGGAGGGGGAAAGAAGGGTTAAGAAGTCTTCTCTATTTTACAATAGATTAGAGAAGCACAAAGACTTGCACTGAGCTAGAAAGCTCCAAAGAATCAAGGCCCCCTGGCTCAAAATGTCCAGGTGAAGTCTTGCTTCAGTGCAGAAAACTCTTCAGAAAGATCTGAAGGAAAAACTACAAGAAGATAAAGAATAATAAAATTAGAAATCTTTAAGCAGTGTCTTCTTCTTCTTCTTCTTCAAAGAACTCTGAGTCTAACTTCCTGGAATAGAGAGAACTCAGGTTGAAGAAGAACAGAGAGCTTAACACTTCTCAGATAATGGAAATTGCTGAGAGCAGTGAACTTGGTTGTGGTGAAGGCTTGAATGCTTAGAAGAATAACTGGTTAGCTAGCTGAAATCCTTCTCCAAAGGATTCCTTTAATAGCAGCAACAAGCACGGCTCTCTTCAATTTGAACTGTTTGTCTTCTTCTGAAACTTGAGACCTGGGCTGCCAAATATCAAATCCTGACAAACAATTCTCTACAGCAAAAACATTCTATAAAAGGAATAAAACCTCTTTCGAAGAAGCTGCAGGAAGCAAACTGATAATAAAGTACTAAATAAAGTCACATCAGTATAAACTCTTTTATAGCGAAAGGAAGATTTTCAGTCTAACGTTTTAAAAGGACTGACAGCAGATAAAGTAAAATACAATGTCAGCTAAATAAGATAAACAAACTTTATCTGAAAAGATTTTGACTCAGGCAAAAGGGATGGAGCAGATATATGCTGAAATATTATCACAAAAACAACTATAAAAAAACAGTGCCAGATAATATATTAATTTATTTAAACTAGAAATAATTAAAGACAAAAATATAAAGGAAGACAGAAAACGTCGAACGACCCTCGAGATCGTCGTCCGAGCACGAAGATCGTCGAACTATCGACAGATAGTCGAACGATCCAGATAGTCGAACTATCAAAGGAGATAGTCGAACTATCACTACAGATAGACGAACTATCTAGAAGATAGTCGAGTTCTCAGATTGTCGACACTATCAAGGGATAGTCGAACTTTCACAGCGGAAACAGATAGTCGAAACTATCAACAGATAGTCGAACTATCAAAGACAAATGCTAGTCAAAATATCAACAGTTAGTCGAACTATCAGATAGTTAGAACTATCAAAGCATAAAGTCGAACTACCAACCGAAAACAGTAATAGTCGACCTATCAAACAGATAGTCCGAACTATCAACGCAGAACAGATAGTCGAACTATCAACAGATAGTCGAGCTATCAAGAGAACGACAGATAGTCGAACTATCAAACAGATAGTCGAGCTATCAGATAGTTGAACTATCAAGGAAGATAGTCGAACTACCAAGGGAAAAATAGATAGTCGACCTATCAGCAGATAGTCGAACTATCAGAAGAAAGCAGATAGTCGATCTATCAACAGATAGTTCGAGCTATCAAACAACGCAGATAGTCGACCTATCAAAACAGATAGTCGAGCTATCAGATAGTTGAACTATCAAGCAGATAGTCGAACTATCAAAGCACACAGATAGTCGAACTATCAATCGATAGTCGAACTATCCTCACAGACAGAACGTCGAGCAACTGATAGACGATCGTTGAACAGTTTAGTCGACGATAGTCGAGCACGCGTTCGACTATAGTCGAACGAACAAACTACTTAACGAACAAATTCTTTATCTGATAAAGCGGGGACGCTCTACAGCTAGACCACTAACCATGACCATAGATATTTCTTGGTCAAGGGACAAAAGGAAGGACTAAACTCAAATCAACAATGGGTACCAACAAATATTCTAAGTCAGATTCGTCGTATATTCATATACATACTCAATGAATCGTTGAAATACTCCGTGTAGACTCTACTAATCGGCTCAACACTTTAAGGTAAATCCGACGAACTCTTCCTGGCCAAAAATTTTGTTAAGGGAAGAACCCTGGCATCATATGCATCAAGTATCACTCGATGCTTCGTCAAAAGGCATCGTGATCACTCGACGCTTTTCGTTGAATCTCACTGGTCCGAAAGCATTCTATGTAGAAGCATCGTATGCTGAGTATCACTCGATGCTTCATCGAAAGGCATTGTGATCACACAATGCTTCTCGATAAATCCCATTAGCCGAAAACATTCTAAGTACAAGCGTCGTATGCATCGATTATCACTCGACAATTCATCGAAAGGCGTCGTGATCACTTGACGCTTCTCGACGAATCCCACTGATAAAGCAATATTTATAGTTATTAATTTTAATATAGTTTTTATTTAATTAGTATTTATTTTTTATTTAGTTTTATACTAATATTTAGCTAATTTACTTTCTTTCTTATTTCAGGGTAATCTGGGCATCAAATAATAAATTGAAGCTTGCAGGATGGATCAACAAAAGAAGCTGAGAAAATCTGGAAAATTCCAAGTACACTCTCCACCCTCACAGGCAGTCCACATCTACAGGTGAACTTCAGGTGGGGGGGTGTGACAAGTGGCCATGACCATTCAAATATTCTAGATCACCATGCCACGTCATTTAAAGTAACACACCTCAATATCACGGGTGTGACATTGGGCGTGACCAGCGTCATGGGCGTGGCCGACCGAAAGAGCTCAAGATTCCAGTTCCACATCTAATTAAAGTTACACGCCTTGAACATGGGTGTTCCCTTATAGGCACGGGAATGACCCGTCAGCATGACAGCCAGCTCAAGCGTGAACTGACATTAAGAAGTCCGCTTCCAATCCAGACCATTCTAGCTTACACGCCCTAGGTCACGGGCAGGTTCTAGGTGCGTGAACTCATCATCAATTGCCAGATTAACTCCCGCCGTTTCGAGTTCCCGTCGTTTATAGCAACAGTCATGCCACAACCTAGGTCACGGGCATGACCAAGGGGCATGACCCGCAAAACAACAATTTTTTATGCTTTTCTCCCAACATTCCCGGGCTTTCAAGAAAATATTTCCATACCTTACACACCCCTAGTCCGAGCGTGATATAGGGGCGTGTCTCTCAAGAAAAATTACTGTAAATTCTAGACAGTGCCAGGAGCAAGGAGAAGATTATAAGGTAGATTTAGTAGTTTGTTTTCAGTTTTCTTGCATTTCTTTTATGTATTTTCAATTTCATAGTGTAGTTTTACTTTCATAATTGTAATTCAAGAACTTTTATTTTTGCAATCATGTTCTTCTTTTCCTTTTTTTATGTATTTACTTTATCATGCTGAGTAGCTAAATTCTTTAGCACTTGATCATGATAAACTTTGAAATAAAATAAACTTCTTTTTCAAGCTTTCTTTTATCACTTCGATTTATCTTTGATTTTATTTGTGTCGAATTCATATTTCTTGTATATGTTTTCGTTTCTAGATCCATATTCTAGAATTACCGAGAGTTTATGGATATGAGTAGATCACTCAAAGGTAGGAGTTGCATGCACTGCTCGAGAGAGGACGACATAAATCTTCCAAATTTGCGTAAAATCCAATAATGGGGTTCCCCGTATAAAGCAAGCTTAGTGGTTTCGACTAGCCGAGAGGTTTTAATCGATCAACTTAAGTTTAGTCGAGAGCGTATTATCGAGAGAGGTGCATTTGTATTTTGGGAACCTCAACGGTCGAAGTAGATAATTTAGAAGCTTGTATTTTATGAAAGTTTATTTTAATTCAAATGAAGTCTAGATCAAGTGTTATTTTTATTTCATTTTAGTTTTAATTAACCTACTTTTATATTCGATAAAATAATATTAATTTCCGTGAGTAGAAATAGTCAACAGGCCCGGAAGAATACGACACTTGATATTTTATTTAAAATATCCTATAATACTAACGATAGGTTATCTGGCCTATAGTTTGTAGAATTGGGAAATATTTTCAATCTAAATTTTACGCATTACCCACAGGCCGAAAATATTCTAAGTGCAAGCATCACGTGAGTCGAGTATCTCTCGACGCTTCATCAAAAGGTGTCGCGTTCACTTAACGCTTCTCGACAAATCCCACTGACCGAAAACATTCTAAGTACAAGCGTCGTATTCATCGAGTACCATTCGACGCTTCTTCGAAAGGAATCGTGATCACTCGAAGCTTTTGAGTCAAGTCGACGCACTCGATGCTTCCCCAATCCAGTATTCTTCTAAGTCAAAATCTTCTTATGGGTCGAGTATCACTCGACGCCTGCCCACTAGTCGACGCACTCGATACTTCGTCGAGTCCAGTTGACGCACTCAACGTGTGTTACCAGTGCACCCCGAGCCTGAGTCAACTTCCTTGACTCAAAACACGTGTAAGTGGTCTAGTATGAATTAGTACGTTACACCAATGATGCACGGATTTCAGATGTTGGTGAATACTACCCGATCTCTAGAGCAGGAATTGAAGATAGTCCAAAGTAAGAAGGTCTTGGGTGTGATGAAGGAAGAGTTTAAGGTACCAAGCTTTACAAAGTATGGATATCTCATGTGGAACAATAAGTCGAGGACTTCTAGACAAGCTTCTTCTTCTACTATTTCTAAAACAACAACTGGGCAAGGTCCGCCCACTAGCTATACTTACAGCAAGTCATGACATTTTGCTCAAGACTATCGTAGTGGTCTTCTAAGGACAGAGAAATAGGAAGGATCATCTTATTCTGAAAAGAAAGGCTGTGGAATCAATTGTATTTTTTATACTCTAGGTCAGCCGAGAGTTTATAATCTTGTAAAATAGGAAGCCATCAAATAGGGCGATATTGTGACAGGTATAAGTTAAATACAACATTTATTACTTTATATACTTGCTACCTTATGCATTACTTAATTTATTTTTATTACGCTTTGTCCTAATATTGGACTATTCGGTGAGAGAACTATTCGATACATGAGCTTCTCATTCCTTTTTGTCCGAGGAATTTATTTTTCGTATTGGAGTGCCTTATGATATATCGATAGATAGATTGGATGTATTGCTACCTAATAGATGCTTGATGTGTGTGGATAAAGCTTATTGTCTTAACGTGCAGATAAGAAGTCATGACTTTGGATTGGAAACATTTGTATAGCCTATATCTTAGTTTGATGTGATCTTTGGCATGGTCTGCCACTCGGAGCAGTGTGCATGCATTAATTACAACTCAAAGGAGGTCACACTGGGCAAACAAAACGCGATAAATATGTTTGCTGGTATGCGAGTATAAAGCAAGATACTGCTTTTTGCTCTCCAAGTGGACAAGGTGGTTCCAAAGATTGCAGAGTTATTCTTCATGCTATTGGAGGTTATAGATTCGAAGCCCAATTTGAGAGAAGTTCCTATTGCATCAGAGTTTATGGATGTGTTTCCTAAAGATCTCCCTGGAATTCCACCTCAGTGCGAGATCAACTTAACAATTGAGTTGATGCTAGGTACAAAACATGAGTCCTTGTTGTTGGGTATTGTATCCACAATAACCCTGATTTGAAGAAGGATCCAGTAAAGCTAAGATGAATTGAGATTATATTTGTTGTCATTTTTTAAGTTCTGTACTTGTAGTTCTACATTGCTAAGTACACACCAATGTCTGGTTATGGTGGGTCAGTAAACACAAGACTATACAATGTAATCCTTCATTTCGTAGGCCAATGTGTTGAGTCATGTGTAATCTCTCTATTGGGGTGTACTTCTATCCCAAGTGCATGACAAGGATCCAAGAACGAGAAGGACTTGGAATCAGAAGAATAGAAATTTTACCCTATAAAATTCGTCGAGTATTGTAAGGGATATATCGTAATAATATAATTTTATCGTGAATTCATCGTTATTTGTCAGAAATTCGTCGAGTATACTCATTGATACTTGTCGAATTCGTCGTGTAAACTCTATCGTCAAATCATCATATTGTACTTGAAGTAAATCTCTGAGAGTTGAAAATCGCCAAGTAAAAATCATCGAGTATTCCCGTGTATACTCGTCGAATTCGTCGAATATATCTAACGATACTCGCCGAATTCATCGAATATACTAGTCGATAGCCGACGAGTTTGTCGAGTCAATTAGATTTTACTTCTCTGGATTTTCTAAGTCAAATTCATCGACTATCACTGTGTCAGACGTCGTATGCGTCGAATCAGCTAGCCGATACTCGTCGAGTCAATCGAGTGCATCGACTGTGTCGATTAAGCTAGCCGATACTCGTCGAGTGCACGAGTGTGCCGAGTGCATCGAGTGCGTCGAGTGAGCTAGCCGATACTCATCGAATTCGTCGAGTATACTGGCAAATACTCATCGAATTCATCAAGTATACTAGACAATACTCGTCGAATTCATCGAGTATGACTTTTGCATGATGTTAAGTGGCAGGTTGGATCGAGCTGAATTTCTCTAACGACATTGATATTGAAGTATTGGCTTTCATCTAATATCAATACACATGTAAATGACATTGAGTTTAAATCCAATTTCTTTTGTTCGGCGCATGATAACTTTCTGTCATAGGAATTGACATTAATCACTTTTTATTGTTCGTTTGCAGAAAGATTTTCAATCATAGGAATTATCATTCGTCAATGCTCTCAATTAAAAATAAACAAACGCGGATTTCCTCGATCTCCGCCCGACATAAATTATATCGCCTATACTACTGGTTTTTTTCGTCATGACGCGATGTTTTTGCCCGAACTTCAATATTTCGGCAAGAACGCGAAATTTTTTCGTCGAACGAGATTTTTTCGCCGAGACATATTTTTTTCGCCCAGAAACTTATTTTTTTTCGCCCGGAAGCAACTTTTAATCCAGGACGAGACTTTGTTTGCCCGACGCGATTTTTTCAACCGGACGTGACTTTTTTGCCCGGACGCGACTTTTTTGCACGGATGCGATTTTTTCACCCGAACGCGATTTTTTCTCCCCGAAGTGATTTTTTCGCCGCGAGGCATTTTTTTCACCCATGGGGGTTTTCTTCACTGGGACACACTTTTTTTCGCCCGAACGCGCATTTTTCGCCGTGACGCGATTTTTTTGCCCGGACGCGATTCTTTCGCCCCGAACGCAATTTTTTTGCCGTGACGCGATTTTTTTCGCCCGGACGCGATTCTTTCTCTCCCGGGCACAAATTTTTCGCCCGGACGCAATTTTTTCTTTCGGATTTGACTATTTAATCCTGAACGCGACTTTGTTCGCCCGGACAAAAAAGCGCGCCCGAACAAAAAAAGCGCGCACGAGCGTAAAAATAACGCACAGGTGAAAAAACCACGCAAGGGCGAAAAAATTGGGTACGAGCGAAAAAAACGTGTCCGGCCGAAAAAATCACGTCCAGCCAAAATATTCGCGGTCAGGAGATAAAATCGCGCCCGGGCAAAAAATCGCGCCCGAGCTAAAAAATCGCACAGGGCCAAAAAAGTCGCGTCGAGCCAAAATATCGCGTCGGGCCAAATAATCGCGCCGAGCCGAAAAAAATTGCTTCGGGCCGAAAAAAGTCGCGTCCGGGGAGAAAAAATAAACATCCGGGCCATATAAATCGCGCCCGGGTCAAAAATTCCGGCCCGGGCCCAAAATTTGCGCCAGGGAGAAAATATCGCGTCCGTGCGAAAAAATCGCGATCGAGTGAAAAAATCGGGATCACGTGGAAAACGGGGGCGACAAAATCGCGGCTGGGCGAAAAAAATCGCGTTCGGCGAAAAATCGCGCCCGGGCGAAAAAAATCGCGCCCGGGTGAAAAAATCGCGTCCGGGCGAAAAAATCAGGACTGGGAAAAAAAATCGCGCCCGGGCGAAAAAATTAGGACCGGGCAAAAAAATCGTGCCCGGGCGAAAAAATCAGGACCGGGCAAAAAATGCGTCAGTGCAAAAAAATCGCGCCCGGGCGAAAAAATTGCTACCGCGTAAAGAATCGTGTCCGTGCCAAAAAATTGTGTTCGTTCAAAAAACCGCGTCCGTGAGAAAAAGTCGTGTCTGAACCGAAAAAATCGCATTCATGCAGAAAAATTACTCTTCTTTTGAAAAGCTGTTGTTGACAATCTCAATATCCGCACCTGGAGATAGACATTGAACCGCTGAGTTTTTAGTTTTTGGTGAATATCAACGACTTTCTGCCAGAAAGCCAATTCCACTCTACAATTGTTGAAACGAACAACGGAAATGACTTTCATTTTCTTAAAGCCAATACTTTAATATCAATATCGTTGAAATGAACGGACCCTAAGTAAATTTCATCGAATATCACTACTAGTTTGACCAGTATACTCAGTTGTACTCGACAATACTCGACAAAAATGACTTGGGTTATTTTTCTGCATGTTTTCAAATCTCAGCACGGGTTGAACGACGACCATGCCCAATAATTTCGAAGGTCTTTTTTTGGAAGTTCTTTTATAGCCGTTGAAATTGAGGATCTCTATAAATACCTAGGGTAGATTTTTCATCAACCCTAATTGTTCTATAATACTAAAATTTCAAATCGAGAAAGTTTCTGAAATTATACCGTCAGCTCGCGTATGTGTTCTTGATATCTCCGTTCGGCTGACGCAAGCTCTGCATGATTCGATCTTCATCTTCCTATTCGACTGGATCTTTGCAAACTGAAGGTTCCTATTCTCTTAGATCTAGTCGATTCAAGATTCGAGATTCAAAGTCTTTAAGGTTTCAAGATTGTCAAATTCTTTAAGGTTCCTATTCTCCTGGATCTAGAAAACTTTAGATCTTGTCAAGATTTTTTGTAATACTTTTGTGTAATACACTTTAACATTTGTAGGAGATTTTATCTCTGAGTTATAGATCCATTTGTGGATAGAGTTTTAGATCCATTTGTGGATTGAGTTATAGATCCGGTTGTGGATCGAGTTGTTGGAGAGGTTGTTCTTCGATTAGTAGGAGCGTCGTCTCCGAGTTGTAGGAGTTACGGCTCCCAGGTGTAAGATATGTTGAAATTTGAGAAAGGTGAAGTAGTCGAATCTTGCCCTTCATGGTAGATAGGCGAGGCGGGATAGTGGACGTACCCAACTCGGGGAACCACTATAAATCATTGTGTTTGTGTGCTCTCATTTTTAATGTATTTTTATTTCGTAAAAAGACACAGACTTCACCTATTCACCCCACTCTACGTTATTTAGGTAGGCACTAGATACTTTCAATTAGTATTAGAGTGAGGTTGTTCAGTATAAGGTTAACACTTTGAACAAGATCTCTTATCTTGTGTCAAGAGATTCCGCTCCGTGGCTATGGATAAGAGTAAGGACATGTCTTCTATGAAGTTACCTGGTGCACCAAAGAGAACTTCTTTATGTTGAAAGAGAGAGTTAGATTCTTCATTGAAGCAGCAGATCCGAGGATATTTCAGATTGTGGAAGAAGGACCTCATATTTCTCTACAAGCCTCTACTCTGAATCCCGAAGTTATGATCCCTAAGAAAATGATGAATCAAACCAAAGATGAAATTGCTTTGGTCTCCTTAGATATGAAAATAAAGAATATTATAGTCAGTATAGTCGACGACTCTATGATTCAAAACTTATTCCACTACAAATCTGCTAAGGAGATGTGGGACTGTCTAGTTGTGCTAATGGAAGGTACCAAAGAAATTTGAGATAATTGCAGATCGTTGCTCAATCAAGAATACGAGGCATTCAAGCAAGGATCAAATGATACTATTGCAGACAGCTTCGAGAAATTCATCAATATCGTCAACGGCCTTTGGAACTATGGTCGCACCTTCACTAATGGTGAACTAAACGACAAGTTTCTCAGATCCCTAACAAAGGACTGGGACACAAAAGTAGTAGCCATTAGAGAGTTTGGGAATCTGTCAGAGATTGATCCCCAGAACTTGTTCGGGAAGCTACTCTCCTACAAACTTCAAATGAATACCAGAAAGAAGGAGGAGCAAAGCAGCCGGACTTCAAGCAAAGAGAAGTTGGTAGCTCTGAGGGCTGATGGTTCGAGAAAGCTGAAAGTTGTCACCAGTAAGGATACGTGCTCCAGACACCCCAGAGGACTCTAAGCCATGCACGACAGGCTCTGAGCTTTCTAACGGAGAGTAATCTCTCCTCTGTAATCAGTTCAAAAGATTGCTCAGCAAGAGGAGACAAATGAAGAATTAGTCATCCTCCTCTGATTTCAGAAGATCACATCATGATGGTGATCAGACGAAGAAAGGCTACAACCGAGAGGAAAGGTATAAATATAAACTGAATAAACATTCTTCCTCTGACGTTGTGTGCTATTATTGTAATAAGACAAGACAAATGATTGCGTAGTGTCCGTACAAAAAGAAGGAAGGATCCAAGAAAGAAGAGAAGAGATCCTTCAAGGGCAAAAGGAAGGAAGGGAAAAGCTTCATCACTAAGAATTCCAAGACTCTAAGTGGCAACGACTCAAGCGAATCTAGTTCAAAGAATGAAGAAGCTTACTTCGGGCTTATGGCTTGATCAGACGACCAAGTTGGCAACTTCGAGTATCACGGGAATGTAAACTCGCACATGATTCTCTCTAAATATTAAACTTCAACTAATTAGCATGAAGGCTATTCTTCTGAGGAAGATGATTCTGAATTGATGGCTCTGCATCAGGAACTTTTGAAAGCTTTTGACAAATGTCGGAAGATAGTCAAAAAGCAAGCAAAATAGATTGCCTCCGTCAAGGCATTGGAAATAAGCCTGGAAGAGGAACTTGCAAAATTAATTCCTCTAAGAGATGAAGTCCACTCCTTGAAAGAGGAATCGAAATGCTTGGCTGAGACATTAAGCCTAAAGGAGAAATACTTAGGTGAGCTAGAAGAAAAGCTCTGGGTGGAGTGAAAAAATGTTGAAAGCTACACCAAGAAGATAACTATTCTCCCTCTCATCGATTAATTTTTCGCTCCAAAGAAGGGTAGAGTTCTTGGCCACATAGCTAAGAAAGGTAAGGCTTCTACAAGAGCCACCGCCAAAGGTAAAGGGAGGCACCTCAGAGTCAATCCTCCTTTAAGAAGGTTATTTTCCCCACGAACAAATATGACTCTCAGACGTCCCATGGACACTTCTCTAGTCCTACCTATATAGATCTTATGAAGCGCTATCAAGGATGGACCCATCCCCGAGACTTTTGGGAAAGTGTTTTCAAGGCTCCTTACGAAGAGATAAATCTAAAGGAGTATGGTCCTTATGTTCATGGACCAATTTTTAAGAAGGCACCGAATGCAAAAACTATCGTACCTAAGGCTAAGGTAACTTAGAAGCTTTGTATGTGCTTCAATTAGGAGGCTTCCACCTCAAACTATGTATCCCCTGCTCAACATCAAGTTCAAAACATAAAGCTGGAATACAAGAGAAGGTACAACTGGTTTGACTGTTTGTGTTGTGACCAAATTGTCCATTTTGGCATAGATTGTTGGTTTAACCCTACTAATTTTTAAGCTCCACGAGTTAACAGTGCGAGACCGACCACTCACAATGTTAATGTTCCTAGTTGTGTCAAACTAACAAAGAACCCAGGACCCAAATATGTTTGGGTTCCTAAGATAAAATGATTTATGGTTGCAGGTATGTCCAAAGGCCAATAAAACTCGAATCTTGTATTTGGATAGTGGATGTTCTCCGCACATGACCGGGACAAGATGCCTATTGCGAGAATTCACCCCAGTTGAAGATGGACCAAAAGTTATCCTTAGAGGGTCTGACAGGGGAATTCCTAAAGGCTACAGTATGATCTCCAACGATATTGTCTCTTTCATATACGTGGCTTATGTTGACGTATTACAACATAATCTGATAAGCATAAGTCAACATTGTGACAAAGGCTATATCGTTGAGTTCTACAAGGACAAGTGTTTGATAAAATTGTCTGCAAATTTGGATACGATCTTAACAGGCTCTCAGAGTAGAAAAATCTTTTGTTTAAATTTTCTATGTCTAAACAACTCTACACCAGTGTGCTTTTTGGAAAAAAGTATTGCGTCTCTTCATAACCAATGCAATAAGATATTAACACATATTAATTTCAAAATAATAAATATGTTATTTCGTCATAACTTAGTGCATGATTCCCACATCCTTAAGTGACTTAAAGAGAGTCCATGTCACACATGCCAAATGGGTAAGCAGACAAGGGCTATCTTTAAGGCCATATATGAAAAAGATTCCTCGTGGATTTTGTATTTACTCCATATGGATTTATTCGGTCTCATGTTAATTCACAGTTTAGGAGGTAAAGTATATACGTTGGTAATTGTTGATGACTACTCTCGTTTTACTTGGGTGTTCTTTATGAAACACAAGTTAGATACATTTAATTCTTTCACTAATTTGTTTGGCAAATTCACAATGAGTTGAACTGCTCAGTGGTCGAAATAAGAAGTGATCATGGAATAGAATTTCAGTATGGTGCCATGACAGAATTCTCTGGAAGTCAAGGCATCTTTCATGAGTTTTCCTCCCTGCATACTCCACAACAAAATGGAGTTACTGAGAGAACGAACTGAACCATAATTGAAGAATGTAAAAATAAGTTGAATGATGCTTCACTACCTGAGTACTTCTGGGCCAAAGCAGTCAATACAGCTTATCACGTGCAAAACAGAGAACTGATCAACTAACACCATTATATGACTCCCAATGAACTATTGAAGGGCAGAAAACTGACCGTGTCCTACTTTAGAATCTTTGGAAGTAAATGCTTCGTACTTAATAATGGGAAGTATTACGGCACAAAGTTTAGTGATAAATGTTTTGAAGATATTTTTGTAGGCTATAGTAGCCATAGTATGGCGTATAGGATTTTCAACAAGAAAACCCTGGTTATAGAGGGGTTTATTAATGTTGTATTTGATGAGACAAGCATGCTCCATAACAACTCATCTAGTGTTGTTGGTGCGGATACAGGTACCAGGTTCGAAGAACTAAGCTTGGATGAAGCGGTTAAGGAAGACACTCTAAGCTCAGTCAAGGTCGTCGATCCATGTATGGTTGATAAAGAACAACTAGATGAACCAACCACAGAGGATGCACCTAATGCGGCAGAAGCTGCTGGTGGAAGAGGAAGAAACCTAGTGTTCAGACACCTCAAAGATCACCAAGCTGAATAAATCATTGGAGAGCCAGAAGACAGTGTTAGAATTCGAAGAGGTACAACTAATGAGATATTGCACCTTAGTTTTATTTCTCAGGTTGAGCCGAACAAGTTTGAAGAAGCAAATAAGGATTCCTCTTGGATCATGGAAATACAAGAGGAGCTCAACCAGTTCAAAAGGTGCAAAGTTTGGGAGTTGGTGTCGAGACCTAAAGGACAGAACGTGCTCGACACCAAATAGATTTTAAGAAACAAGCTGAATGAGAATGGAATCATTATAAAGAACATAGCCAGACATGTAGCTCAAGGATATAGACAAGAAGAGGGGATCGGTTTCGACCATACCTTTGTTCTAGTGTTCAGGCTCGAGGCAATCAGGTTGTTTCTTGCGTACGCTGCCCTCAAAAGCTTCAAGGTCTATCAATTGGACGTGAAGTCAGCATTTCTCAATGGGAATCTTAAAGAGGAAGTATACGTTGCACAACCCCCAGGTTTTGTCAACCCTACTTTCCCTGAATACGTTTAATTTCTTAATAACACTCTTGACGGCTTAAAACATTCTCCCCGAGCTTGGTATGGGACGTTGTCTAGCTTTCTTCTTGAGAACAAGTTCACAAGAGGAAAGATAGACAAGACATTATTTATTCGGGAAGTTAAAGGCAAGATTTTGCAAGTACAAATCTATGTCGATGATATTATATTTGGTTGTATAGAAGACAACCTTTGCAAGCATTTTTCAAAACTTATGCAAGGAAAGTTTGAAAAGAGTAGTATGAGAAAGCTGAAGTATTTCTTAGGACTTCAAGTGAAACAATCTGAAGATGGAATTTTCATCTCTCAAATGAAGTTCACCAAAGAGTTACTAAAGAAATTCGGAATGGAGAACGCAACCTCAATGAGAATTCCAATGGGTTCAAATATGTCTCTTGATAAGGATGAGAAAGGGAAACCTTTTGATGAAACCAAGTAAAGAAGCATAATTAGATCCTTGCTCCACCTCTCTGGCAGTAGACCAGCCACAATGTTCTCAACATGTGTGTGCGCTAGATTTCAAGTGAACACGAAAGAATCTCATTACGTCGTTGCAAAGTGAATTTTAAAATACCTTAAGGGTACACCCAATCTTGGCTTATGGTACCCAAGAAGTAATGATATCGAGCTAAGTAGATTTTCAGATATAGATTTTTTAGGTAGCAGGGATGACATGAAAAGCACTTTCGGGACGTGACCATTTCTCAAAAGAAGGCTTATCTCATGGAGCAAGAGGAAGAAGAATTGTGTGGCAACTTTTACTGCCGAGTCAGAGTATATCTCTACAGGTAGTTTTTGCGCACATCTTCTATGGATCAGGAATCAGCTTGAGGATTACAACCTGAAGTTCAAAGAGATTCTGATGTATTGCGACTCCTCCAGTGAAATAGCGATCACAAATAATCCAGTATCCCATGGCCGGACAAAGCATATTGAAGTAAGATATTACTTCATCCGGGAGCAAGCTGAGAATAAGGATATAGCCCTCAACTATGTCCTGATGGATAAGCAGGTTGCAGACATATTCACTAAGCTACTGGACGAGGCAAGGTTCAAGTTTTTCAAAACAAAAATGTGGGTGGTACACAAGGACTCATGAAGATGGCCACGAAGACAAGAATTCACTCAGGAAGTACTTCAAAAAGCAGAAAAATTTATCCAAGCAAAATTCGTCAAATATCGGTTAGCAAAACTCGCCGATTCGTCGGATATACAAGGGAAGTAAGGGGATTCATCAGATATACACGCCTAAACTCAACGAATCTGACTCTGTGTCAGGAAATTTTTATTGAATATTACTTAGGTCAAAAATTTCGTTCCTATATTGGATCTGAAGAGTCACGGCTTATCAGGTACGCGCCTTAACCATGTCAAATTTAATTTATATATATATATATATATATTAAATGGGTTCAGGGCAAACCGCACTCTATTTCGTCGAACTAAACAGCTGTCTCGCCGAACAGTCTTCTTCCTGACGATTCCTCTTCCGACACTATTCATCATCTTCCTTCCATTGTTCTGCTCTCGTTCTTCATCGGTTAGGTAAGTGCAAGCCATAGAAGATAGTGCAGGAGGATTCTTCTGACGATTTCATCCAACAGTTTGATCTCTCCATTGTGTTCTTGTCGTTTCAGTTAGTAGAAGAAATCAAGCAGTCTACTCTGACAGTTCAGTCTAGAGCAGTTTCATCATTCTATTTTCTTTCTGATTCTCCACGGCCCCACGTAGCACCAGTGGTTTGCTCTGGGTGGAAAACATGTTTGTACAGGATTTGCCTCCGCACCTAAGGAGTTCAGGAACGTCATCCTAATGTTGTAATCCGATGGTCTTTCATTTGTACTAAAGCACCTGTGCAAAATATTGGACAAAGATGTTCTAGAATTATATCAAAATGAAAAGATACGCAGGGAGGACACTGTGATCAAGATCAAAGTTCATTCGACCAAAGTCAAAGTGAAGGCTTCCCTCCTAACTAGGTAATTGCGGCTTCCTTCTTGTGAAGAGGCTGATTAGCTCGAAGAGGAGGACTTCACTAGAGCTTTATTGTTTTGTGGACTGCCCAGAGGCACAAAAGCAGTTAAGAGAAAAGGGTTGAGAGAGGAAGGAAAGCTATTATCTATCATCATTGATAAAGTTCTGCTCTACAAGACCGGTTCTTATGACTACCTCTCTTCAGAGAGATTCAAGTACTCGTGGCAATTATCTGCAGGAATAGAATCGATTGGGGTGCATTGTTGTTTGAAAAGATCAAGGATAGCCTGCGCACACCCAATTTTGGACGGATACTCAGCTTATATCTGAACCAGATGGACAGGGACAAATTTTGTATGTATAAGGGAGTACCTATCCACCACTTGAAGAAAATCAAGTCATCAATCTTCTCGATGTGGGATAGAAGGATCTTAAAGCCAGGGGGAGCCAGAGATTTTCCTGTGGAGGAGGAAGAACATGTTACTGAGGATAGGATTCCTTCTCCACCCCCAATGAAATTCCTTATAGTCTGAGTGCAGGAATGGAGGGGGAGCCAGCTGATACACAAGTGGAAACTAAAAAAGTACACTTGAGTGTTCCTTCTAAGATAGTTACAGGCCATGTTAATGTTATTGAGTCAGTGTATGTTTAGGATGAGGTTGAAACTACTTGAAAGTTATTACTTCAAGGTTCGCTAGTCACTTAGAGGGGGGGTGGATAGTTCTTTAAAATTACTTAAGTCTTTTTGCTGTTTATAAATTCAGTGATCTAGAGATTGTCCAAATTACCTGCAATACAAGAAAGAAACAAGCAACACAGCAAACACACAAATATTTATAGTGGTTCCCCAATTGGGTACATCCACTTTTCCTCCCACCAATCCAATGGATTTGTTGGACTATGCACACACTCCACAAATATGCTCCTCAGAGCATACACCTCAGGCCCTCAGCCTTACACACAGATTCTTTTCAGAATCCAAACTAAGAACCACAAGGGTTCCTACCTCAGAGCCCTGCAGTGCTCCTACAACTTAGTTGTCCACTGACCACCTATCTCAGCCTTATTTCTAAGGCCTGGAGCTTAGGATTCTTTACCGTATAACTTCGGGCACATAGCCATACTCTCAGAGTGCTGCAACACTCTTATAACTCAATACCCTTCTAGGTACCTACCTCAGTGCCCTTCCAGGCACCTACAGCTCAGCCTCCTCCAAGGCCTACAACTCAGTGACGCACTGGTCACCTATAGCTCAGTGACTCACAAGTCATCTACCTCAGGAACTAGGCCCTACACTCAAGCTGGAAGGACAGCCCTACCTCAGATCCACACTTGGATCCAATCTTAGAGAGCATCACTGTCCTACCTCAGGAAATTAATCCCTACAGCTCAGATCCACACTTGGATCCTACCTCAGTAACCCAGCAGGGCACCTACCTCAGTGACTAATTAAGCAACTACCACTCAAACACAAAGTACCCTACACACAGATTCAGATAAACTGAATCCTACAAGAAAGTAATCAGGAAAATTGAAATACTGACTCAGATAAAAATATCTGAGTGTAACTTGCTGGACTGGGCAGATATCAGTCCATCCCACTTGTTGTAGAAGGAATTAGTCTTCTTCTACATCTACTAATTTCTCTGATGAAATGAAGGCAGCAACTGTTGTTGAAGGCTTACAGCCCTTCATACAGCTAGCTTCTCTTGTTGATAGATTAAATCAGCCAACTTCTTCTTTAAGGAATAATCCTACTGAACTAGAAGAAGCTTCAACTATATTTGCCTTCTAGCTTTCACTGCTGGACTTTGCTTTCAAGCTTGTCAAAGAAGATGAAGTCCAACTGCCTCTATTTCATTTTTGTTTTCGTTCTGCTTTTCGTTAACCCAAATCTTCTTTTCTTCTCTTCCGTTTATATCTATTGATTTGAATCAACGACACAATTTGAATGTGGGCCTAGTGAAGTATGGTGAGCGCCACCTCCCTCAGAAGAAGACAAATAGTAGATTCTAGCGCTACTGTAGCTTTCCCGCAATGGCATGAAGTATTTGGACTGAGCTCGATGATCAAGGATCTGAGATCTATGAACTCTATGCTGAGCTCGACGAACTTCAGAATCTTCAACTTTAACTTGAGCTCGATGAAAGACGGGCTCAGGTCGATAAACTTTGAATCTTCAACCTTTAACTTGATCTCGACGATCTGTGAGCTGAGCTCGACAAACTCTGAATCTTCAACCTTTAACTTGAGCTCAACGAATGGTGGGCTTAGGTTGATGAACTATGAATCTTCAACCTTTAACTTGAGCTCGACGATCCGTGAGCTGAGCTCGACAAACTCTGAATCTTCAACCTTTAACTTGACCTCGACGAAAGGCGGGCGCAGGTCCATGAACTCTGAATAATCAACCTTTAACTTGAGCTCGACGATCTGTGAGATGAGCTCGACGAACTTCAAGCCGAGCTCGATGAATTCTGAACATAAAGCTTCTGAGTAAACCGCTCATGGAATGGTGAGCTGTGCTCGACGATCTGTGAGCTAAGCTCGATGAACTCCAAACCTAGTTCGATGAACTCCTCTTTCTGGACTTAGAAAATTTTTGCTGCCTTTGTCTCAGCGGTTCCTTCTCAGCTGTCTCAACAGTTTCTTCTTCACAGCTGAGACACTTCTATCTTAGCCGTTCCTTCTCAACTATCTCAGCGGTTTCTTCTTCACAGCTGAGACTGTCTTCTATCTCAGTGGTTTAGATGAGACCAACAATACTCTCAATGTTTTTTGTTGAGCTTCTCAGCTGTCTCAGCGGTTCTGCTGAGAAATTCTTCTTAGCTGTCTTAGCTGTCTCTGCGGTTATGCCTTAGTCAAATTTTCTGACTTCCAGCCTCCTCTTCCTGTTCATCTGTCCAATCAAGGACCACCTTCATGCATGAACTAGAGCGCACATCAAATAAATTATGCCCCTTAGCATGATTGGTGATGCCTCTTCAAATCCTGAGGAATATTATAGGGAACAAATCCCAACAATCTCTTCCTATTTGAAGAAGGCAGAACACCCATCCATGCTAAGGTGCATCAACACAAAAAATATCATGATAGGCCTGATGAAACATTATCATGGCAACTTGCTATCCCAGTAAAGGAAAAACTCACCTAGATGAGATGGCTTTACACTATGATTGAATAACTAATGGTACTAGTGAATTGTCAATCATTAATAAGGTAAACATTATGATTAAGATATACTTAATCATTAACTAATCCAAACAACAGTAGCAAACCTGTGATTATAGGATATCTATGAAAGAATAACATATTTATTAATCACAGATATATAGATGATAATTGCATGCACATTTATTACATCAATGCAGTTAGGGCCAACTCATATTAATTTAATTAATAAAGATTTGGTATTGATACACTGTTGATATTCATTACAAGACATTGATTACATAATTAAAGCACCCAAAGTCTTGCAGTCTCATCTTAGCTATTCTTTGATGAACTTAAATCAGTATCCTTGGTAGCAGCTATCTTCTTCAAGTTTTCAGCTTTGTTCTCATGCCTCTTGAAGTAATGGAATGGCTTTGGAATATATCTGGGAGGCATTTTCTTAGGATTGCTCTTCCTTACCAGATTTTCTTTGAATACTCATTCCCTTAGGGAATTTCTTTCCAAATGCTTGATCCATTCCTCAAAAGGATATACACTATCAATGTTATTTAAGATTTGTCCATGGCTTATCCAAGCATTGATAATGATGGATTCAGAGGCATCACTTAGATGTTTATGATCTGGATCATCTCTATTCTCAACTCTCCTCTTTTTCATGAACTATTCAGCCATCTGATTTCCTTCCCACTTTCTTCTGGAAATAAGTTGTGCATGCTGTGTAGCTCTAGAGTGTGCTGGGAAGTCTAGGTTCTCTGGACTATTTCTATCTAGGAGGGGCAGGTGTAGTGCTACCCTAGTGCCATGAATTACATTGAAGGCTTGTTCTTCAATGAGTGCTGCTGTCTTAGCATGGCGGCTCTCCCCCTTTCTGCCTTCTTCATAGATGGTGTTTTGCAGTAGGGTGGTGTTGGATTCATATTTTCTTGATATGGATTGGAGTATTTCTCATTGTCAACAAGCAGTTCATTTTTCAGAAGTAGTGCCTCCTTCATAGAGTGGAAAAAAACATTGGTGAAATACAGATTTATATGATCTACTGCACCCTTGATCACCTTATCAGTTGCACTCACAAAATTCTTGACATATCTTATGTCAACTACAGAGAGTTTTTGTCCAAGGATTTCATTAGGGTGGTCAGTTTGATGCCAACAGTTCCATCGCTATCAAACCAGGTGGTGACCAGTTTGTTTAAATGAGAGATTTCTTCTTTGTTTTCCTTGACTTTGGTTGATAGTTTATCTCTCAGTTTGGCAACTGATTGGTCAATATAATCCTTGAGGGTTGTGGTCTGAGCATCTATGAGTTCTTTGATTTAGTTTACTAATTCCTCATTTGAGAGAGGGGTAGATGATGTATGGCCCATAGGAGGAGGGACATCATCCTGAGTAGGGACCTGAGAATGCTCCCCTCAACTATATCACTTATAGAAGGAAACATTTCCTTAGCAAAAGCTATTTTAACACTGCTCATTAAGAGGGTATGGGTATTACCTGTAGTGGGTACAAACTCAACTATTCTATTGGCAACTTGATTCAATGTTGTCAGATTCATCTGATCATGCTCCCCCTTAGACTGAGCATTCTTTTCTCGGCTTGACCCATCAAGATAAGTATCTAAATCCATAGGAGGCTCATAGTTATCTTTTGTTGCAGGGTTAACTTCTACTACAGCTACATCATCAGTATATGCAATATCTGCCTCATCTTCTGCAGCAACCACTTCTTTAGTAGTATTCTTTGAAACTTGTCCTCACTTAGCACTGGAATGGACTTTATCAATATGCATATCACTTACTTGGAGTTGGAAGTTACCAGAGGTTTGACTGAGTGATAAGTTAACTTGTAGACCAACATTAGCTCGAGAGGAGGTTCCAAGCTCTAGTTCAGAGCTAGAAGTTTCTTCTCAGTAGGTTTCTTATGTGTGTCCCTAGAGGAGTTCATCATTGCTGAAGGTTGGCTCATTATTAGGACCCTAGTGAATCTGTTCAAAGTTTTTATGTCCATTCTTTTTAGGTAGTGAATCTTCACTCCTTGCTCCTGCTTGAATGTATCAGGGTAGGTATTCATTAGGTATAAGGAAAGAATTTTGCCCATGTTTGGAGTGTGTAGGCAATCTACTATTCTCTTATAGATAAGAGATGACCATGAGGTCTTTCTATTCAGGATAATTCTATTCATAACATCAAACATTGACCTTGAGATTGTGTCATGTGATCCAGGTTTGTAGATAAGGGCTTTCCCTACAATATCTGCTTGTAGTGTAACGACCCGGCAATAGAGCTCCGAGGCTGCCGCACCCAACCATGGGCCGCACAGTGTATCTTGCCCCGTGGCCCGCTACAGGGCTACAGCCCAGCGCCACCCTAACCCATCATTGGCATGTTTCTCAGCACAATATATTGTTGATGTCAGGATTTGAACCCGGAAACCCTTCATAAGGCGCCTTCAACAGCCCTCATCACCAACTTAGCTCAGTTGTTGATAAGGACTGTTGAAGGCACCTTATGAAGGGTGTTCGTGTTCGAAACCCGGCATCAATAACATACTGTGCTGAGAAACAGGCCAGTGATGGGTTGGGGTGTTGCTGGGCTGCAGCCCTATAGCGGGCCACAGGGCGAGACACGCTGTGCGGCCCATGGTTGGGTGCGATAACCTTTGAGCTCTATTGCCGGGCTATAACATAACTTCAACAGTCCTCATCACCAACTGAGCTATAGCTAAGTTGGTGATGAGGTCTATTAAAGGCGTCTTATGGAGGGTATCCGGGTTCGAAACATGGCATAAACAACCTACTGTGTTGAGAAATAGGCCAGTGATGGGTTGGGGTGGCGCTGGGCTGCAACCTAGGTTGTCCCACCCAACCATGGGCCGCACATCGTGTCTCGCCCCATGGCCCGCTACAGGGCTGAATCCCAGAGCCACCCAAACCCGTCACAGGCCTATTTCTCAGCATAGTAGGTTATTGATGTCGTGTTTCAAACCCGGACACCCTTCATAAGGCGCCTTCAACATCCCTCATCACCAACTGAGCTGCACAGCGTGTATCGCCCCGTGGCTCTGGGCTACAGCCCTGTAGCAGGCCATTAGGCGAGACACACTGTGCGGCCCATGGTTCGGTGCGGCAGCCTCTAAGATCTATTGTCGGGCCATTATAAGCAGTTTGCTTTTCTGATTGAAGAATTTTCTCTTAAGAGGCCCAGGTTTGGCCTCACTGTATCCACACCATCTGAGAGCACAATATCTGTCCTAGTCTGTGGGCTCTTCTTCCTCGCTAGGGTTGATAGAGGGAATTTTTAAGGGCTTTGCCTAGTCTTTTAGGGTTTACCTTTATCTTGGTATCCTCAATCTTTAATTTAAGAGAGTTTTGAGAGGAGTACACTTTGATGTTGGAGAAGAATTCCACTACCTCTTTTCTAAGAATGGTTGAGGGTTCGAAAAGGGTGTATTCCAAGCCCTTGATTTCAATCATCCTTATCACTTCTTTAATCTCGTGGGAGGCATGACTGATTCCCTCTCACAATTTCATAGCCTTCCTGGAGGTCCTTAATGACATTTGACGCAATTGAAATAGTGTGGAAGGACGCTGAGAGGATTTCTGTCTCGATGGCTAGGGTTAAGGCTTTTGGGAGCGATGCAGCTTTATATTTCTTGTCACCTTTATATATGTAATGAAAAAGTTTAAGTACCTTTTTAATTTTACTAACCAATTAAACATTTTTAGACTTTACGGCTTGCTCTACGATATTTGTCACACCATTATACAGATATTTTATCAATTCTAAGTATGATGGAGACCTAGCATGCTAATTTATCATTTTTATTGGCAACCTTAATATACACTGATTTATATGTTATTTGGACTTAAAGGAAAAGGCTACATAAGTTAACAATGTAGATAATTATGAAGGATAATTGAATAATTGTTATCTAATTGGTGTGCTTGATTAAGTTCATCCTAAGTAGATCTGACTTTATTAATGAATTTTCAAATCTAGTCTCTATGTAAGAGAAAGAGACTTACCTTGAGGCTTACTGCCTCTAGCTTTTGAGGATTATACACTTAACAACCTCAACATTTGTTTATTGCCTTACATGGAGCATGGTCCTAGAGCAATCATTCTATCCTAAACATTTGCCTGGAACATCCATTGTCCAAGTACAAAGTTTAATTTAGATAGGTACTTGGACTATCCTGAAAAACAGAATTCATTTACCCTTAGGCACCCAAAAATTGTTGGGTCCTAGGTTCTTGTTAGTATTATAAAACTTTAGCCCAACTCTCTGCCTAGGCTGAGCACCTTTCTGTCCACGAGCCATATTCAGTTTGTGCAAAAAATCAATGGCAAAGTGGCCCACTTTCCCACATCACCAACATTTATGAATGTTGTATCTTCTCTTCAGGACAACACATAATTGCTATCCATGAGAGATGTGAGCAGCTCTAGATTTTGCTTAAAAAGCATTGCATGATGCTGCTTTCTTCTTCCCGAATGAAGGTGTTGAGGAACTAAATACAGCTTGTCCTGTATTGGCCAATTGTATTTTTGGAGCCTACCATCTAGTGGTCTCTCTCATATCTTTAGATACATGATATTTTGATCCAAATCTAAAGAGTTAATCCTGAGCTTCATGGCTAGAGTGTACAGAAACACTCCTTATAAGATCATGTGTTTTTACCCCACTGGTAGAGCACATATTGGATTGGTCCTGGAGAGGATATCTAACCTTAACAGTTCTAGAAGTTAAATTTTCCTTTTGAAACAGTGTCCTCTTATCAGGAAATTCAGATTTGAAATGATAATTAATGTGATTAATACCCAGCTGAGAAGGGGTAATCACAATCCCCAACTACTCTGTGAACTTTTATTCCAGATATCTAATATGATTTTTTTTCTCTTCTAGAAGCATGGTCTGACACTCAAGACTTTTCTTGAGTTCAGACACCTCATGACTTTTCATATAACTCAATAGATTTAGTGTTATAAAGAATTTTATAAGGCTTCGGGACTTCAATCTCCCTGGCTTGCCTTTTGACAATAATTCTGCCCAACCTCTCTCCATTCCTTCATCTTCCTCATTGTCATCCACAATCTTCTTCATCCTCCTCATTATTGATGTCTGAGTCTGACAGAGGTGCCCTGATTCCTATCCTGGCAGAAGGATATTCCTCTTCTTCTTCTTGATCTGCAGCAACAGATATCAACCCTATATAAGCTTCTTCCTCTTCATCTTCAGATTCTTAGGAGGAAGAATCTGTCCAGCTTCTCTCCTTCTTAGCCACAAAAGACTCTGTTGGAACCCCACCTGTGTTTAGTATTGATTTGGGCTAGGTTCACTATTAGGATTATTTATAGGCCCAACATGTATAGCCTAGGGTCATTTGTTAGTTCTAATGGTTAAGGTTAGTCACATTAGGTTAACCGGCCTTTAGAAGACTTCAGAGACTCTAGACTTTAGAGACAGAAGACTTCATGGAAATGCAGTTAAAAAGATTTTAGAAATTCAGGTCGATGATAGCTGAACTCGGCTCGATGATCGTCGATCTAAGATCAACAAACTCAGAGTTTCTTCTCTGAGTTGAGCTCGATGAAAGTCCATCTGAGATCAACAATCTATGATTTCATATCATAAGTTTAGCTCGATGAAAGTCTATCTCTGGTCGACGAACTTAGAGCTCAGATTGGCATTTCAGTTTCAGATTGATGATCGCTGAGCTCAGCTCGATGAAGGAGAATTCTCAGCTCGATGAACTTGGACTTCAGGTCGATGGAATTATTCCTGAGTTTGACTATTTCCTTCCAGGTTCTGTTCGACATTTTCCGTTGTAGTTTCTCAGATCAACTATCATTTCAAATTCAATTATATTAAGGCAGTAATACTCTGATAATTAATGCTCATATTCTTAAGAATATAGTCATTCCATGACAGCATTAATTATGGTCTTCACAGAGTTATTACTTGGCTTAATTTACTGGGACAGTTGAGGAAATTCATTTAAGGCATTTTCTAGCAGTTCAACTCCCAGATTTTTTGCAGTCAATCAAGGAAAAGGAATTTGAATTTCAAAGACCAAAAATCTATAAGGAATATATAAGGTTTATCTTTTCAGACAGCTAGAAACTTAAAACCTGTGACAGAAAGATTATTCTACAGAAAACTGAAAGAAGAATAGCTCACTTAAAAATCAAGTTCTTCATCAGCTTTTGCTTCAGGAATTTCAAGAGACAAAATCATCAAATTCTTTCTGAAAGTTCTCTAAAGATTTTCAAGCAGTCTCGAGGACTACACCCTGAGCAAAGCTCTCTTTCTCCTGAATAATTCTACATCTCAGGGGGAGCTTTGACAACAACAACAATCCACTAATCATCTCAGAACTTTGAGAAAGAGAAGACAATATCATTTTCTTTTTACCTTCCTGTGTACAGGACTTTAACTCCCTTCAAAAGTTAGTCTTTTGTTGTCAAGTCTCCTAATCAAAAGACTTGGTTTGTTTTTTGGGCACCTGGTCAAAAGCTTAAAGGGTTGTTAGATCTCCCTTAAAAATAGATCTTGTGGTGACAGGGCACCTGAGTAAAAACCTGTGGTGGCAGGGCACCTGATCAAAAACCTGTAGTGGATTCCTACCAGGGTAGTAGAAGAGTGGATGTACCCAAGTTTTAAGGGAACCACTATAAATATTTGTGTCATCTGGTTGCTCTATTTTTAATTTTTTTTGTGTTGTGATTTCTGTGTTTTTCTTTCTGCCTTTTTATATATAATTATCACTTATTTTAATCCGCGATAAAAATTAATCAAAATTTTTTAAAACTCTAAATACCCCCCCCCCCTCTAGAGTTAGTGTGATCTATCCCTTCACTTTCAATTGGTATTAGAGAGAGGTTGTTTGGTTTCACAAGCTAACACCTGAACCAAAAGATCTTTGATGGATCCCATTCATTCTATTGTCTTTTTATATCATGGCACAAAATAAGGAATACTCAAGCACTAGACCTCAAGTGTGCAATCTTAACAAGTTTGCACTTTGGACGGCAAGGATCAGATTATAAATGAATTCCATTGATGAAGACATCGATAATTCTATTTTAACAGGTCCCCCTGCTCCTTCTACAACAACCAGTATAAGAACCGGTGCTGTTCTACCACCTCAGTGGACTGATGCACAGAATAAAGCTAAGGTTGCTGATGCAAAATCTATGAACATCTTAGCTCAAACTATGTCTGATGACATATTTAAATAAGTGGTTGAATGTACATAAGCAATGGCCATTTAGGATTCCCTCAACCAAATAGTAGCAGGATCTGCTGATGAGAGGAAAGATAGAAGATCCCTTCTCATTTCACAATATGAGAATTTCAAGAAGTAAGAGTCAGAGTCATTTATAGATATGTACAACAGACTCAGCCTCATAATCAATGAGCTAAAAACTCTAGACAAGGACATCTCATTAACAGAGATAAATAATAAGATTCTTATGTTCTTCCCAAGCACATGAGATTCTAGGATTTGGACAATCAAGGAGGCCAGAAAGGTAAAAAGAAAATCCACTACTGGTTATCAAGACCAGAGAAGCAGCTGAACAAAAGACTCCTACATCAGGAAGGAAGGAGCAAAGTATTGCCTACAAGGAAACTGAGGAATCACAAGCTCTACCTGCCAATGAAGATCTAATGAGTCTATTAGCTAGAAGATTCTACAAAATGGCTAAGAAGGACTTCAGAAGAAGGTCAACCAGAAATGAAGAAAAACCTAGGCATGAGAAGACTACAACCAAGGAAATTGTTTGTTAAGGATGCAGGAAGCCAGGACACATTCTCCCATAATGTCCAGAGGTTGAAAAGAAGGACAAGAGAAAAGAAAAAGAATCTAAGAAGCACTCCAGCAAGCCATCCTCCAATAAATACAAGAAGAAGAAGGGGAGAGGCTTTATAGGTGAGACCTAGAGTGACTCAGAAGAAGAAACTTCTTTTAGTTCAAGTGAGGATGAAGAAGAGGCTAAAGCAAGAGAGATCTGCTTGATGACAATTGATGCATCATGCAGTCACTCAGGAGCTGAAGAATTAGCTTAAGAATGTGAATAAGAAGAGGACCAGGTAATAACTTCTTTTGATTTCAGTTCTGATGAATTTAAAACTGAATTTAAACTTCTATATAATGACCTAATTAAATATGAGAAGGAAATCAAACTTCTCAGAGAAAAATAAATTGAATATGACAATCTTTTTCTGAAAATATCAAACTAAAAGATGAATTAGACTTATATTCAGAACAAATTGTTTCTTTAAAAACTAAATTAAATGAGGCTAAACTATTTGAAGAATCCCTTAATGGGAGAAGTATCAAATTGATGGGCATCACAAGCATAGTTAATGCTAGATTAAATAACAAACTTGCCTTAGGTTCTTCATCAAGTCAGCCACCTATTCTTCAGAAAAATATTTTATCAACCCCCATAAAATTCATCTCTACTAAAGATAAAGGAAAAGAAGTTTTACTACTTAATAATAAAAATACTGGAATCTTACCAAAGAACAAATCAAAAAAACATAAAAAATCTCATAAAAATCATTTTCAACAAAATCCGTCTAACTCAGATCGACGAAATCAGTATTTTGCGTCGAATGGCGATCGACGAACTCTGAACCCAGATTTTGGGTATGATTACTCAAGAGAGGGTGCTCGACGAATTCAACATGTTTTGTCGGACAGAGTTCGACGATCGTGGAATGCAGAAAATGAGCATTATCATTCTGTGAATCGAGATTGATGACCAAAATACTTTTCGTCGACCTCAGCTCGACGAACTCAACTAAATTCGTCGACCTCAAATTTGAAAATAGAAATTTCAATTTCTATCAAACTAAATATCAGAAACCAAAATTTGTTAACCCCTTTACTCAATGGATAATACCACCTAGAAGATTTCACCCCTTAGGATATAAAAACCAACCTGATTATTCTTATATTTCTAGTTATAAATTTGTGAAGAATCAAGGACCCAAGGTTACCTGGGTCAAGAACACCTAATCTATTTTCATGCAGGTGATGGACTATCCTACCACATAGCAATAGTGGTATTTGTATAGTGGATGTTCAAAGCATATGACAGGTAGCAAGGAAGATCTAATAAACTACAAATCAAAGCATGGACCAAAGGTGATCTTTGGAGACTCCAACTGTGGACAAACAAAAGGATATGGAAATGTTAAAGTTGGAGCTGTCACCTTCAAGAAAGTAGCATATGTGAGTGGTCTCAAGCATAACCTGATATCCATAAGTCAGTTATGTGTTGAAGGTTATTAGGTAACCTTTAACAAGTCTTTATGCATTATTTCTTCTAGTTCAAATGAAATTGTTTTAACGGGAACTAGAATAGGCAACATATATGTAGTGAATTTTAATTCAGCCAGTTCAGAGATTTGCTTCTTTAATCAAATTAGTTCAACAAATAAATTATGGCATAAAATACTAGGACATGTAAATTTAAGAAACATTGCTAAACTATTTAATGACATCCTTGTTAGAGGATTGCCTTCTGGCCCCTATAAGAAGGAAAGTCTCTACAGGGCTTGTCAGTTAGCCAAGCAAACTAAAAATAGTTTTAAATCAATTAATAAAAGTGATTCACCCAGAATCTTGTATTTGCTTCACATTGATCTTTTTGGACCCATTGTTGTACATAGTCTGGGAGAGAAATCTTATACTCTAGTTATTGTAGATGACTTCTCTAGATTCACTTGGGTGTTCTTTCTGAAAAATAAGTTAGATAACTTTAAAGTTCTAACAGACTTTCTTAGGAGCATAAATATTGAGTACTCTACTCAAGTTGCATTGATCAGATGTGATTATGGCACTGATTTTGAATCTCTTCTTTTGCAAGAATTCTGTGAGAAGGAAGGTATCATGCATTGCTTCTCTTCTCCTAAAACTACTCAATAAAATGGGATAGCAGAAAGGAAAAATAGAACACTTATTGAAGCTGTAGGGACATTTCTTACATATGCTTACTTGCCCCTATCCTTTTGGGTAGTGGCTGTAAGCACATCAAATTATGTTCTGAATAAAAGTATAATACATGAACTTAAGGGTAAGACTCCCTATGAATTGCTTAAAGGGAAGCAACCTAAAATAGATTATTTTAGAGCAGTTGGTTGTAGTTGTTAGATTCACAATAATAATAAGAAACATCTTAGAAAGTTTGAAGCCAAAGCTGTAGAGGGATTTTTTCTTGGATATTCCCAAGTCAGTAAGGCCTATAGGGTATTTAATAAATCAACCTTAAAAATGGAAGAATCTGTACATATAACTTTTGATGAAGCTAACATGTATTACAAGGAGAAGGATTCTTCTACCAGAGATACATTACAGGTACCCCTTCTGTGTGAGAAACTGGATGAATTAAACCTCACCCAAGAGGTTACATTGCATCCCTCTCCACAGATTATTGAAGAGAGTGAAAAAGAAATTGTTGAAACAGTTGAACAAACAACCGCTAACATAATTCCACAAGAGGAATTAATTCCCCAAGTTGTTGATGTAACAACTCCTCCTACTGATCTTGTCACACTAAGAGATCATCCCATATCTTAAGTGATTGGATACATATCAGTAGGTTTGCAAATAAGGCATCAGATCAACTAAGATTTTATGCATGCTTTCTTCATATCTTAGATTGAACCTCAATCAATAAAAGATGCAGAGCAAGATCCCCACTAGATTATTGCAATGCAAGAGGAGCTCAATCAATTTGAGAGATGCAGAGTTTTGGATTTAGTTCCAAGACCTAAAGACTACCTCGTCATTGGAACTAAATGGGTTTTTAGGAACAAATTGGATGTACAAGGAGCTATTGTAAGGAACAAAACAAGATTAGTAGCTCAAGGCTATTCTAAGGAGGAAGGAATTGATTATGATCAGACCTTTTCCCCTATTGCAAGGCTGGACGTTATCAGGATATTTCTTGCCTATGCAGCATTCAAGAAATTCAAAGTCTACCAAATGGATGTCAAGAGTGCCTTTCTCAATGGTGAACTCAAAGTGGAAATCTATGTGGAGCAACCACTAGGTTTTATCTCTCCAACTCATCCCTCTTTTATTTTCAAATTGCATAAAGCTTTTTATGGTTTAAAGCAAGATCTAAGAGTTTCGTATGAGACCCTAGCTAGCTTTCTTTTAGAGCATAAGTTCACTAGGGGAATTGTAGATAGGACTTTTCTTATTAGGTATAATAAAAATAAAATTTTGTTAGTACAAATATATGTAGATGACATAATTTTTGGCTCTACTGATTCCAAACTATGCAAAAGGTTTTCTGACCTGATGCATTCCAAGTTTGAAATGAGTAGCATGGGTGAGCTTTCCTACTTCCTTGGTCTTCAAGTGAAGCAATCCCCTGATGGCATTTTCATCTCCCAATCTAAATATGCTAAGGATCTAATTAAGAGATTTGGGATGTCTGATGCCTCAGCTATGAAAACACCTATGGCTTCCAATGGTCTGATTGATTCTGATGAACAGGGCAAGCAAGTTGATCAGAAAACATATACGGCTATTGTTGGGTACTTGTTGTATCTCACAGCTAGTAGGACAGATATAATGTTTTTTATATGTCTTTGTGTTAGGTTCCAAGTGAACCCTAAAGAATCTCACCTTATTTTCCTAAAAAGAATTTTGAGATATATAAAGGGTTGCCTAAATCTAGAACTCTGGTATCCAATTGAGTCAAACTTTGAATTAACTTGATTCTCAGATTCTAACTTTGCTGGATGTAGAGTTGATAGGAAAAGCACATTAGGAACATGCCAGTTCCTTGGTGATAGGTTTGTGTCTTGGTTTTGTAAAAAACATATATTAGTGTCAACTTCAACTCCTAAAGATGAATATATAGCAGCTGGCAGTTATTGTTCACAAATTTTGTGGATTCAAAACCAACTCCTTGATTATGGTTTCAATCTAAACATTTCTACTATATATTATGATAGTACTAGTGCAATTTCTATTGCATAAAATCTAGTGCATTATAGTAGGACCAAGCATATAGAAATTAGGCATCATTTCATTAGAGATTGTGTAGACAAAAATAAAATTAACCTTGTCTTTATCTCTTCATATTTACAAAGATCAGACATTTTTACCAAACCTTTGGATGAAAAGAAACATCTGTTCTTCTTAAATCAGCTAGGAATGATTAATAGAGAAGGCCCAATTAGATTTCTGTCTGAGGTCTAAAGAATTGTTCACTTTTCGTCGAATGGAGATCGACGATTTGTGAACTCTTCTTGAGTTTTTCGTCGAACGGCGATCGACGAAATCTCTTTGTGAAATTTTTTCGTCAAACGGAAATCGACGAATTTATTTCTGAAAATATTTCGTCAAACGGAGATCTACGATTTGTTTTCCACCTCTTCAAATTGAGATTGACGCTTTTCATTTCTTCATGAAATTTTTCGTTGACATGAGTTTGAAGTTGTCCTTTTGCGTTGGACGGAGTTCGTCGTTTCACCTTCTAAAAACTTATAATAGAGTTTTCATCGAACTCCATCCCGCGCTTTCCATTTCTTTTGCACTTGATCTCTCTCTCATTTTAACAGGAAAATAATGGCGACCTTGACGGCAACCCTTTCTGCAATGAAGTTTGATGCGGGTTTTCATATTGATTTGGAATCATTCTCTCACTCAGATCAAATATTCCAAGATGTTATGAAAGTATTTGAAGGTCCAAATATGTAGTACCTCATGACCACAAGGATAAAACTACCAGTGACCGAGATTAAAGAATGGGTATTCACGACAAAGATTCAAGATACTTGAGCTATTATTGGAACAATTTTTTGAAACAAGGTTATGTTATCTCCTGAACTTTTGACTGATACTTTTGGTTTTATAAATGGAGAAGATGATGTGGAATTGACTAGCAATGATTTTGATGAAATGCTAGTTATAATGGGTCACTTCCAGGGAAACCCTAACAAACTACTGAAAAAGAACTTGTCAGTTGAATACAAGTTCCTAGTAGATGTGGTTGGAAAGGTCATCCTGGGAACGCACTCTTCCCATGACCACATTACCAGGCATCAATTTGACTTGATGAGTGCCTTGGTAAATAAGAAATCAGTGAACTGGGGCAGGATTATATTTGCTTTGATCAAAAAGAAGATAAGCAAAAAGGATGTGAGTTTTGGATGGATTTTGGGAATTTTTCTCCAAGCAAATGTTCCGGAGTTATTGATCTCCCAGACCATTTTCATTAATGCCTCAAAGAGGCTTACATCTGCCTTATTTGGTAGATGGGAGAGGACTATCCCTCAGCCCTCCAGGGCTTCCTCTTCCAGGGTTGCATCAGAGGACACAATAGCTTAAATAGCCACTTCTCCAACCCCAGAAGAAGCTCCTGCTGCTCCTCCATCTCCACCTCATTCAATATTTCCTTCATCAACTCCACTTCAACAACCTTTTAGCTCCATTCATCCAGTCTCACCAACACAATCACCATCTCAACCACAATCACCTATTCATATCCATGAGGATACACCACCATCTCCACCTCCTCAATCTCCAATTCCATCTCATCTTGATGACATTCCATCCATCTCTACCCCAAATTTCAATATACTGTCATCTCCATCTCCTCAACCATCTCCACAACATTCACCTATTCATGATCAATTACCTAAGGCCATACCCCTATCTCACATTCCATCCACATTCCAAGAATTCAAACAAACAGACTTCCCTCAAGGATTCTCTGTTTGTTCAAATTGTTGTTACCAATCCTCCTACACACCCTCTACTCTTGAACCCCTCTATCTAAATTTCTCTGACATAGCAAATAGACTTCCCTATTCATGATCAATTACCTAAGGCCATACCCCTATCTAACATTCCATCCACATTCCAAGAATTCAAACAAACAGACTTCCCTCAAGGATTCTCTATTTGTTCAAATTGTTGTTACCAATCCTCCTACACACCCTCTACTCTTGAAACCCTCTATCTAAATTTCTCTGACATAGCAAAAGATCTTCTTCAATTCATAACTCCCTCTCTAAAGATGCTAATAGATGAGGTTGTTTCCCCTCTAGCTGTATCTATCTCCCTTCTATCTACTCAGCTTGCTGCCTCCTCCTTTATCCCTTCTTCTAGGGGCCCTAAGTTCAGGACCTTCTGAAACCAGGCAGGGAGAGATGTTCTATGAAGAAGCTCCTCCAACAGTAGCAGCAACAACAACAACAGATATTCCAGAAATTCCAGAGATAATTGAAATTCTTGTTGATGATTTTGAGATTTTTTTTAGTAGAAGAGCCAGTTGATGCAGCAATAAATACTGTTGGTGATTTCATTATAAATCCCTCAATTGATTTTATTTATTTGCTTCATTATTTTATATAATTTATAGCACAATTATTCCAGTTGTTGATACAGTTTATTATTCTTCTAAAGCCATTGTCTGCTATACATCACCTATTAGTCCTGTAGTTTTGAAACAACTAAGGATAAGTTTCTCAGTCAGTGAAAATGTTATAGAAACAGAAAAATCAAGGCCAAAGGCTTTTTCTCCTCCAACTTTGGGCTGGGCTGAGCCCCTCATGTCACAACCCGCATTTTATCCAAAAGGACAAGTATCAGAGTATGAGGAAACACGCGTCGTGATGCCACGTCGAGCAGGGGATAACTGCCGACGCTCAGGCAATCAGAACTACTATTATAAAAATATTCATAAGTTTAATGATTAGAAAGTTGCTTATGTAACTAAGAGCCGTATCCCTCGGCTCAGTGGTTCATTAGCCCACTTAGAAGAAAACATAATTTACGCTGCGGAAAATACTTTAATTAAGATAGCTTAACATCCTACATGAGTACAAATGTCCATGAAGGACAACTCATGTCATGCAAGACTCTAGATTTAGTATAAGTAGGGAAATGCCTTTTTTTGCTAGCTGTAAAGTACTTCTTTTAAGCTTAAAGGCATGAGATGTATGCCATACTATTAGTAAGGTTTAATATTCAAAATAACTAACATTCATCCTAGCATAAAACATTCCCAAGAGACAAGTAACAGCTCCCAAACTGGGTAACCAAACCAACATAGAAGAGTAAACAGTAGTCTGAGAAAAACAACCACCGAAGGGCACCGACAAACTGACACGAACCCCTCGGTGTATAGAAATGTCCTAGTCAACAAAGCAACAAGCAATCTCACCTAAAGTGAGAGAAACACTCTTGCAAAGCGATCAACCAAAGAGCAGCTCCAAACTAGCCTCTCGGACGGCTGCAACCTGGACCTGAGGCATTCAAATATAGAATACCTCAGCACAAATAAAGCAATGCAAGTGGCAAAAAGAGATAAAAGCTCAAAGCTAAGAAAAGATCAATCAACAGGGGAGGATCAACCCCCACCCAACAAGCTGTCAAACTCTGCAACAAGTCAACAAATGAACGATATTATAGCAAACAAATCATCAATAAAAGCTGAAGGAAATGCACAAAGTTCCTCGGGAAAACAACCCGCTTCGGCTCAAACCTGCTGAAGCAAAGCAAGAATTGGCTAAACTAGCCCACAATAAAAAAAAGGATAAGAGCAATGGTCCAAGGATCATGATAGGAAAATCATTAACACTTAGTGATCCTCGTCTCGGAGGAGTGGGTGACCCTTATTTCAAAGGCATTTTATTTGCTTGTAACGACCTGGCAAGCTAAGTAGCACAGCATCGCCCGGCCCACTAACAACCTATGGAGGACCTATGGCGCTCCAGTGGTGTAGCCGGAATCTACAAGACCTGCCACGGAAACCAACACCCACAGAACACCTCACCAAGACCTCGGTATCACCGCATGCTAACCAACGATACAAACTGACAGTTCCATCCACATTAACATCTATCAACGTTTCCTGGTCATACTTTCCAAAGGTTGGGGTCAAAACCCCGAAAAAGACCCCCAAGGACTTCAATCAGCGAAACGATGAAAGATGGACAATTCCTTCGGAATTCGTCGAGTATCACCATTGATACTCGACGGATTCGTCGGGAATTGTCGATGAAAACGAACGGGAGTCGTCGAGTATCGTCGCGATACTCGACGATTTTCCCTAAATTCGTCGGGTATCGCGACGATACTCGACGAATTTCCCTGAATTCATTGGGTATCGTGACGATACTCGACGAATTTGCCAGGGGCGTCTCGACGATCTGGCCTACCAAACTCGACGAAAAGCCTTCGATTCTCGACGACTAACATAACGATTCTCGCCAAACCTGCCTTGCCATTCTCGTCGATTTTGCCTTAGCATCAACGTCTCTACCGGTGATTCTCGACGATTCCTACTTCGACGATTGTCTAGTGATTCTCAACGACTCCAACCCGATACTTGCCGACTCTGCCTTGTGATACTCGCCGAATCTACCTGGTCATTCTCGCCGATTTTTACTTAGCATTCTAGGACAGCCAAACCGCGGGTAACGAGGATACTCGACGAATTCGTCGGGTATCCAAAGTGATATCCAACGGATTCACATCGTAGCGCGGGAAAGACCGGATAATCGCCCTATAGCGTAAACCTACTCAAAATAAAGGAGAGAAAATAAAGATAAAGGGAAGAACTGGAGCAAGCAAGGGAAGAAAATCCACTTGCCTCGATACCCACGGAGAAGACGTCGCCCGCCTCGGCCGCTTCCAGATCTGGCCAGAAGGAGCACCGAGCAACATTTCCTGAAACTTTTGGGGACGAAATCAAGCAAAAACCCCTAACCCTAACCTTCAAAAGTCAAGGAAACGGACAAATCTTACCTTTACCGAGAAGCCCTCGCCGAGAGCAGCCTTAAAATCCAGTCAGACGAGGAAAACGAGTCCTCCTGCTCCACACACCGCCGACCGAAGTCCTCGCCGAGTCCGCCGCTCCCCATGTATCGCGAAAACGAAACTGCTGTCGGGTTCGGGAAGAAGAAGAAACATATGGACCGGACAAACCCTATTTATCATATTTATACCCTAAGTAAAATAATATAATATATTATATAATATATATATAATAACACACAATCCTAATACAACGCTCGACACAAACGAACTCAAAAACGCGCGAAACTCGTGCCGTAGCCAAAAACCAACGCTACGAATGCAACGGCGAGGTCGAAATCCTAATCCGATGGGTTGAACTCAGGCAAACACCTACCAAAGCCAAAACACAAGTGGCTCCGCCGAGTCACCAAAACAGACCCGACCCGCTAGGGAAAACTCGCCAACAGGCTAAGATACTACCCTTCAGAGAACTTAAGGAGCCAAGATCATGCTCTAACCTCGGCACATGTCAAACATGAACTAGGGTAATGCTTCTGACGTCAAAACCCGGACAACTAAAGAATATCGGAAAATCAGGGGCATTACAGTCACACCCCCAAAAAAGAAGTTTCGTCCCGAAACTTGGATCACGAAGCGAAGAAGAAGACAGAAGAAAAGGCATAACAAGAGAATTATTAAATGAGAATATTAACCTGAGAAGACTAAGAGAACAACTGGGGATGCGATTTTATCATCACGGACTCCAATTCCCACGTTGCACCTCTAGCATCCTGGTTTCGCCAGAGAACTTTAACCAATGGAATTGTCTTCTTCCTTAGGACACGATCTTGTGTTTCAAGAATACGGATAGGTTCTTCAATATACGATAGATTTGGCTGCAACTGGGGCACTGAGTCAAGAACATGGCGATCACTACGAACACACTTTCGCAACTAGCTCACGTGAAAGACGTCGTGAACGCTAGGGAAAGAATCAGGCAAATCCAGTCTATATGCAGAAACCCCAATGCGCTCCAGAATCTAAAAAGGTCCCACATACCTGGGATCATGTTTATGGTTCCTTCCAAACCTATTAACACCTGGCATTGGAGAGGCCTTCATAAAAACCATGTCCCTAACTACAAATTCCAGATCAACTCTGTGCTGATTGGCATACTTCTCGTACCTCTCCTGAGTAAACCTCAGCTTTTCACGAATATATGACACCGAAACGCTTATATCTTCTAACGCTTCTGGACCGAGCAAGGGTCTCTGATGGTTAAAACGCGTAGGTTTCTTTTTATTTTATTTTAAGATGAGTGAGATTTTATTTTATAAAGAAAAAGAAGAGCATTTTTATTTTGTTAGAAACTGAGTTTTAACGAGAGGTAGGCAAGTGCACCTATCGCGTGTAGTACAGGATATTTCGGTGCGGAATATCGGGGTCGTATTGTTCTCGGGGCCGGCTTAGCTATATCTACTCTTTCCCTGAAAGCCTATTATTCTACCGATAATTTTTTATGCGGATTATATAAAAAAAATAAATGGCGAACATAAAAATAAATATAATACAGAAAATGAAAGCAGGAAATAAAGTGCAGAAGGCCGACGAAGAACTCGGCGCGACGATATCAAAAGAGAATTTGAACTAAAATAACTTTTAATAAAAAGAGATCCTAAATTTCAAATTAATTAAGGCGGAGACTCGGCCGTGGAGGTTCCAATGGAATGAGCTCACTTATCTCTAGGACTATCGCTCACCTGAATGCTAAGACTATTCGACCGATCGTTAGACCGACGAAGGATTCCTCTTAACGCCCGCATTACGTTGAAAACCCCGCTATTGGGTGGGGAACCCAATCTAGTAGAGTCGCGTGCCCTCCTCTCTCGAGGGTTAGCGTGGAGCTCTCTTTAACCAAGGGTGATCGGTCCATACGTGCGGCCTCTCGGCATTGCGTATGGATAACGGAAATAGAGCCCGCACATCGATATGCGGTCCTACGCGTCGTTAACCCGGGGCAAACCTTAAGAAATTTAATTAAATAGAAAACAGAACCTTTAATTATTTAAAGCTACTTTATCTGTCCCAATGCTCTTCGATATTGAGGGCTAAGGGTGGTTAGCCATTCATCGGAATGGGGACACTTACACTAGAAAGCGATAAAGAAAGCGGTAAAGAAAGCTGAAAATTACAAGTCCTACTCAAACGAGTAGGACTGAAGAAAGCAGTAAATGCGAATCCCGTCTCAAATGAGTGGGCGGGGGTAAATTAATCTCATACACACACACACTCTACAGAAATTAAAATCACACACACGCACTCTACAGAAAAGTAAACACACGCACGCACTCTAAGTTTTCCTACTCAAGTGAGTAGGAAGAAAATGAAAGCATTAAAATGACGAGTCCTACTCAAATGAGTAGGCGGAAAATGAAAGCAGAGCGCCATTTAACTCTTAACGAGTAGGCGGAAATAAATGCATACGCACACACTCTACAGAAATTAAAATAAAGCAATAAAATCTAACTCATACACGCACGCACACTTGCAAAAATAAGAAAAACAAAGTTGCTGAAAAATTAAAACAACTGCATTTCTACCGCTAGAATGCGGTAGAAATGCATAAAAAGTGAAAATAAAAATTAAACGGAGCGAAAAGTTTTGCAAATAAACGCAAAATGGGAGTGAGCGAAAAATTATAACGATTATATTTTCATTCTTATGTTTTTATAAAAAAGCCAAAAAAGTGAAAAAAAACTAAAAAAGACGAAAAGTTTTTACGATCCTAAAGAGCCTAAGTTAAATAAAATGAAAACATCACTTTTTAGGAGTTTTTATAAAAGCCTTAAGAATGAAAATAGAAAAAAAGAAAGAAAAATTAAACTAAAAAAGCAGCGGAAAATGAAAATAAAACGGACAGCACAACAGCTAGAAATGCCGTAAAATTCCTAACTAAACTAAGTTAAAAATCTTTAAAATGAAGAAAACATAAAAAAGAACAAAAAAGGGGAACGAAAAATTACTTAAAGTTAGGGCGCTTAATTGAATTCCAAGCCATGCGAAGAGAGAAAAACTAACATTTTATAAATAAAAAGGCTAGTACAAAGTAAAATAAAGCAAATATCCTAATACAAACTAAGAGAGAGAGAGGGGGGATAAAATAATTCCCTTACATAAGCATGGAATCCAAATGGGCAGCACCTCCTCTAAGCAATTTGGACCAAAAAGGTGGACAAGAAAAGCTTCCTGGAAGCTCTTATTTATAGGCAAATTTTCGGGTGTGACACGCCCTAGGTCACGGGCGTGACAGGGGGGCGTGTCACTACTGTACATGAGCTGATCGGGTGATTTGACTGGAAAGTTAAATTCGGCAGAAAACGTGGCGGTCACGCGCGTGACACTATTATCACGGGCGTGTAAGGGGGGCGTGACTTGGACAGCTGACATCCTGATGTCGGCAGCGTTGACTGTTTGACTAATCGTTGAGTGTCGGCATCGACACGGGCGTGACCGGTCTTGGACACGGGCGTGACTGATGGCGTTGAGCGAGGAATAGTGAAATCATTGAGTTTCGACTGGCTGATGGCATTGAGTGCCTGACATACCCGTGTCGGGCATGGTCACGGGCGTGACTGGCCAAAAATTCAGTTTTTCTGAAAAATTTCAGAAAACAAAAATAAATTAAGTTAGTATAAAATTTACAAAAAAGAAGCATTTTATTAAAGAAAATAAACTAAAAAGACAAAAATAAAGTAAAATGACATAATTAAAATACAAAAATATAGGTATATTTACAACTCATCAAATACCCCCATACTTAAGCTTTTGCTATTTCAGAGCAAAAGTTGGAGATGAACCTATAAGGAATAAAAAAAAATCCTAAATTCAACTACCGCTTAAGTTAATTGTAAAAAGATCGAAATGAATTTCCGGGGTCTCGGAATTAAATCTTAACTTATGAAAATGTAAAATAGAGGAACTGTTTCAAAAATACTTTTAAACGAGAAAAATAGAAAGTGAAAATTATTTTGTTAGTTTAACAAAAATGGATTTGAATTATCGAAAAAACTTTAGCTAAAAAGAAATTGATAGGAAATAATTCAATTTAAAAATTATGCTCTCAAAAAGTTTTAGATTAATTATAGAATCATGAAAAATGGATAAGTGGATTGGCGGTTATGAAGAGGGCTTTGATTTTTGAGGCGAGGTAATTTTTTCTCGAACCTCCACATTTTTTTCTTTTTGGATTATTAGGAAAATGAAATCTTATTTTCCTAAAATTTTTTCTTTCTTCATAAATATAAATAAACCCAATGCATATGTATAGGAGTAATGAATTTTATCCTCTTACTCCGTAGCATATAATCTTTTTAATTATTGGGTGCCTATGTTTGCGGGACGAAATCTTATGCCCATTGACATAAGATCTTTTAAGGGTGAGTGGGAAATCATACTGATTAAGGCATGAAAAAATAAGGTGGATGGTTTAGCTTCTAAAAGAAAGCTAGAGTTTAATAAAAAATTTCCAGAGCAACCTCTTTAATTTGAACGTTCCTACGTTTCTAAAAGCGTAAGTAGAAATAATATGAAGTCCATAAATGTTATTTTCTAACATAAAAATGTGCTTTTATTCAAAAAATCAGAAGTGAAAATGAGAAAAACAAGTTCCCTATAATAAGAAAAAGTCATAAAAAATTTTTTAAAATCTTAACCCCAGAAATTTAAGTCTATCGAGCTACAATTAAAAAACGAATAGTAAATAAAGAATTAATTAAAATTCGCTTATAAATAAACTCGAAACGATCATTTTGGAGAGCAAAGAGGTTAAGAAATGAGGTTTTCGAATTATTTATTACAAAATAATTTTTTTTGATTTTTATGAGTTTTTCTAATTTTTTTTATATTTTGGGGTTATTATCATTTTTTTGGAATTTTTTAAAGGTTATGCAAATTTTTTTGAGTTTTTTGAGTTATAAATTTTTTTTTTTATAATTTTTATATTTACAGAAATATTTACAAGAAAAGAGAGAGAATTTTTACAAGATAGGAAAGAGAAGTGGAAAGAGACGAGAATATTTAAAAAATATTTACAAAGAAGAAAAAGAATCGCCCACGAACAGACTCTTATTTGTGGTTGGTTCGATGAGTCAAACGTCGCGGAGCGATGTTTCATTTTTTGAAATTTTATTATTATTATTATTATTATTAAAGCATGAAAATATTTTTTGAAGTTTTTAATTTTTGCAAAATTTTTTTTGGAAATTTTTTTATTAAGTGCAGGAAATAAAAAGACAGAAAATAGAAAACACCCCCATACTTAAGTCCAACATTGTCCCCAATGTTGCACTAAGTAGGAGGAACATGATATATATATAAAAAGGACTAAGCAATTATGTACAAAAAAGTAAAAAAAAACAGGGGTTTAGAAATCTTCCCTAAATCGCGTTCGGGGAAGCCCGTTAAGTATTGTCCTGCAAAAGTTAAAAGTAAAAGCAAAAATATAATATAAAAAACGAAAAAGAAAAATTCGGCGAAAATGGTGCGGGTGATAGGGGCAAGTGGGTGTGACTCTTAAGCTAACGTCTTAGCTAAGTGAGCGCGACCGATATGTGATCCCCTAGCGCTCACGATTGTGAAGTGCGCCGAAACAACAAAATAAATACATAATTAATAATTTTTTTGTTTTATATATTTTTTCTTAGTTTTTCTTCTTTTTTTTTTGAATTTTTAGAGATTTTTTTTTTGTTTTTTGTTTTTAGTTTTGGATTTTTTTGAAAATAAAAATAAAAAGAAAAAAGAAAATAAGTTAAAGGCAAAAAAAATAAAAATAAAAATGAAAGATATATATATTTTTTGAATTTTAAATTTTTGGATGAAAAGAAAGATAAAAAAAAATTTCATCATTTTTAAAAGATTTTTTTTTAAGTTTTTTTAGTTTTAAAGTTTTAAAGTTTTTAAGTTTTTTTTTATTTTTGTAAGTTTTTGATTTTGTTTTTAAGTTTTAAATTTTTCTGATTTTTTTTATTTTAAGTTTTTAAAAAAAAATTTTTTTAATTATTTATTATTATTATTAATATTGATAATATTATTATTATTATTATAAAAAAAAATTTTTTTGGTTGATCAAATTTTTTTTTTATATATATTAGTATAAATAAAGGGTAAAATTAATAGGTTTCAGGAATTCAAAATAGTAAGGCGAAATTTTCCCCGGCAACGGCGCCAAAAACTTGATGGTTAAAACGCATAGGTTTCTTTTTATTTTATTTTAAGATGAGTGAGATTTTATTTTATAAAGAAAAAGAAGAGCGTTTTTATTTTGTTAGAAACCGAGTTTTAACGAGAGGTAGGCAAGTGCACCTATCGCGTGTAGTACAGGATATTCCGGTGCCGAATATCGGGGTCGTATTGTTCTCGGGGCCGGCTTAGCTATATCTACTCTTTCCCTGAAAGCCTATTATTCTACCGATAATTTTTTACGCGGATTATATAAAAAAAGAAATGGCGAACATAAAAATAAATATAATACAGAAAATGAAAGCAGGAAATAAAGTGCAGAAGGCCGACGAAGAACTCGGCGCGACGATATCAAAAGAGAATTTGAACTAAAATAACTTTAATAAAAAGAGATCCTAAATTTCAAATTAATTAAGGCGGAGACTCGGCCGTGGAGGTTCCAAAGGAATGAGCTCACTTATCTCTAGGACTATCGCTCACCTTAACGCTAAGACTATTCGACCGATCGTTAGACCGACGAAGGATTCCTCTTAATGCCCGCATTACACTGAAAACCCCGCTATTGGGTGGGGAACCCAATCCGATAGAGTCGCGTGCCTCCTCTCTCGAGGGTTAGCGCGGAGCTCTCTTTACCCAAGAGTGATCGGTCCATACGTGCGGCCTCTCGGTATTGCGTATGGATAACGGAAATAGAGCCCGCACATCGATATGCGGTCCTACGCGTCGTTAACCCGGGGTAAACCTTAAGAAATTTAATTAAATAGAAAACATGACCTTTAATTATTTAAAGCTACTTTATCTGTCCCAATGCTCTTCGATATTGAGGGCTAAGGGCGGTTAGCCATTCATCGGAATGGGGACACTTACACTAGAAAGCGATAAAGAAAGCGGTAAAGAAAGCTGAAAATTGCAAGTCCTACTCAAACGAGTAGGACTGAAGAAAGCAGTAAATGCGAATCCCGGCTCAAATGAGTGGGCGGGGGTAAATTAATCTCATACACGCACACACTCTACAGAAATTAAAATCACACACACGCACTCTACAGAAAAGTAAACACACGTACGCACTCTAAGTTTTCCTACTCAAGTGAGTAGGAAGAAAATGAAAGCATTAAAATGACGAGTCCTACTCAAACGAGTAGGCGGGAAATGAAAGCAGAGCGCTATTTAACTCTTAACGAGTAGGCGGAAATAAATGCATACGCACACACTCTACGGAAATTAAAATAAATCAATAAAATCTAACTCATACACGCACGCACACTTGCAAAAATAAGAAAAACAAAGTTGCTAAAAAAATTAAAACAACTGCATTTCTACCGCAAGAATGCGGTAGAAATGCATAAAAAGTGAAAATAAAAAATAAACGGAGCGAAAAGTTTTGCAAATAAACGCAAAATGGGAGTGAGCGAAATATTATAACGATTATATTTTCATTCTTATGTTTTTATAAAAAAGCCAAAAAAGTGAAAAGAAAACTAAAAAAGACGAAAAGTTTTTACGATCCTAAAGAGCCTAAGTTAAATAAAATGAAAACATCACTTTTTAGGAGTTTTTATAAAAGCCTTAAGAATGAAAATAGAAAAAAAGAAAGAAAAATTAAACTAAAAAAGGAGCGGAAAATGAAAATAAAACGGACAGCACAACGGCTAGAAATGCCATAAAATTCCTAACTAAACTAAGTTAAAAAGCTTTAAAATAAAGAAAACATAAAAAAGAACAAAAAAGGGGAACAAAAATTACTTAAAGTTAGGGCGCTTAATTGAATTCCAAGCCATGCGAAGAGAGAAAAACTAACATTTTATAAATAAAAAGGCTAGTACAAAGTAAAATAAAGTAAACATCCTAATACAAACTAAGAGAGAGAGAGGGGGGATAAAATAATTCCCTTACATAAGCATGGAATCCAAATGGGCAGCACCTCCCCTAAGCAATTTGGACCAAAAAGGTGGACAAGAAAAGCTTCCTGGAAGCTCTTATTTATAGGCAAATTTTCGGGTGTGACACGCCCTAGGTCACGGGCGTAACAGGGGGGCGTGTCACTACTGTACATGAGCTGATCGGGTGATTTGACTGAAAAGTTGACTTCGGCAGAAAACGTGGCGGTCACGCGCGTGACACTATTGTCACGGGCGTGTAAGGGGGCGTGACTTGGACAGTTGGCATCCTGATGTCGGCAGCGTTGACTGTTTGACTAATCGTTGAGTGTCGGCATCGACACGGGCGTGACCGGTCTTGGACACGGGCGTGACTGATGGCGTTGAGCGAGGAACAGTGAAATCGTTGAGTTTCGACTAGCTGATGGCGTTGAGTTCCTGACACGCCCGTGTCGGGCATGGTCACGGGCGTGACTGGCCAAAAATTCAGTTTTTCTGAAAAATTTCAGAAAACAAAAATAAATTAAGTTAGTATAAAATTTACAAAAAAGAAGCATTTTATTAAAGAAAATAAACTAAAAAAGACAAAAATAAAGTAAAATGACATAATTAAAATACAAAAATATAGGTATATTTACAACTCATCAAATACCCCCATACTTAAGCTTTTGCTATTACAGAGCAAAAGTTGAAGATGAACCTATAAGGAATAAAAAAGAATCCTAAATTCAACTACCGCTTAAGTTAATTGTAAAAAGATCGAAATGAATTTCCGGGGTCTCGGAATTAAATCTTAACTTATGAAAATGTTAAAATAGAGGAACTGTTTCAAAAATACTTCTAAACGAGAAAAATAGAAAGCGAAAATTATTTTGTTAGTTTAACAAAAATGGACTTGAATTATCGAAAAAACTTTAGCTAAAAAGAAATTGATAGGAAATAATTCAATTTAAAAATTATGCTCTCAAAAAGTTTTAGATTAATTCTAGAATCATGAAAAATGGATAAGTGGATTGGCGATTATGAAGAGGGCTTTGATTTTTGAGGCGAGGTAATTTTTTCTCGAACCTCCACATTTTTTTCTTTTTGGATTATTAGGAAAATGAAATCTTATTTTCCTAAAATTTTTTCTTTCTTCATAAATATAAATAAACCCAATGCATATGTATAGGAGTAATGAATTTTATCCTCTTACTCCGTAGCATATAATCTTTTTAATTATTGGGTGCCTATGTTTGCGGGACGAAATCTTATGCCCATTGACATAAGATCTTTTAAGGGTGAGTGGGAAATCATACTGATTAAGGCATGAAAAAAAAAGGTGGATGGTTTAGCTTCTAAAAGAAAGCTAGAGTTTAATAAAAAATTTCCAGAGCAACCTCTTTAATTTGAACGTTCCTACGTTTCTAAAAGCTTAAGTAGAAATAATATGAAGTCCATAAATGTTATTTTCTAACATAAAAATGTGCTTTTATTCAAAAAATCAGAAGTGAAAATGAGAAAAACAAGTTCCCTATAATAAGAAAAAGTCATAAAAAATTCTTTAAAATCTTAACCCCAGAAATTTAAGTCTATCGAGCTACAATTAAAAAACGAATAGTAAATAAAGAATTAATTAAAATTCGCTTATAAATAAACTCGAAACGATCATTTTGGAGAGCAAAGAGGTTAAGAAATGAGGTTTTCGAATTATTTATTACAAAATAATTTCTTTTGATTTTTATGAGTTTTTCTAATTTTTTTTATATTTTGGGGTTATTATCATTTTTTTGGAATTTTTTAAAGGTTATGCAAATTTTTTTGAGTTTTTTGAGTTATAAATTTTTTTTTTTGAATTTTTAGATTTACAGAAATATTTACAAGAAAAGAGAGAGAATTTTTACAAGATAGGAAAGAGAAGTGGAAAGAGACGAGAATATTTACAAAATATTTACAAAGAAGAAAAAGAATCGCCCGCGAACAGACTCTTATTTGTGGTTGGTTCGATGAGTCAAACGTCGCGGAGCGATGTTTCATTTTTTGAAATTTTATTATTATTATTATTATTATTATTAAAGCATGAAAATATTTTTTGAAGTTTTTAATTTTTGCAAAAAAAATTTTTGGAAAATTTTTTATTAAGTGCAGGAAATAAAAAGACAGAAAATAGAAAACACCCCAAGTCCAACATTGTCCCCAATGTTGCACTAAGTAGGAGGAACATGATATATATATAAAAAGGACTAAGCAATTATGTACAAAAATTAAAAAAAAACAAGGGTTTAGAAATCTTCCCTAAATCGCGTTCGGGGAAGCCCATTAAGTATTGTCCTGCAAAAGTTAAAAGTAAAAGCAAAAATATAATATAAAAAACAAAAAAGAAAAATTCGGCGAAAATGGTGCGGGTGATAGGGGCAAGTGGGTGTGACTCGTAAGCTAACGTCTTAGCTAAGTGAGCGCGACCGATATGTGATCCCCTAGCGCTCACGATTGTGAAGCGCGTCGAAACAACAAAATAAATACATAATTAATAATGTTTTTGTTTTATATATTTTTTCTTAGTTTTTTTTTTTTTTGAATTTTTTGAGATTTTTTTTTTGTTTTTTGTTTTTAGTTTTGGATTTTTTTGAAAATAAAAATAAAAAGAAAAAAGAAAATAAGTTAAAGGCAAAAAAAATAAAAATAAAAATGAAAGATATATATATTTTTTGAATTTTAAATTTTTGGATGAAAAGAAAGATAAAAAAAAATTTCATCATTTTTTTAAGTTTTTTTTTTAAGTTTTTTTAGTTTTAAAGTTTTAAAGTTTTTAAGTTTTTTTTATTTTTGTAAGTTTTTGATTTTGTTTTTAAGTTTTAAATTTTTCTGATTTTTTTTGTTTTAAAGTTTTTAAATTTGTTTTTTTTAAGTATTTATTATTAATATTAATATTGATATTATTATTATTATTATTATTATAAAAAAAAAATTTTGGTTGATCAATTTTTTTTTATATATATATTAGTAGAAATAAAGGGTAAAATTAATAGGTTTCAGGAATTCAAAATAGTAAGGCGAAATTTTCCCCGACAACGGCGCCAAAAACTTGATGGATAAAACGCACAGGTTTCTTTTTATTTTATTTTAAGATGAGTGAGATTTTATTTTATAAAGAAAAAGAAGAGAGTTTTTATTTTGTTAGAAACCGAGTTTTAACGAGAGGTAGGCAAGTGCACCTATCGCGTGAAGTACAGGATATTCCGGTGCAGAATATCGGGGTTGTATTGTTCTCGGAGCCGGCTTAGCTATATCTACTCTTTCCCTGAAAGCCTATTATTCTACCGATAATTTTTTACGCGGATTATATATAAAAAAAGAAATGGCGAACATAAAAATAAATATAATACAGAAAATGAAAGCAGGAAATAAAGTGCAGAAGGCCGACGAAGAACTCGGCGCGACGATATCAAAAGAGAATTTGAACTAAAATAACTTTTAATAAAAAGAGATCCTAAATTTCAAATTAATTAAGGCGGAGACTCGGCCGTGGAGGTTCCAAATGAATGAGCTCACTTATCTCTAGGACTATCGCTCACCTGAACGCTAAGACTATTCGACCGATCGTTAGACCGACGAAGGATTCTTCTTAACGCCCGCATTACGCTGAAAACCCCGCTATTGGGTGGGGAACCCAATCCGGTAGAGTCGCGTGCCTCCTCTCTCGAGGGTTAGCGCGGAGCTCTCTTTACCCAAGGGTGATCGGTCCATACGTGCGGCCTCTCGGCATTGCGTATGGATAATGGAAATAGAGCCCGAACATCGATATGCGGTCCTACGCGTCGTTAACCCGGGGCAAACCTTAAGAAATTTAATTAAATAGAAAACAGGACGTTTAATTATTTAAAGCTACTTTATCTATCCCAATGCTCTTCGATATTGAGGGCTAAGGGCGGTTAGCCATTCATCGGAATGGGGACACTTACACTAGAAAGCGATAAAGAAAGCGGTAAAGAAAGCTGAAAATTGCAAGTCCTCCTCAAACGAGTAGGACTGAACAAAGCAGTAAATGCGAATCCTGGCTCAAATGAGTGGGCGGGGGTAAATTAATCTTATACACGCACACACTCTACAGAAATTAAAATCACACACACGCACTCTACAGAAAAGTAAACACACGCACGCACTCTAAGTTTTCCTACTCAAGTGAGTAGGAAGAAAATGAAAGCATTAATATGACGAGTCCTACTCAAACGAGTAGGCGGGAAATGAAAGCAGAGCGCCATTTATCTCTTAACGAGTAGGCGGAAATAAATGTATACGCACACACTCTACAGAAATTAAAATAAAGCAATAAAATCTAACTCAGACACGCACGCGCACTTGCAAAAATAAGAAAAACAAAGTTGCTGAAAAATTAAAACAACTGCATTTCTACCGCTAGAATGCGGTAGAAATGCATAAAAAGTGAAAATAAAAATTAAACGGAGCGAAAAGTTTTGCAAATAAACGCAAAATGGGAGTGAGCGAAAAATTATAACGATTATATTTTCATTCTTATGTTTTTATAAAAAAGCCAAAAAAGTGAAAAGAAAACTAAAAAAGACGAAAAGTTTTTATGATCCTAAAGAGCCTAAGTTAAATAAAATGAAAACATCACTTTTTAGGAGTTTTTATAAAAGCCTTAAGAATGAAAATAGAAAAAAAGAAAGAAAAATTAAACTAAAAAAGGAGCGGAAAATGAAAATAAAACGGACAGCACAACGGCTAGAAATGCCGTAGAATTCCTAACTAAACTAAGTTAAAAAGCTTTAAAATGAAGAAAACATAAAAAAGAACAAAAAAGGGGAACGAAAAATTACTTAAAGTTAGGGCGCTTAATTGAATTCCAAGCCATGCGAAGAGAGAAAAACTAACATTTTATAAATAAAAAGGCTAGTACAAAGTAAAATAAAGCAAACATCCTAATACAAACTAAGAGAGAGAGAGAGGGGGGATAAAATAATTCCCTTACATAAGCATGGAATCCAAATGGGCAGCACCTCCCCTAAGCAATTTGGACCAAAAAGGTGGACAAGAAAAGCTTCCTGGAAGCTCTTATTTATAGGCAAATTTTCGGGTGTGACACGCCCTAGGTCACGGGCGTGACAGGGGGGCGTGTCACTACTGTACATGAGCTGATCGGGTGATTTGACTGGAAAGTTGACTTCGGCAGAAAACGTGGCGGTCACGCGCGTGACACTATTGTCACGGGCGTGTAAGGGGGGCGTGACTTGGACAGCTGGCATCCTGATGTCGGCAGCGTTGACTGTTTGACTAATCGTTGAGTGTCGGCATCGACACGAGCGTGACCCGTCTTGGATACGGGCGTTTGATGGCGTTGAGCGAGGAACAGTGAAATCGTTGAGTTTCGACTGGCTGATGGCGTTGAGTGACTGACACGCCCGTGTCGGGCATGGTCACGGGCGTGACTGGCCAAAAATTCAGTTTTTCTGAAAAATTTCAGAAAACAAAAATAAATTAAGTTAGTATAAAATTTACAAAAAAGAAGCATTTTATTAAAGAAAATAAACTAAAAAAGACAAAAATAAAGTAAAATGACATAATTAAAATACAAAAATATATGTATATTTACAACTCATCAGTCTCTCACCAACTTCTTCCCAAAACAAAGGGGTCAGAAAATGCCTTCCATATAACGCTTCAAAGGGTGCCATCTGTAGGCTCTCCTAATAGCTGTTATTAAACGCTAATTCCATCAATCTGAGGTGTTTATCCCATGCTCCTCCATGGTACAGAATATAACATCGAATCATATCCTCCAAGATCTGGTTAACTCTCTCTGTCTGTCCATTCGTCTGAGGATGATAAGCAGTAGAATATCTAAGTTCTGTGCCTAGGGCTCCCTTCAAGCTTTGCCAGAAATGAGACATGAATCGGGAGTCTCGGTCTGACACAATTCTTGTAGGTACACCATGCAGTCTGATAACTTCATCCAGATATAATTCAGCTATCTTTTCCATAGAATAATCAATCTTAAATTGCACAAAGTAGGCACACTTGGTTAACCTTTCCACGATGACCTACACTACATCATGACCTCGGGGAGATCTCGGCAAACCGGCTATGAAATCCATGGATAAACTCTCTCATTTCCAGCTTGGTATATCCAAAGGCGTTAGCTTACCACCCGGTCTCCTATGACCTGCTTTGACACGCTGGCAGGTATAACACTCAGATACAAACTTGGCAATGTCGTTCTTCATACCTGACCACCAAACAATCTGTTTTAAATCTCTATAGATTTTTGTGGAACCAGGATGTTAAGCAACACTATAACCATGCGCTTCACTACATATTCTTGCTCGGATGTCGCTAACAGCGGGAATACAGTATCTTCCATGGTATCTTAAGGTACGCTTGTCATCAATTGAAAAATCAGGTAATTCCCCTTTCTCAGTCCTACTGAGGAGGTGCTGTAATTCAGGATCATCTTTCTGATGTATCCTAGTGAGAGTAATCCACGAAGGCTCTTCCACCTCTAAGCTACTCGGCGAAGCACTATTCCCTACCGTTATGTCCATGAGCAAAAACTCTTCGATAAGGGATTTCACCGAGAAATTAAAGATATGCACGGGCTTCTGGCTCAACGCGTCTGCTACTACATTAGCTTTGTCGGGATGATAGAGGATATCAACTTCGTAGTCCGCAACATACTCTAGCCACCTACGATGGCGCAGATTCAATTCCTTTTGAGTGAAAACATATTTTAAACTTTTATGGTCCGAATAAACATTGCACGACACTCCATACAGCAGATTTCTCCACAACTTCAATGCATAAATGACCGCAACAAATTCCAGGTCGTGCGTAGGGTAATTCTTTTCATGCACTTTCAATTGTCTTGATCCATACGCAATCATCTTACCGTCTTGCATCAATACGCAACCGAGTCCAACTCGCGAGGCGTCTACATAAACAGCATACTCTACTCCTTGCACCGGCAATACCAACAATGGGGCAGAATACAGTCTTTTCTTGAGCTCCTGAAATGCTTCTTCACAGGCCTCACTCCATATAAAGGCTGCGCTCTTTTGCGTAAGCCTGGTCAACGACGCAGAAAGCACAGAGAATCCTTCAACGAATCTTTTGTAGTAACCTGCCAATCCTAGGAAGCTCCTTATTTCCTTAGGCGATGAAGGTCTCCTCCAATCCAAGACTGCATCTATCTTCACAGGATCTACTAAGATACCTTCCTTACTTACGTTGTGTCCTTGGAATGACACCTGAGACAACCAGAACTCACACTTGCTAAGCTTCGCATACAACTTGTGCTCCCTTAGAGTAGACAAGACTAAGCGCAAGTGCAAGGCGTGCTCATCTGCATTTCTGGAATATACCAGTACATCGTCAATGAACACTACCACGAATTTATCCAGAAAATCCCTGAACACTCTGTTCATCATGTCCATAAAAGCTGACGGTGCGTTTGTTAATCCAAAAGACTTTACCCGAAATTCAAAGTGTCCATAACGAGAATGAAAAGTACTTCGCGGGATGTCCGACTCCCGGATCCTTAACTGATGGTAACTTGAATGAAGGTTGATCTTTGAGAACACAGAACTACCTCGCAACTGATCGAACAAGTCATCGATCCTGGGTAGGGGGTATCTGTTTTTAACGGTCACTTTGTTTTGCTCACGATAGTCGATTCATAGTCTCATCGTTCCGTCCTTTTTCTTCACGAAGAGCACTGGTTCACCCCAGGGGGAAGAGCTGGGTCTAATAAAGCCGCACTGCAACAACTCATCTAGATGAGTATGCAGCTCCTCTAACTCACGCGGCGCCATGCGGTATGGTGCCTTTGCAATAGGGCGAGTGCCTGGCTCAAGATATATAACAAACTCCACTTCTCTTACTGGAGGAAGTCCGAGAAGACTAACCAGAAAGACATCCAGAAACTCACTCGCCACAGAAACGTCCTCAACCCGAGGCTCAACCGAAGCAGCTTCCAAAGTAGAAATGGAAACAAGAAAAGAATCGCAGCAAGCCTCTAGAAGTTTGCGAGCACATACAGCAAAAATGATCGAAGATTCCTGACACGGCGAACCATACACACTCATGGGATGACCATTGCAACCTCTAAAGTCCATTCGCTTGTGCTTGCACTAAATGACGGCATCATAGCTGGACAGCAAGTCCATGCCCAAAATCACGTCAAAGTCAGCCAAATCCAGCACCTTCAGATCCGCAAAGACTAAAGAACCACTAAGGAAGATGGGGCATTTCTAGATACCCTGGTATGACCTCACCAGCTCTCCTGAAGGAAATTTGACGCTTAGGGAGGCATCTAACGAGTCAAGAGTCCAGCGGTGATGGTCTACAAAACTCCTTGCCACAAAGGAGTGGGAAGCACCCGAATCGAACAAAACACGGGCCCACTTACCGTTCACCTTAAATTCACCTAAACACATAGCGCGTACAACTAAATTACGGAAACTAAGAATCTACTAAAAGAGTTTACTAACTAAATTAGAGACTAACCTGAGATCACTTGAGTCGGAAATGTAGCTTCCTCCTTGGTCAACACATTCAACTTTCCTTTTCCTTTGTCCATGTGTGGTACTGGCGGAGGTAGAGTCTGCAACGGAACTGCATTCAGTACGGGCTGGCTCTGCGGGCAATTAGCTCTCTTATGCCCCTTTTGTCCGTAGAGGAAACAAACTCCAGCCTTCTTGCGACAATGGGCCGCATCATGCCCACTCCTTTGGCAATAAGAACAGACATGACTTCCTTTTAGAGCATCCTGGATCGCGTGAACCTGAGACAACTTCTGCGCATCCAGTCCCTTAAAGCACTTCTCAAATGGGTGACCTGGCCTGCCACAGAAGCTACACGCTTCTTTCCTATCCTTCTTCGCAGCAGGGCCAGATGTCCTAGCACTTCCTTCTTCATCAGGTTTCCTCTTGTCCTTCTTTGCATGTGTTCCCCTATCTTTGAATTCTCTATCGCCTCAACCTTCAAGGCAGATTCAACCACTTCTGCAAGGGTCTCTGACTTGTACGCGCTAACCAACTGTTTAATGTCATATCTTAGACCACCTAGGAAACGTTTTACTTTGCCTTCTTCGGATGCTACCAAAGCTGGGGCGAAACGACTGAGCTTGCTAAACTCGACTTCGTAATCACCCACAGTAAGTTGCCTCTCCTTCAGGTGCAAAAAGTTGTTCATCAGGCGGTCTCGCTCGACCGATGGCAAAAACTTCTTCAGTAACATACTTTTGAATGAGTCCCATAAACATCCATCAGCAAGGTTCTCTTTCTCTCTAATCCACCAACTCTTCGTAAGACCCTTAAGTTGATATGCCACAAACATCACTTTCTGATTGGCGGGGATGCCAGAATAATAAAACATTTCCTCGATTGCGATGATCCAATCATCCAATGCCATGAAATCTGCTCTACCGTCATACGAAGGAGGTCCTAGTCGCTGGAAGTGAGAAATAAAATTCATTTCCGGCGGAAGTACGACTGGGAGAACTAGAGCAGCAGGGGGAGTAGGGGTAGCTTGGTCCACAACAGGGTCCTGGGCTCTAGACTGTTACCCGGCGACCACAGCCAACAACGATTGTATCTGAGATTGCACATCAACCATCTGCCTCGTCAGGGCCTCATTACTTTGTCGCAACCCTTCAATAACCGCTTCACTCTGAGCACCAGAAGACTCCCCGTCTGACTGGGGGTTCGTTCTCGTCGCAAGCATTTAGGCGGCATTCTACAGAAAAAAGGGATATCTAGTCAAAATTTTGCCGAAGGCATCGCAAATTGGGGGAAAATTCCCCTCGAACTAATCGGGCTAGAAATCTATCAACACAGGCAAAAGTCTTAACAAGGGCCTAGTTTACTACACCGAAGCTGGAAAACTTGAATACTCAGATTCAGATTGGAACAAGAACGAACAACCGGCACTTACCATATAACGGCCTGGCCCGTAAGCTCAGAGGCTGTCGCACCCGCTATAGGCCACACAGCATGGCCGTAAACCAGCGCCTCTACAGGATAGTAGCCCGATACACCCTCTATCAGAACTAGAGGAGGACAATCACTAACACCCGCTGTTACTTTGCTCTGGGAGATCATAGAATTATGTTATGCTTCTAACTTGTGCCTATGATATGAATGAATGAATGTTTAGATATCGTTTCAAATCATGAGTGTACATATGTCATCATGCAGATCGTTAACTTGGCACATGTGCTTATGCGATGATATGCTATGGATGTTGTGCTATGCATTCTAAGACAAGGGTCTTAGTGCATGTTATGAGCGGCGTACACATACAATGTTATGCTTCCCATACTACATAATATTGTATGTAACAAAGAAACTTAAACGTGCAAATGCGCATCCATGTGATGGTGGTTATGCATCCCATACCACATAACGGTCACATGTTGCCACCTATGGTGGATCCATATACAAACACATATTATGAATCCCATACTACATAATATGCCCCGTATACTTCTTTTCATGCTATGAGTGTAGTGTCCATGCTTCCATCAAGATATACTAATGACATATCGGTGGGTGTATGCAATGAAATGCTACTACCAGGGTTTTGCTCGGGGCAAAGTTGTTCGACTGACTTGCCAAACCAACCGACCCTTTGCAAAACCTCCTTCTGATACCAACTGTCACAACCCACCTTTTCTCCAAAAGTACAACTATCAGAGTATGAGGAAACATGCGTCGTGCTGCCACGTCGAACAGGGGATAACTGCCGACGCTCAGGAAATCAGAACTACTATTATAAAAATATTCATAAGTTTAATGATTAGAAAGTTGCTCATGTAACTAAGAGCCGTATCCCTCGGCTCAGTGGTTCATTAGCCCACTTAGAAGAAAACATAATTTACGCTACGGAAAATACTTTAATTAAGATAGCTTAACATCCTACATGAGTACAAACGTCCATGAAGGACAACTCATGTGATGCAAGACTCTAGATTTAGTATAAGTAGGGAAATGCCTTTTTTTGCTAGCTGTAAAGTACATCTTTTAAGCTTAAAGACATGAGATGTATGCCATACTATTAGTAAGGTTTAATATTCAAAATAACTAACATGCATCCTAGCATAAAACATTCCCAAGAGACAAGTAATAGCTCCCAAACTGGGTAACCAAACCAACATAGAAGAGTAAACAGTAGTCTGAGAAAAACAACCACCGAAGGGCGCCGACAAACTGAAACGAACCCCTTGGTGTACACAAATGTCTGAGTCAACAAAGCAACAAGCAATCTCACCTAATGTGAGAGAAACACTCCTGCAAAGCGATCAACCAAAGCGCTGCTCCAAACTAGCCGCTCGGACGGTTGCAACCTTGACCTGAGGCATTCAAAGATAGAATACCTCAGCACAAATAAAACAATGCAAGTGGCAAAAAAAGATAAAAGCTAAAAGCTAAGAAAAGATCAATCAACAGGGGAGGATCAACCCCCACCCAACAAGCTGTCAAACTCTGCAACAAGTCAACAAATGAACGAGATTATAGTAAACAAATCATCAATAAAAGCAGGAGGAAATGCACCAAGTGCCTCGGGAAAACAACCCGCTTCGGCTCAAACCTGCTGAAGCAAAGCAAGAAATGGATAAACCAGCCCATAATCCAAAACAAGGATAGGAGCAACGGTCCAAGGATAATGATAGGAAAATCATTAACACTTAGTGATCCTCGTCTCGGAGGAGTGGGTGACCCTTATTTCAAAGGCATTTTATTTGCTTGTAACGACCTGACAAGCTTAGTAGCACAGCGTCGCCCGGCCCACTATCAACCCATGGAGTACCCATGGCGCTCCAGTGGTGTAGCCGGAATCTACAAGACCTGCCACGGAAACCAACACCGACAGAACAGCTCACCAAGACCTCGGTATCACCGCATGCTAACCAGCGATACAAACTGACAGTTCAATCCACATTAACTTCTATCAACATTTCCTGGTCATACTTTCCAAAGGTTGGGGTCAAAAACCCCGAAACAGACCCCCAAGGACTTCACTCAACGAAAACGATGAAAGACGGAAAATTCCCTCGGAATTCGTCGTGTATCACAATTTATACTCGACGGATTCGTCGGGAATTGTCGACAAAAACCAATGGGATTCGTCGAGTATCGTCGCGATACTCGACGATTTTCCCTAAATTCGTCGGGTATCGCGACGATACTCGACGAATTTCCCTCAATTAGTCGGGTATCGCGACGATACTCGAAGAATCGGCCAGGGGCGTCTTGACGATCTGGCTTACCAAACTCGACGAAAAGCCTTCGATTCTCGACGACTAACATAACGATTCTCGCCGAACCTGCCTTGCCATTCTCGTCGATTTTGCCTTAGCGTCAACGTCTCTACCGGTGATTCTCGATGATTCCTACTTCGACGAATGTCTAGTGATTCTCGACGACTCCAACCCGATACTCGTCGACTCTACCATATGATACTCGCCGAATCTACCTGGTCATTCTCGCCGATTTTACTTAGCATTCTAGGACAGCCAAATTGCGGGTAATGAGGATACTCGATGAATTCGTCGGGTATCCAAAGTGATATCCGACGGATTCCCCTCGTTGCGCTGGAAAGACCGGATAATTGCCCTATAACGTTAACCTACTCAAAATAAAGGAGAGAAAATAAAGATAAAGGGAAGAACTGGAGCAAGCAAGGGAAGAAAATCCACTTGCCTCGATACCCACGGAGAAGACGTCGCTCGCCTCAGCCGCTTCAAGATCTGGCCACAAGGAGCACCGAGCAACGTTTCCTGAAACTTTTGGGGACGAAATCAAGCCAAAACCCCTAACCCTAACCTTCAAAAGTCTAGGAAACAGACAAATCTTACCTCTACCGAGAAGCCCTCGCCGAGAGTATCCTAAAAATACAGTCAGACGAGGAAAATGAGTCCTCCTACTCCGCACACCGCCTACCGAAGTCCTTGCCGAGTCCGCCGCTCCCCAAGTATCGCGAAAACGAAACTGCCGTCGGGTTCGGGAAGAAGAAGAAACATACGGACCGGACAAACCCTATCTATCTTATTTATACCCTAAATAAAATAATATATTATATTATATAATATATATATATAATAACACACCATCCTAATACAACGCTCAACACAAACGAACTCGGAAATGCACGAAACTCGCGCCGTAGCCAAAAACCAACGCTACGAACGCAACGGCGAGGTCGGAATCCTAATCCGATGGGTTGAACTCAGGCAAACACCTACCAAAGCCAAAACACAAGCGGCTCCGCCGAGTCACCAAAACAGACCCGGCCCGCTAGGGAAAACTCGCCAACAGGCTAAGATACTACCCTATAGAGAACTCAAGGAGCCAAGATCATGCTATAACCTCGGCACATGTCAAACATGTGTTAGGGTAACGCTTTTGACGTCAAAGCCCGGTCAACTAAAGAATATCAGAAAATCAGGGGCGTTACACCCTATGCCATATCTTTATGATCTTATGTTTCAAGATATGGACATAGATGTTATAGAACCAGAAGTTCAAGTACAGCCTCAGGCTAAAGCCATATAGCCTCAGTCTCATCCAATTCTTTCTGATGATATGCTTAGACAGATTCATGCTCTTTATGATAATCATGCAAATGTATCTGATGATGATGATGATAATGAAGATTCTGATGACTCTGAGGACACCAGTTCTAAAAAGAGAAAAGCTAAGAAGAAGGCTCCACCCAAAGCTTCTCCAAAGCCTAATCCCACCACTGATACTCCCTATTATATTCTGCATAACTTTCCTCTCACTCCAGACATGCCCAACTGGATGAGATATTCTAAGAATGACATGAAAGTAAGGAAGAAGTGTAGGAGATACTCTCCTCCACCTCAATTCAGGAGAGGTCCTCCTCCTCCTGCAGCAAGATCAGGAAGAAGTGTTTCTCAAGTTCAAAAGTCTACATCTTCTCATTCCAAACCTTCTTAAAGCAGACAACAACACAGCTCCAGCAGAAGCAAACAACAACAGTATCAGAAGCAAAGCAGATAATAGAAGACATCTGAAAGATATCAGTAAGATAAAGCAAGCCTAGAAAGGCCATTGTCTCCAGTTTGTGATCTAGAAATGGACCCCAATTTTAGAATGGCTAGATTCAAAGAACTTATAGGGCTCTCTCAAATCAAAAAAGCTAAGGAAGAAGGACAAGATATTTCCCAATTTACAACCTTGTCATCTTACAGAAAGAAAGAACTGGAAAAATATCAGGTACAAAAAATTTTCAATATTTATTCTTATATGCATTTACATCCAGAAGTTGTAGTGCCCAAAGCTGCAACTGTAAAGATTCTTGGGGAAAAAGATATAAAGATGTCAAAATAGCAAGCAATGTATCCCAATAGAGAAATTATCTTTGCCAAACCTTCTACTGAAACTTCACAGGACGATTCAAAAAGAGTTTGATAGTTTTTCATTTCTGTTTTTGGACTTTAACTTTTATCTGTTGTAAATATGTCACAAGGAACTTCTGTTTATATTTGCTGAAACTTTATAATTCTGCCAGATATTATTTTATGCTTTGTGATTTTTCTTTTATTGTTGTTCATATTGACCTCAACCAAGTAGAGGGAGATTGTTGGAACCCCACCTGTATTTAGGGTTAATTTATGCTAAGTTCACTATTTGGATTATTTGTTGACCCAACATGTATAGCCTAGGGTCATTTGTTAGTTCTAAGGGTTAAGGTTAGTCATATTAGGTTAACCTGCCTTCAAACGACTTCAGAGACTCCAGACTTTAGAGACAGAATACTTTAAGGAAATGTAGTTAAAAAGATTTAATAAATTCAGGTCGATGATAACTAAACTCAGCTCGACAATCGTCGATCTCAGATCGACGAACTCAGAGTTTCTTCTCTTAGTTGAACTCGATGAAAGTCCAACAGAGATCGACGATCTTTGATTTCATATTAGAAGTTTAGCTCGACGAAATTCTATCTCTAGTCGACAAACTTGGAGCTCAGATTGGAAGTTTAGTTTCAGATCGATTATCGCTGAGCTCAGCTCGATGAAGGAGAATTCTCAGCTCGACGAACTTGGAGTTCAGGTCGATGAAGTTATTCCTAAGTTCGACTATTTCCTTCCAGGTTCTGTTAGACGTTTTTCCTTTGTTGTTTCTCAGATCGACTATCATTTCAAATTCGATTATAATAAGGCAGTAATACTCTGATAATTAATGCTCATATTCTCAAGAATATAGCTGTTCTATGGCAGCATTAATTATGGTCTTCATAGAGTTATTACTTGGCTTATTTTACTGGGATAGTTAAGGAAATTCATTTAAGACATTTTCTAGCCGGTCAACTCCCAGATTTTCTGTAGTCAATCAAGGAAAAGCAATTTGAATTTCAAAGACCAAAAATCTGCAAGGAATATATAAGGTTTATCTTTTCGGACAGCTAGAAACTGAAAACCTGTGACAGAAAGATTATTCTACAGAAAACTTAAAGAAGAACAGCTCTCTTAAAAATCAAGTTCTTCATCAGCTTTTGCTTCAGGAATTTCAAGAGACAAAATCATCAACTTCTTTTTGAAAGTTCCCTGAAGATTTCCAAGCAGTCTGAAGGCCTACACCCTGAGCAAAGCTCTCTTTCTCCTGAACAATTCTACATCTCAGAGGGAGCTTTGACAACAACAGCAATCCACTAGTCTTCTCAGAAATTGAGAAAGAGAAGATAATATTATTTTCTTTTTAACTTTCTTGTGTACATGGTTTTAACTCCCTTCAAAAGTTTGTCTTTGGTTGTCAAGTCTCCTAATCAAAACACTTGGTTTGGTTTTTGGGCACCTTGTTAAAAGCTCAAAGGGTTGCTAGATATCCCTTGAAAATAGATCTTGTGGTGATAGGACACCTGAGCAATAACCTGTTATGGTAGGGCACCAGAACAAAAAACCTGTAGTGGATTCCTACCAGGGTGGTAGAAGAGTGGTTGTACCAAGTTTTAGGAGAACCACTATAAAATCTTTGTGTCGTCTGGTTGCTCTATTTTTTATTTTCTCAGTGCTGTGATTTCTGTGTTTTTCTTCTGCCTTCTTATATATAGTTATCACTTATTATAATCCGTAATAAAAATTAATCAAAAGTTTTTAAAACTTTATTCACCCCCCTCTAGAGTTAGTGTGATCTATCCCTTCAATTTCAAACTTCTCCTTATTCTTGTCCTTAAGGTGATGGTGATGCTTTTTCTTCTTCTTCTCATCTTCTTCCTTTCTTTTGACTGGGCAGTCAGCAATGACATGCTGAGACTTGCTACAAAAATAATAGATGACTTTAGATGAAATCTGTTTATTGTATTTAGTGTCATACCTTTCCTTCTTGGAGGACCTCCTGTGATGGGATGATGATGGTCTATTCTCCCAGTGCATATTCTTCATGAACTTCTGAAGCTTCCTGGAGAAGACTGCAAACTCTTCATCAGACATGTGGTTGTTTGAGGAACAATTCTCAGACAATTCTGAGCTGGTCTCAGCTTCTCTCCTTGGTGGAGAAGGAGTCTTTCTTCTACTTCTTCTTGGGGTTTCTGCCTTGAGGGCTACTGTCTTATCCTTGTTCTTGGATTGACTTTCCTTCTCCTCTACTTGTCTAGTAGCTAGCTGCATTTAATAGGACAACAGCTTTCAAAAGAGTGTTGGTGGAGGAGTGTCTGCCAGCTTAGCCATTTCTCTAATGGCACAAATCTTAGTTTCCAAGTCTCTGGTAAAAGATCTAAGGAACTTGTCATTCAGCTCATTATTGCTGAAGACCCTACCATAGGTTCTAGTTCATTGACTGTCCTAAAGAACCTTTCAAAGTCATCAACCACCTTTTTAGATTTGCTTTGTCTGAAAGCCTCATACTCTTGGTTGAGTATGGACTTCCTATCATCTCTAACTTCCTCATAGCCTTCCATGTAGACCACAAGTGTGTCCCACATTTCCTTGGAGGTCTTGCAGTGTACATGATTTTGGAAGGTTAAGTAATCAATGGAACTGGCTATGATATTTTGTGCTCTCTTGTCCATGGTAAACAGCACTACCTCATCTCTATCCATCTTTATATATACCTTAGGAACTCTCACAGTTAGATCTATGGTGTAAGCCTTTGTGGGAACAAAAGGACCTTCCACTACTGTTACATAGATCCTAGGGTTAGATGCTTCCATGAAAAGCCCGACCCTTTGCTTTCAGAGGCCAAATCCTTCCTTCTTGCAGATTGGCAGTTTCATGGCCCCTAGCTCCTTATAGTTCATTCCTGACCCAATGATTATATCTTCTAGGAAACCTTGGAGGTATGATCAGATTATTAAATCCTTTTTGAGCAACCTGCCACTGATACCACTTGAAAGTTATTACTTTTAGGTTAGTCACCTAGAGGGAGGGGGGTGAATAGGTCTTTTAAATTACTTAAGTCTTTTTTCTATTTATAAATTTAGTGATCTAGAGCTTGTCCTAATTACCTACAATACAAGAAAGAAACAAGCAACCCAGCAAGCACACAAATATTTATAGTGGTTCCCCAATTGGGTACATCGACTTTCTCTCCCACCTATCCAACTAATTGGTTGTACTAGGCACAAAATCCAACAATATGCTCCTCAGAGCATACACCTCAAGCCCTCAGCCTTACACACAAATTCTTTTCAGAATCCAAACTCAGAACCATAAGGGTTCCTACCTCAGAGCCCTACAGTGCTCCTACAGCTCAGTGATCCACTGACCACCTACCTCAGCCTTATTTCTAAGGCCTACAGCTCAGGCTTCTAGCCCTATAACTTCAGGCACACAACCCTACTCTCAGAGTGCTGCAACACTCCTACAACTCAGTACCCTTCCAGGTACCTACCTAAGTGCCTTTCTAGGCACCTACAACTCATCCTCCTCTAAGGCCTACAACTCAGTGACAAACTTGTCACCTACCACTCAGTGACTCACTTGTCACCTACCTAAGGCACTAGGTGTCACAACCCGCATTTTCTCCGAATTAAGAATTATCAGAGCAAGAGAAAACACGCGTCATGATGCCACGTCAAGCAGGGGATAACTGCTGACGCTCAGGCAAATCCAACTACAATCTTTATGCAAGAAAATCATGAGCTTAATGGATAGAAAATCAGTTATGTTTAGAGTCCGTATCCCTCGGCTCAGTGGATCATCTAGTCCACAAAAGAAAACTATATTTAAACGCTGCGGAAAAATACTTTAATTAGGTTTTACACCCTAAAGAGCGCATAAGGGTCCCAAGAGAACCACTCATGCTATGCAAGACACTACACTTAGTTTATATAGTATATATAAGAAAACGGTTTTCGTACGTGATTTGGAAAATAGTGATTAAGTTTAAAAAACATGCTGATCATGAGCTTCATTTATAATAATAATTATAGTTTAAAAATAACTAGCAACCTAGCATAAAACCATCTCAAAGCAAGTAGACTATCTCCAGAAAAATAAATGGTAGCAGCAATAGTATATATCTAGTACAAGGTAAAAACTACTAGTGGGCACCAACAACCTGACACGAACCCACCAACACACATATATGTCTGTAAGAAAGTACTGAAAACAACCTCACAAACAAGGTAAACAGACTCCAAGGTCCGGAAGTCCACCAACAACACCACCTCCAACTAGCCACCAGACTGGCTACAGCTCAGAACCTGGGGTATTCCAAAAGAAAACAGAATACCTCAGCAAGCTAAACAAAGAAAAACTGCATGAAAGAGTCAACCAAAGGACAAGGTAACAGAAAAACATGCAGTAGAAAGAGTCACAACTGTCCACAACAGGACCACAAGAAATGCACAACGTGCAAAGAAACAGCAACGACCCAGCCCAGGAACCACATCCTGCAGGGCCTACTATGCTACCAAGAGACAGAATGCTGCAAACTACCAAAGAAGAAACTTTTAACATCCTAAACTGCGGGATGTGATAGTAGCAAAAACAACAACGAGGAACCGGATCGAAGGCAAACGCAGTCCCCCAATCCACCATGTCCAAGTCAAAAGCTCGAGGGTCAACACGTGAAAACACAAGGGACCTTCCACCCGACATGCCCAGCCCGTACCTGGAGCAAGAAATCCATGGGTGGCCTTGGCTATATCACACAACTCCACCCCCATAAAGAGCTACAACCACCACTACTATCCACGACCCACGATTCGGCCTTTAGGAAAATAAAGAAAACGGCCGACAAGGAAAACCCAGAAATACAACTGGAAATCCACTCGAAAATGAAATACAAGGTAAAGGAAGAGTGTTGAAATAAATCAACATGACTAGGCGTTGAGTGAAACGCACTCAGTGCCTACCTAAACTTTGGCGTTGAGTGAGCTAGCCTCACTCGCCGCCAAAATAATGTTACTACCCACAAACCCACTAAAGAATACGGAGCTCGACGACAGTCGAACGACCAAGGCAGAAGATCCAAAACTCGAGTAGTTGACTGCCACTTGAGTATCTAAACTCCCGCACTCGAAACCATCTAAATTCGCCTATCAAAAGAAAATATACAAAGCGCACGATCAGTGACGCACGATCAGTGATCGTGCGCACTCATCGGCTGATGATCGTGCAAAACGAACCTGGAAAACCTGACAGAAAACCTAGCAACTGCGCACGATCAGCGTCGCATGATCAGTGGTCGTGCGCACTGTTGCCAGCGCTCGTGCGATTGCCCGAGACAGAACTTTGGAAACTGAAATTTATACGCGCACGAACAGAGGCACACGACCAGTGGTCGTGCGCCCTAAAGGTTGATGACCGTGCGCGGTCAACCTGCACCGTTTGGAATTTCCCGAACGACACCGGAACGCGCACACGACTCACGCCACTGCAGTAGCAGTAGACAACTATCACGTCGCACGCTACTACCATTCAAACTATGCCTAACCATTCGAATAATATCTTAACGAAGGAAATTGGCAACCACACCCCCCCTCCTAACTCTCCCTCTCGGCTACACCCGAACCAGAGCAACAATCAAAAATAAAGGAAAACAACGGCTCCACGCCGACAATTTGGATTCCAAACATCACAACATAGGGGGGAGTTTCAGTAGGAAGAACTAAGCCCTATTGTTAGCAAGAAAATGAGAACAACAAGGCCTCTAACCTGGGCTAACCGGGATTTCAATTTCAGCAAATAAAATCAAAGAAAACACTTGGCAAGGGCAAGAATACCACTTGCCTCAAATCTCAGCGAAGCTTTGGACTGCTTTCCTCCTCTTCGCACGGATCAAAACGGCCGCAACACCTAGAACAAAGACTCGGCCATTAATGGCGGAAAACTTCCAAAACCGAAAATTCCAATCCTTCCAAAACTCCACGAAAATCGAATTTCTTATAGCAGGAATGAAGGTCTCGACGAGAGCAATCCGAATCCACTCTCGGAATCGAATTCCGTCCACAAACGCTCCGGGAATCGGCGTCCGAAGGGAAGGTAGGCGGTTACTCCGTTTCTCTCGTACAAGGGGCCGGCGGTTTTCTTACGGGGAAGAAGATGATGGCTTTTCTAATACTATATATATATATATATATATATAATTATATAATTATATTATTAATTACAAAATTACATAAAGCACCAAATCGACGCGAAAACCGAACTATCTCGGAATTCGACGAAATTCGCACCATAGCTAAATACCCACGCTACGAACACAACGGCGAAGTCGAAATTAACTTTCGACGAACAGAACTCGAGTTACACCCAAATAAAGCCAAACACAAACATCCCCCCGAGAGGCCACACCGGGTCACCAAAACGACTCGGTTTGCTAGGGAGATCTTGCCAACAGGCTACCAAACAGGGCACTCAGTTCTAAGGAGCTAAACCGTACTCCACACATGGCACAAGCCACGGAAACGCGTCATCGTAACGCCAAACGAGAATAAAAATAATCGCTGAAAAAACGGGGCGTTACAGTCACTCCCCCTAAAAGAAAGTTTCGTCCCGAAACTTTACGCACAACCCTCCTACAAAAGTAGGAAAAGTAACAAACAGAAGTTACCAAGGGAAACATACCGATCAAATCAGAGAAACAGGTGAGGGTACGCCCTCCTCATGGCCGACTCTAGCTCCCAAGTCGCGCTCTCCAAATCCTGATTTTTCCATAGAATTTTCACCATTGGTATGGACTTCTTTCGCAGCACACGCTCCTGAGTATCCAAAATACGAACTGGCACCTCAATGAAAGAGAGGTTGGGCTCTAACTGGGGCACAACATCCAAGAGTTGCCCACTGCTGCGCACACACTTCCGCAATTGGCTAACATGAAAAACATTATGAACACCAGGGAAGTTCGCTGGCAAATCCAATCTATATGCAGACACACCAATCCGCTCCAAGACCTCAAACGGGCCCACATACCTTGGGTCCAATTTCCGATTTTTACCAAATCTCTTTACACCAACCATTGGAGAAACCTTGAGGTATACATGATCCCCTACTAAAAACTCCAAGGCAGACCTACGCCGATTGGCGTTCTTTTCATACCTCTCCTGGGCTAAACGAAGCTTCTCCCGAATAAGCTTCACGGCGATTTCCATCTCTTCCAGAGCATCAGGACCCAACAAAGGCTTCTCACCAGCCTCAACCCAAAACAACGGAGTCCTACAGCGCCTCCCATACAAAGCTTCGAACGGAGCCATCTGCAAGCTTTCCTGATAACTGTTATTATAAGCAAATTCCATGAGTCGCAGACGCTCATCCCACGCTCCACCGTGGTCTAAAATATAGCACCGGATCATATCCTCAACAATCTGATTGACCCGCTCCGTCTGCCCATTGGTCTGAGGGTGGTACGCAGTAGAATACCTCAGATCCATACCCAAACCCTCCTGCAGACTCTGCCAAAATCGAGAAGTAAACCGGGAGTCTCGATCAGAAATGATGCTAACCGGCACACCGTGGAGTCGGATGACTTCATTCAAGTACAACTCCGCTATCTTCTTCATCGGGTAATCAACCTTATAAGGCACGAAGTGAGCACACTTCGTCAATCTATCCACTATAACCCAAACAGAATCAAATCCTCTCGGGGATTTTGGCAAACCCGTAATGAAGTCCATAGATATACTCTCCCACTTCCAAGTCGGGATCTCTAGCGGAGTCAACTTACCACCCGGCCTCCCATGATCGGCCTTCACACGCTTGCAAGTGTGACACTCAGCAACATATCGGGCTATATCTCCTTTCATACCATACCACCAAGCAATTTGCCTTAAGTCACGGTACATCTTCGTAGATCCTGGATGGTAGGCAATGCTGGAACCATGAGCCTCACTGCAAATCATACTCCTAATGTCCCCAACAGCGGGAACGCAAAACCTGCCGCGGTACTTCAAAGTACCCGCATCATCAATAGAAAAATCTGGCAACTCTCCCTTCTCTGTCCTGGTAAAAAGGTGCAACAGATCCGGATCGTCCTTCTGATGCAGTCTAGTCAAAGAAATCCAGGACGGCTCTTCCTCTGATACCAACTGTCACAACCCGCATTTTCTCCGAATTAAGAATTATCAGAGTAAGAGAAAACACGCGTCATGATGCCACGTCAAGCAGGGGATAACTGCTGACGCTCAGGCAAATCCAACTACAATCTTTATGCAAGAAAATCATGAGCTTAATGGATAGAAAATCAGATATGTTTAGAGTCCGTATCCCTCGGCTCAATGGATCATCTAGTCCACAAAAGAAAACTATATTTAAACTCTGCGGAAAAATACTTTAATTAGGTTTTACACCCTAAAGAGCGCATAAGGGTCCCAAGAGAACCACTCATGCTATGCAAGACACTACACTTAGTTTATATAGTATATATAAGAAAACGGTTTTCGTACGTGATTTGGAAAATAGTGATTAAGTTTACAAAACATGCTGATCATGAGCTTCATTTATAATAATAATTATAGTTTAAAAATAACTAGCAACCTAGCATAAAACCTTCTCAAAGCAAGTAGACTATCTCCAGAAAAATAAATGGTAGCAGCAATAGTATATATCTAGTACAAGGTAAAAACTACTAGTGGGCGCCAACAACCTGACACGAACCCACCAGCACACATATATGTCTGTAAGAAAGTACTGAAAACAACCTCACAAACAAGGTAAACAGACTCCAAGGTTCGGAAGTCCACCAACAACACCACCTCCAACTAGCCACCAGACTGGCTACAGCTCAGAACCTGGGGTATTCCAAAAGAAAACAGAATACCTCAGCAAGCTAAACAAAGAAAAACTGCATGAAAGAGTCAACCAAAGGACAAGGTAATAGAAAAACATGCAGTAGAAAGAGTCACAACTGTCCACAACAGGACCACAAGAAATGCACAACGTGCAAAGAAACAGCAACGACCCAGCCCAGGAACCACATCCTACAGGGCCTACTAGGCTACCAAGAGCCAGAATGCTGCAAACTACCAAAGAAGAAACTTCTAACATCCTAAACTGCGGGAAGTGATAGTAGCAAAAACAACAACGAGGAACCGGATCAAAGGCAAACGCAGTCCCCCAATCCACCATGTCCAAGTCAAAAGCTCGAGGGTCAACACGTGAAAACACAAGGGACCTTCCACCCGACATGCCCAGCCCGTACCTGGAGCAAGAAATCCATGGGTGGCCTTGGCTATATCACACAACTCCACCCCCATAAAGAGCTACAACCACCACTACTATCCACGACCCACGATTCGGCCTTTAGGAAAATAAAGAAAACGGCCGACAAGGAAAACCCAGAAATACAACTGGAAATCCACTCGGAAATGAAATATAAGGTAAAGGAAGAGTGTTGAAATAAATCAACACGACTAGACGTTGAGTGAAACGCACTCAGTGCCTACCTAAACTTTGGCGTTGAGTGAGCTAGCCTCACTCGCCGCCAAAATAATGTTACTACCCACAAACCCACTAAAGAATACGGAGCTCGACGACAGTCGAACGACCAAGGCAGAAGATCCAAAACTCGAGTAGTTGCCTGCCACTTGAGTATCTAAACTCCCGCACTCGAAACCATCTAAATTCGCCTATCAAAAGAAAATATACAAAGCGCACGATCAGTGACGCACGATCAGTGGTCGTGCGCACTCATCGGCTGATGATCGTGCGAAACGAACCTGGAAAACCTGACAGAAAACCTAGCAACTGCGCACGATCAGCGTCGCATGATCAGTGGTCATGCGCACTGTTGCCAGCGCTCGTGCGATTGCTCGAGACAGAACTTTGGAAACTGAAATTTATACGCGCACGAACAGAGGCACACGACCAGTGGTCGTGCGCCCTAAAGGTTGATGACCGTGCGCGGTCAACCTGCACCGTTTGGAATTTCCCGAACGATACCGGAACGCGCACACGACTCACACCACTGCAGTAGCAGTAGACAACTATCACGTCGCACGCTACTACCATTCAAACTATGCCTAACCATTCGAATAATATCTTAACGAAGGAAATTGGCAACCACACCCCCCCCTCCTAACTCTCCCTCTTGGCTACACCCGAACCAGAGCAACAATCAAAAATAAAGGAAAACAACGGCTCCACGCCGACAATTTGGATTCCAAACATCACAACATAGGGGGGAGTTTCAGTAGGAAGAACTAAGCCCTATTGTTAGCAAGAAAATGAGAACAACAAGGCCTCTAACCTGGGCTAACCGGGATTTCAATTTCAGCAAATAAAATCAAAGAAAACACTTGGCAAGGGCAAGAATACCACTTGCCTCAAATCTCAGCGAAGCTTTGGACTGCTTTCCTCCTCTTCGCACGGATCAAAACGGCCGCAACACCTAGAACAAAGACTCGGCCATTAATGGCGGAAAACTTCCAAAACCGAAAATTCCAATCCTTCCAAAACTCCACGAAAATCAAATTTCTTACCGCAGGAATGAAGGTCTCGACGAGAGCAATCCGAATCCACTCTCGGAATCGAATTCCGTCCACAAACGCTCCGGGAATCGGCGTCCGAAGGGAAGGTAGGCGGTTACTCTGTTTCTCTCGTACAAGGGGCCGGCGGTTTTCTTACGGGGAAGAAGATGATGGCTTTTCTAATACTATATATATATATATAATTATATAATTATATTATTAATTACAAAATTACATAAAGCACCAAATCGACGCGAAAACCGAACTATCTCGGAATTCGACGAAATTCGCACCGTAGCTAAATACCCACGCTACGAACACAACGGCGAAGTCGAAATTAACTTTCGACGAACAGAACTCGAGTTACACCCAAATAAAGCCAAACACAAACATCCCCCCGAGAGGCCACACCGGGTCACCAAAACGACTCGGTTTGCTAGGGAGATCTTGCCAACAGGCTACCAAATAGGGCACTCAGTTCTAAGGAGCTAAACCATACTCCACACATGGCACAAGCCACGGAAACGCGTCATCGTAACGCCAAACGAGAATAAAAATAATCGCTGAAAAACGGGGCGTTACACTAGGCCCTACACTCAGGCTGGGAGGATAGCCCTACCTCAGATCTACACTTAGATCCTACCTTAGAGAGAATCACTCTCCTACCTCAGGCAATTAAGCCCTATAACTCATATCCACACTTGGATCCTACCTCACTACCCCAGCAGGGCACCTACCTAAGTGAATAATTAGTCACCTACCACTCAGACACAAAGTGTCCTACACTACGATTTAGATAAATTGAATCCTACAGGAAGGTAATCAGGAAAATTGAAATACTGACTCAGAGAAAAATCTCTGAGTCTAACTTGCTGGATTGAGCAGATATTATTCTAGGCCACTTGCTATAGAATGAATTATTATTCTTCTACAGCTACCAATTTCTCTACTAAATTGAAGACAACAACTGGTTTTGAAGGCTTGCAGTCCTTCAAACAGCTATCTTCTCTTGCTGATAGATTAAATCGGCCAGCTTGTTCTTCAAGGAACAATCCTGCTGAACTGGAAGAAGCTTCAACTATCTTTGCCTTCTGGCTTTCACTGCTGAACTTTTCTTTCAAGCTTGTCGAAGAAGATGAAGTCCAACCGCCTCTATTTCATTTTCATTTTCGTTCTGGTTTTCGTTAACCCTTATCTTCTTTTCTTCTCTTCCTTTTATATCTGTTGATTTGAATCAACGACACAATTTGAATTTGGTCCTAGTCAAGTATGGTGAGCACCACCTCCCTCAGAGGAAGACAAATAGTAGCTTCTAGTGCTACTGTAGCTTTCCCGCAACGGCATGAAGTATTTGGACTCTGCTCGACTATCGTCGATCTGAGATCGACGAACTTTGTGCTGAGCTCGACAAACTTCAGAATCTTTATCTTTAACTTGAGCTCGATGAAAGGCAGGCTCGGGTCGATGAAATCTTAATCTTTAACCTTTAACTTGAGCCCGACGATCTGTAAGATAAGCTTGGCAAACTCTAAATCTTCAACCATTAACTTGAGCTCAATGAAAGGCGGGCTCAGATTGATGAACTCTGAATCTTCAACCTTTAACTTGATCTCGATGATCTGTGAGCTGAGCTCGATGAACTCTGAATCTTCAACCTTTAACTTAAGATCAACGAAAGGTGGGCTAAGCTTGATGAACTCTGAATCATGAACCTTTAACTTGAGCTCGATGATCTGTGAGCTGAGCTCGACGAACTGTAAGCTAAGATCGAGGAATTATGAACCTCAAGCTTCTGAGTAAACTGCTTAAGGAATGGTAACCTGAGCTCGACAATCTATGAGCTAAGCTTGATGAACTCTGAACCAAGTTCGACAAACTCCTCTTTCTGGACTTAGAAAATTTCTGCTGGCTTTGTCTTAGCGGTTCCTTCTAAGCTATCTCAGTGGTTTCTTCTTCACAACTGAGACTCTTCTGTCTCAGTTGTTCCTTCTCAACTGTCTCAGCGGTATCTTCTTCATAGCTGAGATGTATTCTGTCTCAGCAGTTTAGCTTTGACCAACAGTACTCTCAACATTTTGTGTTGAGCTTCTCAGCTGTCTCAATGGTTTTGCTGAGACATTTTTCTAAGCTGTCTCAGCAGTTATGCGTTAGTCAAATTTTCTGACTTCTAGCTTACTCTTCCTGTTCACCTGTCCAATCAAGGACAACCTGCACGCGTGAACTAGAGTACACATCAAATACATTATGCCCCTTAGCATGATTGGTATGCCTCTTCAAATCCTGAGGAACATTGTAGGGCACAATTCCCAACACTACTGCTGCTAATGATGTCCCAACTCCTTCTGAGAAAAATATTGATGATGATTTGGATGCTACTACTGAGGAAGATTTAGATGTTATTGATTATGAGATAGATACTGATGAGGTAATGGTAGTTATTGATAATGCTAATGAGGTCTCTAAACAAGGTTCAACAGAGAATATGATTGTCCCTCTTTTAGAGATTACCCCTGCTGTAGTGTCTAAGGGGGAGGCAACCCAGTCTCTGATATCTGTCTCTACACAGGTTGACAGGTTTATCCACAACCCAAAGAAAAGGATTTCCAAGGCATCCGGTATTCCTCTAGCTGTTCTAGAGGAGGTAGTTGATATTTCTGATGAGTACGGAGATGCAGAGAAGCATACTCCTGTCCTACTGGCTGAAGATTCTAGGGTTATTTCTAATGCTTGTTTATCTCTAATAGATGAGTCCTCCAGTGATTCAAAAATCCGTCAAGATCTGCCCTCTCTTTTGGGTATTCTTACTCCAGCTGTTCCTAGTTCTAGTGCTGACAGTTCTAGTCTGAAGACCATAGAATCCATGTTGGCTAAGCAGCAAGCACAGTTTCAATCCTCCATGCAAGAGGTTCTGAAGAAAGTCCAGGAAACTGAGAAAGATTGGAACAATGGCCTTGTAGCTATCAAGGCGTGCTTCAACAAATTAGATGAATGGTTGTATTCTTGGTTCGTCTAGGGTCGACAAGCTCCAATTCATAACATGGGCAGGCTAAAAAGTAATATGGAAGTTCTTCTGAATGTTGATAAGAATGCAGTAACCATAATTGATGCTCACAATCGATTAATGGATCATTTTGACAAGATGATGGAATCTTATGCCAATGATGTAGTTGATGGAGTCAGAAAGGGGGAGGATGCCCTTAAATCTAAGGTAAATACTATTGAGGCTGCCATGCTTGCAAACTTTAAAGGAGTCAACGACTATAGCTATATCAACTTCTCCTGGCTACACAATAAGATTTTTTTTAGACCTAGTCAAGTAGATCCAAGAGTTCAAGTACCTATTGTTCCTGCACCGGTAAATGTTGAGGTTCATCCTGCTTAGGATTACTCTCAATGTTGGTCAGACTCATATGATTTCTCCTAGGACAGACCTACTTCTATTACTGTGTTTTCAGATGTTCAAGTAACTGAAGATATACCTCCTCCTGTGTACAAAAGAAGAAGATATGGTGAAGGCACATCTACTGTCAACTCAGAACTAGTTAGAGAAGAGCCAGTCAGAGATATGTTTAATAGAGAGATGGCTGAGGTATGGAGGCCGATTTCAATAGGAATTATTTTAGAATCCTTAACCCTTGTCGATATTAGAGGTGAAAATAGATTGAACCACTTTGACAAAGATGAGTGACACAAGTATGGGATGGCCAGTGCAAAGAGAATGATTCACTTCAGGAAGTATACGCATGAAGATCCAGCTACACCTCCATCCCCTCCAAGATACTATCCAAAGCCCAAGGCATATTTTGCTAGACAACGTCAGAAGAGCTACGGTAGGCAGAGCTAATGGTTTTATTTGTTGTGGTTATTATGTGTGGTTGTGGTTGCCCCCAAACATGAAATCCTTGATATATATATATATATATATATATATATATATATATATATATATATATATATATATATAATTTAAATATTTTGACTGGAATGTGCGCTGTGTTTAATTTTCTTTAATTTATAAATCTTTTCAAGTTTATGCTTTATTATTATTATTTTTGCAATTCACCTTAGCTTAAGATTTCGACTTTTTCAAATAGCGGGTGATTGTTGGGTATTGTATCCACAATAACCCTGATTTCAAGAAGTGTCCAGTTAAGCTAAGATGAACTGATATTATATTTGATGTCGTATTTTCAGTTATGTACTTGCAGGTCTACCTTGCTAAGTACTCACCAATGTCAGGTTACGGTGGGTCAGTAAACACAGGACTATATAATGTTATCCTCCATTATGTAGGCCAATGTATTGACTCACTTGTAATCTCTCTATTGGGGTGTAATTGTATCCCAAGTGCATGAGAAGGATCCAGGAAGGAGAAGGACTTGGATCAGAAGAATAGAAATGTTACCCAAGTAAAATTCATCGTGTATTGTAAGGTATATTCGTCGAATTCATCGAGTATACTTGTTGATACTCGTCGAATTCATCGTGTATACTTACTAACACTCGTCAAATTTATCATATTGTACTTGAGGTAAAATCTATGAGAGTTGGAAAAACTGCAAAGTAAAAATCGTCGAGTATTCCTGTGTATACTCGTCGAATTCATCGAATGTATCTAACGATACTCGCCGAATTCGTCGAATATAATAGTCGATACCCGACGACTTCGTCAAGTCAATTCGATTTTACTTCTATGGATTTTTTAAGTCAAATTTTACAAATCCCCATGGGTCATTCATCGATAGAATCGAGTGAGCTAGCCGATACTCGTCGAGTACGTCGAGTCCGTTGAGTGCATCGATTGCATCAAGTGCGTCGAGTGAGTTATCCGATACTCATCGAGTGCGTCGAGTGCGCTGCGTATGTCGAGTACGTCGAGTGAGCTAGCCGAAACTCGTCTAATTTGTCGAGTATACTAGACAATACTCGTCGAATTTTTTGAGTATGACTTCTGCATGGCATTGAGTGGTATGTTGGATCGAGCTGAATTTTTCTAAGTAAATTTCGTTTAATATCACAACTAGTTTGGCAAGTGTACTCAGCTATACTCGACGATACTTGACGAAAATTACTTGGGTTATTTTTTAGTTTGTTTTTCAAATCTCGGCTCGGGTTGAATGACGACCATGCACAGTAATTTCAAAGGTCTTGTTTTGGAAGCTCTTTTACAGTCGTTGCAATTGAGGGTGTCTATAAATACATAGGATGGATTTTTCATCAACTCTAATCGTGCTATCATATTAAAATTTCAAATCGATAAAGTTTCTGGAATTATACCGTCGACTCCCGTAGGCATTCTCGATATCTCCGATCGGCCGATGTAAGCTCTGCACGATTCGATCTTCATCTTCCGATTTGACTGGATCTTTACAATCTGAAAGTTCCTATTCTCCTAGATCTTGTCGATTCAAGATTCGAGATTCAAAGTCTTCAAGGTTCCCGATTTTTCCGTGTTCTCCAAGTTATTCAAGTTCAACCTAATCGAAGAATAATGGATACAAGACTTCAGGTCTTATCAGATTGTTTGTAATACTTTTGTGTATTACTCTTTTACATTTATTGGAGATTTTATCTTCGAGTTGTAGATCTATTTGTGGATCGAGTTGTATATCCCTTTGTGATTGAGTTGTAGATCCGGGTGTGGATCGAGTTGTAGGATAGGTTGTCTTCGATTGGTAGGAGCATCATCTCCGAGTTGTAGGAGTTACGGCTCCGAGGTGTAAGATTTGTTGAAATCTTAGAAAGGTAAAGTTGCCAAATCTAGCCCTTCATGATAGATAGGCGAGGCAGGATAGTGGACGTACCCAACTCGGGGAACCACTATAAATCTCAATGTTTGTGTGCTCTCATTTTTAAAGTATTTTTATTCCGGTTAAAGACACAGACTTCACCTATTTACCCCCCTCTAGGTGATTTAGGAAGACAATAGATACTTTCCATGCTAACCATATTATGCAGCGCAAAAGGAGATGGCATAATTGAAGGTTTAGTTATTGGAGTTGCTAGAATAAGGCTATATACGTCCAAGAATGTCAACTTAGAGTGTATTGATCCTCTTTGAGATGAAGGATGGATGCTTGTATCTATGTATTGATTACCAGGAACTGAATAAGATGATATAGTAGAACAAGATTTCGATTCCAAGAATCGATGATTTGTTTGAGCAACTGGTTGGTTCAATTGTCTATTCAAAGCTGGATTTGATGTCCGGCTATTATCAATTACAGATCAGGGAAAATGATATTCCTAAGAATGTGTTTGGTACATGCGATGAACATTGTGAGTTACTATGATACCGTTTGGGCTAATAAATGCACCATCGGTGATCATGGATTTGATGCACAGGACCTTTTTGGAGTATTTGGAGCAATTTGTAATCATCTTTCTAGATGATATATTGGTATACTCTCAATCAGAAAAGGATCATGCGAATCATTTGAGGTTGGTTTTGCATATCATATGGAGGAATCGACTTTATGACAAGTTCTATAAGTGTGATTTTCGCTAGTCTCGGTGAAATTTATTGGTCATGTGGTTAGTAGAGAGGGTATTGTTGTGGATCTGGTGAAGATAGTTGTGATACATGAGTTGCCTATGTTGTCTACTATTGCATAAGTCAGGAGTTTCTTGCTCTTACTGGATATTATAGGCACTTCGTAGAGAACTTTTCGTGGATAACTCTACCTCTCAATATGTTGATTAGGAAGGAACAAAAGTTCATTTGGACAGCAGAGTGCATGCGAGCTTTTGAGAAATTGAAGAGTCTTCTGACCACGACACCTATTTTGTTCTCATTTTTTGGTGCAGAAGGCTATGAGAACTATAACAATGTCTTAGGGAGCATCTTAGGCTTTGTTCTTATATAGTTTGGGAAAGTTATAGCTTATGGCTCCTGTCAGCTTAAGGTGTATGGGAGAAACTATCCAGTCCATGACTTAGAGTTAGCGGTTGTGATATTCGCCCTGAAGCTATGGAGACATTACAGGTATTGTAATGTCCCATTTTGACATATACCCCTCGTTGATGTTCTATGTCGCCTTGAGTGGCTGGTGGGACCGAATGAAATGAGAGAAATCCTAAGTATACTTAATGAACCCTTTATGTTTTCTCAACGAATCATCGAATGATCTCAACGAATTGTCAATAATACTCGAAGAATGGACTTGGAGGAATTCATTCGTCCTATCTTGATTATTGACTAGTCAAACTCGTTGGAAAGACTTGATAAACACGTCAAAAGGACTTGATGGACTCATTGAAAGAACTCGAAAAATCGTTGAAAGGACTTATACTGATCGAAAGGACTTGACGAACCCTTTCTGTCTCGACGAATCGTCAAATTATCTCGACGAATCGTCGAGAGCACTCGACAAAAGGACTTTGCAAATTTTTCACTTATTGTCTTAATTATTCACGGTCTGGAGAAAGTAATGGTATGTCGGGACTTTTAGAGAATGGAAGAAAAGTCATATTTTTATATTATAACCAAGTATGGTCAAATAGGAGAGTGGCACGTGGCGTGGTAGTCTTTCCAAGGCATGTGTTGGGAATATTGCCTTTCAATGTTCCCTGAATTTGAAGAGGCATCACTATCAATGCTAAGTGAATAATTATATTTGATGTATGTTCAAGTTTAGTGTATACAGCTTGTCTACTATACCATGATTAGACAGGATGTTAGGGTCACAATATTATTTGGACTCAAGACAAGATGCAAGCAAAGTAAAAATCTAGCTAAGTACAGAAGCGTTGAGTGAAGGCAATTCACTCAATGCCAAGAGCCTAAAAGCATTGACAGAACTATATGCAGTCAAAGCCGCAGTGTTGCTGTCATAAAATCTTTCTAAAGATAGAAGTGTTGAGTGAAGACAGTTCACTCAATGCCTACTCAACAAGGTTTTTGTCTAAGGCAAAAAGCGTTGAGTGCATATAGATTATTCAATGTCTACTCAATAGAAACATTGTCTAAGTACAGAAGCGTTGAGTGAAGACAGTCCACTCAATGCCTCATCAAGAAGCTAGGAAAAGGCAGAAAGCTTTGAGTGAAGAAGCTGCACTCAACGCCTTCATACAAAGAAAATTCAACAAAGTTCAAAAGCATTGAGTGTTGGCGGCTCACTAGATGCCTATTCAGTTAGACTATAAAAGTCAAGAAGTGTTGAGTGATGAAGGCTCACTCAATGCCTGAATAGTTTGACTATAATTGTCTATATGCATTGAGTGGTGAAGGTTCACTCAACGCCCAAAGATGTAGAATTTTGCTAAGTACTTGTGTCTTAGTGACAAGGCTTCACTCAACGTCTAAGCGGATTGACTGGAATTTGTTAATTCCAGAGTTGCTGAGTCATGCTGACATCATCAGAAATTCAAATATTGTGTTTTTTACACGCTAGAAGATAAAAGACTCTGCTTGCCTTTAGTACAACTGTTAATACAAAAAGAGGTGTTGCAGTTACAAACTCCGGTGATCCATACTACACAGAGAGTCGTTGATGGCGGGATACAAAAGTAGAGTTTCTATAAAGAAGAAATTAAATTTTGGAAACAAGGGCTTTTTGGCTGGTCATCTTCTTCCTCTCAAAAAAGAGAATAAGTTTTTCCAATAACTTGCTCTTATAGTTGGTATGAAACACATAAATAGTTAGTTGTTGAAGAAGTCATTCACTGAAGAATTATTCCATCTTCAATAGCAAGATCAGAAAGCTTTCTATCTGATTTTTAAGGAGAGTAGAGAAAAGTAAAGTTCATTTTCTTCAAGGCCACTGCTATCAACTCTACTCCATCAAAGACTTGAAGAAACCGAGCTCTGAAGTTACATCTCAGCACAAGCAAAACAATCCTAAAGATCTATCCCTTGGTGCTGTGAAGGAGTTAGGGCTGAGTATTTCTCAGCTAAGGAGGCAAGAAGGCTTAGAGAGATTCATTTCTCTGGAGTCAAAGTTTGGACTAAGCTCACTCAGTCTAGCAAGGAAGACGCAGAGAACATTCTCTCTGGAGTCAATCATCATCAACTTTTTCATTCTATAGAATCTTAACAGTTTTGAGCTGTAAGACTAAATTATAAAGGCTGTGAGGTAGGGCCTGGGTTCCTGAGGAAGGATCCTTATGTGGATCTGAGGTAAGGCCTATGTGCCTGAGGTAGGAGAATTATTCTCTGAGGTAGGATCCTGTTGTGTATCTTAGGTAGGATCCTTATGTGGATCTAAGGTTAGGCCTGTGTGCCTGAGGTAGGAGATTTATTCTTTGATGTAGGATTTTGTTGAGACTCTGAGTGTAGGGCTTTTTCCTGAGGTAAGACTTGTAGGACTTCTGAGAGATCTTGCAGGATCTATGTTTTATGCTCTTGGTGCCGAGTTTTTGTGAAGATTGCCTTGTCTAATACACAATTAGAAAGGTGGGAGGGAAAGTGGATGTACTCATACCTTGAGGAACCAATATAAATACTGGTGTGCTAGTGTTAATTCTTGAAAGCCAACATAAAGTCAATCACTAAACTCACCAAAGTAAAATATAGTCATTAAAGACTTAAAAGCTATTTACCCTAACTCTAGGTGCTTAGCTACTCTTGAAACAAAGATTTTCAAGTAGTATCAGAGGGAGGTTGTTCAAAAAGGACTGAATAGTCTGAACAGGTCTCCAAGAGTAGCTAAAGATTATCCATATGGGTTCAGGGGTGAACCATAAGGAGTTGATCTCAATAAAGCTTCCAGTTTGTAGGAAGGAAATCATTGGTATCTGGAAAGAGAGGGTGAGGCTATTTATGGAAGCCTTAGATCCTAGGATCTTCATTGCAGACCAAGAAGGACCTTTCATCCCCATGAAGGTCGCAGTCTTAAATGCAAATGTCAAGACTCTAAAGAAGTATACAGAAATGACTAGGGATGAAGTAACACTTGCTACTATGGACAAAAGAGAAAAAAATATCATAGTAAGTGCTATTGATGATTCCACTTTCCAGAACTTGGTGTACTGTGAGATTGCCAAGGAGATGTGGGACACCCTGACTGTACACATAGAGGGCACTAAAGAAGTTAAAGATGAGAGGAAATCCCTTCTTAATCAGGAATATGAAGCTTTCAGGTAAAGCAATAAGGATAGCAAAGCGGAGTGCTATGAATTTTTTTTCAAAGTGGTCAATGAGCTGAGGACCTTTGGGAGTGTCTTCAATAATTAAGAACTGAATGATAAGTTCCTAAGATCTCTAACCAGAGATTGGGATACAAAGATTTGTGTTATCAGAGAAGTGGCAAAGCTTGCTGAAACTCCTTCTCACACTTTGTTTGGAAAGCTGCTTTCTTGTGAGATGTAGCTATCTTCCATGAAGGAGGAGGAGACCACCATCAAGTCCCATACAAAGGAGAGGACAGTAGTCCTTAAGGCTGAGAGCTCTGAGAAGTGCAAGGAGAGGGTTGCCTCTCCCCCAAAAGGCTAAATGATTGAGAAATCTCGTAGTCCAGATCATCTGATAGTAACATGTCAAATGAGGAGTTTGATGCCTTCTCAAGGCAATTCCAGAAGATAATGAAGAGGAAGCGGTGGAAGAATAATCCTTCCTCCTCCTTACATTACAAGAAGAATCACAACAAATGTGGGAAGAAGTTTTCCAAGGGAGACAGAAAAGATACATGTGAGAAGAAGCACCACTACCACAAGGGAAAGAAGGAAAAGACCATCATTGCCAAAAGTGAGAAGAGCTGGAGTCAAACTGACTCAGCATATTTTAACTCTAAAGAAGAAGAAGAAGCATATATAAGGCTGTTTACTGGTGGTGCTGCTAAAGAGGATGAGGACTATCCAACTGCAAGGATAGGAATCAGGGCCCCACTATCCTCTGTTGACAGTGACAGTGAAGATGATGGAGCCGACTACCCCCGCCATGTTGACATGTAGCGCCACCTCCTGTCAATGATGGAGATCTGGTACATGCTGATGAGGCTCCCCTTCCTGATGATTTTGGCGACCCGGTTGATGATGGTGATCCGGTACATGTTGATATGGAGGCTCCCCTTCCCGATGATTTTGGCGACCCAGTTGATGTTGGTGCCGGCACGCGATTAATGATACATTACCACCACCGGAAGATGATTTACTATGACATGCTTGGTTCGTTGCTCGCCGCCACTCCCGCTGCTATAATGTTTGTGACCGTTCTAGTTCGTGCTATGTTAAAATATGTTACAACATATTTTAACATCTATTTCATGTTTTGATTTTATGTTTTTATTCCATGTTTATTTGGGATTCTTATAGCCTTGTTATTTGTTTTTATTTGGCCTATGTTTAGCCATGTTTGGGGTGCTTTTATCCCTTGTGTTTATAAAGCCTATAAGAGGCTAAACCTTGATGTGTTTTGTAGTTTTGATGAAAATAAACTAAATTTCAGAAATATGAAATCTCTCCTTCTTCCTCCTCCCTTGGGCGCCACCCCTTCCTGTTTTCCTCGTCCTCTTGGCCGCTGACCCCTCCCTTCCCCATATTAAGGCAGACCATTCCTCTTCTCTCCTAGATCAAAGCAGCCCCTCCATACTCTACAAGATCCGCCTCCCCTTCCTCTCTTCCTCCTCCCCTTAGCCGTCGACCACCTCTTTCCCCCCTATTCAAGCCGACCATTCTCTCCTCTTCTAGACCCAAGCAACCCGAGCAGCTAACCCCTCCTCTACACGAGAAGCCACCTTCTCTTCACCACCCAAGCAGCCTTCTCAAGCCAACCCGAACAGCCACCATTAAGTCTAGAACCGGCCAACCATCTCTCCTTGGTAGACTCTAGGCCAAGGCATCTCCTCCCACATGATCCGAGGAAAGCAATGTGCTTTCACTCAAACCGGCGTGGCTCCGTTGGAATCAAAAAGGAACGATCCTCTCATATTCGTAGACATTCGAGCAGGGAAATAGACATTCCTCCACTAGTTGTTGTGATTTCCCTCTTGCTAGATCTTGTTGCATATGCGTGTTCCTTGGCTTGTGAAACGATTGAATTTCGTGGTTAATTTCTTCATAGATCTTATTGATTCTTTCCTTTTTGCCGTATAAGTTTCGTGAGGCGTGGCGGCCCTTGTTTTATTTTGTTGGTAGAGAACCACCCTTGTCTGAATCTTTGCATTTTGGTGGATTCTCTTTTGGTACAACAACGCTCGACCGAATTGTGTGGGTTCCTTTCGCTTGAGAGAACCTTGGCCTATCGCCTTGGTACTATCTCGAAGGGCTTTACGAACCCTCCGTATTCTAAAATTTAATGAATGTCCGAGTTTTGATGTTGATGGGTTTTAGGCTTGAGCGTGAAGTGAGAGTTACCAGAGAGCGTTGCATTTAGTTACATCGTCACCAAAACGCCAAAAGGATGAGCCTACATTCAATTTGGTATCAGAGCCAGGTTCTTGTCGATCTCCTAATCGGCACAGTCCTTCTATCTTTAGGTAGGCTTTTAGGTCCAAAAAAACAATTCCTGCACTTTAAAATTTTCTGATTTTGGTCTACAAATAGCGCGCTAAAATCTTGAATTTTAGTTTTTTCAAAAAAAAAGAAAAAATTCTGCTTTTTCTTCCAGGTCTTCGTATTAAGAAATTTCAAAATTTCTTCAAGCGAGATTCATATCGACACAGAAATTAATTATTCCGTTATAAATTTTACTTGGTTTGGGGCAGGTTAGCCTTTAGAAACATCAATTTAGGTTTGCAACCTTCTCAACTTGGCAACGATCCGCTCGTTCCGAGCTACCCCCTTTTTTTGCACTTAGGCATGTTCGTTGGTCTTCTATTTTATTTTTATTATAAAATATAAATTGTGTTTCTTAAAATATATCAAAAAAAATATATTTTCGCTTTCAATTAGTTTGAGTTTTCGTTGGTCTTTTATGGCACACATTGGGAGTTCCGCTCACTCACCTTCATTCGTTGAGCATGAAATTATGTAGCACAATATTTGACACCACCACCGCACACCTCTAGGCCTATTAGAGTTCCTGCTCCGACCTATGATGGGATAGGTGGACCACGAGTGTTTTTATGTTGGGTGAAGGATATGGAACGTTATTTTGAGCGATATCATATTGTGGACCCCAACAAGATTCCCGTTGCGAGACTCCAATTATTTGGCGAGCCCATACCTTCTGGCTTAATGAGGAGAGATGCTTTGGGATGTAACTAAACGACTCACTTGTAGGGTGGCAGATTATGAAGAATCTATTAACAAATGAGTATTACCCTCCCTAATGTTTTTCCCAGATTTCTGATTATCTGAGTGATTTGCCGCCTAAGACTTTGCCTACATCGAATCAATACGTCCCCTCGTACTCCCATACTCGGACGTCTCATGATCTTATTTCTCCCCTCCAGGGTACTAGACCAATTTCTGATCACAGGAGTTATTTACCCCCTCGAGTTAGACCTTCCTCCCGGGATGGTAGAGCTACCCCTAGTATACCTGCACCTACCGATGGAGGAAAAGAGAAGCTTAGGATCCCTGTCCCTAGTTCGATAGATGTGATTGCTAGGAATGTCATGAGCCCGTGGGGTGAGATTGTTCCTATCAGTATGGTTAGTCAGGTGATTATGACACGTGAGGTTAGTGACATGTCTTGTCGTGGCACTAATGTTTGTCCTATTCTGACTACGCCCATAGTCTCTTTAAAGTCTCCCCCTGAGCTGTCGGATCTAGCTGTTGACTCTCTGGAGGAGTCTAACATAGTGAGTAGGACTGAGCCCACCGCTGAGGGCGATTACGTTATTAGTGATGAGCTAAGTGATGATGAGGATGTCAGTTATCCTAGTGACATGGAAGAGGAGTTATCCTCTGAAGTGCCCCCCACATGACTATCCGACCCCCTCTCGACTATATTTCAGATTTGTCCCCCACCCACTACTCAATTTCAGATCTGTCACCCTTGAGTATCGTGGAGTCTTCTGTTGACCCAGTGTTAGTAGATGTTTCAACAGTGTTGGAAGAGTCACCTTGGGATGATCTTAGTGATGCACATCTGGGAGATAGTTCATTGATATTATCGTCGTTGCTTGAGGCTCAAGCTAATGTTGATTCTCCCTGGGATTCGATTTGCTCAATCCTCTATCCTCATTTTAACAATGTACCTACATCATGGGAAGATTTGGCTAGCGAAGGAAGTGTTGTATTGGAAGTTTTGCCCTGTGTGGGAGGGTTATTTTTGGATGACGTTAGTGCTGAGGACACAAAAGGTAATTCTTTGATGTTATCTCCTTTGCTTGAAGCCCAATGTGGATTAGAAATTTTGTCGGGTTCAATTTTTCCTACTTTGGAGACCGCTACTGATTTTTATTTCGATGAAATATCTAGTGGGTTGGAAGACATTTTCGTTGAGTTGGTAGAGTCAACCTGTGGTGAATGTTTATCTGAGAGTGAGTTTGGTGATGACGATCTGGTTGAGTTTTCTGTGAGGAAGAATCTACTGTTAGATCTTCCCAGTGATTTTGATGGCTTGCACCCGGAGGAATTTTTTTTGACGTTAGCTCTTTATTTTGAAGTTGAGTATGACTTAACTACTCCCCCGGAATTTACCATGTTGACTCTCCATCCAGTTCACTTGACTCGATTAGATGATTTGTTAGGAAACGAGCTTTCATTTCTAGTCGAGATATTTGGAGATGCTTATTTATCTAGCTCCCCCATTAGACTTACCTAGACGGATATGGGTGGGTGAGTTGTTAGTTGTCGTGTTCGGTGTTTACACTCCTTTTCGTAGATCTGACTATTCCTTTCATAGGATGGACTATTCATCAGACCGCTTGGCATTGGGTAAGGCTTTGTGTTGGACTGCAAGTGATTCCTTGGCTATGGGGCTTTTTGATTAGGTGTCCCCTAGACACAGTTATTTGCCAAGCCCGGTCGCATGCATTTATCCTCCACCTTTTGATGATCCGTTCATGTACACGTTAATGAATGTAGTTGGGTATGTTGAGTTGTGTCGCATGCACGTCCTTTCAAATCCGGGAGCGTCCAACTCTATAGTTAGTGATGAGCGTTTTTCACTGACATTTCTTTATGACATTTTTGAATCTAAATTTAAAACTACGACGTTGGACTCCATGGAAATCATTAATGAATTTAAAGCACATGTGCCACCTGACATAGTCCCGTTCTTTTTTACTGTTGATTCAAGTCATGTTGCACATGGGTTCACCCCTCACTGTTTTAATTTAATTAGGCGCATTCTTAACATTTTAATCAATCAAAATGCGTCCTTTAAATTATTTGCTAGTTTGTATCGAAGATCCTCCCATCGTTTTGTGGATGATTTGGTTTTAGTTTGTCTCACCTCTGAACAAGTGCCCCTGGGCACCTTAAAAATAATAACGAATCGGTAAGTCCATCCTTTGCGAATCTTAAGGGAGTTTGGTAACATGACATTTCTTTTAGAATTTTCCACTGATTGGAGCATAGCTTCTATTTTCATCGTTTCATATTATACGCTTCATGCTTCTATGCCACTTGAAATGTCTACCTCTCTGTATATAGTTTCCACTGTGATTTCTATTGGGTTGGGAGGTGACAGTTTCCAAGGATCATTCTCTTTCTCGATCTCCATTGGAGGTGATGCAGTGGCCCAGAGCCGCCCCGCTCTGTCGGAGTCACACCGACAGCTCAGTTGGTGATGAGAGCTGTTAGGAAAGCTCTTTATCAAGGGGGCTGGGTTCGAGACCTCGCCTCAACATCCCGCCGCGCTGAGAATAGGTGCGGTCATGGGTGGGGTGCTTGGGCTGCAGCCCGATAGTGGGTTCCATTCGTGTTCCTCTGGCTCGGTGTGACTCCGACAGAGCGGGGCGGCTCTGGGCCACTGCATCAGGAGGTATGTTGGTTGATGTTGTGGAAACTATTTTTCCTTCTTTGGCTAATGCATTTTTGAGGTCCCCCCAAGACCACCGTTTTCTTTGCAGGTTCTTCTTTCCTGTCGATGATGTTCCATGCGAGTACACAAAGGCCTACACATCGGTGATGAGTATTTTTGAGAGGGGGAGGATTGATGGAGCGAACTACCCCGACATGTTGACATGGAGCATCCCCCTCCTGTCGATGATGGTGATCGAGTACATGTTGATATGGAGACTCCCCTTCCCGATGATTTTGGCGACCCGGTTGATGATGGTGATCCGGTACATGTTGATATGGAGGCTCCCCTTCCCGATGATTTTGGAGACCCGGTTGATGTTGGTGTCGGCACGCGACTGATGATACATCACCACCACCGGAAGATGATTTACTATGACATGCTTGGTTCGTTGCTCTCCGCCACTCCCGCCGCTAAAATGTTCGCGACAGTTCTCGTCCGTACTATGTTAAAATATGTTGCCATATATTTTAACATCTATTTCCTGTTTTGATTTCATGTTTTGATTTCATGTTTATTTGGGCTTATAATAGCCTTGTCATTTGTTTTTATTTGACCTATGTTTAGCCATGCCTGGGGTGCTTTTATCCCTTGTGTTTGTAAAGCCTATAAGAGGCTAAACCTTGATGTGGTTTGTAGTTTTGATGAAAATAACCTAAATTTAAGAAATCTGAATTCTCTCCTTCTTCCTCTGTTGGTACCCTAGTTTGATTTGAGTTTAGTCCTCTCCTTTGTGCTCCTTGACCCAAGAATTATCTATGGTCAATGGTTAGTAGTCTAGCTGTAGAGTCCTCACTTTTCCAGATTGAGAATTTGGTTAAGTAGTTTGTTCGTTCGACTATCGTCGAATGCCGCTCGACTATCGTCGACTAACTGTTCGACGATCGTCTATCAGTTGTTCGACTTTCAGTCTGCGTGGACAGTTCGACTATCGGTTGATAGTTCGACTATCTGTGTGCTTTGATAGTTCGACTATCTGCTTGGATAGGTCGACTATTTGATAGTTCGACTATCTGCTTGGATAGGTCGACTATCTGATAGTTCGACTATCTGTTGATAGGTCGACTATCTGTTTGGTTTTGATAGTTCGACTATCTGTTGATAGGTCTACTATCTGATAGCTCAACTATCTGTTGATAGTTCGACTATCTGTTCTGCGTTGATAGCTCGACTATCTGTTGATAGGTCGACTATCTGTTCTCGCTTGATAGTTCGACTATCTGCTTTGATAGTTCGACTATCTGATAGCTCGACTATCTGTTGATAGCTCGACTATCTGTTTGTTCTTGATAGTTCGACTATTTGTTGATAGGTCGACTATCTGATAGCTCGACTATCTGTTTTGCCCTGATAGTTTGACTATCTGTTGATAGGTCGACTATCTGATAGTTCGACTATCTTCTGGTAGTTCGACTATCTGCTGTGATAGTTCGACTATCTCCTTTGATAGTTCGACTATCTGGATCGTTCGACTATTTGCCCGATAGTTCGACGATCTCCGTGCGTCGGTCGACGATCTCCGAAGGTCGTTCGACGTTTTCTATCTGCCTTTATATTTTGTATTTATTTATCATATTTAATTAATTAATACATTTTCTGGCACGTTGTTTTAAGTATTATGATAATATTTCCAAGCATATATGCTCTATTCTTTTTGCCTGAGTCAAATCTTTTTAGATAAAGTTGTTTGTCTTATTAGCTGACATTATAAATTACTTTATCTGCTGTCAGCCCTTTATAGCCGTTAGACTGGAAAGTCTTCTTTTTGCTATAAAGAGTTTGTTTCTGATATGACTTTATTTAGTACTTTATTATCAAATTGTTTCCTGCAGCTTCCTAGAAAAAGGGTTATTCCTTTTATAGAATGTTTCTGCTGCAGAGATTGTTTTTTGTCTTCTTGATATTTACAGCCCAGGTCTCAAGTCTCAGAAGAAGACAAGTTATTCAAATTGAAGAGAGCCGTTGCTTGCTGATGTTATATAAAGGACCCTTTGAAGAAGGATTCAAGCTAGCATATAGCTAACTAGTTACCCAGATATTTTCAAGCATTCAAGCCTTCATCAAGATCAAGCTTTCTGCTCTCAGCAATTTCCATCTAACTGAGAAGTGTTAAGATCTTCTACTCTTCTTCAACCTGAGTTCTCCTGCTTTCAGGAAGTTCAAACTCAGAGTTCTTTTGAAGAAGAAGAAGAAGAAGATAGCTGCTTGAAGATCTTTATTTTATTATTTATTATCTTCTTGTAGTTTTTCCTTCAGAGCTTTCTGAAGAGTTTTCTGCACTGAAGCATGACTTCACCTGGACATCTTTGAGCCAGGGGGAGCCTTGATTCTTTAGAGCCTTCTAGCTCTGTGTAAGTTTTTGTGCTTCTCTAATCTTTGTAAAATAGAGAAGACATCTTAACCTTCTTCCCCCTCCTGTACAGGGTTATTACTCTCTTCAAAAGTATCCCTTGGTGGCAGGGCACCTGATCAAAAACCTGTGCTTGGTTTTTAGACACCTGATCAAAAGTCTAAAGGGTTTCTGGATCTACCTGAAGCAGATCCTGTTGGTGGCAGGTCACCTGATCAAAAACCTGAGTGGATTCCTACCGTGTGGGTAGAAGAGTGGACGTACCCAAGTTGTTTGGGGAACCACTATAAATTTCCTTGTGTCATCTGGATTCACTTGTTTAATTCCTGCATTGTGGCTGTGAATAGATATAACTAGGATTGCTAGTTGCTGATTAGGTTTTCCAAGCCTTAACTGTAATTACAGTTAGCTTGAGTTTGTGCACATCACTTGTGTTAGGCTTTAAGGTTAAATCAATATCTATAATCTTTTCATTCCACACTTCACTCCAAGGGAGTTGGGTAGACCATTAAGTTTTGTCTTGTGCAAAATTTGATAACTCTATTCACCCCCCCTCTAGAGTAGTATCTATCCCTTCACTTTCAATTGGTATCAGAGGGAGGTTGACTGACTGAATAGGCTAACACCTAAGTCACAAGATCCTGATAGATACCAAAGCTTATAGATATTCACTATCTTGGCCCAGTCCAAGGATTATTCTAGCACCAGACCTCCAGCATGCAACTTAGCTAAGTTTGGCATCTGGAAGGCAAGGATAAAATTATATATGAATTCTATTGATGAAAGCATCTTTGCTTCTATTTTGTCAGGTCCCCCAAGAGCACCTGCTGCTGTTACTGCCTCATCATCTGATATGAGTGCAGTGCCTCCTCCAGATTACAATGATGAGTACAAGAAGGCCAAAATAGCAGATGCCAAGGCAATGAACATACTGGCTCAAACAATGTCTGATGAGGTATTCCAGAGGGTTGCTGACTGCTCCTCAGTAAAGGCCATGTAGGATACACTGAACCAGATTGTAGCTGGTTCAGCTGATGAAAGGAAGGACAGAAGGTCCAACCTGATCTCACAGTATGAGAACTTCAAGAAAACTGATGCTGAATCAGTTGAAGCCATGTACACCAGGCTCAGCTCAATCATCAATGAGCTGAGGACCCTGGACAAGGACATATCATTGACAGAGGTCAATGATAAGATTCTTATGTGCTTCCCTAGCACATGGGATCTAAGAATCTGGCCCATCAAGGAAGCCAGAAGTACAAATGAGATCTCCACTGAAGCCCTCCTCGGCAAGCTCAAGTATTTTGAGCAAGTGCTGAAGACAAGGGAAGCAGAAGCTGAAGCAAAGACCCCCACTCCAACAAGAAAAGAGCAATCTCTAGCTCTTAAGGCTGCTGATGCTTCTGAAGGCAGCCAATCTAATGAGGAACTAATGGCATTGTTTGCCAAGAGGTTTCTCAAGATGGGGAGAAAGGAGTTCAGAAAGAAGTCTTCACGCTATGAAGACAAACCAAGGTATGATCGCTCTCCTGCTAAAGAAATTATTTGTTATGGATGCAGGAAGCCTGGACATATCTTGCCAGAGTGTCCAGAGGAGAAAAACAAAGACAAGAGGAAAGAAAAGGAACAGCACAGGAAGAACTCCAAGCCATCCTCCTACAAAAACAAGAAGAAGGAGAGAGGTTTCATTGCTGAAACCTGGAGTGATTCTGATGAAGAATCCTCCTCATCAAGCTCCAGTGAGGATGAGGAAGAGAAGAAGGCAAAAGAAGTTTGCCTGATGGCAATAGATGCCTGCAGCAACCACTCAGCTGCAGAGAGTTCAGATTCTGATGAAGAGATGCCTACAGAAGATGAGGTACTCTCTTCCTATGATTTTACTTCAGAAGAATTTAAATTAGACTTTAAATCTTTATGCTTAGATTTGATTAGCTCTGAAAAGGAAATAAAAGAACTTAGAAATAGGTTAGCTGACTCAGAATCAATAGCTACAGAAAATGTTAGGTTAAAGGAAGATCTCACTACTTGTAGTGAAGAAATTAAATTTCTTAAAATAGAGTTAGCTAAGTCTAAGAGATTAGAGGAATCACTTAATGGTAGAAGCCTTAAGTTGTTAGAAATTACCAGCATGATTAACACTAGGTCAGGTAATGACAAACTAGGCTTAGGAGCTTCTCCCAGTGAACCCCCAGTTCTACTTAAAAATAATCTTTCAACTCCAGTAAACTTCATTTCAGCTAGTGGAATGAAGAATACTGAGCAAGTAAATCTAGTTAATAAAACTTTAAATAAAGCTAAGAGAGAAAAGAGAAAGAAGTTTTTAAAGAAATGCAAAGAGCGTTGAACGCCGCTCGACGATCGGAAGCTCAATGGTCGAACGAAGCTCGACGATCTGAGCGCCCATCGTCGAACGTCGATCGACGATTTCAACATGATTTTCAAAATCATAATCAGTACTATAGAAACCTAAATGAAAATAGAAACCCTAGGTTTGTTGACCCATCATCTGCATGGAGAATCCCACCTAGGAGATCTCACCTACTAGGTTATCACCCTCAGCCTGCATTTTCATATATTTCCAGTTTTTCTTATGTGAAAAACAAGGGACCCAAGGTTACCTGGGTCCACACTGTCTAAATAAATGTCTTGCAGGTGAAGGCCTATCCAATCACTCAAAATAAGTGGTATTTGGATAGTGGATGCTCTAAGCATATGACAGGAAATAAAGATCTTCTATCAAAGTTCAAAGCTAAGCTCGGCCCGAAGGTTATCTTTGGAGACTCCAGCTGTGGTCAGACAGAAGGCTATGGCAAGATCACATTTGGAGCAGTTACTTTCAAGAGAGTTGCATATGTCAATGGACTGAAGCATAATTTGATTTCAATCATCCAGCTATGTGATGCTGGCTACCAGGTTTCATTTTCTAACTCCTCTTGCAATATTACTTTAAATAATAATGTTGTTTTAGTAGGTATTAGAATAGGTAATATTTATTTAGTAGATTTCAATTCATCTCATTCTGAAATCTGCCTGTTTAATGAAGTAACAATTAATAATAATTTTTTGTGGCATAAGAGGCATAGTCATATAAACATTAAAAATATATCTAGGTTATCTAAACACAACCTTGTTAGAGGCTTACCTTCTTGCCCCTACAAGAAGGAGAGCCTATGCAAGGCTTGTCAGCTAGGCAAGCAAACCAAAAACTCTTTTAAATCTGTAAATAAGAGTGATTCTCCTAGAATCTTGTATCTATTACACTTGGACCTTTTTGGCCCAATAAATGTACAGAGTTTAGGAGGGAAGTATTACACTTTAGTAATTGTAGATGACTTCTCTAGGTTCAGTTGGGTTTTCTTTTTGAGAACTAAGTCTGATAACTTCAAAGCCCTTACAGACTTTCTACTATGTGTGCAGACTGAGTACTCTACTCATGTGGCCTTGATCAGATGTGATCATGGTACTGAGTTTGACTCTCTTCTCAAGCAAGAATTCTGTGAGAGAGAAGGTATCAAACATAGCTTCACAGCTCCTAGAACTCCTCAACAAAATAGGGTAGTTGAAAGGAAGAATAGAACACTCATTGAAGCTGCTAGCACATTGTTGGCAGATGCTAACATGCCTCTCTCCTATTGGGCAGAAGCTATTAGTACAGCCAATTATGTCTTGAATAGAAGTTTGATACACAAACTTAAGTGTAAAACTCCTTATGAGTTGCTTAAAGGAAAGAAAGCTAAAATTAATTATTTTAGAGTTTTTGGCTGTATTGTTTATATTCATAATAATAATAAAGAATATATTAGAAAATTTGAAGCAAAAGCTTCAATGGGAATTATGCTTGGATATTCCCAAGTAAGCAAAGCTTATAGGGTTTATAACAAATCTACCTGTAAGATTGAAGAATCTGTGCATGTATCATTTGATGAGCATCAGATGTTTTACAAGGAGAAAGAAAATTCTCCTTCCTCCAGTTCATTGCAGGTACCTGATGCCCCTCAAGAAATTCTTCAACTATCAACTCTTCAGATCACTGAATCAGACAGTGATGAAGACATTGCTGAAGCTGTTGTTGCACCACCAATAGTAGATCAAATTCCTCCTGAGGAATTAATCCCAACTGTTGCTGAAGATCACATCCCACCTGCTGATATTGTCACACTTAGAGATCACCCCACATCTCAAGTGATTGGAGACATATCAGCTGGTGTGCAAACAAGACACCAATTAAGACAAGATGTGATGCATGCTTGTTTCCTCTCACAGGTTGAGCCCCTCACCTTTAAAGATGCAGAGCTAGATCCCCACTGGATCATTGCAATGCAAGAGGAGCTCAATCAGTTTGAGAGATGTAAAGTTTGGTCTTTGGTTCCAAGACCTAAAGGCCAACTGATCATAGGCACCAAGTGGGTGTATAGAAACAAGTTGGATGCAAATGGAATTATAGTAAGGAATAAAGCTAGGCTTGTAGCTCAGGGCTACAGACAGGAGGAAGGTATAGACTATGACCAAACCTTTGCTCCTGTTGCAAGGCTAGAAGCAATAAGGATCTTCTTGGCCTATGCAGCCTACATGAAGTTTAAGGTGTTCCAAATGGATGTCAAAAGTGCATTCCTAAATGGTGAGCTTAAGGAAGAGGTGTTTGTTGAACAACCACCTGGGTTTGTTTCTTCAACTCAGCCCTCACATGTGTTTAAGTTACAGAAAGCTCTTTATGGACTAAAGGAAGCCCCCAGAGCCTGGTATGAGACTCTAGCTAGTTTCCTTTTAGAGCACAACTTTACTAGGGGAGTAGTTGATAGAACCCTTTTTGTCAAGCATTAGAAGGACACAATCCTGTTAGTTCAGGTGTATGTAGATGATATTATATTTGGCTCCACTGATCCCAAACTTTGCAAAAGGTTCTCTGACCTGATGCACTCTAAGTTTGAGATGAGTAGTATGGGTGTGCTGTCTTACTTTCTTGGTCTCCAAGTTAAGCAAGATGCTGATGGTATCTTCATCTCCCAATCCAAATATGCCAAGGAATTGGTAAAGAAATTTGGGATGGCTGATGCTTCAGCAATGCCTACACCTATGGCTACTAATGTAGTTATTGACTCTGATGATCACGGCAAGCCAGTTGATCAAAAGAATTATAGGGCCATTGTTGGTTCCCTATTATATCTAACTGCAAGTAGGCCTGATATAATGTTTGCTACATGCCTTTGTGCTAGATTCCAGGTCAACCCCAAGGAATCTCATCTGATTCTTCTAAAGAGAATCCTGAGATACCTGAAGGGATGTCCAGATCTAGGACTTTGGTACCCAGCTGAGTCAGAATTTGAATTAATTGGATATTCTGATTCTGATTATGCTGGTTGCAGAGTTGACAGGAAGAGCACCTCAGGAACTTGCCAGTTCCTGGGAGAGAGATTGGTATCTTGGTTCTGTAAGAAGCAGGCTTCTGTCTCAACCTCAACTGCAAAGGCTGAATATATAGCAGCTGCTTGTTGTTGTTCACAGATCCTGTGGATTCAAAATCAGCTTGTGGATTATGGTTACTCACACAAGAACACCAAAATCATGTGTGATAGTACCAGTGCTATTTCAATTGCACAAAATCCAGTGCACCACTCTAAAACGAAGCACATTGAGATTCGGCACCATTTCCTGAGTGATTGTGTGGAAAAGAACAAGATTTGTCTTGAGTTCATATCCACTGAGTTTCAGAGAGGTGATATATTCACCAAGCCTTTAGATGAACAGAAGCATCTGCTCTTTTTAGTTCAACTAGGCATGATCAATGGACGAGACTAAGTGTGACTATATCTGCCTATGTTGAAACCTGCTTGAAGATCGTCGAACGATGATCGAAGATCGTCGAACGGATTAAGCCTATCGTCGACCTCTGGTTAATGATAGCTTATCTGTCTGAAGATCGTCGAACAGCGTTCGAACATCGTCGAACAGGTCGAGCTCATCGTCGATCTCCGGATGACGAAAGCCTGTTGTTTGTGAAGCCAGAAATAGTCGAACAATGGCTCGACTACTCTGCTTCTGAGCCGATCGTCGAACGATCGTTTGACTATCGGGTCAAGTATCTTTTTAATAGATCGACTATTTCCGGTCTAATATAAAGCCGATAGTCGACCTAGGTTAAAAGATCTTTTGTTTTATCGTCGACGGAGCGTGACTTTTCGCATTCTGCCTTCCCTCTTGCAATTTTCGGCCGTTTCGTCTTCTTCGTCTTCTCCGTCCTCCTCGAGCTTTCTCCAGCGAATCAATGGCGGTCTCTCCAGCAGTTCTAGCAGTTGTGAAGTTTGATGCTGGCTTTAGTGTTGATTTCGACGCGTTCAGTAGCTGCGATGCCGGGATCGTAGAAGTTCTTCAGCTTTGCCGGGATCAAGGACTCGAGAGGTTAATGTCTTCAAGGATTAAGATAAACATCCCAGAGATCAAGGAATGGGCCTTCACGTCATCCTCCACCGACGACTCAATGACTGGTACCATCGGCGGAGAAGAGGTAATCCTAACTCCGGCCGTTCTGACTGATATTTTTGGTTTAATAAATGGTGAAGAGGATTATGAGCAAGATGCTCAAGAATTCGGAGGAATGTTAGTTGAGCTGGGACATGCAGAGGGCATTCCCACGAAGCTGCTCAAAGTAAATTTCCCTTTCAAGATCAAGTTTCTTGCTGAGTTGGTCGGAAAAGTGCTTCTCGGTAAGCACTCTGCTCATGATAATATCACAAGGCAACAATTCGCACTGATGTGTGCGATTGTTAATCAGAAAAGGATAGATTGGGCGGGAGTGATGTTTGATTTAATAAGGAAAAAGAATGGCAAGAAGGAAGTTACCCTCGGAAGGGTTATTGGAATCTTCCTGAAGGAAAAGTACCCCCAGCTGCTGAGTTCAACCGCAACAACAATTAACGCAAGCAAGAAGATGGATCCTAACCTGTTCTCTAAATGGAAGAGAACTTTTGTGAAACCCGCTCTCACAGGGGTTGCTCCAGCAACATCTGAGGACACCAGGACTGAATCAGTCACTCCTCACCCTGTCGAAGCTGGCTCAGCTCTTCCCTCCTCCTCTTCTGCTTTGCTGTCTGCTTCAGTTGAAGTTCCATCAACTTCAGCTGAAGTACGACCTTCTCCCTCTTCTGCTCCAGAAACAACCACGGTTGTTCCTCTTTCCCCTCCAGCATCTCCTCTTCCTTCTCATCAGACTAGGATATCTGCTCCTAGCTTTGATTTGTTAGGATCTGAGAGGATTCTTACTCCTCCTCTATCTCCCATTCATTCCCCAGTTAATTCTCCAATTAACTCTCCAGCTCCATCTCCTGTTCAATCCCCTGTCCACACCATTCTTCATCCCAGCACTTCAACCATATCTGCTGCAGCTCCATCCACTTCACATCCATCATCTTTTGAGATTACTCCTGAACTCATCTCCCGCATTGTGGAGTTGATTACCCCGTCAATCAAAACCATGATTGAAGAGGCAATCGCTCCCCTTGCATCCTCCATTAATATCTTAACTGCCTCCATCAAATCTCTCTCAAAATCTGCTGAGCCATCTTCCTCAAGGGGCCTGGTTTCAGTCTCCACTGAAATCAGGCAGGGGGAGATGTTCTATGAAGATGCCTCAGAACCTCCTACCTCCCTTCCAGCTATAACAGATACTGTGATGACAGCCCTGGAAGAGTCTGCTCCAGCTGAGAAAGAAGTAGTTCCAGTGTTATCTGATAAGGAAATAGCTGATGGAATCATGCTATCTGAAATTGCAGTAAAAGTCTGCCTAGAAGATCTCACCACTCCCGTGGTTGCTAGATTCCTAGAGGGTATTATAACTTCATATCTAGATGAATCATGGGAGATGGTCAAGTATGAAGGTAATTCACTTATTCGATTTATTGACGAGTCAATTAATTTGCTTGCTAGTAAATACCTTGAAGGAATGATTATTGCTTATTTAGCAGATCTGTATTCATAATTCTACAGATTTTATTAGAGAAGATTTAGCTGCTCAGATCATAGCAGTTGTTTCTGAAGCTGATCAAATTGTTCCTGATATCCAAGTAGATCCAGAATTGGAATCGTTTTTAGATGATAGAGAAGATGAGTCTGAGAATCAAGATGAAGTCAAAGATGACACTCCTGTTCTGAGTGTGGAAGAAGTACAAGCAAGAGCTGCCTGGGATCTAAGAGTACAGTCTTTAAAAGAGAAAGAAAAAGAGCTGCAAATTGAAAAGTCAACTATCTGGGATGATTCACCAGGGTTGGACTTAGATTCCCTTCTGGCTCTGGATGCCATGGAAGAGGAAAGAGAGAAATCAGATCTGAAGCTTAAAGAAAAGGCTGTTTCTAAAGCCTATGATCCGTATGATAATCCCCCATCATCTCACTCTGATGATGAAGATGATTCTGACGTATCTGAAAATTCAAAGAGAAAGAAAGTTGTTCAAAAGAAGAGAAAAGCTGCTCCTCCTCCTCCCAGTAAAGACAATGATACTCCTTATTACATTCTGAAGGGCATTGACCCTAAGTCAAAGGAATTTCAGCACTGGATGTGGTTCTCAAAGAACCAGCAGAAAGAAAGGAAAAGATCTAAAAGATATGATAGTCCTGGTTCAAGATGGACTCCCAGAGGTCCTCCTCCTCCAGGTGCAGGAGCTTCTGGTAATCTTTCTGCCAACCCTTCTGCCTCTTCAGGAAAATCTGCTCCATCAGCAAGATCTGCTTCGTCTCAGCATCAATCAAGGAAAAGCTCTCATAGATCTCATGGAAAGTCTCATTCTGGAAGTCAAATGCATGAAGCAGAAGTGAAAGAACAAGTTAAGGAGGTTGTGTATCTAAAGCCAACTTTTTCACCTCCTCCTTCTCCTAAGAGAAAGGTTTCAACTGCTGTACCAGTTAGTTCTGAGAAAGTTGTTTTAAAAGGTAAGTAGTTTACTTTGTTTTAAAATTCTAGCAAGAACCTTTTGCTAAGTCTACTCCAATATCTTATCTAGATAAAGAATCCGATGCTGCTCCTCCTGAGCCTGTTTATGAAAGTCCAGAGCTTGATCCTAACTTTAGGATGGCTCGTTTTCACGAACTAGTTGGAGCAGCTCAAATAAGAAAAGCAAAAGCAGAAGGAAAAGATACTACTGGTTTAACCACCATGTCTGCTTACAGAAAGAAAGAGTTTGAAAAGTTCCAGGTCAATCCTGATGTATTTGATCCCTCAAAATATATGGAAAAGCATCCTGAAGCAGTAGTCCCAAGAGCTATAGAATTGAAGATCATTGGTGTGAAGGACTTGAAGCTGTCAAAGAAAGAATCTGATGATCCTCTAAGGAAAATTTCTTTTGTTCCTAGTTCCTCTGATCCTTTGCCGGATTCTGTAGATTCTTAATAGTTTGATTGACTGATGTGTTATATTTGTTTATTATCTATCTGTGTGATAATTGCTAGTTAATTACTATCTATTTCCTGTATTGTTTATAGTGTTCTATAGCTAGTTGTATGTTTTAGTTTTTGAAGGACTTAACTCAAATAGGGGGAGATTGTTGGTACCCTAGTTTGATTTGAGTTTAGTCCTCTCCTTTGTGCTCCTTGACCCAAGAATTATCTATGGTCAATGGTTAGTAGTCTAGCTGTAGAGTCCTCACTTTTCCAGATTGAGAATTTGGTTAAGTAGTTTGTTCGTTCGACTATCGTCGAACGCCGGTCGACTATCGTCGACTAACTGTTCGACGATCGTCTATCAGTTGTTCGACTTTCAGTCTGCGTGGATAGTTCGACTATCGGTTGATAGTTTGACTATCTGTGTGCTTTGATAGTTCGACTATCTGCTTGGATAGGTCGACTATTTGATAGTTCGACTATCTGCTTGGATAGGTCGACTATCTGATATTTCGACTATCTGTTGATAGGTCGACTATCTGTTTGGTTTTGATAGTTCGACTATCTGTTGATAGGTCGACTATCTGATAGCTCAACTATCTGTTGATAGTTCGACTATCTGTTCTGCGTTGATAGCTCGACTATCTGTTGATATGTCGACTATCTGTTCTCGCTTGATAGTTCGACTATCTGCTTTGATAGTTCGACTATCTGATAGCTCGACTATCTGTTGATAGCTCGACTATCTGTTTGTTCTTGATAGTTTGACTATCTGTTGATAGGTCGACTATCTGATAGCTCGACTATCTGTTGATAGCTCGACTATCTGTTTTGCCCTGATAGTTCGACTATCTGTTGATAGGTCGACTATCTGATAGTTCGACTATCTTCTGGTAGTTCGACTATCTGCTGTGCTAGTTTGACTATCTCCTTTGATAGTTCGACTATCTGGATCGTTCGACTATCTGCCCGATAGTTCGACGATCTCCGTGCGTCGGTCGACGATCTCCGAAGGTCGTTCGACGTTTTCTGTCTGCCTTTATATTTTGTATTTATTTATCATATTTAATTAATTAATACATTTTCTGGCACGTTGTTTTAAGTATTATGATAATATTTCCAGGCATATCTGCTCTATTCTTTTTGCCTGAGTCAAATCTTTTTAGATAAAGTTGTTTGTCTTATTAGCTGACATTATAAATTACTTTATCTGCTGTCAGCCCTTTATAGCCGTTAGACTGGAAAGTCTTCTTTTTGCTATAAAGAGTTTGTTTCTGATATGACTTTATTTAGTACTTTATTATCAAATTGTTTCCTGCAGCTTCCTAGAAAAAGGGTTATTCCTTTTATAGAATGTTTCTGCTGCAGAGATTGTTTTTTGTCTTCTTGATATTTACAGCCCAGGTCTCAAGTCTCAGAAGAAGACAAGTTATTCAAATTGAAGAGAGCCGTTGCTTGCTGATGTTATATAAAGGACCCTTTGAATAAGGATTCAAGCTAGCATATAGCTAACTAGTTACCCAGATATTTTCAAGCATTCAAGCCTTCATCAAGATCAAGCTTTCTGCTCTCAGCAATTTCCATCTAACTGAGAAGTGTTAAGATCTTCTACTCTTCTTCAACCTGAGTTCTCCTGCTTTCAGGAAGTTCAAACTCAGAGTTCTTTTGAAGAAGAAGAAGAAGATAGCTGCTTGAAGATCTTTATTTTATTATTTATTATCTTCTTGTAGTTTTTCCTTCAGAGCTTTCTGAAGAGTTTTCTGCACTGAAGCAAGACTTCACCTGGACATCTTTGATCCAGGGGGAGCCTTGATTCTTTAGAGCCTTCTAGCTCTGTGCAAGTTTTTGTGCTTCTCTAATCTTTGTAAAATAGAGAAGACATCTTAACCTTCTTCCCCCTCCTGTACAGGGTTATTACTCCCTTCAAAAGTATCCCTTGGTGGCAGGGCACCTGATCAAAAACCTGTGCTTGGTTTTTAGACACCTGATCAAAAGTCTAAAGGGTTTCTGGATCTACCTGAAGCAGATCCTGTTGGTGGCAGGGCACCTGATCAAAAACCTGAGTGGATTCCTACCGTGTGGGTAGAAGAGTGGACGTACCCAAGTTGTTTGGGGAACCACTATAAATTTCCTTGTGTCGTTTGGATTCACTTGTTTAATTCCTGCATTGTGGCTGTGAATAGATATAACTAGGATTGCTAGTTGCTGATTAGGTTTTCCAAGCCTTAACTGTAATCACAGTTAGCTTGAGTTTGTGCACATTACTTGTGTTAGGCTTTAAGGTTAAATCAATATCTATAATCTTTTCATTCCGCACTTCACTCCAAGGGAGTTGGGTAGACCATTAAGTTTTGTCTAGTGCAAAATTTGATAACTCTATTCACCCCCCCTCTAGAGTAGTATCTATCCCTTCACTTTCATCCTCCTCCCTTGGACGCGCCTCCCCTTCCTGTCATCCTCGTCCTCTTGGCCGTCGGCCCCTCCCTTCCCCCCTATGAAGGACGACCACTCCTCTTCTCCCCTAGATCCAAGCACCCCCTCCATCCCATCCAAGATCCGTCGCCCCTCCCTTTCTTTCTCCTCCCCTTAGCCGCCGGCCACCTCCTTCCCTCCTATTCAGGCCGACCATTCTCTCCTCTCCTAGACCCAAGGAACCCGAGCAGCCACCCCCTCCTCTACCCGAGCAGCCACCTTCTCTTCACCACCCGAGCAGCCTTCTCAAACCAACCCGACAAGCCACCATTAAGTCTATAATCGGCCAACCATCTCTCCTTGGTGGACTCCGGGCTAAGGCATCTCCTTCGACGTGGTCCGAGGAAGGCAATTTGCTTTCCCTCCAACCGCCATGGCTTCGGTGGAATCAGAAAGGAACGATCATCTCATACTCGTCGACATCCGAGCGGGGTAACGAACATTCCACCACTAGTTGTTATTATTTACCTCTTGATAGATCTTGTGGCATATGCGTGTTGTGTGGCTTGTGAAATGATTGAATTTCGTGGTTAATTTCTTCATAGATCTTGTCGGTGTTTTCCTTTTTTTCGTTTAAGTTTCGTGAGGCGTGGCTACCCTCATTTTATTTTGTTGGGAGAGAACCACCCTTGTCTTAATATTTGCATTTCGGTGGATTCTCTTTTGGTACAACAATGCTCGACCGAACCGTGTGGGTTCCTTTCACTTGAGAGGACCTTGGCCTATCGCCTTGGTATTATCTTGAAGGGCTTTGCGAACCATCCATATTCGAAAATTTAATGAATGTCTGAGTTTTGATGTTGCTGCGTTTTAGGCTTGAGCATGAATTGAGAGTTACTGGAGTGCGTTGCATTTAGTTACGTCCGTCACCATTATGCAAAAAGGATGAGCCTAAATCAGAAGAGGATGAGGAGTTCTACTACATGGATTATAAGAAGACAATCATGACAATCATACTCTTGAGGAGATACACTCTATCCAAAGCTCTTCTTCTACCTATGAGTATGGCTTAGTTTCTGGACCATCCTCCACCTCTAGTAGGAATGATGGTTTAGAATCTAAAAATGATGTCAATCAATTTATTGATAAGTATGGTTAAATTCTGGATGCTCTGAAAAGGAGCAAAAGACTTGTCAAGAGATAAGTTGTAGACATTGTCTCACTACAGCAAGCTGCTTCCCTACTATCTGAGTCAGCCCCCTTGCTAGCTCAGAGGAGGAGAGAAGTTAGCTAGTTGAAGACAATCTCAATTATCAAAATTGAGACCATCAGCCAAAAGAACAAGATTATCTTGGATCTTGAAGATAAACTCCTCAAAGAGAGGTTGCTAGTGGCTCAATATTCCAAACCCAAATAAGTATTGCCACTCATTGATACCTTCACCTCCCAAAATAATAAGAAGGTGTTGGGGTACACAGAGCGGAATACTAGAAGAAGGAATAGGAGTAAGGGAAAGGCTTCAATTCAACCTATTATCTCTTTTGAGAAAGTTCTATTACCATCCAACATGTATGACCAAGAGATTATATATGGTCATTAGTTGAATGGAAGATCCAATAGTGTGAACAAAAATGCTCGTAGTTATAGTGAAAGGAAGGGCATGGGGTTGAGTGCCTTTAAGGCTCCCCATGAGGAAATACGGATGGATTATTATGGACCATTTGTATTTGGTGCTCCAGCCCCGACACTCAAGGATAAGGTTGTAACCTAGTATCAGGTTCCTCTAGTAAACACCTTGACCAAGGGTAATGTAACACCCCTTATTTTTTTGATGTTTATTTTAATTATCTTAATGGCGTATTTACGACGTCAAGGCATTACATTGACGCATACGATGCGTGTACCGTTGTCGGAGCATAGTTTTTCTGCTCTTATGTATCCGAGGTTTTTATTTGGGGTTTCTAGTTTGGCTATTTTCTTGTGATTTTTTGGAATTCCCCTCGCGAGCCGTATTTGTTTTTGAACTTGGGTGAGCCTTTTTGGGATATTTGGTGTTTTGACTTGGGGGGGGGGGGGTTTACCTGTGTTTTGTTTGTTAGATTTCAATTTCGAATTTGCCATTGGATTCATAGCGTTGATACATAGCTACGGTGCAAATTTTGTACGATTTCGAGTTTGTTTGGGTTTCAGGTCGTTTGGTCGTTTATTTTGTAATTAATTTAATATGATTATATATATATATATATGTATATGCTTTTATGTCAAATTGGAACCCTATTAATCATCACTTTCCCGAGCCATTGTCTGTTTCGCGAAAGAGGAGAGGTCGGCGTTATCGCGTGCTTTCAGCCGTCGATCATGTGTGTTTGGGTGGTCGGTTTCCCCGGAAGAGTAGAGATTCAGAAAGCTCTCACCTAGATCTACGCATGTGTGGTAAGTATTTACCGTTTCATGGATTTTTGGATGTTAGGGTTTGCGGTTTTGAGCAACTTTTGTCTCGTAATTTTCCAGAAATCGTTGCATATGAGTTCTTGCGGTCGATCCTTGTTGTGGAGCTTTAGAGTGTCAGTTTTTTGGAAGCTTTGAGGCAAGTGGTGATTTTTACCTTGCTATGTTATTTCTTTCCCCTTATTTCCCTCCTTAGAATGTAGGAGTAGTGTAGGTAGTAGCCTTGGAGAATCCAATAGGATAGTGTAAAATTCGGCCAGGAAATTTGTAGAATATGATAACATAGTCTAAGGAAAATTAGTCGTATATCTGGAGTAAATTTAAGTGAAATTCATCGAGTATCATTGGTCATGGCGTTGAGAGAAAGAAAATTTGTCAAGTGCGATTCGTTGAATGGTTGGCGTCGAGTTTGTCGAGTATTGTTGGTCATGGCATTGAGAAAATGCAAATTTGCCGAGTATTCTCGACGAATTTGTCGAGTATGGCTTAGTCTTAAAAAACACTGAGTAATCGGGCCGCTAAGTCCTTTTCGTCGATTATATATGTCGAATTGAGTCTTGTTCATCGATTATCTCCAGGTGTAGCCTTTTATCTCTAAGTCTAATTCGTCTACTATCCATGGTTTCGTCGGGTATATTCGACGAATTTAGTTGGACTTAGAATATTTCCACCATTTTCTAATTCGCCGAGTATAGGTCTTAGGGTAATTTTTTTGGGTTTTTCCCTCCCCTTTGTCATGGGAGTATTTTGGTGTTAGGTTTGGAGATTTATTGCAGTGTTGGAGGTGTTTTTATGGCTAGGTTCACACTAGATAAAGGACAACGAACATGCCGCTGTTTTGCGAATCATTGAACTTGGTGGATTTTTTGTCTCTTCTTATGGACTATTGGGTTGTGTTGGAAAATGTGGCCACCACCGTAGTGCCTTTTTGAGATATTTTTGGGTATGTTAGTTTGTGTTGGACAATGTTGCCACCGACTCAGAACCGTGGTTTTTTCCAGTGCTAATGATTCATATGTTTAGAGTTGTTTAGTCTCTTTTCATCCTATTGTTTAGTCATATGTTGGATGCTTACTCTTGCAGATCTTATCGAAGCATGACTTCACTTCAAACTTTGTGCAATTTCTCATACTCTACTAATGAAACTCCTACTTTACTTATAATAACTTGACTTTTAACTGAGGTTTCTCAGCCATTCTTATAGTTGGGGTTGGTAACCCTTCTTATTTCCCTTTGATTATTATTTACTGATAATATTGTTTACCACTTGTATTTTCTTGCTAAAGTGTTCATTCTTCGAATGCCTTAGGTTTAGAGCAGTAGCCGGTTGAGCGGCTAGGGTTTGGTTGTGTCTTGCGTTCTGTAGTGGTTACAGTTGCCTTTAATACATCGACTGTAACGCCCCTGATTTGTTTTCAAGGTTTATTTAAAATCCCTTTAGTGACTTATTTTGACGTCAGGACATTACGCTAACGCATACTTGGTGGGTACCATTGTCGGAGCATGGCTTTTGCTCATTGGTATCTGAGGTTTTGGTTTGGGAGTATTAGGTTGGCTAATTTCTCCTATGTTTTGGTTTTCCCTTGCGAGCCGGGGTTCGTTTTGGAACGCGCCGGAGTTTTTTTGGGATATTTGATGTTTTGACTTCGGGGAGTGTTTACCCGAGTTTGGTTTGTCATATTTCGATTTTGACTTCGCCGTTGTATTTGTAGTGTCGATATTTTGCTACGGTGCGATTTTCGTAGAAATCCGAGTTATTGCGAGTTTTGGTCATTTGGGCATTTTAATTATAATAGTAAGATATTATATTATTTATCCCCTATAAATAGCCTTAAGATAAGACGAATTAAGCATTAAATATCCTAGCTAAATTCGTCGAGTATTAGGTATTGAGTTCGCCGAGTATAAGACTTGGTGTTGAGTGAATTAGACCTGACGCTGGAAGCATTATGTGATCTTGAGTCTAAGTCAAATTTGTCGAGTAATCTCGACGAATTCATCGAGTAATGCCAGTTGGCGTTGAGTGCGCTTAATGCACTCAACACGACATTGAGTGAGGTTCACTTGGCATTGAGTGGTCTGTAAGACTAAGTCAAAAGAGTTGAGTGCACAGAATACACTTGATGATCATTTTCACAAAGCCTAACCTTGATGTGGAGTCATTCTACATTTTATAATAACTATGTAGATGGGCATAAGCTAGATTGAATTATCTTTCAGGCAAGTGCACCTATCAATCATAGTATAAGAGAAGCTTACATCTCGTATCGTATTCCACAGGGTCCTTTCAACTACTTGTACTCACTCTCACTCTATTATCATACCTAAATTTAAAAGTGCATTCTAACATAGATTAATCCTAACTATGACTACTTGGATAAAAAATTGTATTGGAGAGTTACAAAAATAATTTCAAGCCGAAAGTTAAAGGCATTCAACGAACATTATCATTTTATGTAATCATGTCATAACAAAACTATCAAATTCATTGTATTGTAAAGGGTTAAACTAATTATCAAATTCTCTCTCGAGCAATTTGAAATTTAAATCTAAGTTAAGTAAATCTTCTCTCGAACAATTTACAATACTCAAATTTGCATTGAATGAAATACCCTATCTACTACATAGATTCATGGAACTTTATCTCTAAAATACCATAATTCCATCATTTCATATTCTAATTTTCCAAGAAACATATCTCTCGATCATGAATTTTAGATTACAAAGAGAATTAACATATAAATATGAAGATTTAACCATCATCCAAAGAATCCACTTTCTCAATCTAGACATTTGGAATTCATGTAAAAGCAAATAATCATTCATAACAAGGATAATTCTCAATGTTTGCAAACCCATATACGAACAAAATACCATGAAATTGATTAAAAGAAGAAGATACATGATTACTAATTTGTTCAAACACATTGTTCATGAAAATTAAAAGATAAATAAAGTTGGATTACCAAGAGAGATACAAGATTAAATGAGATAAATTGACGAATAAATGCATACGAATATCTCCTTCAAGCCTTCCTTCTCTTGGGTGCTCCACTTTCGTTCTCCAGAAAATCTCCAAATAAAATTGATCCAAAAGTCCAGAATACAATTTTTCTCCAGGTTTTTATAGTCTCATAGCAAACATGGTCGAACACGAGTTCCGACACTGCCGTGTTGCAGGCCGTGTCGGCAGTTCCAAGGCAGTTCCACACGAGCAGACGTGTTTGGTCATGGGCCGTGTTGGATGACACGGGTACTGACACGGCCGTGTTGGAGAACACGGCCGTATTGTTCTTCATGTTCTTCGGACACAGGTAGGCCGGATTTAATTCTTCACTTTGTCCCGAGAAGGACACAGTCTGGACCCACGGGCGTGTTCAGACCCATGTGAACAAATAGTTCCAGCTAGGATAGAACACGGGTAGGCACACGGGCGTGTTCCTACCCGTGTTCGACCAATTCTTCTGCTTTGATCAGCCCTCCTGGTCCCGTCAACTCCCCTGTTTGCTCCAAGACTTTTAGTTCCACTGACTAGTCGTACCTGCATTAGAAAAATGACGTATTAAGTGGGGAGTTCAATACATATAATAGTAAAGACTCTAACCTATGCTCTACTATTCATGACAACACCAATTCTCAACTATTTTGCACAATTACTTGAGTAAAGAGGTAGAAAATAGTGGACATGATTACAATTATGATAGTCAGAATCTATCATAATTGTACTCATCAAATACCCCCAGACTTGAGTGTTTGCTTGTCCCTAAGCAAACTAATTCAAACTATTGAGTTACCGATACATAATTCTACTTCCGTACACTGATTGTTTTGAATTCAAATAGAAATTTGATGTTGTAATTGTATAGAAAATAGAATAGCAGACTTTTCTAAATAAAACTTTTTCTTAAAAATTCCTCCAATACATATCTTAACTATTTTTCGCTCTTTCTTAGAATTAGGATAATAGTTATCCATTACTATTGTAAGGAGAAACGAATAATCTTAATAACATATGCATTAGTCTTTCAAAACTTAAACATACCTCTATTGATAATCATACACTTTCCTTTACACACCCTCTCCATAGCACTAATGAGAATTAGTAAAGTTGGATCCTTAGGACTTGTATGGTGGTGTAACCTTTTTGGCTTAGGATAGGTAATAATAGGTGGGGTAAGCAACTAAAAAAATAACTTTTTTTTTTTGCACACCTAGATCACAATTGAGCCCTTGGTATGGTCAATACCTTAACAAACATTGATATTCTACGAGCACCCCCAGACTTTGCACGTATTATATTTCCCATATATATTTTTTTCTTTGTTTCTTAACCAAAGGTCCATAGTAGGGATCATTCCGAATGGGTGCAAAGTCACACTCACTCAGGTCACATATCACTATGTTTTTGTTTTTAGGGACTTCATAGTAGGGATCATTCCGAATGGGTGCAAGTGTACACGCACTCAGGCCACATATCACTATGAAAATTCATTTCATGACGAACTCAATGATAGGTGTGCTACTAGGTGAGGATTTGCCATGGTGAATTTTAGAGTTGGAATATCACAAAAATATAGGGATAAGGTCCAAATTGGGTGAGCAAGGGTATAATGTTTAAGGTTTTGGGATGTGAACGGCTCAAGCTATCCAAAAGGAGGCCTAAGTCATTTCCACCTTTACTAATTAACATGTGCAAAAGGTTTGAGGATCGTTGGTTAGTTCTAGACACCAATAGAGAAAAGTTTTGTTATATTATTTTGATCTCCTAATACACAATTATCAAAATATTGCATTCATCGACTCACTTTAGTATAGATAAATATATTTTCTAAAATGGAGCGATTATTAGTTAATAATATAAAGGACAATATTTTTAAACCAAATTTTATGGAGAAAAGTAGGCTAATGAATTTCTATACGTAGTTACTAATCAACAAATTTTAACACGAATTCAGTTTAATCAGCGTGCGAAAGTAAATTAGATAGTTATATTCTCAATGAGTGAAGTACGGAAAGCTTAAAGAAAAGTAATAGAATGCTGTGATAGAGAAATAGAGTACTATGATAGAGATAATATCAGTAACTGTAATCATGCACCCCACTATCAACACCAATACCCCCAGACTTGTGTTGCAATGTCCTCATTGCAAAAAAAAAAATTAAAATCAAATTGAGGTTATTATTGCACCAGAATAGAGAGAACTGATGATCATGAATATAAAGGAGCACAGAACAAAACAATGAGCAAAAAAAATAAAATACTTCTAGATATACTGCTAATACAAGATCATGATAATATCAATAAAAAGGATACAACGATACAGGGATATAAAATCAAAAATACATAGGAGTATCATCTTGGTCCGCCGGATCATCCTGAGTGCGTGGTCGATGAGGAGCTGCTCGTGGTGGGCTAGTAATCCCTAAGTGTTGCCAGATCTGATACATGACGTCCTCAGTCCGCTTCTGCGTCTCTTCGATACGCTGAAGGCGCGGCGATAGCTGAGTGTCGTAGAAGCGCTGGATCTCCTGTGCATATCGAGACTGCCGCGGAGGCTGGGAAGAAGAGGACTCCCCCTGAGTATACGTCGAGCGGGGTGGGGGAATGAGAGGCTCATCGAGGTCTGGATCTATCTCCTCGTCGTCGTCGTGGACATGGCATCCACGACTCGCAATGGTGTAAGTAATCCCACCCCGGCCTTGACGTGCTGAAACGAGGCGGATGGATCGAAGACTTGCCATGGTGATGGGCATAGTCCTTGCTACCACCATCATCGGGGGAAGAGGCAAGAATATGCCCATATTCTTTGCCAAGCGCGTAATGTAAGGGGCTACACAGATGGACCCGACGCGGGAGTTCTCCGCCTAATGCAGAATGAAGTGAGCAAGCATATAACCTAAGTGGATGGGGTAATGGGCTGTCATGCTTTGCAGATAAAGGATGTCCTGTCGGCTAACTACGCCGGAGCTTTCGCCCCGGCCGCTCAGAGTATGGCTAAGCAGATGATGAACGTAATGTACGGCGGGGGACACCAGCTTTGAGGCCTTAGACCTCTTGGCTTCATAGGGCTCGGTGTCAAAAGAGAGACGGCGCCAAATATCGCCCGCCTGGTCGCGACTCGGGAGACTAAAATTCAGTTCAGAGTAGGCATCACTAAAGAGGAAGGCCTCTTCGTACACTCCTAAATGTTGTGTAAATTGGATGAGAGATAGCGTGTAGAAGGTGCCCCCCACCCGAAAGGAGATATTCCCCTTGGTTGGTCTTCCATTATCGGTCATGGAGGGTCGAAGGTTTAAATAGAAGGTGGACAAAAACTCGAGCGTGAGCTCGCGGAAACCTAACTCTTCTATTTCAAAAAAAACCTTGCCACCCTATTACAGAAATTAATTCCTTAGCATTTGCAGTAAGACCGATGGCTTCCAAGACGTCCTAGTCGATCATTCGTATGTCCTGAAATTTCTTTGTTTGTAGGCGGTTATAGCGGTTAGTATGCACTACATCCGTGAAAACTAAGGGTTGAACGACGTCGCGTCTTTCAGTAGACAGCGCTTGAAGTTCCGGTCTATGTCGGCGACCGCCTTGGCTACGTGAAGATGACATGATTTGAAAATAAAGGAACAAAATAGTCTAAAGTGAATGAAGATGGAGAGAAAAAAAAATCAAATACATAAGAAGAGATCTTATGGATAGAAACCCAGGAATTATACCGATGATGTAAATAGCGAAACGACGAGGCGGTTGCACGAAATTTGGGGGAGCTTCGGCTGTGCTGGTTGCAGGAAGAAAAGGGGAGAAAGAAGAACTGATGGAATGAAAGAAGTCGAACACGACCCCTAAAAAAAGAAGTCGAACACGGGTGTACACGCGGCCGTGTGTGCACCCGTGTTAGGGAATCGACGTGGGCGGGAAACACGGTCTCCAAGGAGACGTGTGGTCATTTCACGGGAACTGCTCGTTTCAGTGGACACGGTCAACAACACGGCCGTGTCCACTGACCGTGTGGTCAATCTGACAGGTGGTTGGATCGGACACGGTCCACAACACGGGTGTGTGTGGACCCGTGTCCTTCTCTGGATGAAATCGCTTTAATTGGCCTTATTGACACGGGTGTGCACATGGTTGGGTTAATAGCCGTGTTCATTAAAACACGGCCACAAACACAGTTGTGTGGAGACACGTGTTAGTCTCTAGCGTAACATTGAAATTGCGATGAATGACACGGCAACGCACACGGGCGTGTATTTGCCCGTGTGGTGCTTTGTAAATTTCTGTCTTTCCTGGATTAAATAGGGTACACGGCTGGGTGACTGCGCGTGTGCTCGACACGGCCAAGCACACGGCCGTGTGCTTGGCCGTGTACTCTTCTTAAATATTGATTTCTCCTAAGTTCTTTATTTTATTTTATTTTATTTTTCGGGGTAGAAACTTAAATAAAGTTTTCATTAAAACTTTTATAAACTATTTAGACAAGTTACTATTGAATTATATATATATAGTTTCTTAGTCTAGATGAAGGCAGGATTCTAGGCGAGCAGAAGCTTGAGGAAGTGCACTATAATAAAGTTTTAACCGGTGCCCGTTGACTTTAAAATCTCCTTTTTCAGGGTGAGTTAGTTCGACGGTGCCATAGGGGAAAACTTTTTTAACTTGGAAGGGTCCAGACCACTTAGACCTAAGCTTCCCTGGGAATAGACGCAGCCTAGAATTAAAAAGGAGAACCTGGTCACCCTCGTTGAATGTTTTGGTTTTTCGGAGGTGACGGTCATGAAATAATTTGGTTCTCTCCTTATAAATTCTGGAGTTATCATATGCCATAGTCCTCCATTCGTCTAGTTCGTTAAGTTGAAGTTTGCGTTTTTTCCCTATAGAATTAGTATCAAAATTTAGAGATCGTATTGCCCAATATGACTTGTGCTCTATTTCTATAGGTAAGTGACAGGATTTACCATAGACTAATCTAAAGGGGGTGGTTCCTATAGGTGTTTTAAATGCGGTCCTATAAGCCCATAAACAATCGTTTGATACGTAATCTACGGCTACCAAGGTAAATTTATTCCCGAATGAAACTGGAAATGGGCCCATAAAATCTATTCCCCACATATCAAATACTTCACATTCAAGAATAAAGTTTTGCGGCATTTCATGTAATTTAGAAATATTACCCGTTTTCTGACAAGAATCACATGAAAGCACATACCTTTGGGCATCCCTGAATAGAAGGGGCAAATAAAAACCCGAATCAAGAACCTTTTTCGCAGAGCGATTTGCTCCATAGTGACCACCAGTAGGACCTAAATGACACTGCTCCAGGATTTTCCACCCTTCCTCGGCTGATACACACCTTCGGATCACGGAATCTGCACAAATCCGAAAAAGAAAAGGGTCCTCCCAAAAGTAATATTTCAAGTCGGAGAAAAATTTCTTTTTCTGCTGATATGAAAAATCCTGTGGGAGGACCTTAGCAACAAGATAGTTTGCATAATCTGCAAACCATGGATAATTATTGTTTACTTTCGAAGATAAGGCAAATAACGATTCCTCAGGGAATGCATCAGAAATTTCAGATTCTTCTAACATTGCTCGTAATGGATTTTCTAAACGTGAAAGATGGTCTGCCGCTAAGTTTTCTGCTCCTCGTTTATCCCTAATTTCCAAATCAAATTCTTGCAATAGAAGAACCCAACGGATTAAACGAGGCTTTGCGTCCGCTTTGGCTAGCAAATATTTAAGTGCAGAGTGATCCGTGTAAACTACTACCTTGGACAATGTTAAATAGGATCTAAATTTATCAAAGGCAAAAACTACTGCTAGAAGTTCTTTTTCAGTAGTAGTATAATTCTCTTGTGCATTATTAAGTATTTTACTAGCATAAAATATAGGATGAAAATGTTTGTTTCGGCGTTGTCCTAGAACAGCTCCTACCGCAAAACTGCTAGCATCACACATGATTTCAAAAGGCTGAGTAAAATCAGGCACTATCATAATAGGAGAATTAATTAATCTCTCTTTTAAGAACTCAAAAGCATGTAGACACTCTTGATTAAAGAGAAAAGGTGTGTCCTTTTCTAAAAGTCTCGGGAGTGGTTTAGTAATTTTGGAGAAGTCTTTAATAAACCGACGATAAAATCCGGTGTGGCCTAAAAAACTTCTCACTGCCTTAACGGATGTGGGTGGTTGTAACTTTTCTATTGTTTCTATCTTTGCTCTATCTACTTGAATTCCATGATTGGAGATTTTATGACCAAGTACTAACCCTTCTTGTACCATAAAATATCACTTCTCCCAGCTAAGTACTAAGTTTGTTTCCTCACACCTCCTCAAAACTTTTCCTAAATTATTCAAACATAAATCAAAGGAATCTCCAAAGACGGAGAAGTCATCCATAAACACTTCCATGATATCTTCAACATACTCATTGAAGATGGCCAACATGCATCGTTGGAAAGTAGCGGGGGCATTACATAGACCGAAAGGCATACACCTATAGGCAAAGGTGCCGAATGGGCACGTGAACGTTGTTTTCTCTTGGTCTTCTGGGGCAATTGGGATTTGGAAATACCCAGAAAGTCCATCTAGAAAACAATAATACGCATGCCCTGACAAGCGTTGTAATATTTGGTCAATAAAGGGTAAAGGGAAATGGTCCTTCCTAGTGGCATCGTTTAGCTTCCTATAGTCTATACAGACACGCCAACCTGTTATTGTTTGCATTGGAATTAATTCATTTTTATCATTTGCTACCACAGTTAAACCACCCTTCTTAGGAACGACTTGGACAGGACTAACCCATGAACTATCGGAGATAGGGTATATCATACCAGCATCTAACAATTTAACAATTTCAGCCTTAACTACCTCTTTCATATTAGGATTAAGCCTACGTTGCGGTTGAATATATGACTTATAGTTTTCTTCCAAAAGGATTTTATGAGTGCAAAAACTAGGATTAATACCTTTTATATCAGATATTTGTCAGGCTATTGCACCTTTACATTTTTTCAACACAGTTAATAATTTGGTTTTTTCAATCTCAGAAAGATGAGAAGAAATGATAACTGGGTAAGACGAATTAGTGCCCAAGAATGCATACTCAAGATGATCCGGTAAATTTTTTAATTCAACTACAGGTGGATTCTTAGTATTATTCTTAAGAACTTCATGTTTTCCTTCTACAAGTAAGTTATATTCAGTATTTCCATTCATCGAAACTGAGCTATCTAGAAAAAATAAATGATCAACAATGTCTTCACTAGTTTCATCTTCTAGAAAGCAATTAGTAATGCAAATTTCTAAAGGGTCTTTATAATAAAAATTAGAATCAATAGAAGTCATTAAATCATCAACACCATGAGAAAAGTAGCAACAATCATCACTAGGTATTCCAACAAGGGAAGGGTCCCATTGTTGAGGTACCATGGGGGGGGCGTAGCTAAAGAAAGGTTGTCCATCTTTTGATGGAGCTTCTCCACTTGAATTGCTAAGGCTGTTACGGCATCCACTTCATACATTCCGGCAGGCTTAGTAGACTTTGGCCGCCCGATAGTCCATTGGTAGCTATTCATTGCCATTTCTTCTATCAACTGCTGGGCAGCCTCAGGTGTCTTATTGTTCAAGGTGCCTCCACTAGCCGCATCAATCATCTATCTGGTGGCTGGATTTAGACCATTGTAGAAGGTCTGAATCTGAAGCCAAGAAGGTAAGGCATGATGGGGGCATCTCCTTAATAATTCTTTGAATCGTTCCCAAGTATCGTACAATGATTCAGCCTCCAATTGAACATACGTAGAGATGTTGTTTCTTAACTTTGCGGTCTTTGCTGGTGGGAAATACTTCATCAAAAACTTCTCAACCATCATGTCCCAAGTAGTAATGGAACCTCGAGGTAATGAATTGAGCCACTGCTTTGCCTTATGCCTTAATGAGAATGGGAACAATATCAATCTAATGGCATCGTTGGAGACACCATTAATCTTGAAAGTATCACAAATCTAGAGGAATCCGGCTAAGTGTGTATTGGGGTCCTCGCCTTGTAAGCCATCATATTGAACATATTGTTGAACCATCTGTATCACGCTCGGCTTCAGTTCGAAATTATTGGTTGGAATGTGAGGTCGAACAATGCTTGACCCAGTTCCTTGGAGGTTGGGTCTAGCAAAGTCAGACATGGTTTGCTCATTTTGGTTTGCCATGATATCTAAATCCTCAGGATGGTGTTCTCCTTGATTCACTGTTTCTTCTTCAGACAGTTCGGTTTCAATATCTGTGGTGTTAATACCCACGTCTCTTTGATTGGTGTTATGAATAAGTCGTTCTGGATCAGATTGAAATGGTTCTAGCCCAGAATTTCTTGCCCTGGCCATAGACTAACAGACTACAAAATAGAGATTAAATAATATAATTATACTATAAACTATATTACATATATTTATTAGTAAACAAAAATGGTAGATTAATAGAGTTAAAGCTTTCAAAATATTAAAAAGTTTTCCCCGGCAACGGCGCCAAAAACTTGATGATCATTTTCACAAAGCCTAACCTTGATGTGGAGTCATTCTACATTTTATCATAACTATGTAGATGGGCATAAGCTAGATTGAATTATCTTTCAGGCAAGTGCACCTATCAATCATAGTATAAGAGAAGCTTACATCTCGTATCGTATTCCACAGGGTCCTTTCAACTACTTGTACTCACTCTCACTCTATTATCATACCTAAATTTAAAAGTGCGTTCTAACATAGATTAATCCTAACTATGACTACTTGGATAAAAAATTGTATTGGAGAGTTACAAAAATAATTTCAAGCCGAAAGTTAAAGGCATTCAACGAACATTATCATTTTATGTAATCATGTCATAACAAAACTATCAAATTCATTGTATTATAAAGGGTTAAACTAATTATCAAATTCTCTCTCGAGCAATTTGAAATTTAAATCTAAGTTAAGTAAATCTTCTCTCGAACAATTTACAATACTCAAATTTGCATTGAATGAAATACCCTATCTACTACATAGATTCATGGAACTTTATCTCTAAAATACCATAATTCCATCATTTCGTATTCTAATTTTCCAAGAAACATATCTCTCGATCATGAATTTTAGATTACAAAGAGAATTAACATATAAATATGAAGATTTAACCATCATCCAAAGAATCCAATTTCTCAATCTAGACATTTGGAATTCATGTAAAAGCAAATAATCATTCATAATAAGGATAATTCTCAATATTTGCAAACCCATATACGAACAAAATACCATGAAATTGATTAAAACAAGAAGATACATGATTACTAATTTGTTCAAACACATTGTTCATGAAAATTAAAAGATAAATAAAGTTGGATTACCAAGAGAGATACAAGATTAAATGAGATAAATTGAAGAATAAATGCATACGAATATCTCCTTCAAGCCTTCCTTCTCTTGGGTGCTCCACTTTCGTTCTCCAGAAAATCTCCAAATAAAATTGATCCAAAAGTCCAGAATACAATTTTTCTCTAGGTTTTTATAGTCTCATAGCAAACATGGTCGAACACGGGTTCCGACACGGCCGTGTTGCAGGCCGTGTCGGCAGTTCCAAGGCAGTTCCACACGAGCAGACATGTTTGGTCATGGGCCGTGTTGGATGACACGGGTACTGACATGGCCGTGTTGGAGAACACGGCCGTGTTGTTCTTCATGTTCTTCGGACACGGGTAGGCCGGATTTAATTCTTCACTTTGTCCCGAGAAGGACACGGTCTGGACACACGGGCGTGTTCAGACCCGTGTGAACAAATTGTTCCAGCTAGGATAGAACACGGGTAGGCACACGGGCGTGTTCCTACCCGTGTTCGACCAATTTTTCTACTTTGATCAGCCCTCCTGGTCCCGTCAACTCCCCTATTTGCTCCAAGACTTTTAGTTCCACTGACTAGTCGTACCTGCATTAGAAAAATGACGTATTAAGTGGGGAGTTCAATACATAAAATAGTAAAGACTCTAACCTATGCTCTACTATTCATGACAACACTAATTCTCAACTATTTTGCACAATTACTTGAGTAAAGAGGTAGAAAACAGTGGACATGATTACAATTATGATAGTCAGAATCTATCATAATTGTACTCATCAACACTCAACGTAGCGTTGAGTGAAGCTTTGGCGTTGAATAACTTCGAGGCTAAGTCAAAAGCATTGAGTGGAATCAACACGGAATTGAGTGGACTCAACGCGGCGTTGAGTGAAGGTATTTTTGCTGAGTAATCTGGTTAGCATTGAGTGTAATCAATGCTGCGTCGAGTGTACTCGACGCATTTTTGCAGACTTAGGATATTTTTCCGATTTGCCGTATATCTCTAGTGGGCTTGTTTTGGTAAGTAATAATCATCGAGTGCCTTCTATATTCGTCAAGTATATTTGACGAATCAGTGTGGACTTGGTTATTGTGGCCGAATTGTGTCTAATTGGTCGGGTTTAGCCTTAGGTCAATTTTTGGGTTTTATTCCTCCATTTATTATTAGAGAAGCCCAGTATTTTCGTTTTGGTTTGTCTGTGTTTGACTATGGTGGTCAGTGTTTTGGTTGTATGTTTATGGCTAGGTGGGCAGTGGATAAAGGACCACCAACCTGATTCTCTTTTGGTGAATTATTGACCTGGTGGGTTTGTCTGATGTGGGTATGTGACTGCTGGTGTGTTGGGTAGGTTCCCACCACCGCAGGTGCCAGTTTTTCCCCGATTTTGGGCGTGTCATGGTATAAGACCACCTTTCCTAACACCCTTGTGAAGTTTTTATTGTTGGTGTGTTGGGTAGGTTCCCACCACCGCAGGTGCCGGAATTGCCGGTGTTTTGGTTCACCAAGTTATGGGCTAATTAATTATTTATACTTATAGTTATTTAATTTCATGTTCCTTAAAGCAAAGATCTTTATATCACTTGGTGCAAATTCCTTACCTTTGAGCTAGTAAGTTAGTCTTTTCTCACTATTCCTAGATTAGGGTTGGTAACCCTTCATCCCTTTTTTGTTTATTGCTAACCTTTTTGATATTTGATCATCACTTGTATTTTATTTCTTTCTGAGGTGTTCTTTCTTTGAATGCCTCAGGTTTGGAGAAGTAGCCGGTTGAGCAGCTAGGGTTGGTTTTTGGCTAGTTCTCTGCAGCTGTATCTTCCTCACTGACTGTGAGGTAGTTGTTGTTTGTTTTCTTTTAGTTCGGACATACATATCTTTTAGTGGGTTCGTGTCAGGTTGTTGACGACCACTAGATTTTTGTTTAATATTAAGTACCTGCTAGCTGCTAAGCCTTTTTCTATAAGATTGTGTGTATTTACAAGCTCTCTGAGAAGATTTTATGCTATGTTGCATGTTAGATATTTTAAAGTATAAAAGTATTACCTTTATTATTTCGTGTATGGCATCTTTTGAATCTAAAGTCATTATATCTTATTAAGCATACAAACTAATTTTTATACTTATACTAAATCTAGAGTCATGCATACCATGAGTTGTCTTATATGGATATTTTTGCTCATGTAGGATGTCAAATAATATAAACAAACTATTTTTCGTTGCGTATAATTATATCTTTACTTGTGAGCTAGTTTATCCATTGAGACGAGGGATACGAATATCCAATTAAACTTAAACTGGATTTTCTTCACAATAACTCATGAATTTCATATAAAATGTAGAGTTGGAGTCTTTCTTGAGCATCTGCAGTTATCCCCTACACGATGTGATATTATGATTTGTGTTTTCTCTTACTCTAATATACATTTAAATTATGAGAAAATGCGGGTTATGACACTTGGTATCAGAGGAAGGTTGTTTGGCTATTGGTCGATCAACAATCTCAAGTTATTTTTAGTTTTCTTGTTCCATTGCATACACACACTGATGTGTCATCAGTACGTCTTGGCTGAAGCATGAACACTACACTGATAAGCATGATAAGAAGTATACGGGGCATATAATGTAGTATGGGATCCATAATATGTGTTTGTATATGGATCCTTATAGGAAGCAACATATGACGGTTATGTAGTATGGGATATATAACAACCATCACATGAATACACATTAGATTTTACTTTTCGTTGCATGCAATATTATGTCATTTGAGATGCATAATATTTCATGTGTACGTCATTTATAACATGCACTAAGGCCTTTATTAGATTGCATAACACAACATGCATGACATGGCGTTACATTAGCACACGTGCCAAGCCAAAGATTAACATGATGGCATATGTACACACATGGTTTTTAGTCAAAAAAATTAAGAATTCATGCGTTCATGGTTTTTGCACATGAGTTAGAAGGATGACGGTATATAATCCTAAGTTTAGTCCTGACATCATGAATGAAAATCCCAGAGCAAGTTAATAGTTTGAGCAAGTATTTGTACATGTATTGTCTGAACTAAGTTGTGTAGTTCTAGCGGTGAGCTAGGTTTTAATTAGTTGTTTGTTAAATTTTTAGAATGCTGCTGAAGCGTCCTGCGATAAGGTCGACTCCCCAGTCTGAGGGCGAGTCATCTGGGGCGCAGAGTGCGGTCGTGATCGAAGGACTGCGATAGAGAAATGAGACTCTGTCCAGGCAAATGTTGGAGATGCAGTCGCAGATCAAGAATTTATTTTATGCTATTTTGGGCTGCCGATTAGATTGCAAGACCAAGCTATGGGTTAACCTGTAAGACCCCTTTTTTTCTTTTTTCAAACCACTGGGGTCTTATGCCCAAAATTGCTGCTTTATGGTGGCACCGACACCCGGGATGGCCGCCACTACAAAATGCCAATTCTGCCGGCCTTTTCGATCACAAGAAAGAGAAGTAAATATAAACTGAATATAATCAAGTCCACAGAATCACATGTAAATTGAAATCACAACAAGTCCATAAAAATAAAGAAGGCAGAGTACTGCAAAAGATCAATTCAGATGAAATATAAATGGGATTAAGCCTGGTACATCAAAACCTCACTACAATCTCTCATTGAAGCTATAAGAAAGACTAATAACTCACGGAGCTGATCACAGGTGCTCCGGAACTAGACTGGCCCACCTCCATGCGCACCGTGCTCTGCTGGTGTTGGTCCCTGGGCTGCTGGTCCCTGTCTCCCATCCGAAGCTCCTGTAATGTTCTGGTCCGAAAACCATTAGTCATAAAGACTAAGCCCTGTCATCCCCTACCCTTCCTTCCACAGCTTTTAAGCACTGAGCGGAGAAGAGGAAAGGGAAGCTACAAAGGTGGAGAGTAAGCAAAGCAGATGGCAATGGAACTAATCTAGCAGTTATTTATGTGGTATATCAGCTAAGTAGGGAAGGTACAATCTAGCAGTTCTAAAAGAGTGAGCAGTAAAGTAAACATGTAAAATAAGCAGCAATGTAAGACAAGACAAGGCAGGAAATAAGTAAGTAGGTAACTTTAACTTATATGAATGCTCATACAAACTTATAAGGTAAGGGGTCTTCTACAAGGCTCCCATCGTATAAAAAATCCTACACCGATTTATACATTGGGGTGTCGGTTGTAATGAGAGTATGAGTGTAGTGAAATGCTATGTAATGATTCATGCAAGTGCAACTCACCCACATGACTCTATGCGCATAGATCTTTAGTTCCCCCTATTCGGGAAGCTAGCTTCACTCCCAGGTATCTCCATTGTGGCAAACGGAGATAGTGGGTCGGGCCCCCGACTCCTAGGCGGGTATCTACACTACTGGGCCTAGCCCTTCCGTATGCCCCTAGAAGAACACAACCTAGAGTATCCACGTACTAGTGGTTGCTATATCCACAAGACTTTCTTTGGGCTAAGTGTCCCAAACCGCCGAGTCAACGTACCGACGCCTGTGTGAACGATTATCAAATACCAAAGACCCACCACCTTATTCTGTATTCAAACCTTCGAGCCCCCAGCTCCCCGGACTATCTCGTTCGTGCATCTACCTTCCAAAGCTACCGTCCGGATGGCAATCAAACCAATCCTATTCAATCTCCCTAGCTACCAGGGTGTGTGAATGTGAAATCCTAGTTATACTAGTTGCTCTTTTAGATTATTATTTTTACGGTTTCGTTAGCCCAGGACTGCCCCCGGTATACCCCGTGAAGGGCTCTCAAATGACACTAGGAACTATGATGGTAGCTGAAGCTCATCATTCCCTTTCGCAAGACACTTATTGTTATTAGTTAATACCCAAATTCCCAATCCCACTTGTGTTATATTGGTTCTAACCCTAGTGTATTTGACACTTTCTCTCTTACGGGGTAGACGATGTTTCGTCGTCCCCGAGCACCTCTAAACTCTAGCCAAACTTCTCACTCCTCATCATGACTCCTCATATCACTTATCAGCCAATTACACTAATATCCCATCTCCTTAGTTCACTTATGCACCCTAATATGATTCCTGCAGTTTTTACTGAATGTAGACCATCCTAAGTTATATGATGTATATAATGGGAAGTACTCAAAATATTTATCAAGAAGATTGGCCATGGGTAATTTTAATCATGAGCTACATGATTTTCTCAAGTAATGGCCACCCAAAAATCATGACCACTAAATAACTGAGAGATATCAATAAATACTAATTTCCATAATTTTACAGAAAATATTTAGCCTCTAATTAATTTATCCAACATAATTCCATTATTCGTATTTAAGGAAGGAAGTACTAAAATTATTCATCAGAAAATTGTAGAAAAATTACTGAACCTTAATAATGTATAGAAAGAGTCATTACACAAAAATCATAATCTTCCTGGCTTACTAGACACCAAAATAATTTCAACTAAGTTTTCATGGGAAACAATACTTAGTGATGCAACCCCTATAAATATACTTCCAAAAATTCCATAAAAAATCACAGAGCTTCATAATATATTAAAAGATCCTCTTACTAAATTTTATCAACTTCCAATAGGTTGTTACTTCATAATAAATTCCTAAGTAAATAATACAACCTGCTAAATTGTGAATAAAGTGTCCAAAATAATAATCCTAAATTCATAATAAAATTTCCAGAGCTTTATTATAACCCTAAAACATGATTGACACAATTTAATTCAAATCCAAAGTTAGAGCGTTACTTAATTAATTCTTCAAGAGAATCTAAGATTATGCACTTTTATTAAAGAACCTATTTGAAAGCTTAACCAAGTACTATGTAATATGATTCAAAGTTTAATATGACTATAAACATAACTCTTACCATCCTCCCTTTGAAATTCAAGATCATTTGACCCCTTAGTTATTCCTTAAGGTGTAAAGGCCTAATTTAATACAAAGTGGATTAAGTGTTGTGCCTAAGTATAAATACTCCCAAACTCCTCCCTAGGGAATATTTCCACCCTAGAACCACATGGACTAAACCCTAATTCCATATAAGAACATATCATCCTATATCCTTCACAAACCCCCATAGTTCAATCCTTAATGTGTGAGCTAGGGTCCTAGGGCAAACCCACCCCAATTCATCTCAAATTCCATGAGAGGGTGTTTTCACTGACCAAGGGGCTCTGGCCAAAATCCAAACCCATTTGGGTGAGAATTGGCCCCACCATGCCCCAAAAATCCATTGCCCTAATTTTTCGTTAAAAGGCTAAATTTGGCCTCACCAAAACCTAATCATATCAAACCCAATTGGGCTGAAATTTTTATCAGGGTTAAATAATAACCCTAGAAATCAGCCACCAAAATTTTGGAGACATTTAAGGTAATTTGAAACTCTAATTAAATCATACATGGATTATTAAATTTTTACAAAAACTATTGAAACTTTATATACAAAAATTATCATTTTTGGATATATTGTGGGTATAGATAAGAATGTACCCCAGCCTAAGTTTCAAGTAATTTGGATGGATGGATTGATGGGGGCACTCAAATCATACTCTGTTCAACCCTATGTATAGATCTCACCAAAATGAGTGTTGTTGTCTAACCAGGACTCCAAATTAGTTCAATTCTAATTTTACAATATAGTAGACTCATAGATCTACAATTTTTATGTTAACAATTTTTCCTGATCTAGCCTCTAAGTATTTTTAATATTTAATTTAAAACCACCCTATAAACAGGACAGAAATTAAAATAATATGAATTAATAATTTAACCCAATACAAATCTTAAAGCAAATCTATCGTCTACTGGTCATCTTCTTCCTCTAGTCAAGGGCTGAGATTAGCCCGACCTGGAGTGCGTTCCAGACATTATCGTCGACCATCCAGCATCCTCCCTGGCCGGCCACCACCACCACCTCTATTGAGGTGGTGGCCATCGTCGGGCGGCGGCGCGGCCTCCGGAGAGGCGAAATCTGGCGAACCTGACAAGTTTTTCTTTGTGGAAATAACTAAGAAGATCACATTTTCCCGATCGGGCTCAGGTGAGCCCGATTCTTAATCCTAAGGAAAGCTATGATCTACCTGTAGAGAGAGAGGAGGGGAGGACCTTATTCGCGGGCTAGAGGCGTGCAGATCGACGAAAAGCAATTAATGGTGGAGGTGTCACCAGCGGTCTTCAACAGCAGGCAGAACTCCCTCGTCTCCTTCAGGCAAAGTGTGGAAATGAGTGCTTGAGGTCTAGGGAAGCCTATAAATCAGTAAAATGGGGGGAGGGGAGGGGTCTAACCGATGGTGGCCATTAATGGTAATTTCGGCCATGGTGGTGGGGGGATTAATATGGCTCAATCCAACCAAGTAACGGTTGGAAACTCCTCCTCTTCCCTAGAGGAGTTGAATCCATCCATAGAAGAGGAGGGTAAGGGGCCAAGGCATAAAGTGCTATTATTTGCCATGAAAGCCGGTGCTTGGCCATGGTTGAAGCCTTCTTCATTTTCATAACCGTCGGCCACGTGGCCTACCTCCATTTGACCGGTCAATATTTTTTAAAAAATAAGACTTAATTAGGAGTTAATAGAGAAACGACTAATTTTAAGACATCCTGGCCCGCTTCCCAAAATTGTCAGGTTCAGCTGAACCAGCAAACAAGCTAAAACAACCAGAAAAATTCTAAGTAAAATTGTGTTGAGTGAGCCATGCTCACTCAACGCCATCAAGCCTATGGCATTGAGTGTGCTCAGCTCACTCAACTCCATCCAGCCTATGACATTGAGTGAGCTCAGCTCACACAATGCCATACAACCCAAACAAGATGGAGTTGAGTACAGTCAGTGCACTCAACGCCGTTCACCTTATGGCGTTGAGTGCACTCGACATACTCAACGCCATCCAGCCTTAGAACGATGGCGTTGAGTGCCGTCAGTGCACTCAATGCCCTTCAGCTTATGGCATTGAGTGCACTTGACGCACTCAACACCATCCAGCCTTTGAACTATGGCGTTGAGTGTTGTCAGTGCACTCAACGTCGTTCAGCTTATGGAGTTGAGTGCACTCGACGCACTGAACGCCATCCAGCCTTTGGACGATGGCATTGAGTGCAATTAGTGCACTCGACGTCGTTCAGCTTATGGCATTGAGTGCACTCGACGCACTTAATGCCATCCAGCCTTTGGCGTTGAGTGCACTCGACGCACTCAACGCCCTCGCCCAAATCCTGTTTTAAGTAAATTTCTGACCTACTATTTGCAGACCAAGGTGATTTTCACCTTGAGCCCGGGTCACTTGGCCTCCTTGGGATTCCTAGGGTTTTGTCATGACTTGGTCATGACAAAACACCACCTAGGGGTCTGGTCAGAAATGGGATGTTACAGATCCCAATATACAAAAATAAAAATTCTGTCCTCGAAAATTAAGGTTAAGCCTACGGGGGTTTCTACTAGAATAGAAGAAATTTTTACATCCCTACAGTTTAAGGTATATCTGACTCTTAGAGTTCCAGATACTTTTGCTGCATCAAGTCCTATGGCTCCCATGTATGCTCCTCCTGCCCATGATTACCCCATAGAACTTTGACTAACAGAACCTTCTTACGTCGCAAGACCCGCACTATCGTGTCATCGATTTTGATCAGCTCCAAGTTGACTGATCGATCCGAGGCCATCGGGCCGTCTGCTGTGGAAATCAGCTGCACAGGGCGTAGCAGAGCCCTCCGTAGTGAAGAGACGTGGAAGACATTATGCAATCCCGCTAACTCTAGCTGTAGCTCCAGTCTATAAGCCAAGGGGTCAATCTTCTCCTGGATCCTGTAAGGCCCCATATACCTCGGACTGAGCTTCTTCCACCCGCGAACCCGCGAGACACCATGCATCGGCCGTATCTTCAAGAAGACTCGGTACCCCACATGGAACTTCACCTGACGATGCCTCGCATCGTAATATTTTGCCTTCCTGCTATGGGCTTCCAACAACCTATCCCGGATCAATCTAATTTGAGCATCAGTATCCCCCACAAACTCCGAGCCTAGTGCTTGCGGATCCTCATCCCGAGCCCATGATAGTAAGGTCCTGCACCTCCGTCCATACAATTCCTCGTATGGAGCCATGCCTATGCTGGACTGATGGGCATTTTTGTACGAAAACTCGACCAGCGGTAGCAATCTCTCCCAAGGCTCTCCACGATCCAAAATACACAGGCGCAAAAGATCTTCCAATACATGATTGGTGCGCTCCGTATGCCCATCGGTATGAGGATGAAATGCCGTGTTGAATGTCAACCGTGAACCTAGATGAGCTTGAACTGACCTCCACTCCATGGATGTAAACTGCCCATCCCGATCCGAAACGATAGTCTTGGGCACCCCAAGATAACGCACAAATTGCTTAATGAACCTCCATACTAATACACCAACTGGAGCGTCCTTCGCCATTGGAATGAATCTGGCCACCTTCGTTAGCCTGTCCACTATCACCCAGATCGAGTCATTTTCCGCATGGGATCGAGGTATCCTATGTATGAAGTCCATGGCTATATCCTCAAATTTTCACTCTGGAACCAGAAGTGGTTGCAGCAAGCCGTCCAGATTCCTACACTCTGCCTTTACAAGTTAGCAGGCCTCGCAGTACGTCACAAAGTACGTAATGTCCTTCTTCATACCCGGCCAGTACATCGTCCTCTTTAAATCTTTTATCATCTTGGTGATCCCCGGGTGCACCGAGTATCGGCTGTAGTGAGCTTCCATCATAATGTCCTCCTAGATCTAGCCTCCTACCAGTATGTAGACACTACCTCTAAAACACATGAGCCCATCCCTCAGGGAGTAATCTGTAGCCGTGCCTTCCTCCAAGGCTCTGAATATCGGCTCAGCTCTCACATCCAGCTTCTGGCCATCTCTGAAGTCGTCCCAAATATCATCAATGATAACCATTGATCCTAGGTACTCCATGTATAACTTCGGGTCATCCTCGGACACTAGTGATATTTGCTTCTCCTCGAATGACTTAACCAACTCCAAGGCCATCGGCTGCGGGCCTACTCTTGGCGTACTCACTCTTGGGCTCAAAGCGTCTGCAACCACGTTTGCCTTCCCGGGATGGCAGTGCATGGTATACTGGTAGTCCGACAGGAACTCCAACCAGCGTCTCTGCCTGATGTTTAACTCCTTCAGTGTGTCTACGTATTTCAAGTTCTTGTGTTCTAAGAAGATGTCGCAGTGAACTCCGTAGAGGTAGTGTCGCCAGATCTTATGAGCAAAAATAACTGCCCCCATCTCCAAGTCATGCAAGGGGTAGTTCTGCTCATGCTTCTTCAGCCACAGGAGGCATAGGATATTACGTGCCCGTTCTTCATCAGAACGGCACCCATCCCTTGATAGGAAGCATCAGTGTACACCTGGAATCCTTCCATCCCTGAAGGAAGAGCAAGGATGGTAGCCGAGGTAAAACGATCCTTCAACTCCTGAAAAGCAGACTCGTATCGTGGCGTCCAGATAAAAGGAAACTCCTTCTTTGTCAAAGACGTAAGAGGGAGGGAAATCTGAGAGAACCCCTTTACGAACTTTCGGTAATAACCGGCAAGTCCTAAGAAACTTCGAACAACCGAGGTCGTCTTCAGTGGTGGCCAGTCTCGTACTGTCTTGACCTTCGCCGGATCTACTTCCAAACCTGCTCCACTGATGACATGGCCCAAAAAGGCCACCTCGTTTAGCCAGAAGTGGCATTTGCTGTACTTGGCATACATCTTATGCTCTCGGAGCTTCTCCAAAGTCAAGGCCAGATGCCTCGCGTGCTCCTCCTCCGACCTCGAATAGATAAGGATGTCGTCAATGAATACAATAACGAAGACATCCAGATACTCTTCGAACACCCGGTTCATCAAGATCATGAATACGGAGGGTGCATTCGTGAGCCCGAAAGGCATCACGGTAAACTTGTACATTCCATATCTACTGCTGAAGGTCATCTTCAGGATGTCCTCCTCCCAAATGCGAAGCTGGTAGTACCCCGATCTCATATCCAGCTTTGAGAATCACTGGGCTCCCTCCAGCTGGTCAAATAGCTCCCCATGGTGAAGAGCGAGGCCGGACAAACCCGGCCTCCACTAACTCCTGGAGCTGGCTTTGGAATTCCACCAACTCCTTCGGGGCCATTCGATAGGGAGCTCTGGATACCGGCTTATCCCCCAGTACGAGCTAAATCTAGAAGTCCTTCTCTCGGTGCGGGAGTAGCCCTAGTAGCTTCTCCGGAAATACATCAGCAAAGTCTCGCACTACTGGAATGTCTGAAATGGAGTCCTTGGTCGCGACCACCTCAAAAAGAACCTGATAAACCTCCTCCCCCTACAGATGGGCCTTGATGGCCTGCACAGTTGATAATAATATGTAGGGGGCTGGTAAAATACCTTCGATAAGAATAAAAAAGTCCCCATGACTCACGGTGATCCTCTTTGACAAGCAGTCAATCTGGGCATGGTTCTAGTACAGCCATGTCATGCCCAGGATCAGATCATAGTCTGGCATCCTCAGGATCGTCGCGGGTGCCTCAAACTCTTTCGTGCCGATCTCCGCCTCCATATTGCAATGTGCAGAGGTCATTAGATCTGATCCATCGGGTAGACGCACCCTCATTATCTTTCTAGTGAACTTCTCCATGCCTGCCAGTCCTCTCACAAAATCTTCCGACACAAACGAGTGCGAAGCACCAGTGTCAAAGAGTGTGTGAGCCGGCTTGCCGTTGATGAAAACTATGCCTGAGGTAATTTAGTGTCTTTGTATTCTGGTTATAGTTTGTCTTCTCTTACTTTCTAACTAGGCTATGTCCATGAAAACTAGTTCCTAGGAAAGGAAAGAAAAATTTAAATGTAATGTCATACCTGCGATAACCTGCTTCGGGTTCCGAGGCTGTGTCAGGTCTAGAGCATACACCTACTCCCTCTCTGGCCTGTGGCCTCGGGCTTGATATACTCATCCTCGATTGTGCCTCGCCCGCCAATCTATCGGGGAGGTGGGGCTCCCTAAAGTGTTGGTGGGGGTGCTCGCCTCATAGGACAGTTCCTCTTGATATGCCCCGGCTGATTGCATTGAAAGCATACTGGTGCCTGCTCTGCTGTCCTTGGAATCTCTAGCATTTGTAAAGGCTGCGGAGCCAATACCCCCTGACTCCTCTGCTCCAGCCCAATCTCCTAACGAGTTTGATCCCTATTCCCTCTCTCCCCAATAACCTGGCCTCAAGGACGGTCTCTACGACCTCCAATCACTACATCGTCAGCCGGTCTCTTCCGGCTCTTGATTGTAAGCTGGTCTGCTTCTCTCTTTTTGTCCATCTCCAGAATCCTGGCAAGGCTCCCCTCTGAGACGAATAGGAGGGCTTGTCTCATGTCATCTTACAGTCCCTAGTAAAACCTCCTTGCATAGCCAGCGTCGTCCAACTAATAAGCATTCGCATAGCGGGTTAGGTGAGTAAACTCCTGATAATACTCAAGCACCATCTTGTACCCCTGCCTCAACTGCAGGAACTTATCCTCTAGCTCTTCCCTAGCCGACTGAGGAACGAAATGTCCCGGGAGTGTTGCTCTGAACTCTTCCAAAGTAATATCTGCAGAATCCATACCCACAAAGGTGGTGTCCAGCTGTGACTTCCACCACCTCTTCCTGTGTTACTCCAGGAAGGAAACTGCTAAAGAAACTCCCTCCTCAGTGGGTCATCGAATCCCCGCAAACATCTAATAGATGGTATCTAACCATTCCTCCATAAGTACTGCAGAATCCGTCCCCAAGTAGGATGGAGGGGGAACTCCCTGGAAGACACTCATCCAGTTGGCCCCGGGGTTTGGCTGTGGAGTCGGGGCTTGTTGAGCTCTGAAGGACACCAGAATGGACGTCAGTGTTTGCCCCATCTCTGTCTTTTAGAACGGAGCTGGAGCCAGCAGAGGTGGGACCACATTCGGATACTGAGGTGTCCCCTGCTGTGGCGTAGGGTTCGTCGCAGGCTACAAGGAAAAATTCCATTTGTTAGACAGTGTACGAATGGAATATAAGAAAGGGATAAGATTGGTCTTACATGTGATTTCCCTTATGGGCACACCACTGCTTTCACTGCTTGTTTGTCCGCAAACTAAGCTCGCATGGGGGTGGCCTAAGGTTTTTTGTGGACTGCTTCTCTTTCGATCGAGGTCCCTCTGATACCACTCGTAAGGCCCCATTTTTTTTTCTTTTTCAAACCACCGGGGTCTTATGCCCAGAATTGCTACTTTGTGGTGGCACCGACACCCAGGAAGGTCGCCACTACAAAACGCCAATTCTTTTGGCCTTTTTGATCACAAGAAAGAGAAGTAAATATAAACTGAATATAATCAAGTCCACAGTATAACATGTAAATGGAAATCACAACAAGTCTATAAAAATAAAGAAAGCAGAGTACTGCAAAAGGTCAGTTCAGATGAAATATAAATAGGCTTAAGCCCGATACATCAAAACCTCACTACAATCTCTCGTGGAAGCAATAAAAAAGACTAGTCACTCACGGAGCTGGTAACAGGTGCTCCGGAACTAGACTGGCCCACCTCCATGCGCACCGTGCTCCGCTGGTGCTGGTCCCTAGACTGCTGGTCCCTGTCTCCCATCCAGAGCTCCAATAATGTTGTGTTCCGAAAACCATTAGTCATAAAAGACTAAGCCCTATCATCCCCTACCCCTACCCCCACGACTCCTAAGCACCGAGCGGAGAGGAGGAAAGGGAAGCTACAAAGGTGGAAAGTAAGAAAAGCAGATGGCAGTGGAACTAATCTAGCAGTTATTCATGTGGTATATCAGCTAAGTAGGGAAGGGACAATCTAGCAGTTCTAAAATAGTGAGGAGTAAAGTAAATATGTAAAATAAGCAGCAAATGTAATACAAGACAAGGTAAGAAATAAGTAAGTAACCTTAACTTATATGAATGCCCACACAAACTTATAAGTTAAGGGGTCTTCTGCAAGGCTCTCATCGTATAAAAAGTCCCATACCAATTTATATGTTGGGGTGTCGGTTGTAATGCAAGTATGAGTGTAGTGAAATGTTATGCCATGATTCATGCAAGTGCAACTCACACACATGACTCTATGCGCACAGACCTTTAGTTCCCCCTATTCGTGCAGCTAGCTTCACTCCCAGGAACCTCCGCAGTGGCAAACGGAGACAGTGGGTCAGGCCCCCCACTCCTAGGCGGGTATCCACACTACCGGGCCTAGCCCTTCCATACGCCTCTAGAAGAACAAAACTTAGAGTATCCGCGTACTAGTGCTGGCAATATCCACCAGAATTTCTTTGGGCTAAGTGTCCCACACCGCCGATATAACATACCATTTCCGACAAGACCCCTAAGAGAGGTTTTGCAATGACCAAGTCATGACAAAACCTTAGGAAGGCCAAGGAGTCCAAGTGACCCGGGCTCAAGGTGAAAATCACCTTGGTCTGCAAATAGTAGGTCAGAAATTTACCTAAAACATGATTTGGGCTTGGGCATTGAGTGCGTTGAGGGAACTCAATGCCAAAGGCAGGCTGGCGTTGAGTGCGTCGAGTGCACCCAACGCCATAAGCAGAATGACGTTGAGTGCACTGACTTCACTCAACACCATCTTTCTGGCTGGATGGCGTTGAGTGCGTCGAGTGCACTCAACTCCATAAGCTGAACAGCGTTGAGTTCACTGACTGCACTCAACGCCATCCTGTGTAGACTGGATTGCGTTGAGTGAGCTGAGCTCACTCAACGCCATAGTCTGTATGGCGTTGAGTGAGCTGAGCTCACTCAATGTTGTAGTCTGGATGGATTTGAGTTAGCTGAGCTCACTCAATGCCATAGGCGGGATAGCGTTGAGTGAGCTTAGCTCACTCAACGCTGTATGCTAGATGGCGTTGAGTGAGCTGAGCTCACTCAATGCCATTTTACTTAGAATTTTTTCGACAGTTTTGGGTTGGCTGCTGGTTCAGTTGAACCATTTCGTTTCGAGAACTTGGTCAGGAGGTGTTAATTAGCCGTTTATTTTATTAAGACCTAATTAATTCTTATTTTAAAATGTAGACTGGTCAAATAGAGGTAGGCCACGTGGCCGACGGTTATGAACATGTAGAAAGCTTCAGCCATGGCCGAGCACCGCCTTTCATGGCCAATAATGGCACTTGATGTCGTGGCTCCCTTCCCCTCCTCTTTAATGACTGGATTCAACTCCTCTAGGGAAGAGGAGGAGTTTCAAGCTGTTACTTGGCTGGATTAAGCAAGGATCACCCCACCTCCTCTATGGCCGAGCCGAGCTTTAAATGGCATTTATGGCCATTGATGTTTTGGCCTCTCCACTCCTTAACCAAGCTTTTAAACACCATCAATGGCCCAAGAGGAATGTTTCCCAGCCTTTACCTAAAGATTTCAAGCCCTCCCACTATGCTGTTGCTGAAGTCGAGCGGCGCCACCATCGTAAATGGCTTTCCGTCGATCTACACGCTTCTAGCCCGCGAATAAAGTCCTCCACTCCTCTCTCTCTACGGGTAGATCATAACTTTCCTTAGGATTAAAAATCGGGCTCAACTGAGCCTGATCGAGAAGATCTTCTCTTCCTGGCTTTTTCCCACAAGAACATAGCACTCGGGTTCGCAGGAATGCACCTCTCCGGCGGCTGTGCCGCCGCCCGGCGATTGCCACCACCTCAACGGAGGTGGTGGTGGCGGTGGTCAGCCAGGGAGGAGGCTGGATGGCCGGCGGCAACGTTTAGAATGAGCTCCAGGTCGGGCTAATCCTGTCCCTTGGCTGGAGCTTGAAGATGAGCAGCAACCCTTGGATGCTGCTTCAAGATTCTTGCAAGAATTTTTTTCTATTAATTGTTTTTTGTGTGATTATAATTGCAGTTTATAGATGTCATTTTTTAAAAATACTTAGACCCCTCTACAGAAAAGGTGGTCAACTTAGAAATTGTAGCCCTTGATGTCTAGTTTAATATAAAATGGATTTCACTCAATTTGGAGTCCTGGTTAGACCACAACACTCATTTTGGTAAGGTCTATCCATAGGGCTGTCCTAAGATTGATTTGGATGCCCACATCAATCCAGATATTCAAATGACTTGAAATTTGGGGTTTGGGCTATTATTATCCATACCAAGGACATATCCAACAATCAGAATTTGTGGAGAATATTTTTCTATAGTTTTTAGAAAAATTAAATAATCTTTATATAAATTAATTAGGTGGTTTAATGACTTCCAAACCCTCTCAGATTTCGGTGAGTAGTCCCTGGGTTCATCATGAGGCCTTGTATAATTTTTCATCTCATTTGAAGATGTTTTATATTTGAAATGAACAAACCTAAGCTTTGCCCTATTAAGGGGTTTTTAGGTCAAAAGTGCACTTTGTGATTTGGGTGGTCAAATTACCTCAACAGAGGCTGCAATTTTAACCACTGGCTAGGCATGATTTCTAGCACCCCCCCATGGAAGATGGAGTGGATTTGGGTAAATTTGCCCAAGGATCTAAGGCCAAACCCTAAGGATGGTTTATCATGGTTTGTGAAGGGCAGGTGGTCAAATGACCTTGATATGATTTGAAACTTGGTGGAGAGGATTCTAGGGTAGCTAGAATCCTCTGGCAGAAATTGTTGGGTATTGTATCCAAGATGTACCTGATTTGAAGAAGCTCCTGAACAAGATAAAGTGAATTCACTATGTATTTGATGAATTTCTTCTAGTTGTGCTTCCAACTATTCATTGCTAAGTACACACCAATGTCAGGGTGCAGTAGGTAAATATACACGGGTCTGTGCAACGTAATCCCTCGTTGAGCAGATCAGTGTGTTTGCTTACGTGTACTCTCTCTATTGGAGTGTACTTATTTCCAAGCACAGGGTCATGAAAGATCATGAGCAGACAAGGAGCAAGGATGGGCCAAAGACCAGCTCACGGGTTGAAAGACGAGAATCGTCTAAGTGTAAATCGTCGAGAATCACTAAGTGATTCTCGCTGATTCGTCGAGAATCACTAGATGATTATTGCCATGTTGGGCCGGCTGTCTCGACGCAGTCAGAAAATTCTCTAAGGCAGAATCGTCGAGAATCACTAAGTGATTCTCGCCGATTCGTCGAGAATGACTTTGCATTCTCGACGATTCGGCGAGAATCAAATGTGATTCCCGCCGATTCTCCCCGGCCTCTATAACCTGTGCAGCCAGATTTCGCCAAGTAGAATTCGGCGAGAATCGTAAGTGATTCTCGCCGATTCGTCGAGAATCACCTACGATTCTCGCCGATTTTGCCTTGGGCGATTTTTCCGAATTCCTGGACCGGTCCATATTACCTGCAGCTATTTGAACCGGACTTTGGTCTTTGCTTTGGTGGGGCCCACAACGGTCATCTCCATGACCTATTATATAAATACACAGGTATTTGTGTACAGTGGTTAAACGGATACAAGATACGAAAGCCGAGCCGCCGACTAACCCTAAAATCGCGAACCTGCTCCGCCTCCGTCGCCGCCGCTCGTGTAGTGGTCACCGTAGCTGATCTCGATCTCCTCCAGATCCACGGTGATAGAAGCCAAGTCTTGCACAGCGTCTCACGCGTCTAACCAGAGATCTTTTGTCTCTTGATTTGAGATAGGGAAATCCATCCCCGTCCAAATCGATCGAGACGATCGATCCTAGTGTGAACGTTGGAAGACCTTGCCGACTTCGCTAAGAAGATTGAATCTCCAGTGCATCGCTGATGTTTTCAGTTGCCGCCGCCAACACCGAGAGCCTTGCCGCTGCTGGTCTCGGGGAGATTTTCTCCAAGAAAGATCAAGGGTTGTGGACTTTTCGTTGCCTATAAGAACAAGTAGTCTAACGAAATGGGACACCAAGATCTTCAAGTTGTTTGTATTTCTTATACACTCCAATTTCTTTTTCATTGTAAAGGAACATTTGGTTCCTAGTTGTAGGGTTGGGTGCAACCCGTGTTGTGGGAGTGTTGACTCCTACGTGTGGAAGGGTTCCTTCCGATAGTGCAAGGATTGGATTTCAATCCTGTTGGTGAAGTGACCGAGTCGTCACTAGTTGGGAGATAGGTCGAAGGGGGAAAGTGGACGTACCCAAATCAGGGAGCCACTATAAATTGCTTGTGTCCTTTCTGTGTTGTGTTGTTTTGTTTTCTTGTGCAGGTACAATTTTAATTCCACAAATACGCTGCAAGACACCTATTCCCCCCCCCCCATAGGTGAAGGTAGTTGACACTAGGTGAACTTACAAGTGGTATCAAAGCGAGGTTGCTCATCAAAAAGGTTCACACCTTGAGTAGAATCCTGCCACCAGTGTCAAGAAGAAGACCGATATCTTCCATGGACGGACTCAAGCACTCCGGCAAAATCCCAGTATGCACCAGACTGAACTTTCCTATCTGGAAGGAAAGAATCAGATTCTACATGGAAGTAGTCGACCCACCCCCGGCTCTTCATGATAGTGGAGGAGGGACCTTACATTCCCACTAAGGCCTCCACCATTGATCCTACCAAGAAAGTGCCCAAGAAACTTTCGGAAATGGACAAGGACGAAATGGTGTTGTTCGGACTCGACAAGAAAGCTCAGAACATCCTGGTAAGCGCAGTTGACGACTCTATGATGCAGAACTTCTGCAACTGCAGGACAACCAAGGATCTCTGGAGCTGCCTGAATGTATTAATGGAGGGCACAGATGAAGTGAGGGACGATCGGAGATCCCTCCTCAATTAGAAATATGAGGCCTTCAGGCAAGGGCCAAAGGAGGAGATCGGAGTTACCTTCGAAAACTTCCTCAATATCGTCAATGCACTCAAAGGATATGGAAGAGTGTTCACTGACGGTGAACTCAATAATAAGTTCCTTAGGTCCCTCACTAAGGTATGGGACACAAAGATCTGCGCCATCCGCGAGTTTGGCAGACTTGCGGAAACTGACCCTCAGATTCTGTTCGGGAAGCTCATGTCCTATGAGCTTCAGTTGAACACAAGGAAGGCTGAAGAGGAAGCAGAGAAAGTCGCGGCCAAGGAAAAGGCAGTGGCCCTGAAAGCCATTCATTCCAGAAAGGGCAAGGGTGCTGCCTCTTCCCGTGCGTGGAAGAAGGATGAAGAGGAAGACTCTGAGCCAAGCTCCTCCGGCTCAAAATTGTCTGAGGAAGACTTATCCCTTATCACACGGGAATTCAAGAAGTTCCTCAAGCTGAGGAATCAGAGAAAGAGAAACAGCTCCTCTTCAAAGGATCAGAAGAAGAACTATTCTTCTGACAGGTATGTTTCCAAACCGAACAAACACCGCTCATCTGACATTATTTGCTTTGGTTGCAATAAGCCAGGACACATCGTAGCCGACTGCCATCAAGGCAAGAGGAAAAAGGGAAAGGGAGAGGAGCACAGGTCCTCAAAAGACAAGAAGAAGGAGAGGAGTTACATCGCGAAGAAGCCAAAGACGCTGAGTGAATCTGACACATCAGACACCAGCGATGACGAGGAAGCCTACTTTGGGCTAATGGGTCGCTGTGACTCGGAAGGAGATTGCCCCCCATTTACTGGGAAGGTAAAAGCTCACACCCCTCTCTCCGAATCTGACTCTGATCCTGAGTCTCAGGATGATGACCCTGAGGATAGCCCTTCGGCCCGTGAAGCTGAGCTCCTCGATAAGTATGAGCTTCTGCTCAATACTTTCGTGGAATGTTGAAAGAGACTAAAGGCTGAGAAAAAGGAAGTTAAATTCCTTAAAGGTGAGAGTGTATCCCTGAGGAAAGAGATCACCAGTTTGATCTCCCTCCGACAGGAGCACTTGGACCTGACTTCAAAGCATTCAGAGTCTCTTAAGCTCCTTGATCTTAAGCAGGAGGAAGTCGACAAGTTGGAAGAACTACTTGCGGCAGAAAGGAAGATCGTCAAGAGCTTCTCTATGCCAAAAACTGTTCTTCCATTAGTTGATACCTTCTCTGCTCAGGCTAAAGGAGCTGGCTTGGGGCATGTAGGGGTATCTGGTTCCTCATCCAGGAGAAACAGGAACCGGAGAAAGAATAAGGCCGCCAAGAAGGCCTCTGCTGCTGAAAAGGGAAAGGCCCCACTCAGTCATGTTGAGTTCAGAAATCCTAGCTTTCCCTGCAACCAACATGACTTTGAGTCAACCTTTGGTCATCATTTCTGGCCCTTGGTTGCAAAGCCGAAGAGCCGATATGATGGTTAGACTTTTCCCCGCAACTTCAGTGAGAGTGTCTTCAAGGCACCTTATGAGGAAATCCACTTGGGAAATTATGGTCAATTCTCTAGTGGCCATAATAGAAAGCAGGCACCAAAAGCCAAGCCTGTTATACTGAAGGAACAGAAGGTGAAGAAATCATGTGACTGCAATCACCATGATGCCTCCACCCCCAGATCCAAGGCCCCAGCTGTGCCCACCATTCCCAGGGTGAAGCAGGAGCCTAGGAAGAGGTACAACAGATTTGACTGTTGGTGTTGTGGCAAAGTTGGTCACTTTGCCGTGGATTGTTGGTTTAATCCAAGGTATAACGAGACTCCTTATGTTAGCAATGCGAGGCCGACCACTCGTAGGGCTAACCAATAGAGGGGGAGTATGCTAACAAAGAATCTAGGACCCAAGTTCGATTGGGTTCTTAAGGCAAATTAATTCTATTTTGTAGGAATGTCCAAAGGCCAACAAAACTCCTATTTGGTATTTGGACAGTGGATGCTCCCGTCACATGACCGGTACAAGAAGCCTGCTGCGGGAGTACTCTCCTGTCGAGAATGGACCCAAAGTCATATTTGGGGGATCTGATCGGGGAGTCACCAGAGGTTATGGTATGATTTCCAACGGTATACTCTCTATCACTAACGTTGCTTATGTTGAAGGGTTAAATCATAACCTGATCAGCGTAAGCCAGTTATGTGATAAAGGGTATAACGTTAAGTTCTGCAAGGATAAATGCCTGATAATATCATGTGATTCTTCGGAGACTGTATTAACTGGCTTTAGGAGCAGAAATATTTTCTGTTTAGATTTTCTTAGTTTAGATTCTTCTACCCCAGTATGGCTCGTTGCAAAAGGCAGTGCATCTCTTTGTGAACAATGACACAAGAGATTGGCACACATTAATTACAAGACAATTAATATGCTGTTTTCCAAAGACTTAGTAAGGGATGCTCCCATTATTAAGTGCATTAAAGATAGTTCATGTCCTGCATGTCAGATGGGAAAGCAGACTCGGGCTACCTTTAAGGGCATCCTAGACAAAGATTCCTCCAGATGTCTTTATCTTCTGCACATGGACTTGTTTGGTCCTATGCAAGTTCATAGCTTAGGAGGGAAGTCGTATACGCTAGTGATTGTAGATGATCACTCTCGGTTTACATGGGTGTTCTTTTTAATGCGCAAGTCTGATACGTTTGACATCTTCACCAGTTTTGTCAAGCAGATACAGAACGAAGTTAACTGCTTAGTGGTCAAAATCAGAAGTGACCACGGAACAGAGTTTGAGTCTGGGGCTATGACAGAGTTCTGTGAAGAACTTGGTATCTTTCATGAGTTCTCCTCCCCTCGCACTCCTCAACAGAATGGAGTGGCGGAGAGGAGGAATAGAACACTCATTGAGGCGTGCACGATAATGTTGAATGACGCTTCTCTCCCAGAATACTTCTGGGCCGAGGCTGTCAATACGGCTTGTCATGTACAAAACCGGGCGTTGATCAACAAGAGCCATCGTAAGACTCCTTATGAGCTACTGAAAGGCAAGAAACCAACCATGTCCAATCTGAGGATCTTTGGCTGCAAATGTTATGTACTGAATAATGGGAAGTACCCTCGTACTAAGTTTGGTGAAAAATGCTTCGAAGGCATATTCATGGGCTATAGTAGCCACAGTTGGGCTTATCGAGTTTTTAACCAGAAAACCCTAGTGGTAGAGGAATCAATTAATGTTGTTTTTGATGAAGGAAGTTTGCTTAATTGCAACTCTTCCAGTGGTCTTCTTGAATATACAGGTGCCAGACTCGACAAGCTACACCTGAATGAGCCCGAGGAAGATGCAACTCCGAAGTACGTCAAGGTCTCCACCTCAACACCGATCGGAGAGGATGACGGTCAGGATGAAGCGGTCCTCCCTGAAGAGGAAGGGGCCCCAGAAATTGCTAGAGCTCCTGATGCAAGACTTCTAGAGCTCAGACATGTGAGGGATCATCCCAGAAATCAAATCATTGGAGATCCCTGAGACGGTGTCAGAACTCGCCGAGGTACTCTTAACGAGATTTTGCGTCTTAGCTTTCTGTCGCAGGTTGAGCCAAAGAAGTTCGACGAAGCGAACAAAGACGCGTCATGGATTTTGTCCATGCAAGATGAGCTGCATCAATTCGAAATATGCAAAGTCTGGACGCTGGTTCCCAGACCGAAGACGCAAAATGTGATTGGCACCAAGTGGATCTTCAAAAACAAGTTGGATGAACATGGAGTCATCATCAAGAACAAAGCCAGACTGGTGGCTCAAGGATACAGACAGGAGGAGGGGATTGACTTCGACCAGACGTTTGCACCAGTTGCACGGCTCGAGGCAAACCGGCTATTCCTAGCCTATGCCTCTCACAAAGGATTCACAGTCTATCAGATGGACGTGAAATCGGCTTTCTTGAATGGAGACTTGAAAGAGGAAGTATACGTCGCTCAACCTCCAGGTTTTGTCAATCCTACTTATCCTAATCATGTATATTTTCTTAATAAAGCGCTATATGGCTTAAAACAAGCTCCTCGAGCTTGGTATGAGACATTGTCTAGTTTTCTTCTTGAGAACAAGTTCTCTAGAAGAAAAATAGAGAAGACATTGTTTCTCAGGGAAGTCAAAGGCAAGATTTTGCTGGTGCAAATCTATGTTGATGACATTATATTCGGCTCAACGGACAACAATCTTTGCAAAAAGTTTTCCAAACTTATGCAAGGAAAGTTTGAAATGAGCAGTATGGGGGAGCTGAAGTATTTCTTGGGACTTCAAGTGAAACAGTCTGGGGAAGGAATCTTCATTTCTCAGACGAAGTTCACAAATGAACTCCTTAAGAAATTCGAAATGGAGAATGCAACCTCTATGAGGACTCCAATGGGATCCACCATGTCTCTGGATAAGGATGAGAAAGGGAAACCTTTTGATGAAACCAAATACAGAAGCATCATTGGATCTCTGCTCTATCTTACTGCGAGTAGACCGGATATCATGTTCTCCACATGTGTTTGTGCCAGATATCAGGTGAACACTAAGGAATCTCATTATGTCGCTGTAAAGTGAATTCTTAGATACCTTAAAAGTACCCCTAATCTTGGCTTATGGTACCCGAGAAGCAATGATGTCAAGCTAATAGGTTTTTCAGATGGTGATTTTGCAGGAAGTAGGGATGACAGGAAAAGCACCTCCGGGACGTGTCAATTCCTCGAAGAAGGCTCATCTCATGGAATAGCAAGAAGCAGAATTGTGTTGCAACCTCCACAGCGGAATTAGAATACATTTCGGCTGGGAGCTGTTGCGCACAACTTCTATGGATCAGAAATCAGTTAGCAGACTATGATCTCCAGTTCAAGGAAGTACCGATGTACTGCGACTCCTCCAGTGCAATTGCTATTGCCAACAATCCTGTATCGCACAGCAGAACGAAGCATATTGAAGTGCGTTACCATTTTATTCGGGAGTACGTGGAGAACAAGTACATCTCTCTCTGCTATGTTCCCACTAACAAGCAGATTGCAGACATTTTCGCAAAGCCCCTTGACGAGGTCAAGTTCAGTATGTTCAAAACTGAATTGGGGATGCTAAACTACGAGGAATGAAGACTACAGAAGCTCAAGGCTTATGCGTCTAGGGGGAGCCTCTGCTAGGAATTTAGTGAAAGCAAAGGTACAAGAACTGAGGGGGAGCATGGTGTCACATGCTTCAGTCCCCGATTTGCAGAAGCCGAAAAGGGGGAGATTATCATTACCCTCTCGGCTAAGGTGCTAAGGTGATAGCTCCACAAGCTCTAAAGATAACGGTATGGAATTTCAACTTTTTATTTTAAGTTCTGTTCTTCCAAGCCGTTGTATTCACCTTAGCTTGTAGGGTTTAGGCTTCTTCAAATAGGGGGAGATTGTTGGGTATTGTATCCATAATGTACCTGATTTGAAGAAGCCCCTGAACAAGCTAAGGTGAATTCACTATGTATTTGATGAATTTCTTCTAGTTGTGCTTGCAGCTATTCATTGCTAAGTACACACCAATGTCAGGGTGCAGTAGGTCAATATACACGGGTCTGTGCAACGTAATCCCTCGTTGAGCAGATCAGTGTGTTGGCTTACGTGTACTCTCTCTATTGGAGTGTACTTATTTCCAAGCACAGGGTCATGAAAGATCATGAGCAGACAAGGAGCAAGGATGGGCCAAAGACCAGCTCACGGGTTGAAAGACGAGAATCGTCTAAGTGTAAATCGTCGAGAATCACTAAGTGATTCTCGCTGATTCGTCGAGAATCACTAGTGATTCTCGACGAGTCATCGAGAATCACTAGATGATTCTCGCCAGGTTGGGCCGGCTATCTCGAAGCAGTTAGAAAATTCTCAAAGGCAGAATCGTCGAGAATCACTAAGTGATTCTCGCCGATTCGTCGAGAATGACTTTGCATTCTCGACGATTCGGCGAGAATCAAATGTGATTCCCGCCGATTCTCCCCAGCCTCTATAACCTGTGCAGCCAGATTTTGCCAAGTAGAATTCGGCGAGAATCGTAAGTGATTCTCGCCGATTCGTCGAGAATCACCTACGATTCTCGCCGATTTTGCCTTGGGCGATTTTTCTGAATTCCTGGACCGGTCCATGTTACCTGCAGCTATTTGAACCGGACTTTGGTCTTTGCTTTGGTGGGGCCCACAACGGTCATCTCCATGACCTATTGTATAAATACACAGGTATTTGTGTACAGTGGTTAAACGGATACAGGATACAAAAGCCGAGCCGCCGACTAACCCTAAAATCGCGAGCCTGCTCCGCCTCTGTCGCCGCCGCTCGTGCAGTGGTCACCGTAGCTGATCTCGATCTCCTCCAGATCCACGGTGATAGAAGCCAAGTCTTGCACAGCATCTCACGCGTCTAACCAGAGATCTTTTGTCTCTTGATTTTAGATAGGGAAATCCATCCCCGTCCGAATCGATCGAGACGATCGATCCTTGTGTGACCGTTGGAATACCTTGCCGACTTCGCTAAGAAGATTGAATCTCCAGTGCATCGCTGCTGTTTTCAGTTGTCGCTGCCAAAACCGAGAGCCTTGTCGCCGCCCTTTGCCGCCTCCGGTCTCGGGGAGATTTTCTCCAAGAAAGATCAAGGGTTGTGGACTTTTCGTTGCCTACAAGAACAAGTAGTCTAACGAAAAGGGACACCTAGATCTTCAAGTTGTTTGTATTTCTTATACACTCCAATTTCTTTTTCATTGTAAAGGAACATTTGGTTCCTAGTTGTAGGGTTGGGTGTAACCCGTATTGTGGGAGTGTTGACTCCTACGTGTGGAAGGGTTCCTTCTGATAGTGCAAGGATTGGATTTCAATCCTGTTGGTGAAGTGACCGAGTCGTCCCTTGTTGGGAGATAGGTCGAAGGGGGAAAGTGGACGTACCCAAATCGGGGAACCACTATAAATTGCTTGTGTCCTTTCTGTGCTGTGTTGTTTTGTTTTCTTGTGCAGGTACAATTTTAATTCCGCAAATACGCTGCAAGACACCTATTCCCCCCCCCATAGGTGAAGGTAGTTGATACTAGGTGAACTTACAGAAATCTAAATGGATTTTAAAGTGAATAAGTCCCTCAAAACCCTAACCCTTGTTTAGGGCACAAATCTTGTAGTGATATAAAAAGTTATTAAAACTCACTGAACTGTGGTGAAACTTGGGTAGTGTAGTTTTAATGTTAGTATAAACTCCTTGAAATTTAATTGAGAATTTTGGAACATTATTTTTAGTACTTCTTTTACAAGTATGAAAACGGGAAATTTTGGTAAATAATTTATTCAGAGCTCATTTATTGCTGCCAAATTATGAAACCTTGTCAGGATATTTTTAGGGTATAAATTGTCATATTGGAATTTTTGTATAATTTTTTGAAGCTTAAATGCATTACTTGTCCCTTTAATTTATGATTTATAAAGTATTCCAAAATTAAGGAATAATGATTTAAACCTTGCAAATATTATATGAGATTTGGATTTACTGTTAATTTGTTGTTTAGTATTTTTCATAATTTTGTGGAGCCTTAGACATACCTAAAAAGTGTACTTCATGTTCAAAATCTCCATATTATAGTTTTGGAAGAAAATAATTAAATATAGGTTAAATTAGGAAAATTATGAATCTCTGATTTTAGACTAAGAAGTACATGATAGACCTCCAGTAAATTTTATAGGAATTTTGGAAGAAAATTTGGTGTACCTCCCTTTGTTCATCTCATATAACTTAGAATGGTCTGCGTTTAGTCGAAACTGCATAAGTTATATTAAGGTGCAAAATGATCTTGGGGATTGGAGTATTAGCAAGATGACTAGAATTGAATAAAAATGTACCCTCAGGGGTCAATACAGGGATATGGTGGTAGGTTGTCTAGTCATAAGAGGTGCTCGGAATCGACGAAAGATCGTCCTTCCCGGTAGGAGCGGAAGAGTCTTAATACACTAGGGTTAGATTCGAAGTAATTTAAAGGGGATCAGATAATGGGTATTAACCAATAAAAGTAAGTGTCTTGCGAAAGGGAACGATGGGCTTCAGCTACAATCATTGTTCCTAGTGCCCTTTCAGAGCCCTTCATGGGGTATGTCAGGGGCAGTCCTGGGCTAACGTAAACCATAGGAATAATAAACTAAAAGAGCAACTAGTATAACTAGAGTTTCACATTCACACACCCCGGTAGTTAGGGAGGTTGAGTAGGTTGGTTTAATTGTCTTTCAGTCGGTAGCTTCTTAAGGTAGATGCACGGATGGGACAGTCCGGGGAGCCGAGGGCTCGAGGGTTAAAATACAGAATAAGGTGGTGGTTCTTCGGTATTTGACTGTCGTTCACACCGACGTCAGTACGTAGACTCGGCGGTGTGGGAAACTTAGCCAAAGAAAGTTTGGTGGATACAACCATTACTATTACGTGGATACTCTTGGTTGTGTTCTTCTAGGGGCGTAAAGAAGGGCTAGGCCCGGTAGTGTGGATACCCGCCTAGGAGTGGGGGCCCGACCCACTGTCTCTGTTTGTCACTATGGAGGTTCCTGGGAGTGAAGCTAGCTGCCCGAATAGGGGGAACTAAAGGTCTGTGCGCATAGAGTCGTGTGCGCGAGTTGCACTTACATGAATCATGGCATAACATATCACTACACTCATATTTGCATACAGCCGACACCCCAACGTATAAATCGGTATGAGACTTTTTATATGATGGGAGCTTTGTAGAAGACCCCTTAACTTATAAGTTTGTATGAGCATTGATATAAGTTAAGGTTACATATTTAATTTATACTTGTCCTCTCATTTATATATTTATTTACTACATGTTTACCTTACTGCTCACTATTTTAGAACTGCTAGATGCACCTTTCATACTTAGCTACTTATACAATATATATTTACTGCTAGAGTAGTTCTTCTGTCACCTGCCTTGCTGATTCTCCACCATTATAGCTTCCCTTTCCTACTCTCCGCTCGGTGCCTAGGAGACGTGGGGGTAGGGGTAGGGGATGATAGGATTTAGTCTTTATGACTAATGATTTTTGAACCACAACATTACAGGAGCTCCGGATGGGAGACAGGGACCAGTAGTCCAGGGACCAGCACCAGCGGAGTACGGTACGCATAGAGGTGGGCAAGTCTAGTTTCGGAGCACCTGTGACAAGCTTCGTGAGTGTTTAGTACTATCTTATAGCTTTCGTGAGTGATATGTAGTGAGGATCTGATGTACCGGGCTTAAGCCCATTTTTATTTCATCTGTATTGGTCTTTTGCAGTACTCTGTCTTCTTTCTATATATTGATGGACTTACTGTGATCTTCTTTCATATATGATTATGTAGACATGTTATATTTACTTCTCTCTCTGTTGTGATCGAAAAAGGCCGGCAAAATTGGCGTTTTGTAGTGGCAGCCTTCCCGAGTGTTGGTGTCACCGCAAAGCGGCAATTCTGGGCATAAGACCTCGGTGGTTTAAAAGGAAAAAAATGGGGTCTTACAAGTGGTATCAGAGGAGACCTCGATCGAAAGAGAAGTAGTCCACAAAATCTTGGGCCACCCCCGTGCGAGCTTAGTTTGCAGACAAACTAGCAGCGGAAGCAGTGGTGCCCATAAGGAAATCACATGTAAAGTCAAATATTACCCCTTTCTTATATTCCTTTCATACGCTGTCTAACGAATGGAATTCTGCCTTGTAGCGTGCGACGAACCTTACTCCACAGCAAGGTACACCTCAGGCTCCGAATGTGGTCTCACCTCCGCCGGCTCCAGCTCCATTCCAGTAGACGGAGATGGGGCAAACACTGATGGCCATTCTGGAGGCCTTCAGAGCTCAGCAAGCCCCGACTCCATAGCCAAACCCCGGGGCCAACGGATGTGTGTCTTCCGGGGACTTTCCCCTCCATCCTACCTGGGGATGGAGTCAGCAGTACGCACGGAGGAATGGTTGGATACCATCAATGAGATTCTTGCGGGGATTTGATGCCCCACTTAGGAGGCGGGGTCTTTGCCAGACTCCTGCCTGGAGTCACATGGGAAGAGGTGGTGGTAGTCATAGTTGGACACCACCTTTGCGGGTATTGATTTCACAGATATTACTTGAGAGGAGTGTAGAGCAGCGCTCCTGGGACATTTCGTACCTTCGTCGGCGAGGGACAAGCTGGAGGTTAGGTTCCTACCGTTGAGGCAGGGGAACAGGAAGGTGCTAGAGTAATATCAGGAGTTTACTCACCTGGCCCGCTATGCGGACGCTTATCAATTGGACAATGCAGGCTATGCAGGGAGGTTTTACAAGGGTCTACAAGACGACATGAGACAGGCCCTCCTCTTCGTCTCAGAGGGGAGTTTGGCCAGGATTCTGGAGATTGGTAAAAAGAGAGAAGCGGATCAGCTTATAGTAAAGAGCCGGAAGAGACCGGCTGACGATGTAGTGATTGGAGGTCGTAGAGACCATCCACAAGTCCAGGTTATTGGGGAGAGAAGCAATAGGGATCAACCTCGTCAGGAGATTGGGCAGGAGTAGAGGAGTTAGGGGGTATTGGCTCCCTAGCCCTTACAGATGCTGGAGATGCCAAGGACAGCAGAGCAGGAACCAGTGTGCTTTCAGTGCAATCAGCCGGGGCATATCAAGAGGAACTGTCCTATGAGGCGAGCACCCCCACCAACACTTCAGGGCGCCCCACCTCTCCGGCAGTTTGGCGGCCGAGGACACGATCAAGGACGAGGATATCAGGGCTGAGACCACAGGCCAGAGAGGGAGTAGGTGTAAGACCCCCCTCCCGGAACACAAAACACGGCACGAGAGGGGTCTTATGCCCAGAACAGCCGTCTTGCGGTAGTACTAGCACTCGGGCTAGCCTGTACCACAGGACGCCTACTCTGCCGGCTACAACCAATATCAGAAAATAATTGCCAACCCAACCACAATAATATGAAAGTCAAATCCACACCAAGCATATGTCCATAATATTATAAATAAAGAAGCTACAGCAAGCTTCTAATATCAGAGTACAAGAACAAAATTGCCCCGAAGGGCTACAACAAAATCCCTCTCTCACTCACATCTGTAACCGACGGTAGCGACGGTACCGTCCCTTCAGGCCCTGTCACCCTAGCCTGGCTGTCCGTCTGCATAGCCTGCTGCTCCACCTGCGGTGTTTCCTCCTAAAAAGGAAGACGTAACAACCGTTAGTCAAAAAGACTAAGTGGTTTCACATCCGCTCCCCCGGCGACTCCTCAGCACCGGGCGGAGAAAGGAACAAGTACAATAAATTTATATCAGTAGTACAAGCAGTGAAGTATGTGTACATATCATAAATAGCAATAGAAACAGTATACAAATGAACAAGGTCTTATTTTACAAATCTACAATCTACAGTAGCAAGAGAGTATATATCTAGAACAGTAAGTAACTCAACTTATATGGGTGCCCATACAAGCATATAAGTTGAGGGTCATTCAGCAAAAAGTAACTCATCGTATAGGAGTGCCCATACAAACTTATACGATGAGGCTCTTGTGTATGTAATGAAGTGCAATGTTATGTATGCAATGCAATGACACACCCATGATCAGGCACATGCAATCGCTATGTCGACACATACTTATAGTTTCCACTATTCGAGCAGGTAGCTAACCTCTCGGGCATCAACCGTCGTGGCCAAACGGTGACAGTAGAGCGGGCATCTCCACTACTAGGCTGTTCTCCACACTACCTGGCCAAGGCCTCCATACGCCTCAATGCTAAGAACACAACACCGGAGCTCACATGCGTACTACGGCTCAGCGGGTTCTCTTGGGTAAATATGCACCAAGATCCTAGCCCCGACTGGCCTATGGTATGACACAGAAGGAGCCTCAGAAATGAGCACGAGTACCAAGCCCAACCGTTCACTTGGCATGGAAGGAGCCTCGGGACGTGAACACCGAGGACCAAGCCCAACCGCCAAAGGTCTAACTGTCAATTCCCATCGGTGTGATGATTGGCGAGCCCGTACACTTGCCACACTATCCTTAACCCGGGATTATGACACCGCGTGTCGACTCACACCGCATGAAATTCCACAATTCATGGCATGGGAGGAGCCTCGGAGAAAGCATGAGGACCAAGCCCAACCATCCAACAAATACGGATGGAGCCTCGGGACGTGAAAACCGAGGACCAAGCCCTACCGTTCACGTGGCACGGAAGGAGCCCCGGGACGTGAACACCGAGGACCAAGCCCAACCGTCCAATTTTATCCAACTCAACCTCATTCCCATTAGTGACGGTCAACACCGCACTTGTTAACTTCCACAATGCTACCCGTAGGGAGACGACACTCTAAGCATTGGACTATCCATTCCCTTCCATCAATTCATTATACATCAGGGCCATAGTTTAATCATTTACAAATCCTTCCACATGAATTCAACATATTATAGATAATGCGCATAATGGTGATCTACCAAATATAACAAAGCCTTTCATTCACTTAGGCTTGATTCACATCTCGGCATAGGAATTCAAGTCCTCAAACATCAACCCTCATATTACCTCGGTGATCAACACAAAAGAATTCACCCAACCTCGAGATGGATTGCAACATCTATTCCATCGAATCCAAGTTCATATTGTAATCACCTAGAATTATATGTAATCTGGTCAGCAACTTTGACTGAGGATTCCCGTGGCTACAGGTATCGCCTGAAAACGTGCAACCACTCGTTGGAAAGGTAATTTCAAGGGCTACGACTTTTGTGTTTAGTCAAAAGCCCACATCTGGTCAAATCATACCAGAAATCCAACTCGAAATCTGCTGCGTACAGGATATAGATTTCCTGGGCATTAACTCCCAACCGCAGCAGATTCAAACGGACTTTCCCGTGGCTACAGGTATCGCCTTGAAACGTGCAACCACTAGTTGGAAAGGTAATTTCACGGGCTACGACTTTTGTGTTTAGTCGAAAGCCTAGATCCGACCCTTTCTTGCTTAAAAGTAGCCAAGAAGGTCGCTGCGTGTAGAACACAGATTCTGCACGCATCTTAAAGCGAAGTGAATGGCATCCGTTCATCTTCCTCCTCAAGCGATTTTCCCCAAATCGCAACCAGAAGTTCCTCCACCCTTATTCTCCCTCTTGAGGCCATTTCCTCTTCACGAGACCACCCCTATCATCACTTTGAAGCGAGGAGAGGTTGAAGATGACTAAGCTTTAGAACACAAGTTCTAGCATGGCCTTCCTAGAAAGCTTCATCTCACACATCAAGACTCTTTTGAGTCGATGTATCGCCTAAGAATAGCTACAGATCTAGCACCAAGGGAGAGGGGAGGAAACTCACTTCATTTCCGGCATTTCCTCCATTGCCGGCCATGGATCGCATTACCCTTCTCCGCGGCATCCTTGCCTTCGTTAGCAGTGTTCTTCCACGGAAACGGCGGAGCTTTTCCTCCAGAATCCGGCTCCGGCAACCCGCGATATCCTCCTCTTCCGCTCCCGTCGGCTTTGCATAGTGACGGCTCGACAAGAATGATCGGATTCGATGGCTAGGGTTTGGTTTACTCCCTTTTATATTACATATTAGGTTAAGTCCCTTCCGCCACGTGTCACTCTCTAATTGGACCGCCCAAATTAGGTTTTATTTGAAGTGACCGGTCCACGGATCATTCAGCACAAATCCCGGAGTCCGGTTCGGTCCGCCTGTACAAGCCGGTGAATCTGCCTGGGCGCAGAAAACGCACAAGTCAACTTCGGCGGGAATCAGCCAGTGATTCCCATCGATCGGCGAGTATTAGCTGGTCATTCTCGACGAATTCGTCGAGTATCAACAATGATACTCGACGATTTTCCCTTAGCCATTTTATCGGACATCCTGTCATTGTGTGCGTTGAGTATCAGTTGGCGATACTCGACGGTCGGTGGGTATCACCGGGTATTCTCGGCGATCGGTGAGAATCGTCAGGCATTCTCGACGATTTTCACTTAACCTACTGCAGTTCTGAGTCCGGCGGGTATCGACCACCGATACCCGTCGAATCGGCGAGTATCAACCTCCATTCTCGACGATCGACGAGCATCAACCTCAATTCCCGTCGATTTTTACTTGGCCGAGTTCCCTCATCTCGGCTACTGGTTGGGGTATCCTTGAACCCAACCCTACACCTTGCGTCAGTGCACCCCGAGCCCGAGTTGAGTCTCTTGACTCAGAACACGTGCGAGGGGCCTAGCGCAAATTGGGACGTTACAAATCCTATAAACAAAATAAAAAGATTTCGTCCCCGAAATCAGGCAGAGGTCGTGGGGAGTAAAGCATACAGAAAACAAAATATGCTTTTAAATAAAATTACCTGAAGCAAACAACTCCGGGTAGCGTCTTTGCATCAAATCCATTGGCTCCCATGTGAATTCCTCCTTCCCATGATTAGACCATAGCACTTTTACCAAGGGGACACTTTTGCGGTGCAAGGTTCTTATCTTATTATCAACGATCCGCACCGGCTCCAGTCGCACAGATCTGTCAGACGCCATAGTACCATCAGTTGTGGGGATGTATTGTTCGGGCCGCAACAGCGCCTTCCGAAGCGACGATACATGAAACACATCGTGGAGATTCTCTAGCCCGGGCGGTAGCTCCAGCCGGTAGGCAAAAGGGCCAACCCTTTCCAATATGACATAGGGCCCAACATACCGTGGACTGAGCTTCTTCACTCCTCGCACTCGTGACACTCCATGCATCGGCCGGATTTTTAGAAACACCTTATCACCCACTTGAAATTCCACCATACGGTGCCTTGCGTTGTAATACTTCGCCTGCCGACTTTGAGCCTCCAACATGCGATCCCTTATCAGCCTAACCACCACATCAGTGTCATCTATGTACTCAATTCCCAAAGTCTTCGGGTCTTCATCTTGCACCCAAGACAAGGGGGTCCTACACCTCCTTCCATATAGGGCTTCATGGGGCGCCATGCCAATACTAGCTTGATGGTTATTGTTATAGGAGAATTCCACCAAGGGCAAGAGTCTTTCCCACGGCTCTCCACTATCTATCACACACAACCTCAACAGATCTTCCAATGTTCGGATGGTCCGCTCAGACTGTCCGTCCATCTGAGGATGAAATGCGGTACTGAAGGTAAGACGTGAGCCCAAATACGTCTGTACCGCCTTCCACTCCTTGGAGGTGAAACGACCATCACGGTCCGAAACTATCGTCTTGGGTACGCCGTGATACCGTACAAATTGTTCCACAAACAGGCGTACCAAGACATCCACATGAGCCTCCTTCTTCATAGGAATGAATCGGGCAACCTTCGTCAGGCGATCAATGATCACCCACACTGAATCATTCCCTGAGCGGGAGCGAGGTAGCCCATGTACGAAGTGCATGGATATATCCTCAAACTTCCATTCGGGGATTGGCAACGACTGCAACAGGCCACCGGGGCTTCTACATTCCGCCTTCACTCTTTGGCAGGCTTCACAATGCGTGACAAAGTACCGGACATCTTTCTTCATCCCTGGCCAACACATCGTCTTCCGTAAGCCGGCGTACATCTTTGAAATTCCTGGGTGCACGGAATATTGAGAGCAATGTGCTTCTCTCATAATATCCTCCCGGATTCTGCCACCTTTGGGAATGTAGAGTTGGTCGCGAAAGTAAACGAGGCCGTCCTTTAGTGTGTACTCGTCGGTAGTCCCGTCTTTGATTAACTTTATTGTCGGGGCCAAAGCCGCATCCAATCCTTGATCCACTCGGATCCGGTCCCGGATATCACAAACTATGCTTATGCTGGACAGGTACTCCGTATATTCCGAAGAAGCTTTAAATATTAAGGTGATGTCCATCTCCTCGATCATTCGTGCCAACTCCATGCTCATCAATCGAGGTTCTGGGTTCGAGCCGGGTACTTTCCTACTCAACACATCGGCTACCGAGTTTGCTTTTCCGGGGTGGTAGTTCAAGGTGAACTCATAGTCATATAGAAACTCTAACCACCGCCGTTGTCTTAAGTTCAATTCCTTCTGGGTATGGATGTACTTCAAATTTTTATGATCCGAGAAGATTTCGCAGTGGACGCCGTATAGATAATGCCTCAATACCTTCAAGGCGAACACCACCGCTCCTAGCTCCAAATCATGCACCGGGTAATTGATTTCATGCTTCTTCAATTGTCTTGAAGCATAAGCAATTACGTGCCCGTGCTGCATCAACACCGCTCCCAACCCCTGATAAGACGCATCCGTGTAAACTTGGAATCCTTCCTTCCCAGACGGAAGGACAAGGATGGGGGCGGAGGTAAGTCTATCCTTCAATTCCTGGAATGCCGCTTCACACTGGGGTGTCCACTCAAATTGCACTCCTTTCTTTGTCAAGGAAGTAAGCGGGAGGGCAATCTTGGAGAATCCTTTTACGAACTTGCGGTAGTATCCGGCAAGTCCAAGAAAACTCCTCACATCGGCCGCTGACTTCAAAGGTGACCACTCATTAACGGCACACACCTTGGCCGGATCCACAGCTAGTCCAGCCCCACTGATTACGTGACCCAAGAAAGCAACTTCCCTAAGCCAGAATTCACACTTGCTAAACTTGGCGAACATGGCGTGCTCCTTTAACTTCTCCAGTACCAAGGCCAAATGTCCGGCATGTTCTTCCTCCGTCTTCGAGTAGACCAGGATGTCGTCAATGAACACAACGACGAAGACATCTAAGTAGGGCTCAAACACTTTATTCATCAAGCTCATGAAAGCTGATGGGGCATTGGTAAGTCCAAACGGCATCACTGTGAACTCATATAAGCCGTACCTTGAGCTGAAAGCCGTTTTCTGTATATCATCCTCCTGTATTCTCAATTGGTAGTACCCCGAGCGCAAGTCTAGCTTGGAGAACCAATGCACTCCCACCAGTTGGTCGAACAACTCATCGATCCGAGGTAACGGGTAGGTGTTCCGTACGGTCAGTCGGTTGAGTTCCCGATAGTCTATACATAAACGCAGGGTTCCATCTTTCTTCTTGACGAATAGAACAGGGGCTCCCCAAGGCGACGAGTTGGGGCGAACAAACCCTGATTCTACCAACTCCTGCAATTGCACTCTAAACTCCGCAAGTTCTTTTGGGGCCATCTGATAAGGGGTCCTGGAGACAGGCTTAGCTCCTGGTACAAGCTTAATCTGAAAATCCACTTCTCTATGTGCGGGTGTAACATCCCTCAGCCAACTAGACCCCTAGGAGTGGTTTTGTCATGACTGGGTCATGACAAAACCCTAAGAAGCCCCAAGGAGACCAAGTGGGCCTAGTGTGTGGTTAAACCATTATGGTCTGCAAATAGTAAACTACTAAACTTTAGGATAGAGTGACCTAGGGCCCTCAACATACCTCCAAGACCTCCTTATGGTCACTCTAACCCCTGACAAGAACTTTAGGACTCATCAGGGTGAATCCTAGAACCTGTGTTGACCAAGGTCAACCCTAACCCTAATTAGGTCAAATTGGCCTGTTCAGGGTTGATTGACCCTACCTAGGTCAAGTAGGCCCTACCAAGGCCCCACTGGACCCAAAGTGAGGTCAATGGGTCACCTAAGACCCATTGGAGTCAACCCTAGGAGCTAGGTTGACCCAAGTCAACTCTAACCCCAAAATGGTCAAAGTGCCCTTATTAAGGGTCAAATGACCTACAAGGTGCCCTAACAACCCTACCCACCCCTACCTAGACTTTAGGGGAGGCTAATAGGTCACCAAGGACCCATTGGTGGTGACCCAAAAGGCCAATTTGACCAAGGTCAACCCTAGGCTAGGTTAGGTCAAATCTAGCTCAAATGGGCTAACTCAAGCTTGGACCCATTAGCCATTTGGGCTAACCACCTCTTAGACCATGCTTAATCAGATTAGTGGGCTGACATGGGGTTAACAAATTGATAAAAATCGGCCAGGGTGACTAGGAGAGAGAAAACTCAAAATGGGTTAATGGAGGAGAGAGAAAGAGGAGGAGGAAATGGCATTCAAGGCTAGGGAGGCCAAGGGCCTCCACTAATGGCTGGATTCAACTCCTCTGGGGAAGAGGAGGAGTTTCCAGCCGTTTCTCGGCCTTCCCAAGTCAGTTTCACCCCTCCCCATGCATGGCCGAAAACCCCCCTTCATGGCCATCAATGGCTTTGAAGAGAGACCCCTCCCCTCCCCATTCTCTTCCATTAAAAAGCATCCCCAGGTCCAGAGGAGCCGTTTACAATCTTCCCCCATCAATTTTCTTCAACTTCACAGTGTAAACGCAGAATTCCGGCGATCTCCTCCACCACATGGCATCCCGGCGATCGGCGCGCATCCAAGCCACAAGAGAGGTCCTCCCTTACTCCTTCTCTCATGGATAGATCTTAGATATTATTTAGGGAGAGGATCGGGCTCAATTGAGCCCGATCCATAGTTTTGGTTTTCACGGATTTTGCCAAAAAATGGCTTGCGGGATCGCCGGAAAAAGCCTCTCCGGCGGCCGTGCCGCCGCCTGGCGGTAGCCACCACCTCACCGGAGGTGATGGTGGCGGTGGCCTGCCGGGGAGGTGGCTGGATGGCCGGCGGCAATGAGATAAAGGGGCTCCAGGTTCGGGCAATCCCCACCCTTGGCTGGAGGTAGGAGATGAATGGATGCCATCCAAATCGCTTCAAGATCCGTGCAAATAGTGAAAATCATGATAGTATAGTTTGGATATATTATTTGTATTTCTGTCACAGTTTTACCTCTTAATGTTTGTATTTATTAAAAATACCTAGATCCCTCTACAGAAAAAGTAGTGAACATGAAAGTTGTAGCCCTTTGAGTCTACCTTATTTTAGAATTGATTTCACCCAATTTGGATAACTGTGCTGACCTCAGCACTCAGTTTGGTGGAAGGTGTCCTTAGGCTAGGTCAGACACCATTTTGGTTGCCCACATCAAACCAGACCTCCAAATGACTTAAAATTTTATGTAGGGGTCATTCTTACCTACACCTATGACATATCCAAAAATGGTAATTTTTGGATAACATTTTTCTATAGTTTTTGTTAAAATTTAATAATCATATCTTAGAGTGATTAAGGGGTCTAATGACCTCCAAATCCCCCAAAATTTTGGTGGGAGGTCCTTAGGGACCTAGGGAAGCTCTGTATAAAGTTTCATTTAATTTGGAGATGTTTTGGGTGGGTAATTACCCAATCCTAGGTTAGCCCATTAAGGGGCAAATAGGTCAAAAGTGCACTTAGTGATTTTAGTTGACCAAACTCCCTCACCAGAGGCTGAAACTTGGTCCACTGGTTTGTAATGGGCTTTAACACTCCCTTATGGTGTATGGAGTGGTTTGGGGTGAGTATGCCCTAGGACCCAAGTCCAAACCCCTAGGTTGGACTTTGGGGGCTTGTGAAGGGCATGGGGTCAAATGACCTTGAATGGAAGTGATTTTTGGTGGAGAGGAGACTAGTGAGGTTAGAACCCCCCCCTGACCAAAGTCTTGGAAGATTTGGAGAGGGTTACCCTCCCTTAAACCCTAACCCTAGTTTAAGACACCTCCTTTGTTAAGGTAAAATAGGTCACCAAAACTTGCCTAAAGGCCAGGAAACTTGGGTAGTGTACTTCTTGGGTTTAGGGAAGTCTCTGGGAAGTAATATTGAGAGCCTTGGAATTCAATACATGATAGTTCCTTCATATCTCACAAAAATAGGCTTTTGGGTATTTTAATTAATTTGATTTCTCTGGTTGATTAATGGATATGAAATTTTGGCAGAGAGCTTTTTAGATTCTTATACATATGCTTGAATTTTGCTGGAATTATTAACTGATTATTTTAAGTACTTCATTCACAAGCCATTGATTTTCTAAAGATAGTCAAATAATTATTATGGGATGTTCCCTCACTGAAATCTGGTGTAACTTAGGCAAATGAGTTTTTATGACCTCTTACATCTCTGGTAATTATTGTAGAATTTTTGGATCTATAATCATAAGGGTTGATTCACAAGGCTTGCAATTTGTAGAATTTATAAATGATTTTTAAATAATATTTTTAGGCATTGTAAAATTATAATTTTTGGTCAGTGAACATTTATGGACATTGTAGAGCCCTGGTAATTTTCTTATAATTTTATGATGAATGAATGTAGTACCTCATGCTCAAAATCACTCATGGCTTTAATTTCTGGATAATTAAATAAATATTAAATTATTTAGGAAAAATTTGGAAGTGCTGGATTTAAATTATAAAAGTCATGATAGGCCCTTAGTAATTATCTTAGGGTTTTTGGATGAGAAATTGATGCACTTCCTATCATACTTGTTGTTAGCTCAAGTTGGTCTGCAAATAGTGAAATCATAGAAATTGTAATACCATGGTCATAGGGCGACAAATCATGTGTAAATGCCGTGGCAAGATGATTCAGAGGTTATCAATGAAATTGGGTATGGGATAGTGGTTAGGTTAACTAAGGATGGGTGGAGCTCGGGTTCGACGGAACATCGTCTTTCCTGGGAGCGGGTGAAGGAGTTAAAACACATTAGGGTTAGAACCAGAGTAACATTAAGGGTTTGGGAACGGGGTATTAACCAACAATAATAAGTGCCTTGCGAAAGGGAACTTCGGGCCGTAATGCACCGTCTTGGTTCCTAGTGCCCCTTGAGAGCCCTTCACGGGGTATGCCGGGGGCAGTCCTGGGCTAACGTAAATCTTAAAACAAACGGAAGAGTAATTAGCCTAATAGGGATTCACATTGCACACACTCATTAGTTAGGGTTGGTAATGGTTAAGTCGTCCCGAGGTGTTCAAGGGGACGCCGTCCCGTGGTGCTCTAAGGGATGAAGTCTGGGGATGAGCCGGACGGTTTAGTCCGGGGAAGTTGGTCTCGGATGTGGTTTATACGGACGGTTTAGTCCGGGAGTTTGACACTTTAAAATTGTTATATATTAAACGGATGCATGTGCATAAAAATAGGAAAGATTAAGGTGGTGGGTTTTCGATATCGGGGAGTTCGATTGCACCGACACCGATATCGTTGACTCGGCAAGGTGACTAGCACTTAGCCAAGGTTAAGTCCGGCGGACCAGTCGGCAAGAGTACGCAGGAGTCCGCCTCGTGCACCAGGCGTTGAGGGCGTACGATAGGTCAGACCAGTAGTGCTTTTACTGGTTTTGAGGTGGGCGAGGCCCAACCCACCGCTTCCGTCTGCCACTACGGGAGTATCCTGGGAGTTATCTCCAGAAAGGGGGAACTAAAGGTTTGTGTACACAAAGTTGGGTGTGTGAGTTGCACTGCTTGATCATCATACCCACCATATAGCTGCATGCCATAATCATTCATAACAACCTTGACACCTAAAGTATAAGTGGAATGGGACGCTTATACTTTAGGACTTGCAAAACGACCCCTTGGTCTATAAGCTTGTGTGGGCAAGTTTATAAATCAAAGGTTAATTTCAATATATATATATGCTGCTGTTTGATAGCCGACACCCCAACGTATAAGTGGTATGGGACACTTTATACGATGGGAGCCTTGCAAAAGATCCCTTGGCTTATGTGTACTCACATAAGTGAAGGTTTAAATTACCTTACTTATTTTCCTTCTTGTTTGACCTATTACAACACTTAAGATTTATATTGCTCCCCTGTTATAACTTGCTAGTTAGGTCCACCGTCATCTGCCTTGGAATTTATCTCCACCTTCATGTCCTCCCCTTTCTTCCTCTCCGCCCGGTGCCTTAGAGCGTGGGGGAAGGGGTGGGGGATGATAGGGCTTAGTCTTTTAGACTAACGGTTTTCGAACCATAACATTTTAGGGGATCGCGGAGCCCAGCATGGAGGAGCAGCCCAGGAGGCCGGTACGCTTGGAGATGGGACAGTCTAGCACGGGAGTCCAGACTACGGGGACTGTGAGTCCCGGCCCTTTAGTAGAGATTTAGTTTTGCTTCCGCATTGAGTGGTTTTGTAGTGAGGACTTGATGTACCGGGCATGAGCCCTTTTATTTCCAGACTATTTGTACTCTGATGATTTTCTGTGGACACTCCCTTCGTGGAGTTTTATTTTATGTGATATTCTCTTTTGGTGGACTTACTTCTCTCTTGCTTGCTACTTATTGTGATCGAAAAGGCCGGCAGAATCGGCGCGTTGTAGTGGCGACCTTCCCGGGTGCGAAGGTGTCACCGCAAAGCGGCGGTTCTGGGCATAAGACCCCGGGTTTTCAAAAAAAAAATGGGGTCTTACAAAGTGGTATCAGAGGAAACATCGATCGGATTAGTAGCAGTCCACAAATCCCTGGGTCACCCCCGCGCGAGTTTAGTTTGCGGACAAACTAAGCAGCGGAAGCAGTGGTGTGCCCATAAGGGGAATCACATATAATTGTCCACATTTAGTCCTTTCGAACCGTTTTCTCATAATAAAAATTTTCTTTTCGCAGCCCTCAGCGCAGCCTACTCCACAGGGTGAAGTTTTGCAGACTCCGGATGCTGCACCACCTCCACCAGCTCCCGCTCCTTTCCTTCAGACGGACATGGGGCAGACTTTGACAGCCATCCTAGAAGCCTTCAGGGCTCAACAGGCTCCGGCTCCGCAGTTGATTCCGGGAGCCAACTGGCTGAGTATATTCCGAGGACTTTCTCCCCCGTCCTACTTGGGGACAGAGACGGCAGTTCGGACAGAGGAGTGGTTGGACATCATGCATGAGATGCTGACTGGGATACGATGCCCGGTGGAGGAGAGGGTGGCGTTGGTGGTCTCTTGCCTAGAGTCCCATGCCAAGAGGTGGTGGAAGACACTCCTGGACAAGACTTATGCTGACAGGGAGGTTGCGGAGGTCACTTGGGGAGAATTCAGGGTCGCGCTGTTGGAACATTTTGTTCCGCAATCGGCCAGGGATGAGCTTGAGGACCGGTTCTTACAGCTAAAGCAGGGCACCAGGTCGGTGGTGGAGTACCATCGGGAGTTCGATCATCTAGCCCGATATGCAGATTCTTATCAGCTGGACGAAGCCGGGTACACCAAGAGGTTTTACAAGGGCTTGAAGGAGGATTTGAGGGAGGCCCTATTGTTCGTGTCCGATGGGCCTATTCCTCGGATGCTAGAGATGGCCAAGAGGATCGAGGCAGACTGGCACGCTACCCGGGGCCGGAAGCGGCCAATGGAGGATCAGAATCGTGGAGCAAGAAATGAGCAGCGACGAGGTCGTGTTACAGATGTGGGCAGGATGGAGGATCAGCCTCGTCAGGAGGTGAGACAGGAGTCGAGGGAGCAGGTGACTCTAGCTCCCCAGCCCCTCCAGATGCGGGAGATACCAAGACCACAGATGCAGGATTTGCAGAGACCAGGAGGGAGGGCTTACCCTCCACCAGAGTGTTTTCACTGCCGTCAGGTGGGGCATATCAAGAGGAACTGCCCTATGAGAAGGGGGCCCCCACTAGCGCCACAGATTGCCCCACCTGCTCAGCACTATGGAGGTCAAGGACGCGGTCAAGGACAAGGATACCAGGGCGGAGACCGTAGGCAAGAAAGGGAGCAGGTATATGCACTGGACCTGGCCCAGCCCCGACAACCTGAGCAAGTGATCACAGGTACGACTATGTTTGTTTGCTTTGTCTTAAATCTTTTTCCATCCTTTCCTAGGAATTAACTGTTTTTAGCATTAGGTAGTAAAAACCAAGAATAAAACTCTAAGTTAAGTCACAATCTCAGGCATTGTCTTCATTTGCGGCAAACCCGCACACACTCTCTTCGACACGGGTGCCTCGCACTCGTTTGTGTCAGAGACTTTTATCCAAGGGTTGGATGGCGTGGAGAAATTTACGGGGTCGATGATGAAGATACGGCTACCTGACGGGTCGGAGCTGTTCACCTCGTCCCGTTGCAATATGGAGGCATGGATAGGCGGGAAACCTTTCGAAGCGTCAGCAACGGTCTTGCCACTGCCAGATTATGATCTGATTCTGGGTATGTCATGGCTTCATTGGAACCATGCCCAGATTGACTGCTTGGCCAAGAAGGTTACCCTTAGATATGGGGATTCTCTCATCGTGATGGAAGGTATTAGACCTGCGTCCTATATTTTCTTATCCTCTATTCAGGCCGTCAAGGCCCATCTACAGGGAGACATGGTATATCAGGTACTGTTCGAGATGACCGAGGAGAAGGACCGGATTGCCAATATACCGGTGGTTTGTGATTACGCCGATGTGTTTCCAGAGAAGCTGCCAGGATTGCCTCCGCACAGGGAGAAGGATTTCCAGATTCAGTTGGTGCCAGGGGCTAAGCCGATATCCAGGGCTCCCTATCGGATGGCCCCGAAAGAGCTGGCGGAGTTTCGGACTCAGTTGCGAGAGTTGGTGGAGGCGGGATTTGTTAGACCGAGTTCTTCGCCATGGGGAGCTCCGGTCTTATTCGTGAAGAAGAAGGATGGGACACTTCGCCTGTGCATCGATTATCGAGCACTAAATAGGCTGACCGTCCGAAATACCTATCCGCTCCCCCGGATAGACGAGTTGTTCGACCAGCTGGAGGGAGCCCACTATTTCTCGAAACTGGACTTGAGGTCAGGATACTACCAGCTGCGGATCCAGGAGGAGGATATTCCGAAGACGGCCTTCAGTAGCAGATATGGCTTGTATGAGTTCACCGTGATGCCCTTCGGGCTCACAAATGCGCCGTCGGCGTTCATGAGCCTCATGAACCGGGTTTTTGAGGCCTACTTGGATGTGTTCGTTATAGTATTCATAGACGACATCCTGATCTACTCTAGGACGGAGGAGGAGCACACTCGGCATCTGGCACTGACTCTACAGAGGTTGCGGGAGCATCACCTTTATGCGAAATCCAGCAAGTGTCAGTTTTGGTTGAAGGAGGTGGCTTTCCTAGGCCATATTATCAGCGGAGCCGGGTTGGCAGTGGATCCGGCAAAGATTCAGGCAGTTCGAGATTGGCCGCCGTTGAAGACAGCCACTGATGTACGAAGTTTCTTGGGACTTGCCGGTTATTACCGGAAGTTCGTGGAAGGGTTCTCTCAAATTGCCCTCCCCCTCACATCTTTGACAAGGAAGGAGACGCCTTTCGTTTGGACCGCGCAGTGCCAGGCGGCCTTCCAGGAGCTAAAGGACCGACTCATCTCAGCCCCGATTCTGGCCCTTCCATCTGGAAAGGAAGGATTCCAGGTGTATACCGACGCATCATACCAAGGGATGGGAGCGGTGCTAATGCAGAACGGACATGTCATAGCATATGCCTCCCGCCAGCTGAAGACCCATGAGAGGAACTACCCGGTGCACGACCTCGAGATGGGAGCGGTCGTTTTTGCTCTGAAGGTCTGGCGCCATTATCTTTATGGAGTCCACTGCGATATCTTCTCCGATCACAAGAACTTGAAATATGTGGACACGCAGAAGGAGCTGAATATCAGGCAGAGGCGCTGGGTGGAGTTCTTAGCAGATTATCAGTATGAGATGCACTACCACCCAGGGAGGGCAAACGTGGTGGCCGACGCGTTGAGTCGGAGAGCGGCCACTTCCGAAGCCAGGCCCCAAGTTATGTCCATGGAGCTAGTTCGGACCTTCAGAGATATGCAGATATCCCTAGTGTCCGAGGATGACCCAGAGCTATATAGGGAGTATCTGGCATCGATGGTGGCTATTGATGATATTCGGGACCGCATCCGGGACGAACAAAGGACAGATGCATGGGCAGTGCCGATATTCCGAGCCTTGGAGGAGGGTTCGACAGGAGATTATTCCCTGAGAGACGGATTGCTACATTTCAGAGGCAGGGTTTATATACCCGCAGGAGGCCGGGTTCGGGAGGACATCATGGCGGAGGCGCATTGTAGTAGATATTCTATACACCCGGGGATCACGAAGATGACGGCAGACTTGAAGAAGATGATGTTTTGGCCAGGGATGAAGAAAGACATTATGTACTTCGTGACCCACTGCGAGACATGCCAGTTAGTGAAGGCAGAGTGTAGGCATCCCGCTGGTTTATTGCAGCCACTCCCGGTGCCGGAGTGGAAATTTGAGGACATCGCGATGGACTTCATCCACGGCCTACCTCGATCACAGACGGGAAACGATTCGATCTGGGTGATCGTGGACCGTCTAACGAAGGTGGCTAGGTTCATCCCGATCAGGAAGGACGACTCTGTTGGAGTGTTGGTTCGGAAGTTCGTGGAGCAGTATATTCGTTATCACGGCGTGCCAAGGACGATCGTATCAGATCGAGATGGGCGGTTTACGTCCAGAGAGTGGAAATCGGTGCAGGCGTACCTTGGCTCCCGACTGACTTTCAGTACGGCCTTCCACCCCCAGACTGACGGGCAGACGGAGCGTACCAATCGGACGCTAGAAGACCTTCTGAGACTATGTATTGTAGACCGCGGAGAGCCCTGGGAGAAGATGCTGCCATTGGTGGAGTTCTCGTATAACAACAGTTATCAGTCCAGCATACGGATGGCTCCTTACGAGGCCCTGTATGGGAGAAGGTGTAGGACACCGTTATCTTGGCTGCAGGACGTGGATCCGAAGATTCTGGACTCAGAGTTTGTGGAAGACACCGAGGCTCAGGTGAGACTGATCCGGGACCGGATGTTAGAGGCGCAGAGCAGGCAAGCAAAGTATTATGACGCTCGGCATCGTCAAGTAGAGTTTCAGGTAGGAGACCGGGTATTCTTGAAGATACGACCGATGCATGGAGTCTCGCGGGTGCGTGGCCGGAAAAAGCTCAGTCCGAGATACATGGGGCCTTACAGGATCCTGGAGCGGATCGGTCCCTTGGCATATAGATTGGAGCTGCCACCGGAGCTAGCGGGTTTGCACGACGTCTTCCACGTTTCCTCCCTCAGGAGAGCTCTACTTCGGCCGGAGCAGCAGATTACGACTACGGATGGGCCTATAGCTTCCGATCGATCGGTGCACCTAGAGCCGATCCGGATAGACGATACTGGGATGCGAGTCTTACGACGCAAGAAGGTTCCGCTGGTCAAGGTCTTATGGAGAAATCATGGACAAGAGGAGCACACCTGGGAACCACAGGACTTGATGCAGCAAAAGTACCCGGAGCTCTTCAGTCAGGTACTTCTTTCCACCTCTCGGGATGTTACAATTTAGCTTTCTTTCTTGAAAACCCGTAGGCTTAACTAGAATTTCGGGGACGAAATTTTTGTTTATATATTGGGATTTGTAACATCCCTCAGCCAACTAGACCCCTAGGAGTGGTTTTGTCATGACTGGGTCATGACAAAACCCTAAGAAGCCCCAAGGAGACCAAGTGGGCCTAGTGTGTGGTTAAACCATTATGGTCTGCAAATAGTAAACTACTAAACTTTAGGATAGAGTGACCTAGGGCCCTCAACATACCTCCAAGACCTCCTTATGGTCACTCTAACCCCTGACAAGAACTTTAGGACTCATCAGGGTGAATCCTAGAACCTGTGTTGACCAAGGTCAACCCTAACCCTAATTAGGTCAAATTGGCCTGTTCAGGGTTGATTGACCCTACCTAGGTCAAGTAGGCCCTACCAAGGCCCCACTGGACCCAAAGTGAGGTCAATGGGTCACCTAAGACCCATTGGAGTCAACCCTAGGAGCTAGGTTGACCCAAGTCAACTCTAACCCCAAAATGGTCAAAGTGCCCTTATTAAGGGTCAAATGACCTACAAGGTGCCCTAACAACCCTACCCACCCCTACCTAGACTTTAGGGGAGGCTAATAGGTCACCAAGGACCCATTGGTGGTGACCCAAAAGGCCAATTTGACCAAGGTCAACCCTAGGCTAGGTTAGGTCAAATCTAGCTCAAATGGGCTCTCAAGCTTGGACCCATTAGCCATTTGGGCTAACCACCTCTTAGACCATGCTTAATCAGATTAGTGGGCTGACATGGGGTTAACAAATTGATAAAAATCGGCCAGGGTGACTAGGAGAGAGAAAACTCAAAATGGGTTAATGGAGGAGAGAGAAAGAGGAGGAGGAAATGGCATTCAAGGCTAGGGAGGCCAAGGGCCTCCACTAATGGCTGGATTCAACTCCTCTGGGGAAGAGGAGGAGTTTCCAGCCGTTTCCCGGCCTTCCCAAGTCAGTTTCACTCCTCCCCATGCATGGCCGAAAACCCCCCTTCATGGCCATCAATGGCTTTGAAGAGAGACCCCTCCCCTCCCCATTCTCTTCCATTAAAAAGCATCCCCAGGTCCAGAGGAGCCGTTTACAATCTTCCCCCATCAATTTTCTTCAACTTCACAGTGTAAACGCAGAATTCCGGCGATCTCCTCCACCACATGGCATCCCGGCGATCGGCGCGCATCCAAGCCACAAGAGAGGTCCTCCCTTACTCCTTCTCTCATGGATAGATCTTAGATATTATTTAGGGAGAGGATCGGGCTCAATTGAGCCCGATCCATAGTTTTGGTTTTCACGGATTTTGCCAAAAAAATGGCTTGCGGGATCGCCGGAAAAAGCCTCTCCGGCGGCCGTGCCGCCGCCTGGCGGTAGCCACCACCTCACCGGAGGTGATGGTGGCGGTGGCCGGCCGGGGAGGTGGCTGGATGGCCGGCGGCAATGAGATAAAGGGGCTCCAGGTTCGGGCAATCCCCACCCTTGGCTGGAGGTAGGAGATGAATGGATGCCATCCAAATCGCTTCAAGATCCGTGCAAATAGTGAAAATCATGATAGTATAGTTTGGATATATTATTTGTATTTCTGTCACAGTTTTACCTCTTAATGTTTGTATTTATTAAAAATACCTAGAGCCCTCTACAGAAAAAGTAGTGAACATGAAAGTTGTAGCCCTTTGAGTCTACTTTATTTTAGAATTGATTTCACCCAATTTGGATAACTTTGCTGACCTCAGCACTCAGTTTGGTGGAAGGTGTCCTTAGGCTAGGTCAGACACCATTTTGGTTGCCCACATCAAACCAGACCTCCAAATGACTTAAACTTTTATGTAGGGGTCATTCTTACCTACACCTATGACATATCCAAAAATGGTAATTTTTGGATAACATTTTTCTATAGTTTTTGTTAAAATTTAATAATCATATCTTAGAGTAATTAAGGGGTCTAATGACCTCCAAATCCCCCAAAATTTTGGTGGGAGGTCCTTAGGGACCTAGGGAAGCTCTGTATAAAGTTTCATTTAATTTGGAGATGTTTTGGGTGGGTAATTACCCAATCCTAGGTTAGCCCATTAAGGGGCAAATAGGTCAAAAGTGCACTTAGTGATTTTAGTTGACCAAACTCCCTCACCAGAGGCTGAAACTTGGTCCACTGGTTTGTAATGGGCTTTAACACTCCCTTATGGTGTATGGAGTGGTTTGGGGTGAGTATGCCCTAGGACCCAAGTCCAAACCCCTAGGTTGGACTTTGGGGGCTTGTGAAGGGCATGGGGTCAAATGACCTTGAATGGAAGTGATTTTTGGTGGAGAGGAGACTAGTGAGGTTAGAACCCCCCCCCCCCCCCCCTGACCAAAGTCTTGGAAGATTTGGAGAGGGTTACCCTCCCTTAAACCCTAACCCTAGTTTAGGACACCTCCTTTGTTAAGGTAAAATAGGTCACCAAAACTTGCCTAAAGGCCAGGAAACTTGGGTAGTGTACTTCTTGGGTTTAGGGAAGTCTCTGGGAAGTAATATTGAGAGCCTTGGAATTCAATACATGATAGTTCCTTCATATCTCACAAAAATAGGCTTTTGGGTATTTTAATTAATTTGATTTCTCTGGTTGATTAATGGATATGAAATTTTGGCAGAGAGCTTTTTAGATTCTTATACATATGCTTGAATTTTGCTGGAATTATTAACTGATTATTTTAAGTACTTCATTCACAAGCCATTGATTTTCTAAAGATAGTCAAATAATTATTATGGGATGTTCCCTCACTGAAATCTGGTGTAACTTAGGCAAATGAGTTTTTATGACCTCTTACATCTCTGGTAATTATTGTAGAATTTTTGGATCTATAATCATAAGGGTTGATTCACAAGGCTTGCAATTTGTAGAATTTATAAATGATTTTTAAATAATATTTTTAGGCCTTGTAAAATTATAATTTTTGGTCAGTGAACATTTATGGACATTGTAGAGCCCTGGTAATTTTCTTATAATTTTATGATGAATGAATGTAGTACCTCATGCTCAAAATCACTCATGGCTTTAATTTCTGGATAATTAAATAAATATTAAATTATTTAGGAAAAATTTGGAAGTGCTGGATTTAAATTATAAAAGTCATGATAGGCCCTTAGTAATTATCTTAGGGTGTTTGGATGAGAAATTGATGCACTTCCTATCATACTTGTTGTTAGCTCAAGTTGGTCTGCATATAGTGAAATCATAGAAATTGTAATACCATGGTCATAGGGCGACAAATCATGTGTAAATGCCGTGGCAAGATGATTCGGAGGTTATCAATGAAATTGGGTATGGGATAGTGGTTAGGTTAACTAAGGATGGGTGGAGCTCGGGTTCGACGGAACATCGTCTTTCCTGGGAGCGGGTGAAGGAGTTAAAACACATTAGGGTTAGAACTAGAGTAACATTAAGGGTTTGGGAACGGGGTATTAACCAACAATAATAAGTGCCTTGCGAAAGGGAACTTCGGGCCGTAATGCACCGTCTTGGTTCCTAGTGCCCCTTGAGAGCCCTTCACGGGGTATGCCGGGGGCAGTCCTGGGCTAACGTAAATCTTAAAACAAACGGAAGAGTAATTAGCCTAATAGGGATTCACATTGCACACACTCATTAGTTAGGGTTGGTAATGGTTAAGTCGTCCCGAGGTGTTCAAGGGGACGCCGTCCCGTGGTGCTCTAAGGGATGAAGTCTGGGGATGAGCCGGACGGTTTAGTCCGGGGAAGTTGGTCTCGGATGTGGTTTATACGGACGGTTTAGTCCGGGAGTTTGACACTTTAAAATTGTTATATATTAAACGGATGCATGTGCATAAAAATAGGAAAGATTAAGGTGGTGGGTTTTCGATATCGGGGAGTTCGATTGCACCGACACCGATATCGTTGACTCGGCAAGGTGACTAGCACTTAGCCAAGGTTAAGTCCGGCGGACCAGTCGGCAAGAGTACGCAGGAGTCCGCCTCGTGCACCAGGCGTTGAGGGCGTACGATAGGTCAGACCAGTAGTGCTTTTACTGGTTTTGAGGTGGGCGAGGCCCAACCCACCGCTTCCGTCTGCCACTACGGGAGTATCCTGGGAGTTATCTCCAGAAAGGGGGAACTAAAGGTTTGTGTACACAAAGTTGGGTGTGTGAGTTGCACTGCTTGATCATCATACCCACCATATAGCTGCATGCCATAATCATTCATAACAACCTTGACACCTAAAGTATAAGTGGAATGGGACGCTTATACTTTAGGACTTGCAAAACGACCCCTTGGTCTATAAGCTTGTGTGGGCAAGTTTATAAATCAAAGGTTAATTTCAATATATATATATGCTGCTGTTTGATAGCCGACACCCCAACGTATAAGTGGTATGGGACACTTTATACGATGGGAGCCTTGCAAAAGATCCCTTGGCTTATGTGTACTCACATAAGTGAAGGTTTAAATTACCTTACTTATTTTCCTTCTTGTTTGACCTATTACAACACTTAAGATTTATATTGCTCCCCTGTTATAACTTGCTAGTTAGGTCCACCGTCATCTGCCTTGGAATTTATCTCCACCTTCATGTCCTCCCCTTTCTTCCTCTCCGCCCGGTGCCTTAGAGCGTGGGGGAAGGGGTGGGGGATGATAGGGCTTAGTCTTTTAGACTAACGGTTTTCGAACCATAACATTTTAGGGGATCGCGGAGCCCAGCATGGAGGAGCAGCCCAGGAGGCCGGTACGCTTGGAGATGGGACAGTCTAGTACGGGAGTCCAGACTACGGGGACTGTGAGTCCCGGCCCTTTAGTAGAGATTTAGTTTTGCTTCCGCATTGAGTGGTTTTGTAGTGAGGACTTGATGTACCGGGCATGAGCCCTTTTATTTCCAGACTATTTGTACTCTGATGATTTTCTGTGGACACTCCCTTCGTGGAGTTTTATTTTATGTGATATTCTCTTTTGGTGGACTTACTTCTCTCTTGCTTGCTACTTATTGTGATCGAAATGGCCGGCAGAATCGGCGCGTTGTAGTGGCGACCTTCCCGGGTGCGAAGGTGTCACCGCAAAGCGGCGGTTCTGGGCATAAGACCCCGGGTTTTCAAAAAAAAAAAAAAGGGGTCTTACAGCGGGTTACCCTGGCAATTTCTCGGGAAATACCTCAGGGAAATCCCGTGCTACCCGCACATCCTTCACATCTACCTTCATCTCTTTTAGTTCGAATAGTATCATGTAGACTTCATCCCCTCTCATATGAGCTTTCAAGGTCTAGATTAAGGATAACAATATTCGTGGTGCGAAATTTATACCTTGGAAGACTACATCAGTATCCCCATGTCTCAAATAAATACGCTTCTCCGCACAGTCGATTCTTGCATGGTGCCAATCCAGCCACGCCATACCCAGAATGAGGTCGAACTCTGGTATTCTCAAAATTGTGGCAGGGGTATCAAAGGTCTTTCCCCCAATGGTTATCTCTAACTCACACTTCGCGGTTGCCGTCATCTCAGATCCGTCTGGGAGGCGTACTCTTCGAGCAATACCAGTGAAATATTGCACTCCGTGTATATCTTTGATGAAGTCTTCAGACACGAATGAATGTGAGACACCAGTGTCAAATAACTTATAAGCCGGTTTCCCGCCGACCATCACGGTGCCTAAGTGTCATTAATAATACTCAAGCTAGATGTCTAGTATATCTCAAGCAACTAGAGGATATTAATGGAAGCAAAATGACTAATTCAAATCGTACCTGCAATCATCTCTTGAGGGTTCCGCTCTTGAGTCATGTCCAGGGCATACATCTGATCTCGAGCGGGTCCAGGGTTTCTTCCTCGTGGTCCTCGTCCTCGACCACGCACATACCCTCTCCCCCGCGGGGCTGCTGGAGGGTGAGCGAAAGGCGCATCTCCAAACAGTTACGGGCAGTAGCGTCGAATGTGGCCCAGTTGGTTGCATTCAAAGCACACCCGTTCCTGCCTTCCGCCGTATTGCTGAAACTATGGAGGTGGAGGTAATGCTGGCGGTTGTGGAACCGGGCGCTCCTCTCTAAAGTTCTGGGGGAAACGCCCGCCACCCCTCTGATATCCTCTTCCTCTTTTATTATCAAATCTCCTTCTATTGCTAGGGCCTACTTCCATCACGCCTTCCGCTGACCTCTTACCACTTCCTAAGTGGTCCGCTTCCAATCTCTTTGCCATATCAATAATCTTCGCCAGACTAGAGTCCGATATAAACAAAAGGGCTTGCCTTAGGGGATCTCGCAAGCCTTTGTAGAATCGTTTGGCGTACCCTCTATCATCCAGCTCATAGGAGTCGGCGAATCTAGCCAGGTGCTGAAACTCCCATTGGTACTCCGTCACCGACATGGACCCTTGCTTTAGTTGCAAAAATCTCTCTTCCAGACCATCCCGAGCGGTCGAGGGGATGAAATGCTCTAAGAAGGCTTCGGAGAATTCGCTCCAACTAATGTCCGTGTACACTCTTCCACGAAAAGTGGAGCCCATGAGGGACTTCCACCACCTTTTGGCGTGCAGCTCTAAGAGTGTCACCACAAGGGTCACCGCCATGTTGTTTGGACATCTTATTCCTGCCAACAACTCTTGTATAGTGTCGAGCCACTCTTCCGTATGCACTGCCGACTCTGTCCCAATATAAGCGGGAGGGGAGAGAGCTCGGAAAATGCTTAACCAACTAGATCCCGGACCCTGTTGTTGTACAAGTGTCTGCTGAGATTGGGACCTAAAGGCGTCCAGAATAGCTGTGAGCGTCTGCCCCAGCTCTGATTGTTGGAATTGTGTAGGTATGGACGGGGCGGGGGTGCCCCTTACTGGCTCAACATGTGCTGGGATCTACACATAAGGTGCAAACCTAGGGTTAGGTTGGCTAATCTAAGGTTAAAGATGGACAACTTAGTGTGAATTACATATGGGCACACCACTGCTTCCGCTAAGTCAGCTTGTCCCCAAACTGACCAATCAAACGGGGGTGGCACCATTGTTAAGTGACTTTCGCCTTGGAGGATCGTAGCAAGCTGATACCATTTGTAAGACCCCCCCTCCCGAAACACAAAACACGGCACGAGAGGGGTCTTATGCCCAGAACAGCCGTCTTGCGGTAGTACTAGCACTCGGGCTAGCCTTTACCACAGGACGCCTACTCTGCCGGCTACAACCAATATCAGAAAATAATTGCCAACCCAACCACAATAATATGAAAGTCAAATCCACACCAAGCATATGTCCATAATATTATTAATAAAGAAGCTACAGCAAGCTTTTAATATCAGAGTACGAGAACAAAATTGCCCCGAAGGGCTACAACAAAATCTCTCTCTCACTCACATCTGTAACCGACGGTAGCGACGATACCGTCCCTTCAGGCCCTGTCACTTTGGCCTGGCTGTCCGTCTGCATAGCCTGCTGCTCCACCTGCGGGGTTTCCTCCTAAAAAGGAAGACGTAGCAACCGTTAGTCAAAAAGACTAAGTGGTTTCACATCCGCTCCCCCGGCGACTCATCGGCACCGGGCGGAGAAAGGAACAAGTACAATAAATATATATCAATAGTACAAGCAGGTGAAGCATGTGTACATATCTTAAATAGCAATAGAAATAGTATACAAATGAACAAGGTCTTATTTTACAAATCTACAATCTACAGCAGCAAGAGAGTATATATCTAGAACAGTAAGTAACTCAACTTATATGGGTGCCCATACAAGCATATAAGTTGAGGGTCGTTCAGCAGAAAGTAACTCATCGTATAGGAGTGCCCATACAAACTTATATGATGAGGGTCTTGTGTATGTAATGAAGTGCAATGCTATGTATGCAATGCAATGATACACCCATGATCAGGCACATGCAATCGCTATGTCGACACATAGTTATAGTTCCCACTATTCGAGCAGGTAGCTAAACTCTCAGGCATCAACCGCCGTGGCCAAACGGTGACAGTAGAGCGGGCATCTCCACTACTAGGCTGTTCTCCACACTACCTGGCCTAGGCCTCCATACGCCTCAACGCTAAGAACACAACAGCAGAGCTCACATGCGTACTACGGCTCAGCGGGTTCTCTTGAGTAAATATGCACCAAGATCCTAGCCCCGAATGGCCTATGGTATGACATGGAAGGAGCCTCGGAAATGAGCACGAGGACCAAACCCAACCGTTCACTTGGCACGGAAGGAGCCTCGGGACGTGAACACCGAGGACCAAGCCTAACCGCCCAAGGTCTAACTGTCAACTCCCATCGGTGTGACGATTGGCGAGCCCGTAGACCCGCCACACTATCCTTAACCCGGGATTACGACACCGCGTGTCGACTCACACCACATGCAATTCCACAATTAGTGGCATGGGAGGAGCCTCGGAGAAAGCACGAGGACCAAGCCCAACCAGACAACAAATACGGATGGAGCCTCGGGACGTGAACACCGAGGACCAAGCCCAACCGTTCACGTGGCACGGAAGGAGCCCCGGGACATGAACACCGAGGACCAAGCCCAACCGTCCAATTTTATCCAACTCAACCTCATTCCCATTAGTGACGGTCAACGCCGCACTTGTTAACTTCCACAATGCTACCCGTAGGGAGACGACACTCTAAGCATTGGACTATCTATTCCCTTCCATCAATTTATTATTCATCAGGGCCATAATTTAATCATTTACAAATCCTTCCACATGAATTCAACATATTATAGATAATGCGCATAATGGTGATCTACCAAATATAACAAAGCCTTTCATTCACTTAGGCTTGATTCACATCTCGGCATAGGAATTCAAGTCCTCAAACATCAACCCTCACATTACCTCGGTGATTAACACAAAAGAATTCACCCAACCTCGAGATGGATTGCAACATCTATTCCATCGAATCCAAGTTCATATTGTAATCACCTAGAATTATATGTAATCTGGTCAGCAACTTTGACTGAGGATTCCCGTGGCTACAGGTATCGCCTGAAAACGTGCAACCACTCGTTGGAAAGTTAATTTCAAGGGCTACGACTTTTGTGTTTAGTCGAAAGCCCAGATCTGGTCATATCATACCAGAAATCCAACTCGAAGTCTACTGCGTACAGGATACAGATTTCCTGGGCATTAACTCCCAACCGCAGCGGATTCAAACGGACTTTCCCGTGGCTACAGGTTTCGCCTGGAAACGTGCAACCACTCGTTGGAAAGGTAATTTCAAGGGCTACGACATTTGTGTTTAGACAAAAGCCCAGATCCGACCCTTTCTTGCTTAAAAGTAGCCAAGAAGGTCGCTGCGTGTAGAACACAGATTCTGCACGCATCTTGAAGCGAAGTGAACGGCATCCGTTCATCTTCCTCCTCAAGCGATTTTCCCCAAATCGCAACCAGAAGTTCCTACACCCTTATTCTCCCTCTTGAGGCCATTTCCTCTTCACGAGACCACCCCTATCATCACTTTGAAGGGAGGAGAGGTTGAAGATGACTAAGCTTTAGAACACAAGTTATAGCATGGCCTTCCTAGAAAGCTTCATCTCACACATCAAGACTCTTTTGAGTCGATGTCTCGCCTAAGAATAGCTACAGATCTAGCACCAAGGGAGAGGGGAGGAAACTCACTTCATTTCCGGCGTTTCCTCCGTTGCCGGCCATGGATCGCGTTACCCTTCTCCGCGGCATCCTTGCCTTCGTTAGCAGTGTTCTTCCACGGACACGACAGAGCTTTTACTCCAGAATCCGGCTCCGGCGACCCGCGATATCCTCCTCTTCCGCTCCCGTTGGCTTTGCACAGTGATGGCTCGGCAAGAATGATCAGATTCGATGGCTAGGGTTTGGTTTACTCCCTTTTATATTACATATTAGGTTAAGTCCCTTCCGCCACGTGTCACTCTCTAATTGGACCGCCCAAATTAGGTTTCATTTGAAGTGACCGGTCCACGGATCATTCAACACGAATCCCGGAGTCCGGTTCGGTCCGCCTGTACAAGCCGGTGAATCTGTCTGGGCGCAGAAAATGTACAAGTCAACTTCGGCAGGAATCGGCCAATGATTCCCGTCGATCGGCGAGTATTAGCGGGTCATTCTCGACGAATTTGTCGAGTATCAACAATGATACTCGACGATTTTCCCCTAGCCGTTTTATCGGACATTCTGTCATTGTGTGCGTTGAGTATCAGTTGGTAATACTCGACGGTCGGTGGGTATCACCGGGTATTCTCGGCGATCGGTGAGAATCGTCAGGCATTCTTGACGATTTTTCCTTAACCTACTGCAGTTCTGAGTCCGGCGGGTATCGACCACCAATAACCGTCGAATCGGCGAGTATCAACCTCCATTCTCGACGATCGACGAGCATCAACCTCCATTCCCGTCGATTTTTACTTGGCTGAGTTCCCTCATCTCGGCTACTGGTTGGGGTATCCTTGAACCCAACCCTACACTTATTCAATGCACCTGACACCTCGCGTCAGTGCACCCCGAGCCCGAGTTGAGTATCTTGACTCAGAACCAGTGCGAGGGGCCTAGCGCGAATTGGGACGTTACAGTAGGTGTATGCTCTAGACTTGACACACCCCGGAAACCCGGAGCAGGTTATCGCAGGTATGTCAGTACTGTTAAATTTTTCTCTCCCTTCCTAGGAACTATTTTTCTAGACATAGCCTTGTTAGAAACTAAGAGAAGACAACTATAACTAGAATACTATGACAGTTAATTACCTCAGGCATAGTTTTTATCGGCGGAAAGACCACTCACACGCTCTTCGACACCGATGCTTCGCACTCGTTTGTGTCGGAATATTTTGTGAAAGGACTGGCATGCGTGGATCAGTTCACCGGAAAGGTAATGAGGGTGCGCATACCTGATGGATCAGAGCTAATGACCTCTGCTCATTGCAATATGGAGACGAAGATCGGCGGTAAGGAATTTGAGGCACCAGTGAAGATCCTGAGGATGCCAGATTACGATCTGATCCTGGGCATGACATGGATGTACTTGAACCAGTCCCAGATTGACTGCGTGGCAAATAGGATCACCGTGAGGCACGAGGACTTTTTAATTGTTATCGAAGTTATTATACCAGAACCCCACATATTATTATCACCTGTGCAGGCCATCAAGGCCCTTCTGTAGGGGGGGGGAAGTTTATCAGGTTCTTTTTGAGGTGGTCGTGGCCAAGGACTCCATTTCAGATAATCCAGTAGTGCGAGACTTTGCTGATTTTTTTTATGGAGAAGCTACAAGGGCTACCCCCGCACCGAGAGAGGGACTTCAAGATTAAGCTCATACCGGGGGCTAAACCAGTATCCAGAACTCCCTATCGAATGGCCCCGAAGGAGTTGGTGTAATTTCGAAGCCAGCTTCAGGAGTGAGTGGAGGTCGGGTTCGTCCGGCCTAGCTCTTCACCATGGGGAGCTCCGGTGTTATTCGTCAAGAAGAAGGACAGGACTTTTTGACTGTGTATAGATTACCGGGCCTTGAATAGGTTGACAATCTGAAATACTTATCCCTTGCCAAAGATAAATGAGCTATTTTACCAGCTGGAGGGAGCCCATTTATTCTCTAAGGCTGATCTGAGATCGGGGTACTACCAGCTTCGCATTCGGGAGGAGGACATCCCGAAGACGGCCTTCAGCAGCAGATATGGATTGTATGTGTTTACCGTGATGCCTTTCGGGCTCACGAATCCACCCTCCGCATTCATGACCTTGATGAACCGGGTGTTCGAAGAGTATCTGGATGTCTTCGTTATTATATTCATTGACGACATCTTTATCTATTCGAGGTCGGAGGAGGAGAACGCGAGGCATCTAGCCTTGACTTTGGAGAAGCTCCGAGAGCATAAGATGTATGCTAAGTATAACAAATGTTAGTTCTGGCTAAAGGAGGTGGCCTTTTTGGGCCATATCATCAGTGGAGCGGGTTTGGAAGTAGATCCGGCGAAGGTTCAGGCAGTACGGGATTGGCCACCACTAAAGACGGCCTTAGATGTTCGAAGTTTCTTAGGACTTGCCGGTTATTACCGGAAGTTCATAAATGGGTTCTCTCAGATTGCCCTCCCTCTTACGTCTCTGACGAAGAAGGAGTCTCCTTTTCTTTGGACGCAACGATACGAATCTTCTTTTCATGAGCTAAAGGATCATCTTACCTCATCTCCCATCCTTGCTCTTCCTTCAGGGAAGGAATGATTTCAGGTGTACACAGATGCTTCCTATTAGGGGATGGGCGCCGTTCTGATGCAGAACGCGCACATAATAGCCTACGCCTCCCATCAGCTGAAGCAGCATGAGTAGAACTACCCCGTACATGACTTAGAGATGGGGGTAGTTGTTTTTTCTCTTAAGATCTGGCGGAACTACCTCTACGGAGTTCACTGCGACATCTTCTCAGACCACAATAACTTGAAATACGTAGACACACAGAAGGAGTTAAACATCAGGCAGAGATGCTGGGTGGAGTTTCTGTTGAACTACCAGTATACCATGCACTACTATCCGGGGAAGGAAAATGTGGTCGCAGGTGCCTTGAGCCGGAGAGCGAGTACGTTAGGAGTAGGCCCGAAGCTGATGGACATGGAGTTGGTTAAATCATTCGAGGAGATTCAGATATCACTGGTGTCCGAGGATGACCCGGAGTTATACATGGAGTACCTGGGATCGATGTATACCACTGATGATATTCGGGACCGCATCAGAGATGGGCAGAAGCTGGATGTAAGGGCTGAGCCGATATTCAGAGCCTTGGAGGAAGGCACGATAGGAGATTAATCTTTGAGGGATGGTCTCTTGTGTTTCAGAGGCAGGGTCTACATACCGGCAGGAGGCCAAATCCGGGAGGACATTATGACGGAAGCTCACTCCAGCCGATACTCTGTGCACCCGAGAATCACCAAGATGGTAAGAGATTTGAAGAGGATGATGTACTGGTCAGGTATGAAGAAGGACATTACGTACTGTGTGATGCATTGCGAGGCCTGCCAACTCGTAAAGGCATAGTGTAGGAATCCGGCTGGCTTACTACAGCCACTTCCTGTGCCGGAGTGGAAATTTGAGGATATAGCCATGGATTTCATACATGGGCTACCTCGATCCCGTGCAGGAAATGACTCGATCTGGGTGATAGTGGACAGGCTAACGAAGGTTGCCAGATTCATTCCAGTGGCGAAAGATACCCCATTGTGTGTATTAGTACAGAGGTTCATTGAGCAGTTTGTGCGTTATCATGGGGTGCCAAAGACTATCATTTCGGATCGGGATGGGCGGTTTACATCCAGGGAGTGGAGGTCAGTTCAGGCCCATCTGGCTTTTCAGGTTACATTCAGCACTGCTTTTCACCCTTAGACAGACGGACCACACCAACCATACACTAAAAGATCTTTTGCGTCTGTGTATTTTTGACCACGGCGAGCCTTGGGAGAGATTACTGCCACTGGTCGTGTTTTCGTATAACAATGCCCATCAGTCCAGTATAGGCATGGCTCCATACGAGGTATTGTATAGATGGAGGTGCAGGACCCCGCTATTATGGGTTCAGGATGAGGATCTGCAGACACTAGGCTCAGAGTTTGTGGGGGATACGGATGCTCAGATTAGATTGATCCGGGATAGTTGTTGGAAGCCCAGAGTAGGCATGCAAAATATTATGATGCGAGGCATCGTCAGGTCGAGTTCCAGGTGGGATACCGAGTTTTCTTGAAGATACGGTCGATGCACGGAGTCTCGCTTGTTTGCGGGTAGAAGAAGCTCAGTCCGAGATATATGGGGCCTTACAGGATCTTGGAGCGGATCGGCCCCTTGGCTTATAGACTGGAGCTACCACCGGAGTTAGCGGGATTGCATGACATCCTCCACAACTCCTCACTACGGAGAGCTCTGCTACGCCATGAGCAGCTGATTTCCACATAAGACGGCCTGGTGGCCTTGGATCGACTAGTCAACTTGGACCCGATCAGGATCGATGACATGGTAGTGCGGGTCTTGCGACATAAGAAGGTTCCGTTAGTCAAGGTTATGTGGAGCAATCATGGGCAGGAGGAGCATACATGGGAGCCACAGGACATAATGCAGTAAAAATATCTGGAACTCTTCGAGTCAGGTATACCTTAAACAGTAGGGATGTTATAATTTCTTCTATTCCAGTAGAAACCCCCGTAGGCTTAACCTTAATTTTGGGGATGAAATTTTTATTTTAGTGTATTGGGATTTGTAATATCCCATTTCCGACCAGACCCCTAGGAGATATTTTTGCCATGAATAAGTCATGAAAAAACCCTAGGAAGCCCAAGGAGGCCAAGTGACTCGGGCTCAAGGTGAAAATCATCTTCGTCTGCAAATAGTAGGTCAGAAATTTTACAAAAACATGATTTGGGCTTAGGCATTGAGTGCATCGAGTGCACTCAATGCTAATGGTTGGCTGGCGTTGAGTGCGTCGAGTGCACTCAACTCCATAAGCATAATGGCGTTGAGTGCACTGACTACACTCAACACCATCTTTCAGGATGGATGGCGTTTAGTGCGTCGAGTGCACTCAACGCCATAAGCATAACGACATTGAGTGCACTGACTGCACTCAACATCATCCTGTGTATACTGGATGGCGTTTAGTGAGCTGAGCTCACTCAACGCCGTAGTCTGGATGGCATTGAGTGAGCTGAGCTCACTCAATGCCGTAGTCTGGATTGCGTTGAGTGAGCTGAGATCACTCAAGGCCGTAGGCGGGATGGCGTTGAGCTCACTCAACACCGTATGCTGGATGGCGTTGAGTGAGCTGAGCTCACTCAACGCAATTTTACTTAGAATTTTTTCGACAGTTTTGGCTTGGCTGCTGGTTCAGTTGAACCGGGCCGTTTCGAGATGTGGGCAAGGAGGTTTTAATTATATAGTTCTTTTATTAAGACCTAATTAAGTCTTATTTTAAAATGTAGACCGGTCAAATGGAGTTAGGCCACGTGGCCGGCGGCTATGAACATGCAGAAAGCTTCAGCCATGGATGAGAACCGACTTTCATGGCCAATGATGGCACTTGATGTCGTGGCTCCCTTCCCCTCCTCTTTAATGATTGGATTCAACTCCTCTATGGAAGAGGAGGAGTTTCTAGTCGTTACTTGGCTATATTAAGCCAGGTTTACCCCACACCCTCCATGGCCGAGCTGAGCTTTCAATGGCATTAATGGCCATTAAAGTTTTGGCCTCTCCCCTCCTAAACTAAGCCTTTAAACACCATCAGTGGCCCAAGAGGAACATTTCCCATCCTTTACCTGAAGATTTTGAGCCCTCCCACCGTGCTATTGCAGAAGTCAAGCGGCGCCACTATCGAAAATTGCTTTTCGTCGATCTGCACGCCTCTAGCCCGCGAACAAGGTCCTCCCCTCCTCTCTCTCTACGGATAGATCATAGCTTTCCTTAGGATTAAAAATCGGGCTCAACTGATCCCGATCGAGAAGAGCTTCTCTTTCTGGCTTTTTCCAGCAAGAACATAGCACTCAGGTTTGCCAGAATGCACCTCTTCTGCGGCCGTACCGCCGCCCGGCGATGGCAACCACCTCAACGGAGGTGGTGGTGGCAGTGGCCGGCCAGGGAGGAGGCTGGATGGTCGGCGGCCATGTCTAGAATGAGCTCTAGGTTGGGCTAATCCCATCCCATGGCTGGAGCTTGAAGATGAGCAACAGCCCTTAAATGCTGCTTCAAGATTCGTGCAAGAATTCTATTCTATTTATTGTTTTTTCTGTGATTATAATTGTAGTGTATAGATTTAATTTTTTAAAAATACTTAGACCCCTCTACAGAAAAGGTGATCAACATAGAAACTGTACCCCTTGATGTTTAGTTTAATTTAAAATTTATTTCACTCAATTTGGAGTCCTGGTTAGACCACGTCACTCATTTTGGTAAGGTCTATCCATAGGGCTTTCCTGAGATTGATTTTGATGCCCACATCAATCCATACATTCAACTAACTTGAAATATGGGGTTTGGGCAATTATTAGCCATACCTAGGACATATCCAAAAATCAGAATTTTTGGAGAATATTTTTCCATAGTTTTTAGAAAAATTAAATAATTCTTATATAAATTAATTAGGTGGCCTAATGACTTCCAAACCTTCCCAGATTTTGGTGAGTGGTCCATGGGTTCATCATGAGGCCTTGTATAATTTTTCATCTCATTTGGAGATGTTTTAGATTTGAAATGAACAAACCTAAGCTTTGCCCTATTAAGGGGTTTTTAGGTCAAAAGTTCACTTTGTGATTTGGGTGGTCAAATTACCTCAATAGAGGCTGAGATTTTGGCCAATGACTAGACATGATTTCTAGCACCCCCCCTATGGAAGATGGTGTGGATTGGGGTAAATTTTCCCTAGGATATAAGGCCAAACCCTAAGGATGGTTCTTGGTGGTTTGTGAAGGGCAGGTGGTCAAATGACCTTGATATGATTTGAAACATGGTGGAGAGGATTATACGGTAACTAGAATCCTCTGGAAGAAATCTAAATGGATTTTAAAGTGAATAAGTCTCTCAAAACCCTAACTCTAGTTTAGGGCACAAATCTTGTAGTGATAGAAAAACTTATTAAAACTCACTGAACTGTGGTGAAACTTGGGTAGTGTAGTTATAAAGTTAGTATAAACCCCTGAAAATTTAATTGAGAATTTTGGAACATTATTTTTGTACTTATTTTACAAGTATGAAAAAGGGCAATTTTGGTAAATTATTTATTCAGAGCTCATTTATTGCTATAAATTTATGAAACCTTGTCAAGATATTTTTAGGGTGTAAATTGTCATACTGGATTTTTTGTATAATTTTTGGAAGCTTAAATGCATTACTTGCCCCTTTAATTTATGATTTATAAAATATACCAAAATTAAGGAATAATGATTTAAACCTTGTAAAAATTATATGAGATTTTGATTTGCAATTAATTTGTTGTTTAGTATTTGTCATAATTTTGTGCAGCCTTTTACATACCTAAAAAGTGTACTTCATGTTCAAAATCTCCATATTATAGTTTTGGAAGAAAATAATTAACTATAGGTTAAATTAGGAAAATTATGAATCTCTGATTTTAGACTAAGTAGGACATGATAGATCTCCAGTAAATTTTATAGGAATTTTTGAAAACAATTTGGTTTACCTCCCTTTGTGCATCTCATATAGCTTAGAATGGTCTGCGTTTAGTCGAAACTGCATAAGTTATATTAAGGTGCAAAATGATCTTGGGGATTTGAGTATTAGCAAGATGACTAGGAATGAATAAGAATGTACCCTCAGGCTTCAAGACAGGGATAGGGTGGTAGGTTATCTAGTCATAAAAGGTGCTCGGGATCGACGAAAGATCGTCCTCCCCGGTAGGAGTGGAAGAGTCTTAATACACGAGGGTTAGATCTGAAGTAATTTAAAGGTGATCGGGTAATGGGTATTAACCAATAAAAGTAAGTGCCTTGCGAAAGGGAACGATGGGCTTCAGCTACCATCATTGTTCCTAGTGCCCTTTGGGAGCCCTTCACGAGGTATGCCGAGGGAAGTTCTGGGCTAACGTAAACCGTAGGAATATTAAACTAAAATAGCAACAAGTATAACTAGAGTTTCACATTCACACACCCTGGTAGTTAGGGAGGTTTAGTAGGATGGTTTAATTGTCTTTCAGTTGGTAGCTTCTGAAGGTAGATGCACGGACTGGACAGTCCGGGGAGCCGAGGGCTCGAGGGTTTAAATACAGAAAAAGGTGGTGGGTCTTTGGTATTTGACTGTCGTTTACACCGACGTCGGTATGTAGACTCGGCGATGTGGGACACTTAACCAAAGAAAGTCTGGTGGATACAACCAACACTAGTACGCAGATACTCTAGGTTGTATTCTTCTAGGGGCGTACGGAAGGGCTAGGCCCGGTAGTGTTGATACCCGCCTAGGAGTGGGGGGCCCGACCCACTGTCTCCTTTTGCCACTACAGAGGTTCCTTGGAGTGAAGCTAGCTTCTCGAATAGGGGGAACTAAAGGTCTGTGCGCATAGAGTCGTCTGCGTGAGTTGCACTTGCATGAATCATGGTATAACATATCACTACACTCATATTTGCATATAACTGACACCCCAACGTATAAATCGGTATTAGACTTTTTATACGATGGGAGTCTTGTAGAAGACCCCTTAACTTATAAGTTTGTATGAGCATTCATATGAGTTAAGGTTGTATATTTAATTTCTACTTGTCCTCTCATTTATATATTGATTTACTACATGTTTACCTTACTGCTTACTATTTTAGAACTGCTAGATGTACCTTTCATACTTAACTGCTTATACAATATATATTGACTGTTAGACTAGTTCCGCTGTCACCCGCCTTGCTTATTCTCCACCATTGTAGCTTCCCTTTCCTCCTCTCCGCTAGGTGCCATGGAGCCATGGGGGTAGGGGTAGGGGATAATAGGATTTAGTCTTTATGACTAATGGTTTTCGAACCAAAACATTACAGGAGCTCCGGATGGGAGACAGGGACCAGCAGTCCAGGGACCAGCACCAGCGGAGTACGGTGTGCATGGAGGTGGGCCAGTCTCATTCTGGAGCACCTGTGACCAGCTCCGTGAGTGTTTAGTACTATCTTATAGCTTCCGCGAGTGATATGTAGTGAGGATCTGATGTACTGGGCTTAAGCCCGTTTTTATTTAATCTGTACATGTCTTTTGCAGTACTCTATCTTCTTTCTATATATTGATGGACTTACTGTGATCTTCTTTCATATATGATAATGTGGAAATGTTATATTTACTTCTCTCTCTATTGTGATCGAAAAAGGCCGGCAGAATTGGCGTTTTATAGTGGCAGCCTTCCCGAGTTTCAGGGCCTCTGCAAAGTGGCAATTCTGAGCATAAGACCCTGGTGGTTTAAATGGAAAAAAATGGGGTCTTACAGCTGAGTCAACGTACCGACGCCTGTGTGAATGATTGTCAAATACCGAAGACCCACCACCTTATTCTGTATTCAAACCCTCGAGCCCCAGGCTCCCTAGACAATCCCATCCGTGCATCTACCTTCCGAAGCTATCGTCCGGATGACAATCAAACCAATCCAATTCAACCTCCCTCGCTACCGGGGTGTGTAAATGTGAAACCCTAGTTATACTAGTTGCTCTTTTAGATTATTATTCCAATGGTTTACGTTATCCCAGGACTGCCCCCAGTATACCTCGTGAAGGGCTCTCAAAGGGCACTAGGAACTATGATGGTAGCTAAAGCCAATCGTTCCCTTTCGCAAGGCACTTATTGTTATTAGTTAATACCCAAATTCCCAATCCCTCTTGTGTTATATTGGTTCTAACCCTAGTGTATTTGACACTTTCTCTCTTACGGGGTAGACGATGTTTCGTTATCCCCGAGCACCTCTAAACTCTAGCAAAATTTCTCACTCCTCATCATGACTCCTCAAATCACTTATCAGCCCATCACACTAATATCCCATCTCCTTAGTTCACTTCTGCACCCTAATATGATTCCTGCAGTTTTTACTGAACGCAGACCATCCTAAGTTATATGATGTATATAATGTGAAGTACTCAAAATATTTATCCAAAAGATTGGCCATGGGAAATTTTAAACATGAGCTACATGATTTTCTCAAGTAATGGCCACCCAAAAATCATGACCACTAAATAACTGAGTGATAACAATAAATACTAATTTCCATAATTTTACAAAAAATATTTAGCCTCTAATAAATTTATCCAACATAATTCCATTAATCATATTTAAGGAAGGAAGTACTAAAATTATTCATCAAAAAATTGTAGAAAAATTACTAAACCTTAATATTGTACAGAAAGAGCCATTGCAGAAAAATCATAATCTTCTTGGCTTACTAGACACCAAAATAATTTCAACTAAATTTTCATGGGAAACAATACTTAGTGAAGCAACCCCTATAAATATACTTCCAAAAATGCCATAAAAATTCAAAGAGCTTCATAATATATTAAAAGATCCTCTGACTAAATTTTATCAACTTCCAATAGGCGGTTACTTCATGATAAATTCCTAAGTGAATAATACAACCTGCTAAATTGTGAATGAGGTGTCCAAAATAATAATCCTAAATTCATAATAAAATTTCCAGAGCTTAGTTATAACCCTAAAACATGATTGACACAATTTAATTCAAATCCAAAGTTAGAGCGTTACATAATTAATTCTTCAAGAGAATCTATGATTGTGCACTTTTATAAAAGAACTTATTTGAAAGCTTAACCAAGTACTATGTAACATGATTCAAAGTTTAATATGACTATAAACATAACTCTTACCATCCTCTTGTGGAAATTCAAGATAATTTGACCCCTCAGTTATTCCTTAAGGTGTAAAGGCCTAATTTAATACAAAGTGGATTAAGTGTTGTGCCTAAGTACAAATACTCCCAAACTCCTCCTTAGGGAATATTTCCACCCTAGAACCACATGGACTAAACCCTAAGTCCATATAAGAACATTTCATCCTATGTCCATCACAAACCCCCATAGTTCAATCCTTAATGTGTGAGCTAGGGTCCTAGGGAAAACCCACCCCAATTTATCTCAAATTCTATGAGAGGGTGTTTTCACTGACCATGGGGCTCTGGACACAATCCCAACCCATTTGGGTGAGAATTGGCCCCACCATGCCCCAAAAATCCCTTTCCCTAATTTTCCCTTAAAAGGCCAAACTTTGGCCTCACCAAAACCTATTCATATCAAAGCCAATTGGGCTGAAACTTTTACCAGGTTTAAATAATAACCCTAGAAATCAGCCACCAAAATTTTGGAGACATTTGAGGTCATTTGACCCTCTAATTAAATCATACATGGATTATTAAATTTTTACAAAAACTATAGAAAATTTATATCCAAAAATTCTCATTTTTAGATTTATTGTGGGTATAGATAAGAATGTCTCCCATCCCAAATTTCAAGTCATTTAGATGGATGGATTGATGGGGGCACTCAAATCATTCTCTGTTCAACCCTATGTATAGATCTCACCAAAATGAGTGTTGTGGTCTTGCCAGGACTCCAAATTTGTTCACATCAATTTTAAAATATAGTAGACTCATAGTTCTACAATTTTCTTGTTAATAGTTTTTCCTGATCTAGCCTCTAAGTATTTTTAATATTTAATTTAAAACCACCCTGTAAACAGGAAAGAAATTAAAATAATATGAATTAATAATTTAACCCAACACAAATCTTAAAGCAAATCTATCGTCTACTGGTCATATTCTTTCTCTAGTCAAGGGATGAGAATAGCTCGACCTGGAGCGCGTTCAAGACGTTGTCGTCAACCATCCAGCCTCCTCCCTGGCTGGCCACCACCACCACCTCCATTGTGGTGGTGGCCATCGTCGGGCGGTGGCGCGACCTCCAAAGAGGCGAAATCCGGCGAACCCAACAAGTTTTTCTTTGCAGAAATAACTAGGAAGATCATCTCTTCCCGATCGGGCTCAGTTGAGCCCGATTCTTAATCCTAAGGAAAGCTATGATCTACCCGTAGAGAGAGAGGAGGGGAGAACCTTTTTCGCGGGCTGGAGGCGTGCAGATCGACGGAAAGCCATTAATGGTGAAGGTGTCGCCGACGGTCTTCAACAGCACGGAGAACTCCCTCGTCTCCTTCAGACAAAGTGTGGAAACGAGTGCTTGAGGTCTAGGGAAGCTTATAAATTAATAAAATGGGGGAGGGGAGGGGTCTAACCGATGGTGGCCATTAATGTAATTTTCGGCCATGGTGGTGGGAGGATGAATGTGGCTCAATCCAACCAAGTAACAGCTTGAAACTCCTTCACTTCCCTAGAGGAGTTGAATCCAACCATAAAAGAGGAGGGGAAGGGGCCAAGGCATATAGTGCCATTATTTGCCACGAAAGCCGGTGCTCGGCCATGGCTGAAGCCTTCTTAATTTTCATAACCGTCGGCCACGTGACCTACCTCCATTTGACCGGTCAATATTTTTTTTAAATAAGAATTAATTAGGTGTTAATATAGAAATGGCTAATTTTAAGACATCCTGGCCCGCTTCCCGAAACGGTCAGGTTCAGCTAGACCAGCAAACATGCTAAAACAACAAGAAATATTCTAAGTAAAATGTCGTTGAGTGAGCCCAGCTCACTCAACGCCATTCAGCCTACGGCGTTGAGTGAGCTCAGCTCACTCAACGCCATCCATCCAGCTCAACTCACTCAACGCCATAAACCCTAAACAAGATGGTGTTGAGTGCAGTCAGTGCACTCAACGCTGTTCAGCTTATGGCGTTGAGTGCACTCGACACACTCAATGCCATCCAGCCTAAGAACGATGGCATTGAGTGCAGTCAGTGCACTCAACGTCGTTCAGCTTATGGAGTTGAGTGCACTCGATGCACTCAATGCCATCATGCCTTTGAACGATTGCATTTAGTACAGTCAGTGCACTCAACGCCGTTCAGCTTATGGCGTGGAGTGCACTCGATGCACTCGACGCCATCCAGCCTTTGGGCGATGGCGTTGAGTGCAGTCAGTGCACTCGACGCCATTCAGCTTATAGCGTTGAGTGCACTTGATGCACTGAATGCCATCCAACCTTTAGCGTTGAGTGCACTCGATGCACTCAATGCCCGAGCCCAAATCCTATTTTAAGTAAATTTCTGACCTACTATTTGCAGACCAAGGTGATTTTCACCTTGATCCCGGGTCACTTGGCCTCCTTGGGATTCCTAGGGTTTTGTCATGACTTGGACATAACAAAACCTCCCCTAGGGGTTTGGTCGTAAATGGGAAGTTACACAATCTATTCCTGTTCCCCCTACTCCTCTGGTGGCTCAAGTTTTTTTGCCACCATAGATGAACTTTATCTCGCATTTCCAGCTATTAGGACCTTCTACCTACGATGGTAGAGTGGATTTCATGGCTTTGGACGACTGGATTATAGCGATCGAGGAGATGTTCTCATACTCAAGGATTTCTACTAATTAGAGAGTTATGGTCGTTGTTTGCCAGCTGAAGGGTCTGGTAAAGAGCTGATGTTTAAGAGAAAAGGAGAACTTGATGGACAGATGTTCATGGGAAGCCTTCAAGGAGTTATTGCTGAGGAAGTTCCTGCCATCAATCGAGCAAGACCGCCGGATGAATAATTTTCTACATTTGAAGCAAAGGCAACTCACAGTGAGTGAGTATGAAGTGGAGTTCAGTAAATTGAGCCAGTTTACCCCGGATCTGGTATCCTCAGAATCTAGTAGGGTAAAGTGTTTTCTGGGTAGTCTTAGGAATGACATCCAGCAACTAGCCAATGCATATGGATCTGAAAGTTATACTGAAGTAGTAGAAGTCGCTCTAAAGGTCGAAGAAATCAATAATGCGAAGAATCGAGGCTGGCAGATGAGGAAGTTTAAGAGGAATTCTGATGAGGGTAAGAAATCTAAGTAATCTAGTTTTGCTTCGAAGAAAAGGATCATGGAGGAGTGCAATTTCTGTGGCCGAGTGGGCCATCCGTTCGAGAAATGTTTTAAGAGATTGGGAGCTCAAAAGAAAGAGCAGGTGCATGCGATTAAGAGTTGTGCTGCATGGAGACCGGGCGGTCTAGCGGATTAGAGACCGCGCGATCTGGCGATTTGTCTCTAGCGACTTGGTAGCTGGACTATTGCTAGTTGGTGTCCGGGCGATCTGACGGTTTGTCTCAGGCGACTTGGAGATCGGGCGGTTTGGCGGCCTCCTATATCGGCTTGTTCTCTCTTTCTGGTGGTTGTCGGGCTGTTAGCCTATTCGTCTAACCATGCGGCCTGTTCGGCTTATTTCTGTTAAAAATGTTATTATTTAGTCCCACATTACTTATATGTAATCTCTCCCATCTCCTCCATTCTATAAAATGGAGGTCATATCTTTGTAATAATCATCTTTTTGGATAATAAAAATTTCTGTTATTCCAATTTTCGATTTCTTCTTGTCTGTTCGCACATGGTATCAAAGGACTCGATCTTTTCCACCTTATTCAGTGCCTTCTTCTGACCACGCGGTTTACCCTTCTTCGTGCAATCTGTTCGCGCGGCTTCTCTTCTCTCCTTCTCTTTGTCGCTGCCCTTTGTGTGCGCGACTTCTCTTTTCTTCTATCCGCGACCTATTTTCGCGGATTGCTCTGCTTCTGTTCTCCCCGCAAATTCCTTCCAGTTCGCGCAGTGCTCTCTATCTCATGTTCGCGCGGCCTTCTCTCTAGTCATGCGACTTCTTTTCCACTGCTTTGCTCTGCTTCTTGGTCGTAGCATTCCTTGTTGTTAGTGTGTTGTCACCATGACCATTGCAGAATCTTTTCTTTGTCCGTTGCGGCCTTCCTAGCCGCACGACCTGCTTGTTATTCACACGGCTTGTTGCTTCTTCTCGCGCGGCTTCTTGCCTGTTCTTTGTCCACTGCGGACTTCCTAGCCGCTCTTCTTGCTCTCTGTTTGCGCGGCTTGTTGCTTCTTCTTGTGGAGTTTTTTGTTGCTTCCCTACATAGCTCTTTCCACTACCTTAACCACCACCACTACTCTGGTGGCCAATTCGCCTTGTTCTCCTACTCCGTCCATGAATCTTGGCACCATCTCCAAACTCATCGGTCCCAACTACCCGGATTGGAGTGTCTCCTTCACCTTCCTTCTTCACTCACAACGTAAACACCACTATCCCACTTATGACCCTCCTTCGCTCACTTTCGCTGAGTTTGATTATTGGGATGCTAGCGACGCGCTTGTGCGCAATTGGATAACTAACAGCCTTTTGGATGAATGTCTTCCCATCATCCGTCATGATGAGACCATCAAGACGGCTTGGCTTTATCTTGCTGCTCTATACTCGAACGGGGCTCAGATGTCCCGCATCTATACTTTATATGCGAACCTCTTTGTCTGTCCTTCCATGTCTCATGCTGCCGCTTATCAACAAGTTCAGGCTCTCGGGGCTGAGATTCTTCAGAATTGCCCCTTCTTCGCTAATTTGGCTGAGCAGCACAAACACTTCCAGTAACATCTTGTTGTATGCTATCTCTACAATGTCCAGAGTCCTATGACATGATCCGCCAACAAATTTTGGGCAAGGCGGACTCTCCTACCTTGGATGCCACTGCTGCACGCATTGCCGCTGTTACCTCTCTACTTTAGCATCCCCTTCTGTCCCTCCTTCACCATCGGACAGCTATGCTCACCAAACTCAACAGAGTGGCTCTAGTCGCAGTAATCACCAGCCTGGCGGGCATGGCCCTTCCTGCTTCCTCTGCTCTCACTAGGGCCGCACTGGGAATACTATGGAACGCTGCTGGATGAAACATCTGCATCTTCACCCCTCTGGTGACTCTTCTACCTCCTCCCCGAAGCCATCTACCTCCGTGGTCACGTCATCAGGTAGTGCCCACGTGGTTACTCAAGGTAAATGGCTGATAGAATCTCGTGCGACTAATCACATGATGGGCAATCCTCGGTGCTTTTCTCTTATAGAAACACATGATCGGTTGCCCCCGGTTCTCGCTGCTGACGGATCTCCATCCCTGGTCCATGGAATGGGAGTGGTTCATGTCACTCCGTCTCTTCGTTTGGAGGATACTCTAAATGTACCAAAGTTTCCGTGCAATTTATTATTAGTTACCTCTTTATGCAAACAACTCCAGTGCTCTGTTACATTCACTCCAACTTCTTTTTCTTTTCAGGATCCGAGCTCCTAACGGACGATTACTACTGTGACTGAGAGCGGTGACCTCTACTTCCTCGACAATATTTCTGCTCTGTCCGACTACTCCTCCTCTATAGATCTTCTACAGTGGCACCTCCGTCTTGGTCATCCTCCTCCACAACTTCTTTGTAAGCTTCTGCCCCACCTCCTTCTGCACAGTTCTCCTCTCAACTGTGATGCCTGTCAACTTGGCAGGCATCACTGTTCCTCCTTCCCGCCAAAGCAAGGTCGTGGCTCTACCCGTTCGTTCGATATCATTCACTCAAATATCTGGGGTCCTGCTCCTACCCTCACCATTGGTCTGGGTAGTTCTGATTTTGTAACCTTTATTGATGACTTTTCTAGATGTACTTGGGTGTATCTCTTATGAGATTGCTCTGAATTATTCAATGTATGGACATCTTTTTATCAGTTAATTCAAAATCAGTTTGGTGTTTCAATTAAAGTCTTTAGCTCTGATAACGCTAAAGAGTATATTAGTCAAGCTTTTTCATCTTTCTATATACAACATGGGATTATCCATCAAACTAGTTGTGTCTATACCTCGCAACAAAATGGAGTGGTGGAACGCAAAAACCGTCACCTCCCTGATGTCGCTCGCACTCTGATGACATAGATGCATGTACCTCGCTACTTTTGGGGTTATGAGGTTCTCATTTCATGCTATCTCATCAATCGGATTCCCTCTACGGTTCTTAAAGGAAAAACCTCATTCTCCATTCTCTATCCAAACAAGGAACCTTTTCCTCTCCCTCTATGTATCTTTGGGTACACAGCTTTTGTACATGCTCCCTCCGCCACCCATGACAAACTCTCCCCTCGCTCCACCAAATGTATCCTTCTGGCATACTATACCACCCATAAGGGTTATTGTTGTTTTGACCCCTTTCTCCACAAGCAGTTTGTCTCCGCTGACATTACTTTCTTCGAGAATGCTCCCTATTTCTCTGACAACTCCTCTCCTCTTCCTGAAGCTTCTTATTAACCTATTGTTCCCTCCAACCCATAGACCCCTACCAAGGTTTTTCCACCTCCACTATCTCCATTGTCTCCTCCTCCCTCCTCCCCTCTGCTATGTCCCTCTTTTATATCGTCGTCACTCTCTACTCCCGGGCCAGCTCTCTCCGCCATAAATGCTCCGGATACTGAGGAACCTGCTGACCTAGATCTTCCCATTGCTCTTCGTAAAGGGGTTTGGGTATGTACCCAGCACTCCCTTTCTTATATGGTTTACTATGATCGTCTTACCCCTTCTCATAAGGCTTTTGCACTGGCTATCTCTGTCACTGCCACCCACCGTTCCTACCAGGAGGCCCTTACTGTTCCTTATTGGAAGGCTACAATGGATGATGAAATTAATACTCTCACTTAATGGGGTACGTGGACCCTTGTTCCTCCTCCCTTCGTCATAGATGTTGTTTGTTGTCGCTGGGTCTTTGTGGTGAATTTCATTCCAGACGGCAGTGTGGATCATCACAAGGCCCGCCTTGTTTCCAAAGGGTTTACCCAAACTTATGGTGTTGGCTATTTTGACACCTTCTCTCCAGTTGCTCGTCTCAACAGTATCAGGGTCCTCCTCTCTATAGTTGTCAACAGGGATTGGCTCATATCCCAACTAGATGTCAAGAATGCCTTTCTATATGGAGATCTTCAGGAGGATGTCTACATAGAGCAACCTCCAGGGTTTGTGTCTCAGGGGGTGACACAAATATACAGGCTAAAGAAGGCTATCTATGACCTAAAGCAAAGCCTGCGGGCTTGGTTTGAGAAGGTTAGCACGATTGTGGCAGACGTGGTCTTTACAAGAAGTTCTGTGGATCACTATTTGTTCATTCGCAAAACCTCCATGGGTCTTGTAGTTCTTGTAGTTTATGTAGATTATATTCTTCTCACTAGAGATGACCAGGCTGGGATAACCTTGACAAAGATGCATCTTCGCCAACACCTGGTCATAAAGGATATGGGCTCTCCAAAATACTTTCTAGGGATAGATATATCTCGGAAGCCCAATTCATTAGTCCTCACCCAACACAAGTATGCTCTTGAGTTGCTAAAAGAGGTAGGGTTGACTGGGGCTAAACCTGCCTGATGCCCCATGGCGCCTGGAGAAGATAAAACCTGGACGGATGAATCTCCTCCTCTTTCAAATGTTACGAGGTATAAATGTCTGGTTGGTAAACTCATATATCTTACGGTGACGAGACCCAATATCTCCTATGTTGTAGGCAAGGTTAGCCAATTTATACAAGCTCCAAGGGAGTGCCATCTACAGTGTGCCCTTAGGATATTGGAGTATGTTAAATCAGTGCCAGGAAAAGGACTTCTCTTTTAGAAGAATGGTCATTTGAGGGTTGAAGCGTACTCAGATTCGAGCTATGTTGATGACAAAGGAGACCGCAATTAAACATCAGGCTTTTGCACCTTTGTAGGGGGAAACCTTGTGAGCTGGAAGAGTAAGAAATAGTCTGTCATCTCCAGGTCCAATATAGAAGCAGAATATCAAAGTATGTTGTTGATACAAAGATTCGCAACGGCGGAGAGAGAGGGTTAGAGAGAAGAGAAGAGAAAGTGGATGTGGTGGTTGAGAATATTCTCCGATTCTATATCCGATAAAGGCAAGCGTACCTTATCGGTTATAGTATAGGATACTAAAGATTAGAATCAAGGTCGTATTTCCCTGGGGCGTAATGATTACTTCTACTCAGAGGTGTTTGCTAATATTTTATCAAATGATATTTATATTAAATGTTAAACCAAAAACAGGAATTAAAGTAGTAAAATAAAAAGAAAACTAAACTACTTGCAGGATAAAAAGAGTTAGAGCTAATAATAAAGAGGCGCACTCGATTCTAGAATTACCTCAGCAAGAGACGATTAAAAAGACGATAAATAAACCTAAGCTTAATAGGGTAAAGGTCCTTGACCGTGGAGGTTCCTAAAGCTTGAACACGCTTCTCTCGAAGTCGTGCCCAACTGAGTTTAGGAAGGTCCGACCGACTCTCGTCTAAATCGGAGGCCAAAAGCTCGCTTTATGCGGTGAACCCCTCTATTGGATTTTACTCCAATCCGGGAGATTTGGACGTCTGCCTCTCTCGAGTGGTGCGTACAACTCCCTTTACTCTTGAATGCTCACTTCGTTCTATCAGCCTCTCGGCTAGCCTAGAATGAAAGCAAAGGTGGAGAGTATATATCGATAATATACCTCCAACCCATGAAAAATCAAGAGTAATTCAAGGCCTAGAACCTAAAACGAAAAGGTTAATTAAAACATCATAACTTAATCGCTCGAACCTCGGATCATCAAGATCGAGTACAAGGAGGATTAGTTAATCATGGTGAAGTGCAAGAGGGGGGATGAGTAATAAATCATAAGAATACAGGAATAAGAAAAGAGCACTTTTATTAATGAAAAAGAGAGCTACAACTATGAAATGGAAATTACAGGTGCATCAAAGTAAAACCTATTCTAGCCCTACAACAAGCTACTAGAAGAAATGCGAGAGCTAAAAGAAAAACACTAAGCTAGGTTAAGAAAATAATTACAAAATAAGAGAGGGAGAGGGAGAGAGAGAGAAAAAAATACAAGGAAAACATGGGGCAGCACCTCCGCCTCTCCACCAAAAGTTTCTGAAATGGAAGGGGATGGACTGGTATTTATAGACTTTTCGCACGGGTTGGTCACGGCCGACGACATGCCCGGAGAGGGCGTGTCAGGGGGCGTGACCGATACAGAGTTGACCTCGGGAGCTGAATTCTGGCGGGAACGATGATTGCTTCGGTACGATGGTGGTCATGCCCTAGGTCACGCCCGTGACAGGGGGGCGTGACAGGCATGTCAAGTCAAAGTCAGCAGTCGCAGGTCCATCAGACGTCGAAATGGGGGCAGTAACGCCCCAAGTCACGCCCGTGACATAGGGCGTGACATTACTGTTACATGCAGTGGTGGAGAATGCATTGAATGTGGCGGCAGACTTCAGGCAGAGGGCGACACGCCCCGCGTCACGCCCGAGGACACGCCCGGGGAGGGCGTGTCAGTGGGGCGTGACACGGGATTTTTGGCGAGAAACTCTCTCTTACGGCTGGGTTCCTTGGGAACAGGTGACACGCCCTAGGTCACACCCGGGGAGGGCGTGACAGGGGGGCATGACAGGTCATTTTTGGCCGCAAACTTGTTGAAACCTTCAAAAACAGAAAATAAACATTAGTTATAATATTTACATAAAAAGTGACATAAAATTACCTAAAGGGAGAGATTTAAAACGAAAATAATATATTTTTACCCTAATAAATTAAGCTAAAATATGCATCATCAAATTCCCCCATACTTATTATTTTGCTTATTCTCAAGCAAAGACTACGAGTTAGAGAAAATAAAGAGGATTAATTGAAAAGTTTAAAAATGCTATAAACGAGTAAGACGGGAATCTAGAGGTAGAGAAATTTTTGAAAAAGAACTGAAAAGTCCTACTTTAACTTAGCACAGAATTTTATAAATTTTTCTAAATATAAAAACAAATCATCCCAAATTTTTACAGAATTAAAACTTAATAAAGTAACGAGTAAAAAGCGCATTGAGTCACTACTAAAGTCTAAGAGACAAATTAAAACCATAGTCAATCAAGACAAAATTCAATATTTCTATCAAAAATACTTACACAATCTAGTTTCTCGCTACTATACTAAAAAGTAAACGTAGAAAGCATGAATCATTAGGGCTTTAATTAGGCGTATAGTTAAGCTTAGGTTTTTAAGGGTGCGATATTCAAAAAGATAAACTCGAAGGATATTTGCACACTTAAAACAAAAAGAAAATGAGCTTTGCCAAAATAAAACTAGCCAAAATAAATACTTTTCTTTTCTTTTCTTTTACTTTTTTTTTCAATTATTTTCATCATTTTTTTTCATTTTTTTACACTTAAAACTTTTCACTTTTGTAGCAAAAGATAACACAAAGATTTTCCACTAATTTTTTTCAAAAAGATGCACATTAGCAATTAAAGCTCAAAAATAATTTTAAAGTGTGCATGTAGGTAGGCTATTTGGCCGTGGTGAAATAAAAAGTGGGGCTAAAAAAAGGAAAGGAAAAGGCACAAAAATGGCTAGCAATGGTTATTATTAGGCGAGGTGCAAAGGCTCTAACGTTACAAAAGAAATGCCTAAATCATTTTCATGCTTCCTAAATCTACTCAAAGTAAAGCTTTGAAATTTCAAAAGAGGATAAGCACAAAAAAATAAAAAATAGAGAATTTGCTTTCATGAAAATAATGATAATAAGCGTCTAGACCGGTTTGTGTCTACTACACTTAATAATAATTAACGTTTAAAAAGATTTTAATAATGAAAAATAAGGGATGATGGGTTTTATAAAAATAAAAGAAATAAACGAAAGGCTAAGGAAAAGTAAAGAAAAATTCAAAAAAATTTCAAAAATAGCATACTACCATAAATAGGAACACTGCATGAGTCAACATACTACTCGCTAAACATATTTAAACAGAAAGTTAATCAAATTTATTCTAACTAAGCAAGTAGACATGAGCTTGAAAAAAAAACAATAAAAAGCAAAGTAACGGGGTACTAATTGATTTGGCAAAAATTAACTCAATTTAATTTGGGAATTTTTTTCAAAAATGTTTATATTATTTTTTTTGGATTTTTCAAAAATATTATATATACAATTTTTTTTGATTTTTCTAAAATTTTTATAAATAATTTTTTTGATTTTTCAAAAGTAAAATATTAAGGGAACACTTCCCCATACTTAAAGTTAAACATTGTCCCCAATGTTTAAAGTTATGTATAAAAAGAGTGAGAAGAGAGAGAAAAGAGAAAAAAAAGAAATGCAGAGAGAGGGAGAAGATGCTTCCATAACGCTTGATGCCCAGACGTTGGAAAATACGTCCCCAAAACTTGAGCTTAAGATCTGCTTCAGTCCAATTTGCGAGGCGATAAGCTGCACAAACACGCGGGAGCTTATTCCTGCACAAAACAAAAAATAAAAAAAACTGAAAAACAAAAAATAAAATGATAAGCAAGGGGTGCCTCCCAAATGCGCTCTTTGTTTAAAATGTCGTTGAGCTCGACGTTTTTTTGTTAGCAAAATGGAAAATAAAAAGAGAAATGTAATGGCAGCTCGTGCAATACGCGTTTCGGCGCGAGTGCCAAAACATTTCTTAAGAAAATAAAAATATTTTTTTGTATTTTTATATTTTTTTAAATAAAATAACAAAGAAGAAGATTTAGAAAAAGAAAAAAAACTAGAGAAAGAAACTAAACTATTAGAAGGGGGAGAAGAAGAAGTAGAAACTAAACTAGAAGGAAGAATAAAACTAGAAAAGAAAACAGAATTTTCGCAAGGAGGGGGAAGAGAAGAAAAAGAGGAAGGCGACAGCGGTTGATCACAGGGAAATGGTTGGAAAGAAATATCTGGTTGATCCACCTGAATATCAATCATTTCGATAGATTGGGAGCAAACCGGGATATCCGAAAAATCAATCTCTTCAGAAGATCGAACACAAGAAAGTTCGTCTTCCTCGAAAACTTGAAAAAAAATCGGAATATCGGGGGAAATTTCCTCCTCGAGAGGTCGAAGGAACAATGGAATTTCTGAATAATCGTCTTCCGCAAGTGATTGAAGGCACTGCAGAATATCCGAAGATTCATCATTCGAAAGATAAATAGGAGGAGGAGGGGAAGAAAAAGATGTTGCCTCAGTAGCCAAAGCATCAAAAATCACTTTGAAGTGAGCATTGATGCGTGCATCAAATGCTACACCATCAAAAATGACTTCATTTTCGCTAGAATCAAAAATGGGAGGCGCGCAAACTTGTGGAGAAAAAGCGGAAAAATCTTGAGATGGAATGGATTGATGATCACCTTGGCCCCAAGAATGATCAGGGTGTTGTCATCCTGAGTAGTTCAAAGTAGGGCTAGGATCAAAATGTCCATTCAAGAAATTTCCAGAAGAATTAAAATCAGAAAAATTCGGAGGAGAAGGGTAGGAAGGCATTTGAAAACCATCGTAACCCCATGAAAAAAAATTCGCGGACGGATCAATTTGGCCAAATTGATTCGATCCGGAAGGGATAAAATCATGGGTGGATGAAGGATATCTTACCCAACACTCCTCGCGAGAGTGACCAAACTCTCCACAATTAAAACAAAGATTAACCATTTAAAAAAAAGTAAATCGACCGCGAAGGAGGGGCGAGAGAAAAAAAACAAAACAAAACAAACAAAACGATAAAATTAATAGCTATCCTTTTTTCAAAATATAAAAACATTCCCCGGCAATGCCGCCAAAAACTTGATACAAAGATTCGCAACGGCGGAGAGAGAGGGTTAGAGAGAAGAGAAGAGAAAGTGGATGTGGTGGTTGAGAATATTCTCCAATTCTATATCCGATAAAGGCAAGCGTACCTTATCAGTTATAGTATAGGATACTAAAGATTAGTATCAAGGTCGTATTTCCCTGGGGCGTAATGATTACTTCTACTCATAGGTGTTCGCTATTATTTTATCAAAAGATATTTATATTAAATGTTAAACTAAAAACAGGAATTAAAGTACTAAAATAAAAAGAAAACTAAACTACTTGCAGGATAAAAAGAGTTAGAGCTAATAATAAAGAGGCGCACTCGATTCTAGAATTACCTCAGCAAGAGACGATTAAAAAGACGATAAATAAACCTAAGCTTAATAGGGTTAAGGTCCTTGACCGTGGAGGTTCCTAAAGCTTGAACAGGTTACTCTCGAAGTCGTGCCCAACTGAGTTTAGGAAGGTCCGACCTACTCTCGTCTAAATCGGAGGGCTAAAGCTCGCTTTACGCAGTGAACCCCTCTATTGGATTTTACTCCAATCCATGAGATTTGGACGTCTGCCTCTCTCGAGGGGTGCGTACAACTACCTTTACTCTTGAATGCTCACTTCATTCTATCGGCCTCTCGGCTAGCCCAGAATGAAAGCAAAGGTGGAGAGTATATATCGATAATATACCTCCAACCCATGAAAAATCAAGAGTAATTCAAGGCCTAGAACCTAAAAAGAAAAGGTTAATTAAAATATCATAACTTAATCGCTCGAACCTCGGATCATCAAGATTGAGTACAAGGTGGATTAGTTAATCATGGTGAAGTGCAAGAGGGGGGATGAGTAATAAAGCATAAGAATACAGGAATAAGAAAAGAGCACTTTTATTAATGAAAAAGAGAGCTACAACTATGAAATGGAAATTACAGGTGCATCAAAGTAAAACCTATTCTAGCCCTACAACAAGCTACTAGAAGAAATGCGAGAGCTAAAAGCAAAACACTAAGCTAGGTTAAGAAAATAATTATAAAATAAGAGAGAGAGGGAGAGAGAGGGAGAAAAAAAGATAAGGAAAACATGGGGCAGCACCTCCCCCTCTCCACCAAAAGTTTCTGAAATGGAAGGGGATGGCCGGGTATTTATAGACTTTTCCCACGGGTTGGTCACGCCCGGCGACACGCCTGGAGAGGGCGTGTCAGGGGCCGTGACAGGCGTCAAGTCGAAGTCAGCAGTCACAGGTCCATCAGACATCGAAATGGGGGCAGTCACGCCCCAAGTCATGCCCGTGGCATAGGGCGTGACAGTACTATTGCGTGTAGCAGTGGAGAATGCATTGAATGTGGCGGCAGACTTCGGGCAAAGGGAGACACGCCCCGCATCACGCCCGAGGACATGCCCGGGGAGGGCGTGTCAGTGGGGCGTGACACGGGAATTTTGGCGGGAAACTCTCTCTTGCGACTGGGTTCCTTGGGAACAGGTGACACGCCCTAGGTCACGCCCGGGGAGGGCGTGATAGGGGGGGCGTGGCAGGTCATTTTTGGCTGCAAACTTGTTGAAACCTGCAAAAACAGAAAATAAACATTAGTTATAATATTTACATAAAAAGTGACATAAAATTACCTAAAGGGAGAGATTTAAAACGAAAATAATATATTTTTACCCTAATAAATTAAGCTAAAATATGCATCATCAGTTGTCGACCATATGTGAGTTGAAGTGGTTACGGGATCTGATGCTTGACCTAGTAGAGGTCTACAACCATCCTCTACCTATGTTTTGTGATAACAAGGACGTTATATACATCTCCAAAAATTCGGTCTTCCATGAGAGAACAAAACACATTGAAGTTGACTGCCACTTTATTCGGGAAGAGATTTTAAAGGAACAAATCTGTACTCTGTTCGTCACATCTGATAAAACGTTGGCTGATATTTTCACCAAGCTGGTGTCTGCCACCTCTCTTCACATATGCAACAAGCTGGGCATGATCGATATATATGCTCCAGCTTGAGGGGGAGTGTTATTGTATGGAGACCGGGCGATCGGGAGGTCTGGCTCTGGAGGATTAGAGACCGCACGGTCTAGCGGTTTGTCTCCAGTGGCTTTGTAGCTGGACTGTTACTGGTTGGTGTCCGGGCGATCTGACGGTTTGTATCAGGCAACATGGAGACTGGGCGATATGGCGTCTCCTATGGCGGCTTGTTCTCTCCTTCTAGTGGTTGTCAGGCGGTTAGCCTATTCGTCTAACCGCGTGGCCTGTTCGGCTTGTTTCTGTTAAAAAATGTAATTATTTAGTCCGCATTTCTTACATGTAATCTCTCCCATCTCCTCCATTCTATAAAAGGGAGGCCATACCTTTGTAATAATCATCTTTTTGGATAATAAAAATTTATGTTATTCCAATTTTCGGTTTCTTCTTGTCTGTTCGCACAAGAGTGCTCACAAAGGGGAACTAGTTTGTGCTTTGTGCAAATGGAAGGGGCACGATGCTGCCCATTGTTGGGGTAAGGATAGAGTCTGCTTTCAGTGCGGACAGAAAGGACATTTCAAATCGAAGTGCCCGCAATCTCACCACACGCTGTAGCTAGTTCCACATCAGGCTTTATCGCCACCGTAGCATTTAGACATAGGGAAGGGCAAGCTAAACGTGGTGACCATGGAGGAAGCACAGACGTCCACCCAGGTTATTTTAGGTTAGATCCTTAGCTAGTTTGTTTTTAGCTCGTAGTTGTAGTTTTGATGTTGCTCGGTTAGTGATGAATGCGATCTTATAGGGAAGTTTAAGGTAAAGAACCGCTGAGCGCACGTTCTTTTTGATTCCGATGCTACACACTCGTCTGTGGTTAGGAACTTTGTAGAGGGCCATCATTTGACTGTCGATCATGTTGGTGATGCGTTTCATGTCAAGTTTCCCTTTTGCGATTCGGTGATGTCGGACCAAGGTATCCTGGGTTTTTCCGATTCTTTTAGGTGATTTCTTAGTTGTTGTTGATTTGTTGGTGATAGACCAAGAGGACTTTGATATGATCTTGGTCATGGATTGGTTGTCCTGGTATGATGTGGTTACCCAATGCAAGGTCAAGCATTTGGACTTTAAGATGGACGGCGGTCATCCTAGGAGCATTTATGGTTATCCGTGCTAAGATTCGCTGATTATTTCTACAGTATGTGCTCGGAAGCTTTTAGATTCTGGTTGTTTTGCTTACTTAGTTTCCCTATTCAGAACCGTTAATCATTTGCCGCATATCGAGGAGATTTCGATGGTGCATGAGTTTGCGGATGTTTTCCCTGATAGCCTTCCTGGTCTTCCACTTGAGAGCGATATTGAGTTCGTTATAGATCTTGAGCCAGGTACTCATCCTATTATATGGGCACCATACCATATGGCCCCTCGTGAGCTGGATGAGTTGCGTACCTAGCTGGATGAGTTATTATAGAATGGATTAATTAGACAAAGTTCTTCACTGTGGGGTGCTCCCGTGTTGTTTGTGAATAAAAAGGATTGGTCCATGAGGCTGTGCATAGATTATTGGGAATTAAATAAGGTAACTATCAAGAACAGGTATCCCTTGCCACAAATAGATGACTTATATGATCAGTTACGTGGTAGTACAGTGCTTTCGAAGATTGACCTTCGTTTAGGCTACCATTAGTTGAGGATTCGTGAGATGGATATTCCACAGACCGTTTTTTGTTCTCGGCATTTATATTTTGAGTTCTTGGTGATGTCCTTTGGTTTATCCAACGTACCCTCTGCCTTCATGGACATGATGAACAGAGTGTTCAAGGATTTTCTGGACCGTTTTGTGGTTGTATTTATAGATGATGTTTTGTTTTATTTCCTGAGTGCTGAGGAGCATGACCAGCACTTGGGGTTAGTTCTGTCTGCTTTGAGGGAGCATAAGTTGTTTGCCAAGTTAAGCAAGTGTGAGTTTTGGCTTCCTCAAGTTTCCTTCTTTCGTCATGTAGTTAATCAGGACGGAATTTCTGTTGACCTAGAGAAGATTTATGTCGTAATGGATTGGAACAGATCTACCACACCCAAAGAGATAAGGAGTTTCCTAAGGTTGACAGGGTATTTTAGAAGGTTTGTGGAAGGTTTCTCAACGTTGTCTGCACCGCTTACTAAGCTTACGCAGAAGAATGTTGTGTTTGTCTAGAGAGATAAGTACGAGGAAGCTTTTCAGGAGTTGAAAAAGAGATTATGTACTACTCCAGTTTTGACTTTGCCTACCGAAGGATTGGAATATGTAGTTTATTTGGATGCATCACATCTCAGACTAGGTTGCGTATTGATGCAAGAAAGCGAAGTGATTGCATATGGGTCGAGGCAGTTAAAGATTCATGAAAGAAACTATCCTACTCATGATTTAGAGTTTGCTACAGTAATTTATGCCTTGAAGTTATGTAGACATCTATTGTATCGCGCATTGTGCAAAATTTACACTGATCATAAGAGTTTGAAGTACATCTTTACTCAGAAGGAGTTGAATTTGAGCCAGTGAAGATGGTTAGAATATATCCCGGGATAATGATGTTGAGATCCAATACCATATGAGCAAATCTAATGTGGTATTCGGAGCCCTGAATAGGAAGACCGCGCAAATCTTTGGACTTTCTATGGAATCCCTGGAGGAGGAATTTTGGTTAATGGATATATCGGTGGGGAGTAGTGAAATGCCAAGTACTTTGGAAGTGTTAGAGCCTTCTTGGATTACACTTACAAGGTTGCATCAAAAGGACGATCCTGATTTGCAGCACCTCCGTAATAGAACTGAGAAAGGGGAGTTACCATACTTTTCAATCGACGATGAGGGTAATTTGAGCTACCGCGGTAGATATTTTATCCCTGCTGTTGAGGATATTTGAGTTAAATTGTGCAATGAGGTGGATGGTTCTAGTGTTGCCTACCACTCTGGTTCTACTAAGATGTATAAAGATCTGAAACAGATCATTTGGTGGTATGGTGTGAAAGGTGATATAGCCAAGTTTGTGTCTGAATGCATCACCTGCAAGCGGGTTAAGGCTTATCATAGGAGGCCTGGTGGCAATTTGACACCTTCGAAAATTCCAAGTTGGAAGTGGGAGAAAATTTCTATGGACTTCATTACTGGTTTACCGAGATCTCCTAAAGGGCATGATTCTATATGGGTTATAGTGGATAGACTAACGAAATGTGCTCACTTCATGCCACTCAAGATTGATTACTCCAAGAAGAAGATAACAGAGTTATACTTAGATGATGTTATCATGTTACATGGAGTACCTGTTAGTATTGTGTCGGATCGAGACTCCAGATTTACGTCTTGTTTTTTGAAAAGCTTACATGAAGGGTTGGGTACCGATATGAGGTATTCCACCGCTTATCATCCGCAGACAAATGGTCAAATAGAAAGATTTAATCAGATTTTGAAAGACATGATAGGGTGTTACACCTTGGACCATGGAGGAGCATGGGACGAGCATTTGAGGCTGATGGAATTTGCTTATAATAACAGTTATCAAGGGAGCTTGCAGATGACCCCATTTAAGGCCTTGTATGGGAGACGTTGCAGAACTCCCTGGTTTTGGGCTGAGGTTAGCGAAAGACTGTTGTTGGGTCCGGAAGACTTGGAAGAAATGGACATTTCTGTGAAGCATATTATAGAAAAACATTGTATAACTCAGGAGCGTTATGAAAAGAATGCTAATCGGCAAAGGACATATTTGGAATTTGATGTATGGGACATGGTGTTTCTTAAAGTTTCCCTGATGTCTGGTGTCAAGAGGTTTGGTAAAAACCATAAGTTAGATCTTAGGTATGTGTGACCCTTCAAGATTATTGAACGTATTGGAATGTTAGCTTATAGGCTGGATTTTCCTGCAAGTTTTCCTGGGGTGCACGATGTGTTTCGCATAAGCCAGTTACAGAATTACGTGCTTAGCGACCAGCAGGTTCTTGATTCTGTGCCCCAGTTGGAGCCTAACCTTTCTTTTGTCGAGATGCATGCACGTATTCTGGATACTCAAGATCGAGTGTTGCGAAGGAAGACCATACCAATGGTAAAAGTTTTGTAGCAGAACCAAGACGTGGAAAGCGCGACTTAGGAGTTGGAGTCAGCTATGAGGCAGGCTCATCCTCATCTGTTCTCCTAGTTTCCTTCAGTTTGTATTTTCATTCTATAATCTTTGATTATTTTCTTTACATGGTGGAATCTTTTATGTGTAATGTTTCGGGACGAAACTTTCTTTTAGGTGGGGTGGTTATAACGCCCCTGATATTTTTCAAGGTTTATTTAAAATAACTTTAGTGACGTATTTTTATGTTAGGGTGTCACGTTGATGCGTAGTTTGTTGGCGTCGCTGTCAGAGCGTGGCTTTTGCTCGTTTGTATCCGAGGTTTTGGTTTGGGAGTATTAGCTCAGCTAATTTCTCTTAAGTTTTGGTTTTCCCTTGCGAGCTGGGGTTCGTTATGGAACGCGACGGAGCATTTTTGGGATATTTGATGATTTGACTTCGGGGAGTGTTTAACCGAGTTTGGTTTGTCGGATTTCGATTTTGACTTCGTAATTGGATTCGTAGCGTCGATATTTAGCTACGGTCCGATTTTCGTGGAAATCCGAGTTAGTGCGATTTTTGGTCATTTGGAGGTTTTAATTATAATAATATATTATATTATTTATCCCCTATAAATATCCTTGTGATAAGACAGAAACCCTATTCATCATCTTTCTTAAAACCATCGAACTGTATTATGGAAGAGCGAGAGCGGCGGTCCTTGCGAGCCTTCAGCCATTGATTTTAGGAGCTCAGGTGCACGAAATCGTCGTCAAGGAGTAGATCCGGTTAGCTCTCTCCAAGATCTACGTCTCTACGGTGAGTTTTCCCGTTTATTGGATTTTTAGAGATTAAGGTATGCGGTTTTGACCTTCACTCCTCTTGAAAAGTTTCGCATTTTGCTTCTTAGGTGTTTTTGCGGCGTATTAGGCGTTGATTTCGTCGAGTATTAGGCGTTGAGTTTGTCGAGTATAAGGCTTGGCGTTGAGTGTTGCTAAATTCGCCGAGTATTGAGCGTTGAGTTCGTTGAGTATAAGACTTGGCATTGAGTGAATTAGACATAGTGCTAAAAGCATTGAGTGATCTTGTGTCTAAGTCAAATTCGTCGAGTAATCTCGATGAATTCGTCGAGTAATGCTAGTTGGTATTGAGTACGATAAATGCACTCAACGTGGCATTGAGTGAGGTTCAATTGGCATTGAGTGGTTTGTGAGACTAAGTCAAAAGCGTTGAGTACGCTGAATGAAATCAACGCAACGTTGAGTGAATAAGCATTGAGTGAAGCTTTGGCGTTGAATAACTTCGAGGCTAAGTAAAAAGTGTTGAGTAGACTCAGCGCGGCGTTGAGCTGGCTCAACGTGGCGTTGAGTGAAGGTATTTTCGCTTAGTAATCTAGTTAGCATTGAGTGTACTTGATGATTTTCTGCAGACTTTGGATATTTCGCCAATTTGTCATATATCAATAGTGGGATATTTTTACTAAGTAATAATCATCAAGTGCCTGCTGTATTTGCCGAGTATATTCGACGAATCATGGACTTGGTTTTTGTGGCCGAATTGTGTCTAATTCATTGGGTTTAGCCTTAAGTCAATTTTTCGGATTTATTCCACCATTTTTTATTGGAGAAGCGTTGTGTTTTCGTTGTGGTTAGTTTGAATTTGACTATGGTGGTCGATGTTTTGGTTGTATGTTTATAGCTAGGTTGGCAGTGGATAAAGGACCACCAACTTGATGATATTTTGGTGAATTATTGCCTTCGTGGGTTTGCCCGTTGTGGGTATGTGACTGCTGGTGTGTTGTGTAGGGCCCACCACCACAGTTGCCGGTTTTTCCCCAGTTTTGGGTGTGTCATGGTATAAGACCACCTTTCCATGGACCCTTGTGAAGTTTTTGTTGTTGGTGTGTTGGGTAGGTTCCCACAACCGAAGGTGCCGGAATGGCCGTGTTTTTGTTCACCAAGTTATGGGCTAATTAATTTTTTATACTTATAGTTATTTACTTTCATGTTCATTAAAGCAAAGATCTTTATAGCACTTGGTGAAAATTCCTTACCTTTGAGCTAGTATGTTAGTCTTTTCTCACTATTCCTAGATTAGGGTTGGTAACCCTTTATCCCTTTTTGGTTTATTGCTAACCTTTTTGATCTTTGATCATCACTTGTTTTTTATTTCTTATTGGGGTGTTCTTTCTTTGAATGCCTCAGGTTTGGAGAAGTAGTCGGTTGAGTGGCCAGGGTTGGTTTTTGGTTGGTTCTCTACAGCTATTATTTCCGCACTGACTGTGAGGTAGTTATTGTTTGTTTTCTTTTCGATCAGAGATACATATCTTTTTGTGAGTTTGTATCAGGTTGCTGATGCCCACTAGATTTTTGTTTAATGTTAAGTACTTGCTAGGTGCTAAGTCTTTTTCTATAACATTGTGTGGATTTACTTGCTCTCTGGGAAGGTTTTATGTTAGGTTGTATGTTAGATATTTTAAAGTATAAAAGTATTACCTCTATTATCTCATGTATGACATCTTTTGAAGCTAAAGTCATTATATCTTATTAAACGTACAAACTAATTTCTATACTTGTACTAAATCCAGAGTCTTCCATACCATGATTTTTCCTATATGGATGTTTTTGCTCATGTAGGATGTCAAATAATATAAACAAACTATTTTCCACAACGTATAATTATATCTTTACTTGTGGGCTAGTTAATCCACTAAGCCGAGGGATACATCTATCCAATTAAACATAAACTGGATTTTCTTCATAATAACTCATGAATTTCATATAAAATATAGAGTTAGAGTCTTTCCTAAGTTTATGCAGTTATCCCATGCACGGTTTGGCATCACGACACGAGTTTTCTCTTACTCTAATATACATTTAAATTCAGAGAAAATTCGGGTGTGACATCGACTGTGAGTTAGTAGTAATTGTTTTGTTTTAGTTCAGAAATACATACATTTAGTTGGTTCGTGTCAGGTTGTTGTTGCCCACTGGTGGTTTTCTTGTAGAATGTTAAGTACTTGCTAGCAGCTAAATCTGTTTCTTTGTGAATGGTTGGTTTTACTTGCTCTCTAGGAAGGTTTTATGCTAGGATTGCATGTTAGTTACTCTTAAAGATATAAAATGTCATTTGCCTATTTCATTCATAGCATATTTCAAAACTAAAGTCGTTATATTTTAAGGAACATAAAAACTATTTCTATAATTAGACGAAATCTAGAGTCTTGCATATCATGAGTTATCCTAGTTAGATGTGTATGCTCATGTAAGATGTTAATCAAATAAAAATAAAGTATTTTTCATAGTGTATATAAATATTTTTACTCGTGTACTAGTTGATCCACTGAGCCGAGGGATACGGCCACCCAAAACTAAATCGAAATTACAGTTTTCTTCATATTAAACTTATGGATTTCATATAAAAATGTAGAGTTGGGGTCTTGCCTTACCGTCTACAGTTATCCCCTACACGATGTGACATCACGACGCGTGTTTTCTCTTACTCTGATATGTCATTTAATTGCGGAGAAATTGCAGGTTATGACAGTTGGTATCAGAGGGATAGGTTGTTTGACAATTGGTAAAACAACTATCTTTGGTTAGTTTTAGATTGTCTTGTTCCATTTCATGCACACACCTATGCGTCATGAGCGTCTTGGCTAAAGCATAAACACTACACTCATAAGCATGATTAGAAGTATACAGGGCATATTATATAGCATGGGATGTATAATATGTGTTTGTATATGGATCCTCATAGGAGGCAAAATGTGTCTGTTATGTAGTATAGGATGCTTAACAATCATCACATGAATGCACATTAGATTTTTTTCCATTTGTTATATGCGATATTATGTAGTATGGGATGCATAATATTTCATGTGTATGTCGCTCATAACATGCCTTAAGGCCTTTATTAGATTGCATAGCACAACATGCATGACATAACATAGCATTAGAACACGTGCCAAGCTGAGATTACATAATGATATATGTACACACATGGATTTAAAATAAAAGAATAAGAATTCAAGCATTCATGGTTTATGCACCTAGTCAATAGGATGACGATATATCTCCTAAGTTTAAGCATGACATCATTATGAAAAGATCCTAGGGCAAGTGTCTTTACATGTATGGTCTGAACTACGTTGTGTAGTTTTAGCGGTTAAGCAAGGTTTTGATTCATTGTTCGTTATATTCTTAGGATTTCGCCTAAGAGCGTTGTGATAAGAGCGAATCCCCAGTATGAGGGCGATTCATCTGGTGTGTAGAGTTAGGCAGTGATCGATGGACTACGGTAGAGCAATGAGGCTCTGTCTAGGTGGATGGTTGAGATGCAGTCGCAGATCCAGACGTTGTTGACTATCATTTCTGGACAGCAACCGAGGGTGTAGGACCCTTCTATAGGTCAAGCTATTCTTGTTCCTTCGCTCCTTTGGTGCATCTAGTCCTACTGCCACCAGAGATGAACTTTATCTCTTATATTCAGTGACTAGGACCTCATACCTATGATGGTAGAGCCGATTTCATGGCGTTAGACGTTTGGATTATTGCAATCGAGGCAATATTTTCATATTTAGGGATTTCTACAGACTAGCGAGTTATGTTAGCCACATATCATCTTAAGGGCCTTGCAAAGAGCTGGTGGTTAAGAGAGAAGGAGAAACTCATAGATGGATGCTCATGTGAATCCTTTAAGAAGCTATTGTTGAAGAAGTTTTTTCCGTCGGTTGAGTGAGAACCCTTGATGAATAATTTTCTGCATCTGAAGCAAAGATAACTCATGGTCAATGAGTATGAGATTCAATTCAACAAGTTGAGCTGGTTTGCCCCGAATTTAGTTTCTTATAAAGCTAGCAGAGTCAAGAGATTTCTGGGAGGTCTTAGGAGTGACATCCAGCAGCCAACTAGTGCTTTTGGATCTGAGACCTATGCTGAGGCAGTGGAAGCTGCACTTAAGGTGAAGCTATTGATAATACCAAGAATAGAGGCATGGAACTGAGGAAGGACAAGAGGAAATCAAATGATGGTAAGAATTCTTGAGAGTCTGGATCGAGTTCAAACAAAAGAAGAAATGAGGTGTGCAGTTTCTATAGTCGGCCGGGCCATCCGTTCAATAAGTGTTTTAAGAGATTGGGAGCTCAAAAGCAGCTTCAAGTGCATGCAATTCAGAGCGCTCCCAAAGGAGAGCTGGTTTGTGCTAATTGCAAGAAGAAGGGGCACGATGCTGCCCATTATTATTCTAAGAAAAGGGCTTGCTTTCAGTGTGAACAAAAAGGACATTTCAAGTTAGGGTGCCCGCATTCTCAGCCCCCGCTACAACCAGTTCCAATTCAAGCACTGCTGTCACCATAACATTTGGGTTAAGGGAAGGGCAAGATAAGGGAAGGGCAAGATAAATGTGATGACTATGGGGGAAGCGCAGACGTCCACCCAAGTGATGTCAGGTTAGATTCTAATCTAGATCTAGTTCTTAACTCTTAGCTTTAGTTTGATGTTTGTTCGTCTAGTTACGAATGCAACTTTATAAGGAAATTTGATGTAAAGAACCATTGGGCACGCATTCTTTCAATTTTTGTGCTACCCACTCGTTTGTGGCTAGGACATTTGTAGCGTGTCATTGTCTGACTCTCGGTCTAGTTGGCGATTTGTTGGGCATTAAGTTTCCTTCCGGTGATTCTGTGGTGTAAGACAAAAGTATCTGGAATTGTCCTATCCTTTTAGGAGATTTCATAGCTTTTGTTGATTTAAAGGTGTTAGACCTGGAGGAATTTGATGTGATCTTGGGCATGGACTGGTTGTCCAGATATGATGTAGTTATCCAATGAAAGGTTAAGCATTTGGACTTTAAGATGGACAACGTCCACCGAAGGAGCGTTTATGGTTTTCTGTGCTAGGATTCCCCGATTATTTCTGCGCTAAGTGCTCGAAAACATTTGAATTTCGGTTATTTTGCTTGTTTGATTTTTATTTTGGAAACCATTTTTAGTTTACCGCGCGTCGAGTATGTTCTTGTGGTGCGTTAGTTTCTTGACGTCTTCCCAAATAGTCTACCTGGTCTTTTGCCAGAGAAATATGTGGAGTTTGTTATAGATTTGGAGCCGGGTACTCGTCGTATAGCTAAGGCACCGTACCGTATGGCCTCGCGTGAGCTGGAAGAGTTGCATACCCTGCTGGATGAGTTGTTGTAGTATGGATTCATTAGGCCAAGTTCTTTGCCTTGGGGTGCTCCTGTGTTGTTTGTGAAGAATAAGGATGGATCTATGAGGCTATGCATAGATTATAAAGAGTTGAATAAGGTAACTATGATGATCAGTTATCCCTTGCCGCGAATAGATGATTTGATTAATTCCTTGCTACCATCAGGTCAGAATCCATGAGTCTGATGTTCCACAGACCGCTATATGTTCTTGCCATGGACATTTTGAGTTCTTAGTGATGTCGTTTGGATTGACGAATGCACCCTCTTCCATGGACATGATGAACAGAGTGTTCAAGGATTTTCTAGATCATTTTGTGGTTGTGTTTATTGATGATGTCCTGGTGTATTCCCGGAGTGCTGAGGAGCATGCCCAGAACTTGCGGTTAGTTCTACTTTGAGAGAGCATAAGTTATATGCCAAGCTTAGTAAGTGCAAATTTTGGTTACCTCAGGTTTCCTTTTAGGGTCATGAGATGAATAAGGACAGAATTTTCGTTGACCCAGAAAAGATAGTTGCCATAATAAATTGGAAAAGACCTATCACACTCAAAGAGATAAGAAGCATCCTAGGGTTGGCAGGATATTATAAAAGGTTTATGGAAGGATTTTCTATGTTGTCTGCGCCACTTACTTAGCATACTCAGAAGAATTTAGCGTTCGTGTGGAGCGATAAGTGCGAGGAAGCTTCTTAGGAATTGAAAAATAAATTTTGCACTGCTCCAATGTTGACATTGTCTATCGAAGGATTAGAGTATGTCATTTATGTGGATACATCACATGTTGGGCTTGGATACATTTTGATGCAAGAAGGAACGGTAATTACGTATGAGTCAAGGCAATTAAAGATACATGAAAAGAACTTCCCTACTCATGACTTAGAGTTTTTGCTAGTAATTTATGCCTTAAGGTTGTGCAGACATCTTTTGTATGGCGTGTTGTGCAAGATTTACATGGACCATAAGAGTTTGAAGTACGTCTTCACTCATAAGGAATTAAATTTGCGCCAGCATAGATAATTATAATATGTCGCGTATTATGATGTCGAGATCCAATATCATCTAGTAAAAGCTAATGTTGTAGCCGATGCCTGGAGTAAAAAGATCGTGTAGATCTTTGAACTTTCAGTGGAATCCTTGGTGGAGGAGTTTTTGTTGACAAGCATCTCAGTCGAAAGTAGCGACTCGGCAAGTATCTTGGAAGTAACAGAGCCTTCATGGATTACTCTTATAAGGCTAAATCAAAAGGACAATCCTAATTTACAGTACCTTCGTAGCAGAACCGAGAAAGGAGAATTACCAGACTTTTAAATTGATGAAGTAGGTACCTTGAAGTATCGCGGTAGATATTGAATCGCCATAGTTGAGGATATTCGAGCTAAGTTGTGTAGTGAGGCACATGGTTTTAGTATTTCCTTCCACCTTGGTTATACTAAGATGTATAGAGATTTAAAGCAGGTCGTTTAGTGGTATGTAATGAAGAATGATATAGCCAATTTTGTGGCTGAGTGCTTCACCTGCAAGCATGTTAAGGAAGATCATGGATGGCCTGGTGGCAAGCTGACACCTTTGGAGATTCCAAGTTGGAAGTGAGATAGTATTTTGATGGATTTTATTACCGGTTTGCCGATATCTCCCTGAGGACATGATTCAGTGTGACAGACTAATGAAGTGTGCTCACTTCGTGCCATTCAAGATTGATTACTCCAAGAAGAAAATAACAAAGTTATATTTGGATGAGGTCATCAGACTACATGGAGTGACTGTTAGTATTGTGTCAGACTGCGATTCTAGGTTTACATCTCATTTTTGGAAGAGTTTACAGGAAGTGTTGGATACTGACCTCAGATATTCAACCGCTTATCATCTGCAGACTAATGGTCAGACGGAGTGAGTAAATCAGATTATTGAAGATATGAAAAGAAGTTACATCTTGGACCATTGAGGAGCGTGGGACAAGCGACTAAGATTGATGTAATTCGCTTATAATAACAGTTTTCAGTAGAGCTTGTAGATTGCCATGTTTGAGGCTTTGTATGGGAGACATTGCAGGACTCTCTTATTTTTGGCCGAGGTTGGTGAAGGACCGTTGTTGGGTCCAGAATCTTTGGAAGAGATGAATACTTCTGTTACGTATATTCGAGAAAAGCTTTGAATAGCACAAGAGTGTTATGAGGAGAAAACTAATCAGAGAAGGATCGATCTGGATTTTGCACTTTGAGACATGGTGTTTCTCAAGGTTTCTCCGATGTCTGGTGTTAAGAGGTTTGGAAAGATCCATAAGTTGGATCTCAGGTTTGTGGAACCTTTCCAAGTTGTTGAACGCATCGGAGTGTCAGCTTATAGGTTGGATTTGCCCGCAAATTTTTCTGGTGTGCACGATGTGTTTCATGTGAGCTAGTTACTAAAATGTGTGCTTAGCGACTGAAATGTTCTTGATTCGGTGCCCCTGTTGCAGCCTACCCTTTCTTATGTTGAGGTGCCTGTTCGGATTTTGGATACTCAAGGTCGGGTTCTATGAAGGAAGATAATACCCACGGTAAACGTTTTGTGGGGAAACCAAGACATGGAGTGCGCGTCTTGGGATTTGGAGTCAGTTATGAGTGAGGCACATTCGCATCTGTTCACCTTGTTTGTTTTGGTAAGGTTTTCTATTTCTATAACCGTTTGTTATTTTCCTTCTGTAGTAGGATCTTTTGTACGTAACGTTTTGGGACGAAACTTTCTTTTAGGGGGAGTGGTTGTTATGCCCCTGATTTTTTCGTTGTTTATTTTAATTCTTTTAATGGCGTATTTACGGCGTCAGGGCATTACGTTGATGTGTAGTTGGAGGGTACCGTTGTCAGAACGTGGTTTTTCTGCTCATAGGTATCCGAGGTTTTGATTTGGGGTTTTTAGTTTGGCTATTTTCTTGAGAGTTATAGAAATTTCCTTCACGAGGCGGGTTTGTTTTGCAACTCGGTGGAGCCTTTTTGGGATATTTGGTGTTTTGAATTTGGGGGGGGGGGGGGGTTTACCCAAGTTTGGATTGTCAAATATTGATTTAGACTTTGTCGTTGGATTCCTAGCATCGATATTTATCTACGGTGCGAATTTTGTAGGATTTCGAGTTGGTTTGGGTTTTGGGTCGTTTGGAAATTTATTTAGTAATTAATTATAATATGATATTATATATATATATATGCGTTTCCTTCAAATCAGAAACCTATTCATCGTCACTTTCCTGAGCCATCGTATGTTTCGCGAAAGTGGAGAGGCCAGCATTGTTGCATGCTTTCGGTCGTCGATCGTGTGCGTTTGGGTGGTCTGTTTGTCCGGAGGAGTAAAGATTCGGAAAGCTCTCGCTGAGATCTACACATATGTGGTAAGTATTTCCCATTTCATGGATTTTTGGGCATTAGGGTTTGCGGTGTTGACCCTTTTTTGTCTCGTAAAGTTTCAGGAATCATTACCTAGGAGTTCTAATGGCCGATCGTTGTTGCAGAGCGCTCGGAGTGTCGATTTTTCGGAAGCTTTGAGGCAAGTGGTGATTTTTCCCTTGCTATGTTATTTCTTTAATTTCTTTCCCCTTCTTTCCCTCCTTAGAATGTAGGAGTAGTTTAGGGACTAGCCTTGGAGAATCCAATAGTATAGTGTAAACTTCGTCCAGAAAATTAGTAGAATATGATAGCATAGTCTAAGGAAAATTCGTCGTGTATGGGGAGTAAATTCGAGTGAAATTCGTCGAGTATCATTGGTCATGGCGTTGAGAGAAGGCAAAATTTGTTGAGTGTGATTTGTCAAATGGTTGGCGTCGAGTATCGTTGGTCATGACGTTGAGAGAAGGCAAATTCGTCGAGAATTCTCGATGAATTCGTCGAGTATGACTTAGACTTAGAAAGCATTGACTGATCATGCAGCTAAGTCCTTTTCGTTGAGTATATACGCTGAATCGAGTCCTATTCGTCGAGTATCGTTGGGTGTAGCCTTTTATCGCTAATTTAATTCATTGACTATCCCTTGGTTTCGTCGGGTATATTCGACGAATTTAGCTAGACTTGGAATATTTCTGACGTTTTGTCAATTCGCCCGATATAGGTCTTAGGGCAATTTTTTGGGTTTTTCTCTCCTCTTTGTCATGGGAGTATTTTAGTGTTAGGTTTAGGGTTTTATTGGAGTGTTGGTGGATAAAGGACCACCAACATGACATCGTTTCGTGAATCATTGTACTTGTTGGGTTTTTTTGTCTCTTCTTATGGACTGTTGGGTTGTGTTGGATAATGTGTCCACCACCGCACTGCCTTTTTGAGATGTTTTTTTGGTATGTAATTTCGTGTTGGACAATATGGCTGCTGACTCAGAACCGTAGTTTTTTCTAGTGTCAATGATTCACGTGTTTAGAGCTGTTAAGTCTCTTTTTTTCCTATTATTTAGTCATATGTTGTATGATTACTCTTACAGATCTTATCGAAGCATGACTTCACTTCTCACTTGGTGCAATTTATCTTACTATACTATTGAAACTCTTACTTAACTTGTTGTAACTTGACTTAAGGCTGAGGTTTATCATCCTTTCTTATAGTTGGGGTTGGTAACCCTTCTTGTTTCCCTTTGATTATTATTTACTGATGATATTGTTTACCACTTATATTTTCTTACTGAGGTGTTCTTTCTTTGAATACCTCAGGTTCGGAGCAGTAGCCGATTGAGCGGCCAGGGTTTGGTTGTCGCTTGCATTTTGTAGTGGTTGCAGTTGCCTTTACCATATAAACTAGGAGGTAGTAGTTATTGTTTAATTTTAGTTCAAACATACACACTTTTAGTTGGTTCGTGTCAGGTGGTTGACGCCCACTGGTGGTTTTCTTGTAGATTGTTAACTACTTGTTAGCAAATAAATCTATTCCTTTGTGAATTGTTGGTTTTACTTGCTCTCTGGGAAGGTTTTATGTTTGGATTGCATGTTAGTTACTCTTAAAGATATAAACTGTCATTTGCCTATTTCATTCATAGCATATTTCAAAACTAAAGTCATTATATTTTGAGGAACGTAAAAGCTATTTCTATACTTAGACTAAATATATAGTCTTGCATATCATGAGTTATCCTACTTGGATATCTATTCTTATGTAGGATGCTAATCAAATATAAATAAAGTATTTTCCGCAGCGTATATATATATATATTTTTACTCGTGGACTAGTTGATCCACTAAGTCGGGGGATACGACCACCCAAAACTTAACCTAAATTAAAATTTTCTTCATATTAAACTTATGGATTTCATATAAAAATGTCGAGTTGGGGTCTTGCCTGAGAGTCTGCAGTTATTCCCTACACAGCGTGGCATCACGACGCTTGTTTTCTCTTACTCTGATATATCGTTTAATTGTGTAGAAAATGCGGGTTGTGACAGGTAAGTTAGTTAGTAAGCCTCACTTGGCTAACTCTAAGGCCATTAACAGCATGTAAACTACAAATATGACTGCCATTGATGAATCTCAGAGTAAGCCTTGTGCATCTACTGGCAAACAAAGTTTTAGTTAGATTCTTGCTGAAAGAAACAAGAAGAAGGATGCTTCTTTCCCCTCTGAACCCGCAGCGAGTAATACCTTGCACTCTTCAAAGGCTGTTGAGAAGAGGAGATACAACATTCATGAGTGTTAGTGATGTGGTAAAGTGGGTAACTTTGCCATAGATTATTGACATAACCCTAGTGTGCCAAGGGCAAGGGTGAATATTCCAACAGCACTGTTGTCGATAGACATGTGCATTCTAAAGCTAATAAGAACCTAGGACCCAATCCATTTTGGGGTCCTAAGGTATACTAATCTGTGTTTGTTGGGTAGTCTAAGTTCCTACATAATGCAAATATGGTACTTGGACGGAGGATGTTCTAGGCATAAGCTTGGAACAAGGAGCCATCTTAAGGATCATACTCTATTGAGGAATAGACCTAATATCTACAGGTGTGAAGTTGGAGATGTATAAAATGACCATCAAGGATACTCCTACTACCCAAGAGGAAGAGGTTGTTGTGTGCATTACTGAAGAATTATAAATTACACTGGACATGAGTGAAGACCAGCAGGATCCAACCATTGAAGTTCAAGATGTCTGTAAGGTGGGATAGAGTACTTCTGCCACATCAGTAGACAAATGAGAAGAATAAAATGAAGTCTGTACTCATCAAAGAGGAAAACACATGATGTAGCTCTTCTAAGAGCAATAAGGAAGATGCACATGATCCTCAGTTGTCTGATTCTTCTATGGAAATAAGAAGAGATATGAATGCTCAAGTTTTAGCATCATCTGAAGTTGTAGTAAAGTTTGTCCAAATTAGTAGCTCTCAATCAGAGAATATTGTAGAAGAAGTTACTGAAATGGTGACTGAATGTATTATAGACAGGATCTGTGCAAATAATGAGGGGGAGACTGACAAGATAGAAGCTCCTATTAAGGGGGAGCAAGTTCAGTCAGTATGCTGGACAAACATGACTCGTAACTAGAGAATCTCCAACACAAATAGATCAGGCCAAAACCCTCCAGACTATAGTTATATCTGAAGAAGTCATAAAGGGGGAGAGGGCAATAATCAAGGGGGAGAATACTTGTAAGACCCCCTTTTAAACAACTCGTAAAAACTGGGGTCTTATGCCCAGAACCGCCGCTTTGCGGTGACACCTTCGCACCCGGGAAGGTCGTCACCACTAGGCTCCAATTATGCCGGCCTTTTTCTTTCGATCATAAATCTGTCGCGAGTAAAGTAGAAGTAGGCAGTCAACCAAAGAAAAATCACATAAAATAAAATCTTCAGGAAGGGAGTGCCTATAGAATAGTAAAAGAGTACAAAAATGAAGGGCTTAAGCCCGGTACATCAATATCCTCACTACAGATCTCTCATGCGGAAGAAAAATAAAATAACTACTAGAAGTCGGGACTCACGGTCCCAGCTTGCTGTACTCCTGAGCTAGACTGGCCTGTCTCTAATCGCATCGGTCTCCTGGGCTGCTCCTCCATGCTGGGCTCCACGATCCCCTGATATGATGTGGTTCGAAAACTGTTATTGTATAAGACTAAGCCCTATCATCCCCCACCCCTTCCCCCATGCTCCTAGGCACCGAGCAGGGAGGAAGAAAGGAAGGGACGTGAAAGTGGATAGTAAAACAAACAGGTGACAGGGGGACCTAGCTAGCAATTTATAATCATGTGGTAATAGGTAAAGTAAGAAAAGAATTTAACCTTCACTTATGTGAGTACACATAATCTAAGGGATCTTCTATAAGGCTCCAATCGTATAAAATGTCCCATACCACTTTATACGTTGGGTTGTCGGTTATCACAAGCAGTATATATATATTGAAATGACCTTAATTTATAAACTTGCCCACACAAACTTATAGACCAAGGGGTCATTTGGCAAGTCCTAATGTATAAGCGTCCCATTAAACTTATACATTAGGTGTCATAGGTTATTATGAATGATTATGATATGCATCTATATGGTGGGTTCATGTTATGTTCAAGCAGTGCAACTCACCCACCCGAGTTTGTGTACACAAACCTTTAGTTCCCCATTTCATAGCCGTTAGCTCCCAGGATACCTCCGTAGTGGCAGACTGAAGTGGTGGGTTGGGCCTCGCCCACCTCAAAACCATTAATAGCACAACCGGTCTGACCTATCGTACGCCTGAATGCTTGGTGCACTAAGCGGACTACAGCGTACTCTTGCCGACTGGACCGCCGGACTTAAGTTTGGCGAAGTGTTAAACCACACTTGCCGAGTCAATGTATTGGCGTCGGTGCAACGACTAACCCATACCGAAGACCCACCACCTTAGGTATTTCTTATGCACATGCAATATTCTCAAAATAGTTTACAACAAGTCGAGTTCCCGGACTGAACTGTCCTGGTTAACCTCAAACTGAGACGAAGCTCCCCGGACTAAACTGTCCGGCTCAAATTCAAAACCTCATCCCTTTGAACACCGCGGGATGGCGCCCCTTTGAACACCTTGGGATGACTTAACCATTTCCAAGTCTTGTCCAACTAGTGTGTGCAGTGTGAAACACTATCTACTAAATTACTCTTTCGATGTGTTCTTTAAGGTTTACGTTAGCCCAGGACTACCTCCATATTTACCCCGTGAAGGGTTCTCAATAGGCACTAGGAACTGCGATGGTATGACAGACCAAAGTTCCCTTTCGCAAGACACTTATTATTATTGGTTGATTCACTTACCTCTCCCCCTTTATCATCACATTAAACCTATACCTAGGGTAGTTTAGACCTTTCACTCTCGCGGGAACGAAGATCTTTCGTCAAACTCGCGTACCTTCTAACACACATCAACTCGATTTTCACCACTCCTTAAAACTTTCTATGGTGACTCATCTACTTTCATTCAAACAATTCAACATGACTAACTCTACACTATTCCAACTCTTATCCTAATACAACTTTTCCCCAAATTATTATTTGTAGACCAACCTATACTAAGTGATGTTCATGATAGGATGTCCTTCAAGTTTTCATCTGAATGACCTAGGTTATTACTGGAGTCCTATCATGACATAAATGATTTAATTCCAGAATATTGTATTTTCCTCAATTATTCTTCTATTTAAATAATTTCTTAAAAGAGCCAATTATAGTCAAGTTGATCATGAAGTATACATTTTAGACATGATTAATGTTTCATAAATTCATGATAATATTTCATATGTCTAAAAGTGACAATTTCCAAATTTGGCATTTTTTACAAACATTTAAGGGTCCTAAAATTATTTTAGAAGTAATTCTCATATTCCAAGATTTGTAAATCAACTACTTGAAATTATCATCCAAATAATTTGAATTAAATATATTACACTACTACAGTCCTAAAATTTCACTGGACAACTTTCATTATTTTTCACAGAATATTTAATTCTAAATAAATTCAATACAAAAATCCTGAAAGGGCATAATTGTGAATCAAGTACTATGAATATACTTCAAAAATTCATAATTAAATTCTTAACAGTAGATATCATCCTAAAATTATCAGTAGCCAAAATTCACATTTCTACAAATTAAATTATTCATTACATGATTTATTTACCAAGTATGGCCTTTACAAAATTTGTGAAGTAATCAATATATAAAATCCTTTAAAAATTATAATAAAATTAAGAGACCTCTATTTAGGTCAAAAACCTCTACTGACCAAATTTTACTAGATTCCATTTAAAACAAATGATCAAATTAAATCAAATACTAAATTGGACACTTTGATATTTAACAAAGGAACTACCATGAATATAATCTATAAAATTCCACTAAAAATATCTAGGGGTTCAACTAACCCTAAGGTTCATTCTACACCATCTTCACAATTTTTAGATGATGTTAAGTTACTGTTTTGACCTAATAGTGCTTCTACCCTAAAGCTAGGGTTTGACTTTTGAGCTACATAAATACTTCTAAATTCCCTAACATTTCAACCAGAGGCTTAAATATACATAAGCTATCTCTGTACTAAATTACAAGGTCATACAAGGGCATTTGCCCCTATGTCCTTCACAACCCCCAAAGGTCCTTCCTTAGGGTTTGAACTTTGGTCCATGGGTAAATAAACCCGAATTCATCCATCTTCCCCAAGGGGGGAGGGTACTTAGGGTAATACTAAGCCAGTGGTCCAAAAGGGCTGTGCATTCAATATTTCATTTTTGGCTATAAGCACACCAAGCCCTTTATAAGCCAACACATGAAAGGGGATTTACCCAACTTGCTGTGGTCCATATGGGCTGAAAATTTAACCATACCTTAATAATGTCCCCATGGACATGCCACCAAAAATTGGGTCCTTTTGGAGTTGAACTACTCCAAGAATCACCAAAACAAGCCTAGGGATATTTTAGTAATTTCCACCTAATTTTAATTCCAATTAATCCCATTTTTGGGCAGGGACTAATTATGCCCTAAACCAGTTACCTCCCAAAATCCCAGGTTTTTTGGGCCTCTGGATGGGCTTGGGCCTCTCTTCCAATTTCTGAATTTTTGTTATTTGCAGCCCAAGACAATTAACCTTTTCAGATCTTGCAAGTGAGATATCTCAACATGCAGAGGACTAATTTGACTAATTTTACTACCATAGGTCTAATATACCCCTAAGTGCAGGCCACCAAAAATTTGGACCTATTAGAGTTGGTATGATGCAAAAATCAACATTATTTGATTTATCAAATTCTGATTAAAACTCTAGAATTATTTTCCCCAAAAAATCCCATTTTTGGGGAGGGTCTAAGTATGCCTAATTAAGCCACATGCCCAAAATTTCAATCCAATTGGACTTAGGGTTTGTTTAGGGCACTCATTTTATTTTCTGACCTACCCTAGGACCATCCCTAGGAAAATGGCTCTATAGGGCAGTATACTTAACCATTATTGATGTGTAACATATCAAATTAAAGGTAACTCCAAGACCTACAATTCTTATGTTGAGTATATTTTATGAAAATGGCTGTAAGTGCCCTAATTATTTGCATGCAAAAGTCTATTAAAGAAGATAGAAAATAGAACTATTCATGTAATTAAAATAAATACAGGATTAATAATTTTTGTATGGCACTAATCTTAAAGCAGATGTGTGGTTGCTGTGTTTCTTCTCCAAATGTAATGGAAATCCAGCACGATATCGGGGGCTTTCACGGGAGGTTTCCCGGCGGCTACAGGCGGCGCCTCTACCAGCGATCTTCACCTCCACCCTCACGATTGTGGGGGCAAGCTTTTGCCGGCGGCTAGGGCGTCAGGAAGTGGCGGAGCCACCTCACCAGAGAGCTTCAAAAACACCATTTATGGTGAAAAACAAAAACTGGGTTCGGGCTCATTCGAGCCCGAACCCTACCCTAAACATTTCTAAGATCTAAGCATGAAGAGATTGGTGAGGGAGGACCTTCCCGACGGCCTTGTGACGTGAGGAGCGGCAAACAACCATGGCAACGGCGGCGGCGCTTATCCCTCGGGTTCACGTCTTTTAACTCTGGTTCAGCTCCAAGGCTCGGTTCTCTCTCTCTCTCTCTCTATCTGCTTCTCTCCTTGTCCTGATTGTGATGAGGCGATGGGAGTGAGTGGGGGGGATGAGGAGATGAAGTATAGGGGGCGATACACTCTAGGTGAGGGGTCGGGTTTCCTTGTTCTTATCACCATGCATGTATGGGTGGGCCCCACTCAATCCATCTCCTCCTAAATGACACCAAGGGTCGGCCAGCCCAAGGGGGCTGATGGCATGGGCCCATGTGGGCTCAATCCACTAACACTCTTAAATATATCATTTCCCTCTCCTAAATTATTCTTTATTTTGAGCTTATCTTTCTCTCTCACCTAGTCACTAAGTTGGCTAGTCAATCCTTTAGTCTATTGGCATCCCACCCATGCATAATATATTAAATGGGGGGGAATGATATCAAGGCTTGACGGTGGAGAGAGAGGCCCTTGGTCATGAATACTATTCCTCCAAATCTTCTCTCTCCTAGTCACCCAAGTTGACTTGGTCACTTTTTGGTTCTCTAAGAGTTTGTCATGACCTAGTCATGACAAAACCACTCATAGAGGTCTAGTTGGAAATGGGATGTTACGGGAACATCATTTATATGCCAAATTTAGCAAATGCAAGTTATGTCTAAAGGAGGTGGCCTTCCTCAGACACGTTATTAGTGGAGCAGGGTTTGTAGTAGATCCGGCCAAGATTATGGCAGTCCGAGATTGGCCACAGTTGAAGACAGCTACGGATGTACGGAGCTTCCTAAGACTTGCCGGCTACTACCGAAAGTTCGTAGAGGGATTTTCTAGAATTTCCCTCCCACTTACCTCTCTGACGAGGAAGGAGATATCGTTTGTCTGGACACCGCAGTGCGAGACGGCATTTCAGGAGCTGAAAGGTCGACTCACTTCGGCTCCGATACTTTTCTTCCCCTCAGGGAGAGAAGGATTTTAGGTTTATGCGTATGCCTCCTATCAAGGCATAGGAGCAGTTTTTATGCAAAAGGGACATGTGATCGCTTATGCCTCCCGCCAGCTGAAGAAACATGAGCAGAACAACCAATTTCATGATTTGGAGATGGGAGCGGTTATATTTGCATTGAAGGTCTGGCGGCACTACCTCTATGGTGTCCACTACGACATATTTTCAGATCATAAAAATCTGAAATATGTAGATACGCAGAAGGAACTAAATATCCAGCAATGCAAATGGGTTGAGTTTCTAGCGGACTATTAGTACGCGATGCACTACCATCCGGGTAAGGCAAACGTGGTGGCCGATGCACTGAGCCGGAGAGCTGCCACTTCTGGAGCAGGGCCCCAACTTATGCCCATGGAACTACTACGGAGTTTTGAAGAGATGCATATCACTTTGGTATTATATGATGACCCTGAGCTGTACGAGGAGTGCCTGACCGCTACGAGAACCACCTATGATATACATGACAGAGTCAGAGATTGGCAGAGGCGGGATGCGAGGCTAGAGCCGATTTTCTGGGCCTTGGAGGAATGCTCAGCTGGGGACTACACGATACGAGATGATCTGATATGTTTCAGAGGCCGGACTTACATACCGGATGGAGGCCATATTCGGGAGGACATCATGGCCGAGGCTCATCATAGCAGATATTCTATACATCCCGGGATCACTAAGATGACGGCGGATTTGAAGAATACTCTATGCTGGCCGGGCATGAAGAAGGACATCACCTACTTCGTGACCCATTGCGAGGCGTGCCAATTAGTGAAGGTAGAGTGCAGACATCCCACTGGTTTATTGTAGCCACTCCCGGTGCTGGAGTGGAAATTTGAGGATATCGTGATGGACTTCATCCATGGCCTCCCTCGATCACGTGCGGGAAATGATTCTATCTGGGTAATCGTTGACCGACTGATGAAGGTGGCTAGGTTCATCCCGATCAGGAAGTAGGATGCTGTCGGAGTACTGGCACGGAGGTTCATAGAGCACTTTGTGCGATATCATGGGGTGCCTAAGACGATCGTGTCATATCGAGATGGATGATTCACATCCAAGGAGTGGAGGTCAGTACAGACATACTTGGGTACTCGACTGGATTTCAGTACGGCCTTCCACCCCCAAACAGATGGGCAGACAGAGCGCACAAACCAGACACCGGAGGACCTGTTGAGACTGTGTATTGTGGACCGTGGAGAGCCCTGGGAGAGGATGTTGCCCCTAGTGGAGTTTTCGTACAATAATAGTCATCAGTCCAGTATAAGGATGGCTCCGTATGAGGCATTGTATGGGCGGAAGTGTAGGACTCCGTTATCTTGGATACAAGACGAGGATCCGAAGATTGTGGGCACGGACTTTATTGAGGATACTAAGGCACAGGTACGGCTGATACGAGATAGAATATTGGAGGCGCAGAGCAGGCAGGCAAAATATTATGACGCTCGGCATCATCTGGTGGAGTTTCATGTAGAGGATCGGGTGTTCTTGATGATCCGACCAATGCATGGTGTTTCACTAGTATGTGGTCGGCGGAAGAAGCTTTGCTTGAGGTACATGGGACAGTTAAGGATCCTGGAGCGGATCGGTCCCCTAGCTTACCAGCTGGAGCTGTAACCGGAGCTGGCTGGCTTGTACGACGTCTTTCACGTGTCTTCACTCAGGAGGGCTCTACAACGCCCGGAGTTGCAGATTCCGGCCACTAATGGGCCGGTAGATTCAAATCGATCTGTACATTTGGAGCCGATACGAATCAACGACCATGGGATACGAGTCTTGCGCCACAAGAAGATCACGCTTGTCAATGTCCTGTGGAGGAACCACGGACGAGAGGAGCATACTTGGGAGCCATAAGACCTGATGCAGGAAAGATATCCATAGCTATTTAGTCAGGTATACCTTGCAACTCCTCAAGTGGTTTAAGCGTTCTTCCTAATTACTTTTACTAGTAGAATCATATAAAAGGATAGAGACTAATCCTTTTTGTTTATTAGGGCTAGACCTTGTTTTATTAAGCAAGAAGGCATGTCAACTCATTTATAGGATGTTACAATACTGTTTGGGTTACCAATGTTATCAGAGGTTCATTGGGGTTTGAATAGTATACAGATGAAAACATGAATGAACCTATTCAAGATGGACTATCTGATGAACAGTATAGTGATCAGAGGGAAGATAAATGTGATGATGAATGTGAGGGATAGATCTTATCTTTACTCTAGAGGGGGGGGGGGGGTTAATAGAGTATTAAAAATTTATTAAGTTATTTTTATAACAGATTAAAATAGGTGATATATATATATATGTAAGTATAAGGATAAATATCACAGCACACAAGCAAAAAGTAAAGGCAAACTAGATGACACAAGGAGTTTAAAGTGTTTCCCCAATAAACCTGGGTACATCCACTCTTCTACCACCCTGGTAAGAATCCACTATAGGTTTTTGATCAGGTGCCCTGACACCACAGGTTTTTGCTCAGGTGTACAACCTCGGGCTCACAGGAGGGAACCCAGCAGAGAGGGAATTAGAAGAATCCTCAAAAGGAGACAAGGCCCTAAGCGAGAGAGGTCTAAAAGCTGGGTCCACTCGCAATGGGCGAGAGGAGCCCAAAAGCTGGGTCCACTCGCAATGGGCGAGAGGAGCCCAAAAGAGGGTCCACTCGCAATAGGCGAGAAGAGCCCAAAAGAGGGTCCACTCGCAATAGGCGAGAAGAGCCCAAAAGAGGGTCCACTCGCAATAGGCGAGAGGAGCCCAAAAGAGGGTCTACTCGCAATAGGCGAGAGGAGCCAAAACGTGGGACCATTCGCCTGGCGGGTGGGGGTCAAAGGAAGATTGTCTATATGTCGTCTGAGGGTCTCGCCCGCGAGGTAATCCTTTTCAGCCGCAAGGTGGTCCTCTCGCCAAGCATCGGGTCGGCAGGAAGAGATAAGACCGGTTCAGCAATTGGGTGGGGACCGGCTCACTTAGCAAGCGGTTCATCCTTTTTGGCCTTTTTACTCTTTTACCCTCGGGGGTCTGCTCATAGCCCTTCAGAACAGCGGAGTTTGGCTGTTGGCAGACCCAACCCAGGGTATGCAGGTAATTTCACAGATGCTTGTTTTGGTTATTTGCAGTTCAAATCCTGAAGCCTATAAATAGACCGGTAAGGTGTCTGAGAAGAAGTGTGTGAAACCTTCTTTTTCCTTCTCACTCAGGCACCTAGCTCAGCATTGGCTAGGGAGGGGAAGGATTCTAGTCCTTCTGGGTGAGTGGTGGGACCTCCGAGCTGAAGCTCCCGGTCTGTTCCTTTAGGTGTCTTGTTAGGCGCATGGTTCAAAGAAAGTAAGCGTGGGTTGCAGCCTTAGATCCGAGCTTTTAGGAGAAACTAGTTCGACTGGTTTCAACATTTTTGGTGCGGTGAGCGTGGATCGCAGCCTGAGTCGAAGAACTTTGGATCATCTCATGGCAGGAGATCTAGGAGGAGGAGATGAGGGCGGAGGAAATGAGGGCGGGTCCCAGAACCCAGGAGGATATGTTGGGAGGGAAGAATTCATGGCATCCATCGGGGGCATCATGGGGATGTTGCCGCAGATCTCGCAGCGAGGCGAGTGCGTGACCCCTCTACCTCAGGGGCCGGGCCTCTTGCCTCCGGAAGGAGCCGTCTCGGCAAGGGTAGGCGAGGATGCGCCAGGAGGGCGGCCCGGAAAGGAGAAAGTGGTGGAGGGAAGCGGGCGAGACCTGGCTGGAAGGGAGTTGTTCCCCAGCCCGGCGAGCGCCGTCTCGCCAGTAAATCTCGTCGCGCGAGTGGAGACGGCGAGACCCCTGGCGAGAGGGTCCCCCTTTTGCGAGCTGGTCCTTTCGGCTCCCGTACCGGAGGGGTTCCGCGAGCCGGAGATGGTTTATTATGTGGGGAAGGATGATCCCCTCCAACACTTGCAATGGTTCGAAGATGCGGTCTCCATCAGGCCGATGACGGATGCATTCAAGTGCCGCCTTTTCGCGATCACGTTGAAGGACAAGGCCCGGGACTGGTTTCATCAACTCCCAGCAGGGTCAATATATGGTTTTGAAGATTTGAGTAGGAGCTTCCAGCTGCGCTTCTCGACCTCGAAGAAGAGGAAGAAGAATCCGGAGTCCATCTTCCTGATCAAGCAAAAGGCGGACGAGTCCTTAGCCCAGTACGTGGATCGCTTCCAAGAGGAAATCCTGGACATTCAGGAGGTGCCGGGATTTGCTCTCCAGATGGCCTTTACTGTGGGTCTCAGGGAAGGCTTTTTCAAAATGAGCCTCACCAGGAAGGCACCCTTATCATTTGAAGGGTTGATGGAGAAGGCAGCCAAGGAGATAGCGATGGAAGCAGCGAACCCGGCTTTTGCCAAGAAATTAGCAAGGCTGACGGAGGTAGAGTCCAGAGACCCAGGAGGAGCGAGGCAGCAGGAAGGGAGGAGAAGGGAGGAGCCAAGGGGGCCGGCACCGCAGGAGTTGAGTTGGAGGCAACCGGAAGGCCCGGTTCAAGGGCAATGGAGAGGTCTTCCCCCGGGGGGAAGGAACTACTACCCTGGAGGAGCGGGAAGGTTGCCACAGCTGGGGTGGAGACAGGGACCTAGGCCACTCCCACCTCCGCCTCAGCAGGCTATGGCTATAGGCCGGGGAAGAGGAAGAGGAAGAGAGCGAGGAAGGGGGGGAGCCGGAGCAGGGAGGAGAAGGAACCACCAAGAAGGGAGGCAGGAGGGGGAAGTAGCTATACCATTCTGTGACTTTCACGAGGAGGAAGGTCACGCGACAGCTACATGTCCAGAGTTTCTGGAGCTGAAGGGGAGAAGAGGAGCGGGAGAGCAGCAGCCACCGGCGCGGATAGTAGAGATGACCGGAGTGGGGGAGGAGGATAGATGTGTCGATCGGTCAGATGTGGGGGATAGAGGGGGGATCGGGGTGATTCATGGTGGGGTGGGAATCGAGGCTACCCGAAAGGCCAGCCTTCATACAATGTACCGTCGAGGTGTCGCCTCGACGTCGCAAGCCCCGCCCCCGGACGAGAAGATCACCTTCTCCAGGAAGGACTTGCCAGATCACGAAGACCCATTCTGCGACGCGCTGGTGATTCGGACGGCTATCGAAGGTTTCACGGTATCAAGGATCTTGGTGGACAATGGGAGCTCGGTTAATGTCATCTTCAAAAAGGCATTCAATGAGATGAGGGTGGAAGCCAGGAGGGTGTTAGCAGCGGACGGACCGCTGTTCGGATTCTCAGGAGAAAGGAAAGAAGTAGAGGGGGGAGTCGGTCTCCAGGTAACCCTGGGAGGGCTGTCCAGGAACTGCCGCTTTGTGATAGTGGACGCTCCCAGCAGTTACAACGCCATCTTCGGGCGCCCCTTGATTAGTGCCTTTAGGTGTGTTCCATCATCTTTTCATCAATGCTTGAAACTCAATTCAGGAGGGACCCAGATCAGGGTGAGAGGAGATCCGAAGGCGGCCCGGGAATGTTATGTGACGGCAGTAAACGCTATCTAATGGAGGGGGGATGCGGAAGAGTTAGAGAGAAGACTGGAGCGGGAGGAACAAGAGGGGAGTAGAGTTGAGGAGTTGGAGGGTGGCATTGCGGAGGAGCTAGTAATTGTAGGGGAGTTAAGGGTCGGAGGAGAAAGGAAAGAGGAGAGTAGAGTTGAGGAGTTGGAAGGTGGCATTGCGGAGGAGCCAGTAATGGCAGGGGAGTTAAGGGTCGGAGGAGAAAGGAAAGAGGAGAGAGGAAGGAAAAGAAAAATGGGAGAGGTGGAAGAGTCAGTACTAGGAGGAGGCCCAGTGCGAACGGAGGATAGGTTCGTAGAGAAAATAGACATGGCAGTGGAGAGAAAGGAGGGTGGAGAGCAAGAGCTCGGAAACCAGGAGGAGGGGCTGGCAAAGGAAGAGGAGATTCCGAAAGATCAGGAGGAAGAAGAAGAGCCCTCGAGGCTGAAGGCTGCAGTTGAGCTACAGGAGGTGGACATCCTAACAAAAGAAGGAAGGAAAGAAAAGATCAGAATCAGCGGAGAACTCGGTCTTGAGGACCAGGAGGAGATCCGAAAATGCGTGCAGGAAAACATTGATGTCTTTGCGTGGAGCGCGGCCGACATGCCAGGGATTGACGCAGATGTGGCATGCCATCGTCTCAACCTTGACCCCAAGGTTCGTCCCATCCAGCAGAAGAAAAGGGCCATCGCCTCCAGGATGGCCAAGCCTATCAGGGAGGAAGTGGAAAAGCTGCTCCAGGCGGGGTTCATATCTGCAAACAAGTATCCAGGGTGGGTGAGCAATGTTGTGATGGTAAGGAAGGGGGAAGGGAAGTGGAGAATGTGTATTGACTTCTCTCTTTTGAATAAAGCATGTCCCAAGGATTGTTACCCTTTGCCTCGAATCGACGCGCTGGTTGATTCAGCCATCGGTTTTTCACTAATGAGTTTTTTAGATGCCTTTTCAGGATACCATCAAATACGCATGCACCCACCGGACATCAAGGATGTCACCTTTATCACCGAGGATGGATGCTTCAGCTATAACATGATGCCTTTTGGGTTGAAGAATGTGGGGGCGACCTACCAACGGATGATGGACCGGATCTTCCGAGAACAAAAGGGACGGAACCTCGAAGTCTACGTAGACGACTTGATGATCAAGAGCCAAGATCTCAAGTCTCATATTGCGGATCTAGAAGAAACGTTTGCAACGGTAAGGAAGTACAAGATGAGGCTTAATCCGCTGAAGTGCGTATTCGGGGCCTGTAGGGGAAAGTTTTTAGGACATCTCCTCACCCCATCAGGAGTAGAGCCTAACCCGGATAAGGTAAGGGCTATCCTAGAACTAGAGTCTCCAACGAATACCAAAGAGGTCCAGCGTCTTACCGGCAAGTTGGCGGGGCTCAGCAGATTCCTTTCCAGGGCAGGAGAGAGGTGCTCACCTTTCTTTCGGACATTGAGGGGGGGAAAGAAATTCGAGTGGACCTCCGAATGCGAGAGTGCTTTTCTAGCTTTGAAGCAGCAGCTCACCAAGGCACCGCTACTCCAGGGCCCGAGAGAAGGAGAGATTCTATTCTTGTACCTAGGGGTAGGGGCAGGGGCAGTGAGTTCTGTCCTCGTGAGGGAAGAAGGTAAAAAGCAATTCCCGGTTTACTATGTAAGTAGAGTCCTCAAAAAGGCAGAGCTAAAGTACCCTATCCTGGAGAAACTAGCCTTCGCCCTCGTTATCTCAGCTCGGAAGCTCAGGCCCTATTTTCAGGCCCATTCCATCCAAATCGTGACGGACCACCCTCTCCGCCGTATTCTGGAAGGGGTAGAGCACTCAGGAAGATTAGCTAAATGGTCAATAGAACTCAGTGAGTTTGACCTTTCTTATGTTCCTCGATTGGCTATCAAGGCGCAAGCTGTAGCAGATTTCCTGGTAGACTACACGGTGGAGGTCAAAGAGGCCGAGACGTCTCCCATAGTAGCTTGGGAGATGCTAGTAGACGGGGCCTCGGGTAAGAATTCTTTTGGAGGAGGGATGGTTTTGATAAGTCCCGAGGGAACACGGATCGAACAGGCCCTGAAGGTTCATTTCACTCTCACCAACAATCAAGCGGAGTACGAGGCCATTATTGCAGGGCTGAGGTTGGCTCGTGAGCTCGGTATACAGGATATCAGGGTCTCCACGGATTCTATGATAGTGGCGAGGCATATAGAAGGGGAATTTGAGGTAAAAGAACCCACCCTCCAGCTGTACTTAACAAAGGTAAAGAGGATCATTGGTCAGTTTCGCAGTTTCTCAGTCCAACACATCCCAAGAGAGGAAAATACTCGGGCGGACCTGCTCGCCAAGCACGGTCCCCGGGCCGGAGAAACCATGACGGAGCTCTTTAGGCCCTCCATCGAAGAAGGAGAGCTGATGGAAGTAGATCAGCAGGGATCCTGGATGGATCCATTTACCACCTACTTGATAACGGGACGTTTGCCTGAGGGAGAGCTCGAGAAGAAGCAAGTCAGGTACAAGTCGGCATACTACCTGCTAAAAGAAGGGATCTTATATCGTAAGACGTTGTCGGGGCTGTTGGCTCGATGCGTATCCGAGAAGGAGGTCGCGAGGGTGCTGGAAGAAATTCATTCTGGAGAGTGCGGCAGCCATTCCGGGAGTCGGACCTTGGAAGGAAGGGTGTTGAGGCAAGGCTATTTCTGGCCCACCCTTAGGAAGGATGCCGAGGAATTCGCAAGAAAGTGCAGAAAGTGCCAGGAATTTGCCCCTCTTCAGCTCCTCCCGGCCCAAAGGTTGCGCACGATCACAGCTCTGTGGCCCTTCGCCATATGGGGGCTAGATCTGGTGGGTCCATTCCCTCAAGCCAGTGGCCAGAGGAGGTTCCTGCTGGTCATGGTAGACTACTTCTCAAAATGGCTGGAGGTGAAGGCATTGGCGAAGGTGACGTCTCAGGTGGTCAAAAGCTTCATATGGGGGGAAATCATCTGTAGGCATGGGCTCCCCCTGGCCATTGTTACGGATAACGGACCGCAATTTGCTAGCAGAGAGTTCGTGGATTTCTGTATACGACTAGGTATAGACCTTCGGTTTGCTTCAGTGCATCATCCTCGAAGCAATGGGCAGGTGGAAGCCGCGAATAAGGTCATCGTGAATCTCTTAAAGAAAAAGGTGGAAAACTTGAGGGGAAGTTGGGTGGAGCAGCTCCCCTCCGTCCTCTGGGCCTTAAGGACCACGCCAAGTTCCGCCACAGGGGAGACGCCATTCAAACTTTCCCATGGCTCTGAGGCCGTCTTACCTGTTGAGTTCGAGGTTGAGTCACCTAGAGTAGCTGCGGCAAGGAAGGGAGATGAGAAGTGGCTGGTAGATAATGACGAAGAGCAACGGCTCTCCCTCGACTTGGTGGAGGAGCTTAGAGAACTGGCATCTATCCGACAGGAGGAGGTCAAGCGCCGGATGTCAAGATATTTTGATAAGCACGTCAGAGTCAAGCAGTTTGAGAAGGGAGACTTGGTCCTCAAGAAAGTGGATGCGGCAGGGAGAGGGGCTTCGGTAGGGAAGCTCAACCCCAACTGGGAAGGTCCTTTTATTGTAAAAGAGGTCTTGAAATCAGGAGGGTATCACCTCCAAGATGTAGACGGGACACCCCTAGATCGCGCCCGAAGCGGCGACGACCTAAAGCGTTTCTATCCTTAACTTCTGTTCATATTCATTATCTATGCTGAATGAGATGTGGTTTCCTTTGTTTTTTTTCTTCTCTCTCACTTTTCAAATGTTAGCCAATCTGGCAAGGCCTTCTGGTACCGCCATACAGTTTCAAATAGCTGTCTCCTCAAAGCAGGAAGATTTTATTTTGGAGAGGAGACCCCGAGAAGACCCGCTGTCTAGGCTACCATCGAGCTGGCAGGTCTGTAGGCTCACTCGGTGGTTGGAGGTGGTTTTGGAGAGGAGACCCCGAGAAGACCCGCTGTCCAGGCTACCATCGAGCTGGCAGGTCTGTAGGCTCACTCGGTGGTTGGAGGTGGTTTTGGAGAGGAGACCCCGAGAAGACCCGCTGTCCAGGCTACCATCGAGCTGGCAGGTCTGTAGGCTCACTCGGTGGTTGGAGGTGGTTTTGGAGAGGAGACCCCGAGAAGACCCGCTGTCCAGGCTACCATCGAGCTGGCAGGTCTGTAGGCTCACTCGGTGGTTGGAGGTGGTTTTGGAGAGGAGACCCCGAGAAGACCCGCTGTCCAGGCTACCATCGAGCTGGCAGGTCTGTAGGCTTACTCGGTGGTTGGAGGTGGTTTTGGAGAGGAGACCCCGAGAAGACCCGCTGTCCAGGCTACCATCGAGCTGGCAGGTCTGTAGGCTCACTCGGTGGTTGGAGTTGGTTTTGGAGAGGAGACCCCGAGAAGACCCGCTGTCTAGGCTACCATCGAGCTGGCAGGTCTGTAGGCTCACTCGGTGGTTGGAGTTGGTTTTGGAGAGGAGACCCCGAGAAGACCCGCTGTCCAGGCTACCATCGAGCTGGCAGGTCTGTAGGCTCACTCGGTGGTTGGAGTTGGTTTTGGAGAGGAGACCCCGAGAAGACCCGCTGTCCAGGCTACCATCGAGCTGGCAGGTCTGTAGGCTCACTCGGTGGTTGGAGTTGGTTTTGGAGAGGAGACCCCGAGAAGACCCGCTGTCCAGGCTACCATCGAGCTGGCAAGTCTTTAGGCTCACTCGGTGGTTGGGGTTGGTTTTGGAGAGGAGACCCCGAGAAGACCCGCTGTCCAGGCTACCATCGAGCTGGCAGGTCTGTAGGCTCACTCGGTGGTTGGAGTTGGTTTTGGAGAGGAGACCCCGAGAAGACCCGCTGTCCAGGCTACCATCGAGCTGGCAGGTCTGTAGGCTCACTCGGTGGTTGGAGTTGGTTTTGGAGAAGAGACCCCCGAGAAGACCCGCTGTCCAGGCTACCATCGAGCTGGCAGGTCTGTAGGCTCACTCGGTGGTTGGAGTTGGTTTTGGAGAGGAGACCCCGAGAAGACCCGCTGTCCAGGCTACCATCGAGCTGGCAGGTCTGTAGGCTCACTCGGTGGTTGGAGTTGGTTTTGGAGAAGAGACCCCCGAGAAGACCCGCTGCCCAGGCTATCATCAAGCTGGCAGATCTGTAGGCTCACTCGGAGGTTAGGCAAAGGGGCAGCATATGGATGGGAGTTTCATAATTTGATCAAAAGCAAAGTCCTTGTCCCAGAGGAAGAAGAGGAGGAAGGAGTCGGTCCCTCAAGATCCTCTCGCGCCAAGGGTGCCCAGGGGCAAGGCGAGTGGAAGTATACTTGACTATTCGCACCTAGAGTAAGGGGTCTGCTCTTCGGCCAAAGGGCGAGAAAAGGAGTACCTTCGTCTCGCAAACGAAACTAAGCATAATGACGATTCGAGACCCGCTCGCGCCTAGGGGTGTCCAGGGGTAAGGCGAGAGGGAGTGATATGTCCCTGCGCGAGAGCACTGAGGGCCCGCCCACTCGCGCCACAGGTAAAGCTAGCCCTTCCACCGGTAGGCGAGACAAGTCGTGATCTCGTTCCGCAGAATGAAGAGAGGGTAGGCATATAGTAGGGATGAAAAGAAGGGCCTTAAAAATAAAATATGTATCATCCACAAAAAGAGGCCGTAATACAAAAATGCCTCAGTAATAAGTATCCAAAAGAAAAAAAAAGGGGGGGGGGGGAAGAAGAGGAGTATACAAAAAACACTGTAAAATAAATCCTCTATTCTTCCGCGCTGGAGGACGGGCCGTCTCCCTCCTCGCCATAAATCTCTGGTACCAGGTCGCGGGCAGTGACCTCCTCGCAGCCTTCCCTGATAACTTCCATCTCCTTCATCATCTTCACGATTAGTTCGGCGGTCCTGATGTTGGCATCTTTGCAGAGTCCCACGACCTCGGCATGAGAATAATGAGAGGGAGGAGGTTGGGGAATCACCACGCGAGAAGGCGAGAGAGCAGCCTCCTGAAGCCGAATGATCTCGGACTCCATGCTTTTAACCTCCCCTTCCAGAGTAGCTATGCGCGAATGCATCCTATCGGCCGTCTCGGCATCCTGCGAGAGGTTTATTCATTAGGGGAAGTTGAAGGTGAGCAAAGAAAGGGAAGGAATTGAGAAGGGGGAAACTCACCACACCACCCCGAGCCTTGGCGAGAAGGTTTTCGGCCACGGCCAACCGTTTCTCAAGATCCGTAGACTTCTCGCGCTCTGCCGCCAGGCTCGCCTCTGAATCCCTCCAGCTCTTATTATTGTAAATCAGACGGCGTGAGACCTGGTGCGATAGCTCTAGCGAGCGCATCTGGGATTGCGCGGCCCTTAGGATCAAATCCCGCGAGGGGGGCTCAGCGGCAGCTTCTCGCTCTGTGCCTCCATAAAGGCCAAAGCCCAGAGAGAATGCGTGAGCCGTGGGTTGGTCTCGCTCCACCCAGGGAGGAAGGAGGGTAGAGATAGAGACCTGATTCTCCTCCTTGTCCCATATCAGGGTTGGCTCACCGACAGCATCCGGGATCGCTGGGCCCATATTGAAGTTCAGATGAGTGGAGGGAGCCGGGCGGCTGGAAGAGCCCACCTCGCGAGTAGGAGATTTCGGGGGGATGTTGTCAGCAAGAGAATCAGGTTGATCTGCCCCGCCAATCGGCGAGACGGTCCGCTGATCAAGAAGCCGAGAAGGGGATTGGGGAGATTGAGAACCCAGAGAGATGGGGGACAAGGATCCCGACACATCTACCATCTCGGCAGGAACTTGCTTCGCCTTTCCAGAGGGAAGAGGCGCTCCTTTCTTGACCTTTGCTTTCTTCGAAGGACTCTGGCGAGACGGGGCGGAGCCTCCTGCAGGCCTCTTCTTCAGGGAGAAGGGTAGGTTTTCTCTCGCCGCCTCAGCTGCCATCGTGGCGAAGGCGACGTCTTTGGAGGGTTTGATGCTGCTTTTATAAGGCGGGCGAACGGGAACATTTCTTTCTCCTGGAAACGGCGAGACGATGCGTTTATAACAGCTATTCGTTAGACCTAGACGAAAATAAAGGGCCCCAGCATTTACCTTCGCCTGGAAGCACAGGAAGGAGGGAGTCGAGGCCGCGCCTCAGGAACTGTACCTCGAAGTTCTTGCCGAGGAAGAAGTCACAAAGAAGCTTGTCCGTGCCACTAACCTGGGGAGTGGTATAGAACACCTCGGCTGGCGACACAGGCGCCAGCGGAATGCCACCCATGTTGCCGCGGATGAAGACGAAGCGAGTAATCCAATGATGATTCTTGTTAGGCGTCTCGCAAACCTTGAGACCCAGCCCCGTGAAATAGGAAACGCCGTCGGCATTGGCATGGTAGACAAAAAGCTTACGGAAGGAGTTCAGGCTGAACTCGATTCGCTCTCTGCGCATGTAGCAGGCGAAGGCAACGAGTACAGAGATGGCGTTTGGGTTCAGCTGCGCAGGAACAGTCCCGAAGTATTTGAGAACCTGTTTCACTTCTGGCCAGAGGGGCAACCTCAGCCCCGCTTCGAAATGCGAGACGGGGAAGGCGAGTTCACCGGGATAGAAAGTGTTGATTGACTCGCCCACTTTCGGAGGGCGGGACTCAAAACCTTCCGGTAAGAAATCGTGAGTAAAGGCGTTGTAGTCCTCCTCGGAAATCCGGCCGGGAGGAAAATCATGGTCACCAAACCGCCTCCCGCATCGGCTTCGCCCCTCGCCTTCTTCAGCCTTCCTTTTCCCCATTCTGGACAGAGAGAGCGAAAAGGAGGATGCGAGAAGAACAGGCGAGACGAGGCACCAGCAGGATCAGTTCGCGAGAAAAGGGAGAGAGAGGTAAGGTTTAGGGCACCGAGACAAATCAAGAGCATGACCCAGGCCCCAGGGATAGGGGGGTATTTATAGCCCGTTGAATAAAGAGAAAAATACGAAGAGGTGGAAAAAATATATAGTGTAAAGGAAGGGGAAGAGTCGGCCGTCCTTCTCTCTCTCCTAGTCTCGATTGGTGTAGCCTAACGTAAGCCCCAAGCCGGGGGCGAGGCAGTATCCTAAAAAAAAAAAAAAAAAAATACAATAAAAATAAAAAGAGTGGTGATTTAAGCACAGATACAACGCGCGAGTCACAGAGTAGAAAAGCGCGGTACTAGAAGTAAAATTATCAAAGGAACTATTAAAAGAAGTTATTAAGCCGACCCATTCAGTAGATCCAAAGAGTTCGGACGGTAGCCGCGAGAGGAAATGTTATTACAAAACAAAGAGCGGTACAAAGAAAATAAAGGCGTAGGGTGGCGCGAGGGATTCAATCCTTATGCCACCGCCAGCGCCCCCCACCGCGAGACCTCGCGCAGGGAGGACGGTGGGGGAGGTGAAAAGCGCGAGCCGCATCCACGCCGCGACGCGCGAGGCAGAGTTGTTGATCAACCTCGTTCAGAATCGCCTGGGGATCGGTCTCGTCTATCTCAATATCAGCATCAACTTCGGAGGTCAAGCGGGCAACCTCCACCTCTAGCCAATCAATCTGCCGGTCGGCTGTTTGCTTGTCTTTCTCCAACTCTTGAATCATGATCGCGTGTTTTCGGAACAACTCGGCCACCCTGCGCTTCATCGCCAGCGGATCCATAGGGTCGCCAAGGTAATCTTCTATCTCGTCCAGGGGAGGAGGAGGCGAGGAGACCGCTCGCCTCGGGCGTTCCTCAGCAGGCGAGTCTTCGGCAGATGAGTCTACTCGCACATCTACAAAGGCAAGAACAGAAGGAAGGACATAATAAAAGGTGGACGGCCAGAGAAGGCTAGAGCCAAGGGTAGGGGATTCCTAACCAGAGTGGCGAGAGGTCCCAGCGACATGGGAAGGCTCACCATTCTTCCCACCAAGAGTAGAAGGAGGAGTAGAAGGAGGAGGCGAGACAGGGTTTGGATGATGGCTGGCGAGATGAGTTTGTGTGCTACCAGACTGACCGTGGGGAGCGTGGCTTTTCTGAAAAACAACAGCAAAAGGAGCAATGAGAGATAGATAACGAACAGATGAGGTATACAAGGACCTTACCTCCTTTTCTTGGGGAAGCAACGGTGTAGGGGGGATGCGTCTTTCCGGGGGATCCGGTAAGAGTCCTCCCGACGAGGGAACCAGATCGGTTGTTCTCGCCTTCTTTGGGCGAGAAGACGAGGGCGGAGGTGAAGAAAAAGTGCGGGCGGGAATTAGGTTCAAGGCAGCCGCACTCGCCTTGTTCCGCTGGCGCACTAACGCGATACGATCGCGAAAGCTTTTGCTAAGAGACATGGCAGCAGGATAGATGTAGCGGTTACAAAGAAAGGAGGCCAGCTGCACTTGGGGAGGATCCCAATATTTATAGACTCGTGGGGGGGGGGAATCTCACCCGAAAAAGATTCCGCTTTAAAGTCGCTGAGGTGACGTGAGCCTCGGTTGGACTTTTCTTTTCGGGCTTAGACAACCCCGAAAAGAGCGGGGATTGTGTACAACCTCGGGCTCACAGGAGGGAACCCAGCAGAGAGGGAATTAGAAGAATCCTCAAAAGGAGACAAGGCCCTAAGCGAGAGAGGTCTAAAAGCTGGGTCCACTCGCAATGGGCGAGAGGAGCCCAAAAGCTGGGTCCACTCGCAATGGGCGAGAGGAGCCCAAAAGAGGGTCCACTCGCAATAGGCGAGAAGAGCCCAAAAGAGGGTCCACTCGCAATAGGCGAGAAGAGCCCAAAAGAGGGTCCACTCGCAATAGGCGAGAGGAGCCCAAAAGAGGGTCTACTCGCAATAGGCGAGAGGAGCCAAAACGTGGGACCATTCGCCTGGCGGGTGGGGGTCAAAGGAAGATTGTCTATATGTCGTCTGAGGGTCTCGCCCGCGAGGTAATCCTTTTCAGCCGCAAGGTGGTCCTCTCGCCAAGCATCGGGTCGGCAGGAAGAGATAAGACCGGTTCAGCAATTGGGTGGGGACCGGCTCACTTAGCAAGCGGTTCATCCTTTTTGGCCTTTTTACACTTTTACCCTCGGGGGTCTGCTCATAGCCCTTCAGAACAGCGGAGTTTGGCTGTTGGCAGACCCAACCCAGGGTATGCAGGTAATTTCACAGATGCTTGTTTTGGTTATTTGCAGTTCAAATCCTGAAGCCTATAAATAGACCGGTAAGGTGTCTGAGAAGAAGTGTGTGAAACCTTCTTTTTCCTTCTCACTCAGGCACCTAGCTCAGCATTGGCTAGGGAGGGGAAGGATTCTAGTCCTTCTGGGTGAGTGGTGGGACCTCCGAGCTGAAGCTCCCGGTCTGTTCCTTTAGGTGTCTTGTTAGGAGCATGGTTCAAAGAAAGTAAGCGTGGGTTGCAGCCTTAGATCCGAGCTTTTAGGAGAAACTAGTTCGACTGGTTTCAACATCAGGTGCCCTGTCACCAAAAGATATATTTTCTATGGGAGATCTAACAACCCTTTGAGCTTTTGATCAGGTGCCCAAAATCTAAACTCAAGTCTTTTGATCAGGTTACTTGTGAACCAAAAGGGGCTAACTTTTGAACGGAGTTAAAACCCTGTACACAGGAAATGGAAAAGTAAAAATGATATTTTCTTCTCTGTCTCAATACCTTGAGAAGACATATGGATTTTGTTAATGTTTTCAAAGCTCCCCCTGAGTTGTAAAAATCTGATCAGGAGTGGAAGCTTTGTTACAGGGTGTAGTCCTTCAAAGATGAAAACTTCTTCCAGTGAATGATTCTGAGAGATAGAACATTTTGTCTCAGATTGAATATGTGTTGCTGGAAGAAAAGCTTGAAGAAGAAGAATGATGAACAAGATGTTTTGTCTATGTCTCTTGTTCTCTATTTCCAGATATTCTCTTTCTTCTTCTCCTTGCGCTTGATTACCAAAAAAATATTGTGTCTTCTTCAATCTTCTGAAAATTTTCTTTATATATTGATTGCTGACTCAAGCATATTTAAATTTCAAATTCCTTGAAATCTTCTGCATAATTTATGGGATCCTGAACGGCTAATTTTTCCTTCAATGTGTTTCCCTAACTATCCCAGTAAATAAGATAGAGTAATAACTCTTTGAAAACCATAATTAATGCTGCTCAGAACGGCTATATTCTTGAGAATATTTTGCATTGATTATTAGAGCATTACTGTCTTATTATCTGAAATCAAAATATTTTAGTTGATCTAAGAAACTGTAGAGAAGAATAGTCGAGCAGAACCTGGAAAGAGTTAGTCGAACTCAGCAAAGATTTCGTCGACCTGAGCTCCAAGTTCGTCGAGCTAAGAAATCTCCTTCGTCGAGCTAAGCTCCAAGATCATTGAGCTAAAAATATACTTGCCAATCTGAGCTCCAAGTTTGTTGAACTGAGAAGGCACTTTGTCTAGGTGAGAATCTAATATAAGCTCATAGTTCGTCGATCTCAGCTGGACTTTCATTGAGATTAACTTAGAGAAGGAACTCTGAGTTCATTTATCTGAGATCGACAATCGTCGAGCTGAGTTCAGCTATCATCAAACACCTTTTTCAACAATCTATAAACTGTCTTATCTCTAAAGTCTTGTGTCTTTGAAGTCTTCTGAAGGTAGGTTTCAATAATCTAACCTAATGTGACTGACCTTAACCCTGGAACTAACAAATGACCCTATACTATACATGTTGGGTCATCAAACCTAATAGTGAACCTAACCCAAATCTCAAGTAGGGCTCCAACAGATGATCAAGATAGTGCTTAGTGGGCTGAACCCTTTACTATTATTGATCAGATAGCTAGATCCAGAGGAAAATCTGTTGCTGAAAAAGAGGAAGGGATCTGGATTAGCAAGAAGTGACTTTGCAGGGTGCAAGGAGGATAGGAAAAGAAAGGGTGGAACTTATCAATTCTTAGGGAGAAGGCTGATTTCATAGAGTAGCAAGAAGCAGACCAGTATGGATATATCCACTGTTGAGACAGAATATATTTCTTTAGGGAGCTACTATGCACAACTTCTGTGGATACAACATCAGCTAGAGGACTACAATATCAAGATAAGTCATTCACCCTTGCAGTATGACTCATCCAGTGCAATTTCTATTGCAAATAATCCCGTCTCACATAGCAGGACTAAGATTATAGAAATTAGATATCGTTTTATTAGAGAACATGTAGAAACTGAAGACATTTGCCTTAAAATTGTCCACACTGACAATCAAGTTGCTGATTGCTTCACTAAGTCATTGGATGAGGCTAAGTTAAATTCTTTCTAAATTGAGTTAGGAATGCTTAATTTTGAATGACTCATGTACATTAAGTGTTTCAGTTATAGTCCTACATGTATATATTTTTGTTTTCAATTCATAATGTAGTCTATCTGCCTTATTGTTAAAGTATATCTTTAGTAATGTTAGATAGATAGATAGAAGTTAATCACTTTAACTAGATAGGTTAATCTTCAGGGAGATCAGCGGAGAAAGATGCAATGTTGGACAAGAATGAGGTTCCTCCAAAAATAATGATGTAGTTGAGGGGGAGCATTCACAAGTTCCTACTCAGGATGAGGTCATTCCATCCACCCTGTTGTCCGAGGAATCAACTCTTCCTGGGCATGATGGTCAAAAGGACAAAGAGAAAAGTTCACCCATGATAATTTATCCAGCCTCAATAGATGAATGCTTATTAAAGAAGCCATAAAGGGGGAGGGGAGAAATGACTTGACATGTTGAGTCAGTGCATAATACTAGGGAACTAATACTATGGAACTTTTAACAAGTTCTATAAGGATAGAAATGACTTGAGATGTTATGTCACTGCATTAAACTAAGAACTTTGAACAAGCTATTTTTGCTAGCTTACATTTGCGAGCTTATATTTTATGTATTAATGCACCTAAGTATTGCTGTATGTTCTGTCTTCTTCAAATTGGGGGAGATTGTTGGGAATATTGCCCTTCAATGTTCCCTGAATTTGAAGAGGCATCACCTTCAATGCTAAGTGAATAATTGTATTTTATATATGTTCAAGTTCAGTGTATGCAGGTTGTCTACTATACCATGATTATATAGGATGTCAGGGTCACAATACTAGTTGGACTCAAGATTGGATGGTGGCAAAGCAGAAATCTTGCTAAGTCCTGAAGCGTAGAGTGAAGGCAGTTTACTCAATGCCAAGAAGCTAAAATCATTGACAAAAGATCAAGTAGTCAAAGCCTCAGAGGTGTAGACAAGACATCTGACTAAGTCCAGAAGCATTGAGTGAGGCAGTTCACTCAACGTCAAGAGCCTAAAAGCGTTTACCGAACTACAAGCAGTCAATGCCGCAATGTTGCTGTTTAGAAATCTGTCTAAGGATAGAAGCGTTGAGTAAAGGTAGTTCCCTCAACGCCTAATCAACAAGGTTTCTGTCTAAGGCAGAAAGTGTTGAGTGAAGACAGCTTACTCAATTCCTACTCAACAGAAAATTTGTCTAAGTATAGAAGCATTGAGTGAAGACAGACCACTCAACGCCCCATCAAGAAGCCAGGAAAAGGCAGAAAGCATTGAGCGAAAAGCTGCACTCAACGCCTTCATACAGAGAAAGTTCAACTAAGTCCAGATGTGTTGAGTGATGGAGGCTCACTCAACACCTATTTAGTTTGACTATAAAAGTCAAGAAACATTGAGTGATGAAGGCTCACTCAACGCCTAAACAATTAGACTATAAGTGTCTATATGCGTTAAGTGATGAAGGTTCACTCAACGCCTGAAGATTCAAAATTTTTCTAAGTACTTATGCATTGACTGATAAGGCTTCACTCAACGCCTAAGCAGTTTGTCTGGAATTTTCTAAGTACAGAGTTGCTAAGTCATACCGACGTCATCAGAAATTCAAATATTGCGGGTTTTGCATGCTGGACGGCAAAAATAATCGCTTGCCTTTAGTACATCAATTAATGCAAAAAGTGGTGTTGTAATTACCAAATCCAGTGGTCCATACTGTAGAGAGAGTCGTTGGATGACCGGATACAAAAGTAGAGTTCCCAGAAAGAAGAAATTAACTTTTGGAAAAAGAGCTTTTTGATTGGTCATCTTCTTCCTCTCGAAGAAGAGAAGAAGTTTTTCCAAGAACTTGCTCTTATAGTTGGTCTGAGAAATATAGACAGTTAGCTATTAAAGAAGTCATTCACTGAAGAATAAATCCATCTTCAATAGCATGATCAAAAAGCTTTCTTTCTGAGTTCCAAGGTGTAAGACACCAATTTTTTGCTACGCTATCGAGTCTTATGCCCAAAATCGTCATTTTACGTTAACACCAACACACACTCGGGGAGGTCGTCACTACAAAACGTCGATCCTGCAGGTATTAGTAATCACAAAAGAAGTAGGAGTACATGAAAGGAGACAATTAAGTCAAGTCCTCAAATCACAATTGATATGAAAGTCTTTAATTCAAGGATATCTAAATCACCTAGAGGGGGGGGGGGGTGAATAGGTTATTGGTCTCTTTTTAAGTTCTTTTTGTTGTTTCCTTACTAAGTGATCTAAAGTTGTCCTTAGTACCTATAATATAAAAGAAGAACAAACAACACAGCAAAGCACACAGATATTTATAGTGGTTCCCCAATTGGGTACTTCCACTTTCCCTCCCACCTATCCAACTATCTTGTTGGACTAGGCACTTCTCCAAAAGTTTCTCCAAAGAGCTTACACTTCAGATCCCTCAGATCTCTAAGTCTCCTCCATGACTTTCTTCTCAGCCACAAGGGCCTACAACTCAGTGGTCAGTAGACCACCTACCTCAGGCTGTTAAGCCCTACACGCAGGCTGGGAGGACAGCCCTACCTCAGATCCACAAGGGATCCTACGTCAGAGCTCTATAGTGCTCCTACACTCAGTGACCCTCAAGCCACCTACCTCTGTCATATCTCTAAGGCCTACAACTCAGGATTCTCAGCCCTCCAACTTCAGGCACAAGGCCCTACTCTCAGAGTGCTACAATACTCTTACAGCACAGTACCCTTATAGGTATCTACCTTAGTGCTCTTCCAGGCACCTACAGCTCAGTTACATACTTGTCACCTTCCTCAAGCCAAAAGACCCTTCACTCAAATCCACACTTAGATCCTACCTTAGAGAGCAGCACTCTCCTACCTCGGGAGATTAAGCCATATAACTCAGATCCACACTAGGATCCTACAGGATGGATGTGGGTTAGTGTGATGATTGGACACAAGTGAAATTTCACTGTGCCAATCTACCTAGACTGAGATACACTCAGCCCTACCTCTAATCCAGGAAATATATTTCCTGAGTCTACTTATTTGGACAAAGTAAATACTTAGACCTAACTTCCTCTTCTCAAAACCAGCGATTTTACCCAGCTGGACCTCGAGAAGTAACTGTAGTAGATCTTGCTGCTACCTTAGATGGGACAATCCATACCCAACTCCTTTCTTCACAGCAACAAGTATGAAGATCTCTTTGGCCTGTGCTGGAAGTAACTTGCAGATAAGCTTCTCTGCCCCTTTCTGAACAAAGCCAACTGCTCTGCCCTATCTCCTTCTTCACAACTCCCCAAGAGAATGTTCTTTAGGTTTATTGGCTGAGCCTGTGAAGCACTTGCAGCAAGGGTCGACCCAAGTTGCTTTATTTTTCTCAAAGACTCCTTCTAAGCTAACTTGTTGGTGCAGATGAAGATCACACCAGCTATCTTGCTATTGAAGATGTTGATTCCAACAACTAACTTGATCCCTATCTTGTAGACTTGAGCTTCCTGTTCTTCAACTCCATAACAATGACTGGGAAGAAGAACTACCTTGTTTATTTCTCTAAAATCTCTCTTTCTCTGTAAAAGCCTTTTTCTTTTATTGATTTTGTCCCAACGGCACTGGAGCAGTGGGCCCCACATAATTAATGGCTAGCAATAACTTTGCTTTGACACCGACTGTCGTATAGTAGGTGTGCGGCAACATTTGTCGCGTACTGTAGCCATCCCGCCACAAATTTGGAATATGTTAACTTGTTGACTTGCTGATGTCATCAGTTGTGGACTTATTCAAAAATCAAGCAACATTAGCATAGGTATTGAGTGAGTAAGCATCACTCAATGACAAAACACATAGACATATTTACTGTCTCTTCGCGTTGAGTGATTAACCTTCACTCAACGCCAAACTACTTAGAATATAAATCTGTTTCTAGGAATATAGTGATTCAGCTTCACTCAATGCCAACTTGCTTTTTTAGCTTTTTGTTGCTTGGTGTTGAGTGAGTGAGCATCACTGAACGCCAAACTACTTAGACAAAATTCTATCTCCACTAGGCGTTGACAGTGTTGAGTGAGCAACCTCCACTCAACGCTTTTTGCCTTAACTAATTTTCCGTCTCTACATCATCTTAGGAATTTAGAGCGTTGAGTAAGCACTCCTCACTCAACGCTTTCTGCCATAGCCATTTTCCTGCATAACTGTCGCAGCGCTTTCTTGTTCTCTGCTGAGACAAACACTTGTCTCAGCGGTTATGCTGAGACTAACACTTGTCTTAGAGGTTTTTGCCTTAGACAAAATCCTAAACTTTGTTCGACGAATACTGAACTGAGTTCGATGAATGGTGAACTGAGCTCGATGAACTCTGAACTCAATTCGACGAAATCTCAACTGAGCTTGACTAACTCAGAATTTCAAGCCCTGAATTTAGCTCGACGAATGGTGAGTAGAGATCGACAAACTCTGAACTCAGTTCGATGAATTCTGACCTGAGCTTGACGAATTCTTTCTCAGATGTCTCAGCGGTTATGCAGAGACATTCTTCTCAGCTGTCTCACCTGTCTCGACATTTTTGCCTTAGACAAATTAGCTTACTTCCAGCTTACTCTTTTTGTTCACCTATCCAATCAAGGACAACCTGTATGCATGAACTTAAGGACACATCAAATACACTATGCTCTTAGTCTTGATGGTGATGCCTATTTAAATACACTCTAGGGAACATTGTGGGCAATGGACCCAACAATCTCCCCCTATTTGAAGAAGGCAGAACACCCAGCAATACTAAGAGACATTATCATGATAGGCAGAATAATTTCATTTCATGCAGTTGTAGACATTTCTACACGCCTGCTAGCTTATGCTATATTAATACAATGTGCTCTAATTAATTGTATTGACTTAACAAGTTAAGTCAATGCATTCTCATACTACTTGAGCAATTCCTCAAGTAATATGAACTCTCCTTTCTCCCACTTAATGTTTAAATGGAGCACCACCAGAAGCACTTACCTAAAAATATGCACTGACATAATCATGACTCAACATGTGGTTAGTCATTACATTTCTCATACTACTAGAATCTTTTCCAATAATATGAACTGACTCATCGTGAACTAGTCATGTCAAATATTGCTTCTATATCTCCATCTTATGTATTGCCACACATATCTCCCCATTTCTGTCTTCTTCAATAGGCATATATATTGAGGGAGTAGAAAATATCATAGGAGAGATTATCTCTTGATCCTAGTCAAAGTTCTATGTTGATACTGCTAAGAAAATCATCCTAGTGACCAGTCTACTTGATTAGGAGTCATACCTTCTGTGCTGATACATTGATACAGCATAACACTGTAGCATTCAAGCTTCTTCACACATAGTTCCACTTGCTGATGTTGTATCTACAGAATCAGCTTCCACCTGTGGTGATATCATTGATACACCACATCACTGCAGCCCCTTGACACTTGAGTGACTCATGGATCCACTTGAGCTAGCTGCTAGTTGTTTCTCTTCTCATAATCTCCCCTTAGTCATTGCAATATCCTTAAGACAAACTGATCAACAGTTGTGACAGCTGATCTACTACAGCAACTGCCTGCTCCCCCTCACTCGAGGCATCCTTTGTCCGATTCCTGGAAGAAATTATAATCTATGCAAGTCTGGATACCACTTGATGGTCTTTATAGTCTTTATGTCACATCAAGGACTTATCTACCTACAAGAAAAGCAAATCCTGCAACACAATATGCTGTTTGGAGCTTCTGAAGTTATCCTAAGATCCACATACCCAACTCAACCAAGAGGGTGTTGAACTTGACATTATCTAGTGGCATGATAAGCATGACAACCACTTTTCAGTCAGGACAAACTTAGGATTGAGTTCTTCCTTATGCTCCCAAACTTATTATTACTTATTCTACATATGCATAGTCCTGCTATGACAGTCATGATTCATAGCAACTTAGATTACATAAGTAGAATATCAATATAAAAGAAATTCTACGTATCTGGAGGTTATAGTTCTTATGCAAAAAGATTTCTGTTTGACAATCTTGAATTCGATGAATTATTTAGATTTCGTCGAGCTCCGTTCGACGAATTCTTCTGATTTCATCGAGCTCCATTAATGTTGATGCTTAGCAACTCTCTTGCACCTTGCACAGTCTCTTTTTTCTTAGCCAGATCTTCTCCCCTTCTTTAACAAAAGACTTGCCTTTGGCTTCTGCTTTTTGATTAGTAGTACAAGAGTGTTCAGCCCACTGAGTACTATATTGTTCATTACATTGATCTCCACACTTGATCACCACATTATCAATCCCTTCTTGTTTTCTGAATAGATAGGGAAGAGCTGGTCTGCTGTGATTTTCTTCTCCCCCTAGCTGATTGCAGATGATACCATTGGTGCAGCTGCCAGCTTAATCTTCTCATGAGGCTGAATGTTCTCCTGCAGATGTTGGAATTTAATACCATTTGAGCCTTGAATGATCTTTCCATGAATTATCCTATCATTCTGATACCAAGTCTTTCTTTACACTGCTATTCCAATAAATCTGTTGACTTGTATCACTAATAGCTAGAGCAATCCAGCTATTCTTGTAAAATGATTGGCTTGCCTTCTTCCAGCTAGTGCCATCACTTGGGTAGTTTGTAACGCCCCTGATTTTTCGATGTTTAGTTAATTATTTTAATTTGCATATTTATGACGTTAGGGCATTACGTTAACGCATGTTTGGCATGTGACGTTATTATAGCGTGGTTTTAGCTCTTAGGTTTTTCTGTATGTGGCTAGGCTTAGCCCGTTAACAAGATTCCCTAGCGAGCCGGGTCTATTTTGGTGACTCGGTGGACCCTCTTTGGAAATGCTTCTGTTTTGGCTTCTGGAGGTGTTTACCCGAGTTTGGTTCATCGAATCTTAATTTCGACTGCTCCGTTGGGTTCGTAGCACTGGTATTTAGCTTCGGTGTGATTTTCATAGAAATCCGTGTTGGCGCGAATTTTGGGTCGTTTGGACCATTATTTAATAATAAACTATTATTTTAATACTTATAATTCTAAGTATAAATAGCCTTGTGAATAGACAACCCTATTCATTGTCTTCCCCTTGAAACCGTAGCCTTTTGTGAAAGAGAGATAGAGGCTGTCTTTGGAGAGCCTTCGGCCGCCGATTTTAGGAGCTCCGGTGCGCGAAATCATCGCAAGAGAGTAGATCCGGAAAGCTCTCACCTAGATCTACATTTCTACGGTAAGTTTTCCCGTTTCGTGGATTTTTAGAGGTTTAGGTTACGGTTTTGACCTTCCTTCCTCTCGAAAAGTTTCAGGTTTTACTACATAGGAGTTTCTCCAGCCAGATCTATGAGGAGGAGTGTTGGTGTTGCCAAAGTTTGGCAATGTTTGAGGCAAGTGGCGTTTTCCCCTTCCTTGTTCTTTGTTTCTTGATTGTCTTAATTTCCCTTCCTGTACTGACATTGGAATAAGAGTAGGGATTTTTTTCCTCCTAGTCAAACTATCTTTCTATAGATATTGGATTTGTTTCTATTTCTTTCTTTCTTTTGCTGGATCCTCTCTAGTACAGAAATTCTTTTTAGGGATGATAGTGGACATCAGTTGGGTTGTAGAGGCTTTTCTTGCCAGGTTTAACCTAGCCGACCTGTAGCACAAATTAGGTTTAGGTTGGACAATTAGGTTAAGTCAAAAGTGCCTCTTAGGGCCGATTAAGCTAAGTCAGGAATCAAGACAGTCATATAGGCAAATTTCGTCGAGCTGAGCCTTTGAGTCTATTTCGTCGAACAGGCCAAACTTTCGTCGAACGCAAATTTCATCGAACTGGCCAATTCGTCGAGCTTAGCTTGTACTGTAGAAGAATTTCGTCGAGCTGAGCCTTTGATTCTACTTCGTCGAACGGGCTAAACTTTCATCGAACGCAAATTTCATCGAACTGGCCAATTCGTCGAGCTTAGCTTGGATTGTAGGAGAATTTCGTCGAGCTGAGCCTTTGAGTCTATTTCGTCGAACGCAGATTCGTCGAGCTGAGCCTTAAAGTTAAATAACTTCGTCGGGAAAATTAGGCGTTGAGTGCAACCCTAGCATAGGTTCAGTTTTTATCCCAAGTCCATAAGCGTTGAGTGTGTTGGGTGCACTCAACGCGGCGTTGAGAAGACCGCTTTTGGTGTTGACTGTGTTAGTTGGTTTAGTCTTAGCGTTTAGTGGCGCTGATAGCTTAGCCCTTCGGCATTGAGTGGCATTGAGTGGCATTGAGTGCCTTTGAGACAAAGCAAAAAAGCATTTAGTGAGCTGATTTCACTCAATGCGACATTGAGTGTGTTGAAAACACTCAACGCCATGGCTAAATTTTGCTAAGTAAGAAAGCGTTGAGTGAGTGGTATTCACTCAAAGCGGCATTGAGTGGCATGATGACACTCAACGCCATCACTTATTTTTCCGTTCATGTCTGAAAGCATTGAGTGAGTGGTGTTCACTCAACACGGCGTTCAGTGAAGCTTCGCCATGTTGGAATTATGAGGATGGTGTCGAGTGCGCTGACTGCACTCGATGCGGCGTCGAGTGTACTCGATGATTTTCCCTTAGACTTGTGTTGTTTCACCATAATGACGTGTATCTCTAAAGGCTTTGTTTTGCGAAGTTAGAATTGTCGGGTTTCTGCTTAATTCGTTGTGTTTGGGTTTTATGGGTATTTGGTATATGGGGTTTGGTTTGTTTGGCTTATTTTCGTGAATCATTACACCCGGGCATATTTTGGTCTTGTTTTTGGGCTGTTGGGTTGTGTTGGACCACATGGCCACCAAAGCAGTCCCGTTTTTTAGACGTTGGGGTCTGTTAGTTCGATTTTTACCGGTTGGTCCCAACTCAGGCCCGGTTGTGTTACGGTGTTAATGATTAACGTGTTTATTGAGCCTTTGTCTAGTTTTATTTCTATGGATTAAACTTATGCTATTTCTGCCTATTCTCGTAGTTGTCCTCGGAGTATGACTCTGTTCGCACTTGGTGCAAGTTTCATTACTTTTTAACATTATAAGTTAACTCTTTCATTCTTAAATTCTTGTTAATTTGCTGAGTTTTTGGCAGCTATTCGGGTTTGGATTAGTAATCTTACTACTCCCTTGTTTAATGATAGTTTTGTTATAACTTTTATTTTCTTGCTCAAGTGTTCTTCTTTTGAATGCCTCAGGTTTAGGACAGTAGCCGGTTGAGCGCTTGGTTTGGTGTTTGCAAGTGGACTATAGTGTTGCAAGGGTTTCCTCTACCTTGAGAGGTAGTTCTTTGTTATTTTCTTGATTAATACAGACACACATACTGACCATTGGGTTCGTGTCAGTTTATTGACGCCCACTGGTGGTTTTCTTTTGAAATGCTGAATACTTTGATCAGCCGCTAGTTTTACCTTTTGTGCTTGTTTTTACTTGCTCTCTAAGAATGTTTTATGCTAGGTTGCATGTTAGGTATTTTCACTTATAAAAGCATTACTACTAGTACTTCATACATCTCATATTTCTAAAACTAAAATACTATTTTCTAGCTAACGCAAAGACTATTTTCATACTTATAATAAATCTAGAGTCTTGCATGCCATGAGTTGTCTTTTAGGGATGTTTATACTCATGTAGGGTGTTAATCAACATAACCAAAGTATTTTCCACAGTGTATAACTATACTTTAACTCGTGGAATAGTTGATCTACTGTGCCGAGGGTTACGACCATCCAATTTAAATTTGTTTTTACCTAATAACTTATGGATTTCATATAAAATTGTAGAGTTTGGAGTCTTGCCTGAGCGCCTGCAGTTATCCCCTACATGGTATGGCTTCCTGACGCATATTTTATCTTACTCTGATATAATTTAAATGTTGAGAAAATGGGGTTGTTACAGTTGGTATCAGAGGGATGGGTTGTTTGACAATTGGTTGAGCAACCATCTCTAGTTAGTGTTAGTTATTTAGTGTCATTTCATACACACACCTATGTGTCATTAGTACGTCTTGGCTGAAGCATGAACACTCACTCATAAGCATGATAAGAAGTATATGGGGCTTATTATGTAGTATGGGATGCATAATATGTGTTTGTATATGGATCCACCATAGGCAGCAATATGTGACGGTTACGTACTATGGGATGCGTAACCACCATCACATGGGTGCCCATTAGCACGTTTTCTCTTTTCGTTGCATATGATGTTATATAGTATGGTATGCATTACATTTCATGTGCATGCCGCTCATAAAATGCATTAAGGCCTTTGTAGAATGCATAACACAACATTCATAGCATAACATAACTTGTGCATGCGTGCAAATCTAAAGATTTATATGATGACAAATGTACACACATTTTTTTGAGTCAAAGGAATACAAATTCATGCATTCATGGACTGTGCACAAGAGTTAATAGGATGATGGAATATCATCCTAGGTTTAAGCATTTAATCATTTATAAAATTCCCAGAGCAAGTTAGCTGCAAGAGCAAGTATTTATGTGTGTTTGGTTTGTACTAGGTTGTTTGGTTCTAGCGGTTAAGCTAGGTTTTGACTAGTTGCTTGAGGTAATTATTAGAATGTCGAGACATCCTACAACGAGGTCGACTCCCAAGTCAGAGGGCGAGTCATCTGGTGCTCAGAATGACGCCGTTATATAAGGATAGCGATAGAGCAATGAAGCTTTGTCTAGGAAAATGTTGGAGGTGCAGTCACATATCAAATCCTTATTGACAGTTGTGGCAGGGCAGCCACTTAGAGTTCAGGACCAGACCATGGGTAAAGGTATTCCAATTCCTCCTACTCCTCTGGTGCCACCGGCTGTATTACCACCAGAGATGAACTTCATCTCGCATTTCCAGCGATTTGGACCTCCTTCTCATGATGGTAGGTAAGATTTCATGGTGTCTGACGATTGGATTATAACAATCAAGGAGATGTTTTCATACTCGGGAGTTTCTGATAGCCAGAGAGTGATGTTTGCTACATATCAGCTTAAAGGTTTGGAAAAGAGTTGGTGGCTAAGGAAGAAGGAAAATTTGAAGGATGGGTGTTCCTGGGAAGCCTTCAAGGTGTTACTACTGAAGAAGTTTCTGCCATAGGTCTAGAGAGACCGTATTATGAATGATTTCCTGCATTTGAAGCAAAGATAACTTGCGGTGAGTGAGTACGAGATTGAGTTTAGCAAGCTAAGCCGGTTTCTTCCTGATTTGGTCATATCTAAAGCCAGTAGAGTTAAACGATTTCTGGGTGGTCTAAGGAGTGACATCCAACAGCTAGCCAGTGCTTATGGGTCAGAGAGTTATGCTGGAGCAGTCGAAGGAGCTCTTAAGTTAGTGGTGATCGACAATGCCAAGAACTGAGGTCAACAAACGAGAAAGAATAAGAGGAATACTGGTGAGAGTAAGAGTTCCCAGGAATCCGGTGCTTCTTCGAGGAAGAAGATCAAAGAAATGTGCAGTTTTTATGGCCGGCCAAGCCACCCGTTTGAGAAATGTTTCAACAGGATAGGAGCTCAGAGGCAGGAGCAAGTTCATGCGATCCAGGGTTCTCCTAAGGGAGAGTTGGTTTGTACTTCATGCAAGCGGAAGGGGCATGATGCTGCCCACTGTTGGTATAAGGTTAGAGTATGCTTCTAGTGCGGACAAAAAGGTCACATCAAGTCAAAGTGCCTGTAGTCTCAGCCTACGCTGCAGCCAGTTCCGCTTTAGTCCTTGCTACCGCTGCAGCCTGTAGACAAAGGGAATGGAAAGCTGAACGTGTTGACTCTGGAGGAAGCCCAGAAATCTACTCAAATGATTTCAGGCTAGTTTCTAACCTAGATTTTTTCTTTTTATCTCATAGTTGTAGTTTCGATGTTGTTCGATTAGTTATGTTAGCTTTTTATAGGGAAATTTAAGGTAAAGAACCACTGGGCGCGTGTTCTTTTCGATTCCGGTGCTACCCACTTATTTGTGGTTAGGGCCTTCGTAGAGCGTCATCGTTTGATTCTCGTCCGGGTGGGTGACATGTTTTGTGTCAAGTTTCCTTCTGGTGATTCTGTGGCTTCAGAAAAAGTTATTAAGAGTTGTCCGATTCTGTTAGGGGATTTTCTCACAGTTGCTAATTTGAAGGTGATAGATCTAGAAGACTTTGATGTGATCTTGGGCATGGAATGGTTGTCCAAATATGATTCTATAATCCATTGCAAGGTTAAGCGCTTGTACTTCATGATGGACAACGGTCAAACCAGGAGTGTTTACGGATATCCGCGGCAATTTTCTCCGATTATTTTTGCAGTATGTGCTCGTAAGCTTTTAAATTCAGGATCTTTTGCTTATTTGATTTCAGTTTTTGAAACCATTGTTAGCTTGCAGCGTATTGAGGAGATTCTGGTGGTGCGTGAGTTTTTGGATGTTTTTCTAGCTAATCTTCCTGGTCTTCTGCCTGAAAGGGACATGGAGTTCGTCATAGAACAGGAGTCGGGTACCCGTCCTATTTCTAAGGCGCCGTACCAGATGGCCCCGCATAAGTTGGAGGAGTTGCGTACTCAGTTGGATGAGTTGCTACTGAATGGTTTTATTAGGCTGAGTTCTTCGCCTTGGGGTGCTCTTGTCTTGTTTGTAAAGAAAAAGGATGGATCAATGAGGTTGTGCATTGATTATAGGGAGCTAAATAAAGTCACCATTAAGAACAGATATCCTTTATCGAGAATAGATGATTTGTTTGATCAACTGCGTGGTAGCACGGTATTTTCAAAGATTGACCTTCGTTCGGGCTACCACAAGTTAAGGATTCGTGAGACCGATAAACCACAGACTGCTTTCCGCTCTCGGCATGTACATTTTGAGTTTTTTGTAATGTAATTTGGTTTGACCAATGCTCCCTCTACCTTTATGGATATGATGAACCGGGTGTTCAAGGATTTCTAGACTGTTTTGTGGTCATTTTTATAGATGACGTTTTGGTGTATTCCTGCAGTGCTTATGAGCATGCTGAACACTATTATTTAGTTTTGTCTGCCTTGAGGGACCATAAGCTGTTTGCTAAGATTAGCAAGTGTGAGTTTTTGTTGCCTCAGGTTTCGTTCTTGGGTCATGTGGTAAATAAAGATGGAATTTCAGTTGACCCTGAGAAGATAGTTGTTGTTATGGATTGGAATAGGCCAACCACACCCAAGGAGATAAGGAGCTTCCTAGGGTTGGCTGGCTATTTTAGAAAGTTTGTATAGGGTTTCTCTATGTGGTCTGCGCCACTGACTAAACTTACACAGAAGAATGCACCTTTTGTCATGAGCGATAAGTGCGAGGAAGCTTTCCTGGATTTAAAGAAGAGATTGTGCATTGCACCTGTGTTGTCTCTACCTACTGAAGGGTTGAAATATGTCGTGTATGTGGATGCGTCGCACGTTGGGCTTGGTTGTGTGTTATGCAAGAGGGAAAAGTAATAGCGTATGGGTCGAGGCAGTTAAAGATCCATGAAATAAATTACCCTTCGCATGATTTGGAATTTACGACAGTTATTTATGGGCTAACGCTTTGGAGGCACTTATTGTACGACGCATTATTCAAGATTTACACAGATCACAAGAGTTTGAAATACGTTTTCACTCAAAGGGTGTTGAATCTGCGCCAGCAAAGATGGTTAGAGTATGTTGCTGATTATGATGTTGAGATCCAGTACCATCCGAGAAAAGCTAATGTTGTAGCCGATGCCTTGAGCAGGAAAACAGCTAAGATTTTTATCTCTCTGTGGATTCTCTGGTAGAAGAATTTCTCTTGATGGGCATTTTTATTGGGAGTTGTTACTCATCCAGTAGTTTAGAGGTAACCGAGTTTTCTTCGATTGCACTCACAAGACTGCATCAGATGGAAGATCCTGATTTGTTGCACCTTTACAAGAGGACTTATAAAGGGGAGTTGCCAGACTTTTCGATCGATGACGCGGGAATCTTGAAGTACCACAGCATATTTTGTATCCCCGATGTTGATGGTATTCGAGTTAAGTTGTGCAGTGAGGCTAATGATTCTAGTGTTACCTACCACCCAGGTTCAACTAAGATGTACCAAGATTTGAAGCAGATCACCTGGTGGTTTAGAATGAATGGTGATATAGTGAAGTTTGTTTCATAATGTTTTACGTGCAAGCGAGTAAAGACCTATCATGGAAAACCTAGTGGCAAGCTAGCACCCTTGGAAATTCCGAGTTAGAAATGGGAGAGTATCTCAATGGATTTCATTACTGTTTTACCGAGATCTCCCCGTGGACATGATTCAGTCTAGGTTATTGTTGATAGACTAACGAAGTGTGCTCACTTCGTGCCTTTTAAGATGGACTACCCCATAAAGAAGATCGCTGAGCTATATTTAGATAAAGTCATCAGATTATATGGAGTGCCAGTTAGTATTGTATTTGATCGAGACTCCAGGTTTATGTCTGGCTTTTGGAAGAGTTTACAAGAAGGTTTGGGTACCAATTTGACGTATTCCACAGCCTATCATCCACAAACAAATGGTCAGACGGAAAGAGTGAATCAGATTGTGGAGGATATGATCAGATGTTATATTTTGACCCCGGAGGAGCGTGGGATGAGCGACTCAGATTGATGGTGTTTGCATACAATAACAGTTATTTGAGACCTTATATAGGAGGTGATGCAAAAATCCCATGTTTTGGGCCGAGGTTTGTGAGAGACCGTTGCTGGGTCTGGAAGCATTAGAATAAATGGATGTTTCTGTGATGCTTATTCGGGAAAAACTTCGGATAACACAGGAGCGATATGAGAAGAATGCCAACCGGCATAGGTCTTATCTAGTGTTTGCTGTAGGGGACAAGGTGTTTCTCAAAGTTTCCCCTATGTATGGATTTAAAAGGTATGGGAAGAATCACAAGTTGTACCCGGGGTATGTGGGACCTTTTAAGGTTGTTGAGCGTATTGGTGTATCAGCTTATAGGCTGGATTTGCCCGCAAATTTTCCTTGTGTGCACAACGTGTTATACGTAAGCAAGTTACGGAAATGTGTGCTCAGCGACCGACAAATTCTTGATGATGTGCCCTAGTTGGAGCCTAATATTTCCTATATTTAGATGCCTGTCTGCAATCTAGATACACAAGATCGAGTGTTGCGGAGGAAAACCATACCAATGGTTAAAGTTTGTGGCCAAACCAAGACGTGCAAAGCGCCACGTGGGAGTTGAAGTTAGCTATGAGGAAGGCTCATCCTCATCTGTTCTCCTAATTTCTTGCGGTATGTATTTCTCTCTTACGATCTTTGATTATATTTCCTTTTTTGTGGAATCTTTTGGTGCGTAAAGTTTCGGGACGAAACTTCTTTTTAGGAGGGGTGGCTGTAACGCCCCTGATTTTTCGATGTTTAGTTAATTCTTTTTATTGGCAAATTTATGACGTTAAGGTGTTACGTTAACGCATGTTTGGCATGTGTCATTGTTAGAGCGTGGTTTTAGCTATTAGGTTTTTGTGTATTTGGCAGGGCTTAGACTGTTTGCAAGATTCCCTAGCTAGCCGGGTCTGTTTTGGTGACTCGGTGGAGCCTCTTTGGGAATGCTCGTGTTTTAGCACCGGGAGGTGTTTATCCAAGTTTGGTTAATCGAATCTTAATTTCGACTGCGTCGTTAGGTTCGTATAGTCGGTATTTAGCTACGGTGTGATTTTCGTAGAAATCCAAGTTGGCGCGAATTTTGGCTCGTTTGGACCATTATTTAATAATAAACTATTATTTTAATACTTATAATTCTAAGTATAAATATCCTTGTGAATAGACAACCCTATTCATCGTCTTTCCCTTGAAACCGTCGCCTTTTGTGTAAGAAAGATAGAGGATGTCTTTGGAGAGCCTTAGGCCGCCGATTTTAGGAGCTCCGGTGCACGAAATTATCGCTGGAGAATAGATCCGGAAAGCTCTCACCTAGATCTACGTTTCGACGGTAAGTTTTTCCGTTTCATGGATTTTTAGAAGTTTAGGTTGCAGTTTTGACCTTCCTTCCTCTCAAAAAGTTTCAATTTTTACTGCTTAGAAGTTTCTCCGGCCAGATCCGTGAGGAGGAGTGCTGGTGTTGCCAAAGTTCGGCAAGGTTTGAGGCAAGTGGTGGTTTCCCCCTTGCTTGTTCTTTGTTTCTCTATTGTCTTGATTTCCCTTCCTGTACTAATATTGGAATAAGAGTAGGGATTTTTTTCACCTAGTGAAACTATCTTTCTATAGATTTTGTATTTTTTTTCATATTTCTTTCTTTGTCTTGATGGATCCTCTCCAGTACAAAAAATCTTTTTAGGGTAGAGAGTGGCCATCAGTTGGGTTGTAGAGGATTTTCTGGCCAGGTTTTACCTAGCCGACCTGTAGCAGAAATTAGGTTTAGGTTGGACACTTAGGTTAAGTCAAAAGTGCCTTTTAGGGCTTACTAAGCTAAGTCTGGAATCGAGACAGTCATTTAGCCAAATTTCATCGAGCTGAGCCTTTGAGTCTATTTCGTCAAACGGGCCAAACTTTCATCGAACGTAAATTTCATCAAACTGGCCAATTAATCGAGCTTAGCTTGGACTCTAGGAGAAATTTGTCGAGCTGAGCCTTTGAGTCTATTTCCTCGAACGGGCCAAACTTTCATCGAACACAAATTTCGTTGAACTGGCCAATTCGTCGAGCTTAGCTTGGACTGTAGGAGAATTTTGTCGAGTTGAGCCTTTGAGTCTATTTCATCGAACGTTGATTCGTCGAGCTGAGCCTTAAAGTTAAATAACATCGTCGGGCAGATTAGGCGTTGAGTGTAACCATAGCATAGGTTCAGTTTTTTGCCCAAGTGCAGAAGCGTTGAGTGCGTTGGGTGCACTCAATGCGGCATTGAGAGGATAGCTTTTGGCGTTGACTGTGTTAGTTGGTTTAGTCTTGGCATTGAGTGGTGCTTAGAGCTTAGCCCTTCGGCATTGTTTGGCTTAGTTTCGTGAATCATTACACGCGGGCATGTTTTGGTCTACTTTTTGGGCTGTTGGATTGTGTTGGACCAGATGGCCACCACCATAGTCCCGTTTTTGAGATGTTTGGGTCTATTAGTTCGGTTTTGACCGGTTGGTCCCGACTCCGGTCCGGTTGCGTTACGGTGTTAATGATTCACGTGTTTATTGAGCCTTTTCTAGTTTTGTTTATATGGATTAAACTTATGCAATTTCTTCCTATTCTCGCAGATGTCCTCGGAGTATGACACCGTTCGCACTTGGTGCAAGTTTCATTACCTTTTAACTTTATAAGTTAACTCTTTTGTTCTTAAATTCTAGTTAGTTCGCTTTATTTTTGGCAGCTATTCAGTTTTGGATTAGTAATCTTACTACTCCCTTGCTTACTATGTAAGACCCCCATTTTTTTTCTTTTTCGACACCCGGGTCTTAGGTCCAGAACCGCCACCTTGCGGTGATACCTTCGCACCCGGGAAGGTCGTCACTACAAGATGCCGATTCTGCCGGCCAAAATCGATCACAACTGTAGCAATAGAATAAAAGCAAGTCCACAGAAAATCACAGGTATAGAAAATAAGCTCCACGAAGGAAGTGTCCACAGATAGTACATATAATAAAAATCTCGGGCTTATGCCCGGTACATCAAGTCCTCACTACAAATCACTCATCGCTGAAGCAAACTAATATAACTACTGGTGTTCGGGACTCACAGTCCCTGCTGTCTGGACTCCAGTACTAGACTGTCCGATCTCCAAGCGTGCTGACCTCCGGGGCTGCTCCTCCATGCTGGGCTCCGTGGTCCCCTAAATGATGTGGTTCGAAAACCGTTAGTCTAAAAGACTAAGTCCTATCGTCCTCCGCCCCCTCCCCCATGGCTCCTAAGCACCGAGCGGGGAGAAGGAAAGGAAAGGACATGAAGGTGGAGAATGTCAAATAGTAGATGGCAGCGGAACTAGACTAGCAGTTCTAAGTATGGTAATAATGATACAAAAATTGAATAAGTAACCTTAACTTATGCGAATACCCATAAGCTAAAGGACCTTTGCAAGGCTCCTATCGTATAAAAAGTCCCATACCGATTTATACGAAAGGGTGTCGGTTTTACTAGCAGGCTTATAATACTGAAAGAGAACCTTGACTTATAAGCACGCTCGTACGAACTTATAGGCCAAGGGGTCGTTTTGCAAGGCCTAATGTATAAAGCGTTCCATACCGCTTATACATCAGGTGTCAGGATATATGCAATGGTTATACTATGAAATACAATTATGTTATGATGTGAACATGCAAGTGCAACTCAACCCACTCGACTCTGTGTACACAGACCTTTAGTTCCCCCTTTCGGAGCTGTTATCTCCCAGGATACCTCCATAGTGGCAGACGGAAGCGGTGGGTTGGGCCTCGCCCACCTCTAAACCAGTAAAGCACTACCGCTCAGACCTATCGTACGCCTCAACGCTTGGTGCACAAAGCGGACTCCTGCGTACTCTTACCGGCTGGCGCACCGGACTTCTGTTGGCGAAGTGCTAACCACACTTGCCGAGTCAGCGTATTGGCATCAGTGCATCGACCCTCCAATACCGAAGACCCACCACCTTATACCTTCTATGCACATGCAATAGTTATGAGTCCAAACAACAACCAAACCAAATCTCCCCGAACTATCCCGTCCGTCATAAATCAACAACCGAGCCGAACCTCCTCGGACTATCCCGTCCGTCATAATCAACAACCGAGCCGAAGCTCCCCGGACTATCCCGTCCGTCATAATCAACAACCGAGCCGAAGCTCCCTGGGCCACCATGCCCATCACCATAACCACTAGGCTTATTGCCCGAGTAACCCAAACTATCTCCCGGGAAATTGGGGTATGAGAGTGTGAAATCCTAAGTTTACTATTTACTCTTGTGGCGATTTTATACCTACGACTGCCCAAGGTATTCCCTGTGAAGGGCTCTCGAGGGCACTAGGATCTATGATGGGCTGAATCCCAAAGCTCCCTTTCGCAAGGCACTTATTCTTGTTGGTTGGTAACTAATCCCATATCCATTACCCATTTCTTTTTCATATTACGGTAAACTAAACCTAAGGTGATTTTGACCTTTCACTCTTACGGGGGAAGACGATCTTTCGTCGACCCCAAGCACTACTCAGCACTACCGACTCATATCTCACTACTTAACCTAAACTTCTAGGATGACTCATCTACATCTACAAAATCCAGCAAGATGGCTAACTCCAACTATGCCAAATTATTTCTTTTCAACAATTTACTAAATGCAAACCATAAGGTTAAATGCCATGTATAATGGGGAGTACATCAATAATCTTCCAATACTCCTATAATAATTAATGGAATGCCATTATGACCTTTAATCTCTAAATCCAGAGACCCAAAATTTTCCTTATTTATTTAATAATTTATTTAATTATTCTAGTGACTAAAATTTCCAATAATGAACATGAAGTACCATTTTCAGGCAAGATATCATTCCACTAATTTTATAGGATATTTAAAATAAGGATTTAACTCATCTTCCAAAATATCTCAATTTTTCAGTAAGGTTTTATCCCAAAATTCCTATTTCATTTTAACCCTTGAAAATTCATTTAAAAAAATATAAAAGACTATATTGCTTCCAAAAATTCAGAGAAAATTCCAGTATGATTCTAATGGCATATAAATGATTTGGGTCAAATTTCATAATTTTTTATTAGTAAATAATCTTAATTAAATTATTGAATAATTTACTCATTTAACAAGCTTGTGAAGTAAGTACCTCAAATATGTATCCAAAAATTTTCATAAAATTTATATATGCATATAATGATTCAAAACTTCCTATGCCAAACTTTCATGACCTCCCAAGGGTCAGAGGGACCATAATGTTCAATTTATTAAATTAAGGTATCCCTTGTGTTACAAATGAAGTACTATAACTATTGTCCCAAATTTCCCAATTAAATTACCAGAGGCTCATAATATGCTTATGACCAATCTACCAAAATTTCACCTTAGTTTGAGGAGTTTAACTAGCCCATTTCAACCCTACAATATTTGTGCCCTAAACTAGGGTTAGGGTTTTGTGTGTCTCAAACTTTCCAAAACACTCTATGATTTTAACCAGAGGGTTATAGTTACCCTAATACCCTCCCTACAAAATTCCATAGTCATACAAGGTGTTTTGGCCACATGCCCTTCACAAGGTACAAAAGCCCTTCCTTATGATTTGACCTAGGATCTTGGGGAAAATCAATTCCAAACCTCCCCATATTTCATTGAAAGGTGCACAAGTTCATGAAAAGTTAGTTTTCAAAATTTGGACCTCTGTTGAGGTGAATTGGACACTCTAAGCAAAAATTTCATTTTGGACCAAAATGCCCTTCTTAGGGCAAAACTAGGGTTTGCAGGATTTCCATTCAAATCACCTCTAAACTTAATGAAATTTTAACCAGAGGTCTATATTGACCTCATATACCTCCCGCCAAAATTTGGATGAATTTGGAGTTCATTTGACCCATAAATTAATTTACCCTAGATAAATTAAATTATTTACAAAACTATAGAAAATTTATCTCCAAAAATTCCCATTTTTGGGCAAATTGTAGATATTAGTTAGTAGGACTCACTGCCAAAATTTCAACTCATTTGGGATAAGTATGAAGTGTGGGCACTTAGTTTAATGACTGCCTATTCATTTGTATAGACCCCACCAAAATGAGTTCCCTGGTCAAACCAGTCACTCAAATTGGTTCAAACCAATTTTGTTTGAAAGTAGACCCATAGGGCTATATTTTAGTGTTGGCCATTTTCTCTGACAAGGGCTCTAGGTATTTTTAATAATTAAAAACATTAAATACCTAATTTGTGACAGAAAATGAAATAAATTAATACATATCCTATAGTATTTTATCATCATCAGCACGAATCTTGGCGCAAGATTGATGAGTTGTAATTATACCTATATTTTCGTATTTTATTTAAGTCCGTTTCGTTTATTTTTTGTCTTTTTTATTAGTTTAATTCAATAAATTGCTTGTTTTTGTAAATATTATTTCTAACTTAGCTTAATTTTTATTCCAGGAAAATTCCAGAAAAAATTCCAGAAAAGTCAGAAAAATTGCCTGACACGCCCGTGTCAATTGGCCGACACGCCCGTGTCACGCCAGCCCGACGATCGCCGACCACAGATGCCAGCTCGACGATCGGCCACCATCAAACCCAGCCCGACACGCCCGGCGTCACGCCCGTGTCAAATGCTTGTCACGCCCGTGACGAGGCCGACCCGCAAGCTTGGTCAACATGTCAACTCTGCCGACATCGAACTGCCAGCTCTCCTGGTCACGCCCCCCTGTCACGCCCGTGACCTGGGGCGTGACCGCCAAGTTTTCACCCCGAAGTCAAAGCTCCAGTCAAGTCAACCGGTCAGCTCGTGAATAGTGTCGACACGCCCCCCTGTCACGCCCTAGTCACGGGCGTGACCAACCCGAAAAAATGTCTATAAATAACAGCTTCCAGGAAGCTTATTTTGTCCACCTTTTTTGACCACTTTGCTTAGGGGAGGTGCTGCCCAATTGGATTTCAAACCTATGTAAGGAGATTTTCTCCCCCCTCTCTCTCTTAGTTTGTATTAGGGTTTTTAATTTAATAAAATATGAATCTTTTTCTCTCCATTTGTTTGATTAATCCATTTGAATGCGCCTACTTAAGTAATTTTTCGTTCCTCTTTTTGTATTTCTTTTATGTTTTCATTTTTTTTGCTTTCATAACTTAGTTAGATTTAGGGTTTATCGGCTTTTCTAGCCGTTGTGCCGTCCGTCTAGTTTTCATTTCCCGCCCTTTTTGATTTAGCTTTTCCTCTTTTTCCTATTTTTTCATTCATAAAGCTTTATAAAAACTCTCCTAAAAGTGTTATTTTCATTTTTCTTTAACCTAGGCTCTTTAGGATTGTAAAACTTTTTGTCCCCTTTTTGTTTTATTTTCACTTTTTAGGAGTTTTTATAAAAACATAGGAATGAAAATATAGTCGTTATAATTTTTCGCTCACTTTGTTTTATCTTTTTAATTTCAAAACTTTTAGTCCGGTTAATTTTTATTTCATCTTTTTATGCATTTCTACCGCATTCTAGCGGTAGAAATGCAGTTGTTTTAATTTTTCGTCAACTTTCATTTTGCGTTTATTTGCAAAACCTTTTAGCTCGGTTAATTTTTATTTTCACTTTTTATGCATTTCTACCGCATTCTAGCGGTAGAAATGCAGTTGTATTAATTTTCAGCAACTTGGTTTTTTCTAATTTTTGCAAGTGTGCGTGTGTGTATGAGTTAGGTTTTACTGCTTTATTTCATTTCTGTAGAGTGCGTGTGTGCGTATGCATTTATTTCCGCCTACTCATTAAGAGTTAAATGGCGCCCTGCTTTCATCTTCTTCCTACTCACTTGAGTAGGAAAACTTAGTGTGTGTGCGTGTGTTCACTTTTCTGTAGAGTGCGTGTGTGTGTTTTACCTTCAAGTAGAGTGTGTGTGTGTATGAGATAAATTTACTCCCGCCCACTCAATTGAGCCGGGACTTGCAATTTTATCGCTTTCTCAATTATGTAGAGTGCGTGCGTGTAGGAGATAATTTTACCGCTTTATTTACCGCTTTCTTCAATTAAGAAGAGTGTGTGTGTGTGTGCATTTATTTCCGCCTACTCGTTAAGAGTTCAATGGCGTGCTTTTATTTACCGCCTACTCATTTGAGTAGGTCTTGCTTTATTTAATATTCTTTATGGTTTTGAAGTGTGCGTGAGTGCCTGCATCAATTAGCTTTCAATTTATCTAATCGCCTTTTTCATGTTTTCTCTTATAAATGTTCAGAACCTAAATTTACACTCACGCTTCACTTAAAAACATAAAGCCGTCCCCATACCGATGAGTGGCTAATTTCTTTTAGCCTTCGGCATCGAAGAGCATTGGGACATAAAAAATGATTTGAAATAATTAAAAAACTTTATTTTTATTTTAATTTAAGGACTTAAGGTTTACCCCGGGTTAACGACGCATAGGACCACATAATCGATGTGTGGGCTCTATTTCCGTTATCCATACGCGACGCCGAGAGGCTGCACGTATGGACCGATCCCCCTTGGGTAAAGAGAACCGCGTACGCCCCCTCGAAAGAGGAGAAACGTAGTTCTGCCGGATTGGGTTCCCCACCCAATAGCGGGGTTCTTAGCGTAATGCGGACGTTAAGGGGAATCCTTCGTCGGACTCACGTTCGGTCGAATAGCCTTAGCGCCCAGGTGAGCGATATCCCTAGACCAAGGTGAGCTCATATTCTTGGAACCTCCACGGCCAAGTGCCTTTTATTAATTTAAAAACAAGGTTTAATAATTGTTGAGAGTTATTTTAGTCTTAATTCGATTCGATGCCGAACGTTAACCCGTCATCGAACTAACTTAGCAAAATTCTGCTTTCTTCCTTTCCGTTTTTATTAAACTAAAAAATCCCACCTTACTAATAGTAAGATAATAGTGTTCCCGGAAGAGTAGATATAATCAACGCGTCCCCGAGAATAATACGACCTCGGTATTTTCCCGAATACCGAGTACTACTTGCGATAGGTGCGCTTGCCTCCTTTCGTTAGAAAACTCGATCATCTAACCGGTCCGCGGAATCTGACCATTTCGAACCACCCACAGTAGGTCTCTGTTCCGCGGCCATCAAGTTTTTGGCGCCGTTGCCGGGGAATCTTGTTGTTATATTGAATCCGGACTCTATTAATTTTACTTTATTTTCAAATAAAAAAATTTTATACAAAAAAAAAAAAAAAAAAATCCCCCCCCCCGTTTTCGTTTTTTTTTTGGGTGTATGACCCGTGGACAACCTTCGAGTTCTGAAAATCTTGACTTCGACCCCGAGATCGACCGCTCTCTTGCGCGTATCCGATCTCTCCGTCGAATTCCTTTTTCAGACCCCGTAGAATCTATCGGAGAACCCTCTTCTTCTTCTATGGCCGACCCCCCTAATAATGCCCAACCGGTCGAGCGTACTATGTCTTATTACGCTCGGCCCAATTTGGATGATACGGGGTCGAGTATTGTTCGGCCCGCGGTGGCCAACAATAATTTCGAAATTAAGTCAAGTGTGATTCAGATGATCCAAAATGCCGTGCAGTTCGACGGACAGCCGGATGAGGACCCCAACAATCACTTGTCTAATTTTCTTGAAATTTGCGATACTTTTAAAATTAATGGCGTCACTGATGACGCCATTCGTTTGCGCCTTTTTCCGTTCTCTCTTAAGTCCAAGGCTAAGGCGTGGTTACTCTCCCTCCCGCGGGGATCCATCACGTCCTGGGCGGAGTTGGCCGAGAAATTCCTTACGAAGTATTTTCCGCCCGCCAAAACTGCAAGATTGCGGGCGGACATATCTTCGTTCGTCCAAAACGACTCCGAGTCTCTTTACGAGACTTGGGAACGCTTTAAGGAGTTCCTCCGCCGGTGCCCGCACCACGCTCTGCCAACGTGGTTGCAGGTACAAATTTTTTATAATGGACTGAATAGTCAGACGCGTCAAATGATTGACGCGGCTGCCGGGGGCACTCTGAACAATAAGACCCCCGAGGCCGCCCAGGCCCTTTTCGAGGAAATGGCGGTGAACGCCTACCAGTGGAATGTCCCGCGGGCGCGCCCTAAGCAGGCGGGCATTTTTGAAGTGGATGCCACAGCTCAGTTAGCCCTCCAAGTGGAAAGGTTAACTAAGCAGGTGGCGGAGATGTCTGTTGCCTCCTCCACTCCGCCTTGTTTTCTCCCCCCCTCCAACGTATGCGTAGTCGACGAATTCGTGGACTACTTGGGAAATCCGGTGCGTCCCTCATTTCAAAACAACCCTTATAGTAGTCACTATAATCCGGGTTGGAGGAACCATCCGAATTTCTCCTGGAGCAACCCGAACAACGCGCAGCGTCCCCCTCCCCCTCCTTTTGCGCCGACGCTTCCTCCTCCCCCTCCTATGAAGCCATCCCCGGTGGAGGAAAATTTTAATCGTTATGTCGCGTCCAACGAGTCTAATATCCGGAACATCACCGGATCGCTAAAAAATTTAGAACTCCAGGTTGGACAGCTGGCGCGACTCATGTCGGAACGCGCCATGGGGGCACTGCCAGGGAACACGGAGCCCAATCCAAGGGAATCCGCCAACGCTATAACCCTCCGTAGCGGTAAGGAGGTGGTCGATCCAAAACGGATCGATCCTCAGGTACAAATTTCACCTCCTTCCCCTCTTCCCTCTTCTTCGTCTACGCAGCCTCTACCAATTTTAAGTGAAAAATCTATTTTAAACAAGGCGTTGCCCTACCCGCATAAATTAGATAAAGAGCGAGTTAATGCGCAATACGAAAAATTTATTTTATTACTTAAACAAATTCACATTAATGTTCCTTTTTGCGAGGCTATCTCGCAAATGCCTAAATATGCGAAATTTTTAAAAGAACTACTTTCTAATAAACGCAAACTCGAGGATATTTCGCATATATCTCTCAACGCTGTCTGCTCGGCGGCTCTTACTAGTAAATTGCCCTTAAAACAAAACGACCCGGGACGGTTCTCCATCCCGTGCCTTTTTGGCAATGTATTAGTAAAATACGCCTTGGCAGACTTAGGCGCGAGCATTAATTTGATGCCGTTCTCGCTCTTCCTTCGTCTAGGTTTGGGTACTCCTGTTCCTACCAATATGCGCATCCAACTAGCGGATCGCTCGGTTAGGTTCCCCATCGGGGTTGTTGAGGATGTCCTTGTCCGAGTAGACAAGTTCACCTTCCCGGTGGACTTCGTCATCTTGGACATCGAGGAAGACGCCAACGTACCAATAATACTTGGTCGCCCTTTCCTCGCAACCTCGCGTGCGTTAATTGATGTAAGTAATGGTCAGCTTCTCCTTCGGGTAGGAGACGACCAAGTTACTTTTTCTATTAACCCCTCTATGGAAGAATCGTCGCCGAGCGACGATTTCTGCTATTCTTTAGATTCCTTTTATGGAGATTGTTCTTCTCCAATTTTCGAGTCCGAATTTTTAAGCGAAAATATTTTTTCTCTCGAAAATTTTTATTGCAATGAGGATGTATCTTCCGATATGCCTTTTGAACCAATTGGTTCAAAAGACATTAGCTCTAAAACCTCGCTAGAAGAACCGCCAACCCTAGACCTCAAACCACTACCTGAATCCCTTAAATACGCCTTTTTGGGAAAAAATGATACACTCCCCGTTATCATTTCTTCGTATTTAAGCGATTCAGAGACCTCCGATTTATTGGAGGTTTTGCTTAAACATCGCCACGCAATTGCGTGGCAAATTTCTGACCTAAAGGGGATTAACCCTTCCTTCTGCACTCACAAAATTTTCTTAAACGATAATTGCCGCACAACCATTCAGCCGCAGCGGCGTCTTAACCCAAACATGAAAGACGTCGTGAAAGCTGAAATAATTAAATTATTAGATGCGGGGATTATTTATCCCATTTCTGATAGTGCATGGGTTAGTCCCATTCATGTCGTGCCCAAGAAGGGCGGTCTAACCGTAGTGGCGAATGAGCACAACGAGCTTGTCCCAACTCGTACTGTTACGGGTTGGCGAGTGGTCATCGATTATCGCAAACTTAATGATGCCACCCGCAAGGACCATTTCCCACTACCGTTCCTTGACCAAATTCTCGAGCGTCTTTCCGGTCATCCTTTTTATTGTTTTCTCGATGGTCTATCGGGGTTTTTCCAAATCCCCATTTCCCCCGAGGACCAAGAGAAAACAACTTTTACCTGCCCCTTTGGCACCTTCGCATATCGAAGAATGCCATTTGGCCTCTGCAATGCGCCGGCTACATTCCAACGATGTATGCTAGCGATTTTTGGCGAGCTGGTAGAAGATATTATGGAAATATTTATGGATGACTTTTCTGTATTCGGATGCTCATTCCCGAATTGTCTTCGTAATCTTGATCGTGTCCTCCAGCGATGCGAGGACACGAATCTTGTTTTAAATTGGGAAAAATGTAACTTTATGGTTCGAGGAGGTTTGGTCCTCGGCCATAAGATTTCGATTAAGGGGATAGAGGTCGATAAGGCTAAAGTAGAAATTATTGAAAAACTTCCTCAGCCGACGAACATAAAATCCATTAGGAGTTTCTTAGGCCACGCGGGCTTTTATAGACGTTTTATTCAAGATTTTTCAAAAATAACAAAGCCGCTTACTCACCTCTTGGAAAAGGAATCACCTTTTGTCTTTAGTAGCGACTGCGAGTCTGCATTTAATTTTATAAAACAAAAGCTTATCAATTCTCCAATTCTAGTGGCCCCTAATTGGTCCCTTCCATTCGAAATCATGTGCGACGCTAGTGATGTTGCCTTAGGCGCCGTTCTTGGCCAACGCGTAGAAAAACATTTTCATCCTATTTATTACGCTAGCAAGACGCTCACTTCCGCACAAGTGAATTACACGACGACGGAAAAGGAACTCTTAGCCGTCGTTTTCGCTTTCGATAAGTTTCGCTCGTATCTTACGCTATCTAAAGTTATCGTTTTTACCGATCACTCCGCCCTTAAGTATCTACTAGCCAAAACCGATGCAAAACCCCGCCTTCTTCGATGGGTTCTCCTCCTTCAAGAGTTTGATTTGGAGATCCGGGATAAGAAGGGCGCGGAGAATCTTGCGGCAGACCACCTCTCCCGTTTAGATAATTCCGGTGCGGAAGCGCTCGTCGAATCTGAAATAAATGACAGATTCCCCGAGGAACGTCTTCTCGCCATTCGTTCGTCTTCGTCATCTTCCCCTTGGTTCGCAGATTTTGCGAACTATTTAGTCGCGCGGGTTCTTCCAAAAGAATTTTCAAGTCATCAAAAGAAGAAATTCTTTTCCGACTTGAAAAATTTCTTTTGGGATGACCCGTTTCTTTTTCGTATCTGCGCGGACCAAGCGGTTCGAAGATGCGTCGCGGGAGTGGAGTGCACACAAATATTGAGGCACTGCCACGAGGGTCCAGCCGGGGGGCACTATCAAGCCAACCGGACCGCTAGGAAGGCGCTAGAGGCGGGCTACTTTTGGCCCACTCTCTTCAAAGACGCGCACAATTTTGTGCGCGCATGCGATAGCTGTCAGCGGTCGGGTAACATCTCACGTCGAGACGAGATGCCCCAAAATATGTTTTTAGAATGCGAAGTTTTCGATTTATGGGGCATAGATTTTGTAGGCCCCCTACCTCCTTCTTATAAAAATTCGTATATTTTAGTGGCGGTCGACTACGTATCACGGTGGGCGGAAGCGCAGGCTCTCCCCACCAACGATGCGCGAGTCGTCGTTACATTTCTAAAAAAATTATTTTCTCGCTTCGGCACACCTCGCGCAATTGTTAGTGATAGGGGTACGCATTTCTGTAACGCTCTAATGGCTAAGACGTTAGCTAAATACGGAGTCACGCACAAACTTGCCACCCCCTACCACCCGCAAACAAGTGGCCAAGTTGAGGTAGTAAATCGAGAAATAAAACGCATATTAGAAAAAACCGTTTCACTTAATAGGAAAGATTGGTCCGCTAAGCTTGACGACGCGTTATGGGCGTATCGTACGGCGTACAAAACCGCTACTGGTTGTACCCCGTTTCGATTAGTCTATGGCAAAGCGTGCCATTTACCCGTAGAATTGGAGCACCGCGCACTTTGGGCATTAAAACTCTTAAACCTCGACTCCAACTTAGCCGCTCAGAATAGAAAACTGCAACTAAACGAGCTCGATGAATGGCGTGCGAACGCTTACGAGAGCAATAAGTTCTATAAGGAGCGTTCTAAGTTTTATCACGATCGAAAAATTAAAACCCCAAAAATCTTTTCTCCGGGCGATCTAGTCCTTCTTTACAATTCACGTCTTAGGCTTTTCCCGGGTAAGCTAAAATCGCGATGGTTCGGCCCCTTCAAGGTTGAAGAGGTTTGGCCATATGGGACCGTACTCGTCTCCCACCCCGAAAAAGGCACTTTTAAGGTGAACGGTAATCGGTTAAAGTCTTATATAGCGGGCGACCCTGTGATCAGTAGGAGCGAAACCATAACCCTTCTCCATATATAAACCCGCCACTATAGTCAAGCTACGCGACTATAAACAAAGCGCTCCTGGGAGGCACCCCACGTCTATCTTTTTTTTACGTCTTTATTTATTATGTTTTCTATTTTTCTAATAACTGCAGGGTTTCTAGTGGGCTTCCCCGCGCGCGGATCAGGGACGTTTTCTGCCCCCCTCTTTTCCCTTCATTGTACATATTCCTGCTATTTTGTTCCTCATGCTTAACATACAACATTGGGGACAATGTTGGATCTAAGTATGGGGGTGTTTTCACATTTTCGTACTTTCTTTTTTTTCATTTACAAAACAAAACAAAACAAAAAAATTATATAACACAAAAAAAAAAAAAAAAAAAAAAAAAAAAAAAATTTCAAAAACAAAAACAAAAAAATATATATAACACAAAAACACAAAAAAAAATTTACTTTTAATTAAAAATTTTTTGAAGTTTCATTTTTGAAACTTTTACTTATTTTTAGCTTTGTCCGCGAGATCCGGCTCATCGAGCCATCCACATATCGAGTCATCTCGCGGCAGCCTAGTAAATATTCTTGTAAATATTTTTGTAAATAATTTTTGTAAATATTTTTTTTTTTGTAAATATTCTTTCTCTTTCCCCTCTCCCTTTTTCCTTCTCATCCTTGTAAATATTTTTATTTTCCCCAAATTTTTGTAAATAGAATGAAACTTTCATTAAAAATACAAAAAAATTTACAAAACTTAAAAATATTTCAAAAAAAATTTTCGCATTTTTTTTCTTTTTAGTATGTATATATTAAAGTTATGAATACAAAAAAAAAAAAATATAAAAAAAAAAAAAAAAAAAAAAAAAAAAATACAAAAAAAAAAAAAAAAAAAAAAGAGAACATAACTTCAAAAAAAAAAAAAACTTCAAAAAAAAAAAAAATTATTATGAAACAAATAAATCAAACATTTCATTCTTAAGTTTCTTGCTATCCAATACTTTCGTTTTGAGTTTATTTATATGCGAATTTGATAAATTCTTTGTTCACTATTCGTTTGTTAATTATAGATTGAAAAATCTAAATAGCCGGGGTTAAGTTTTAAAGAATTTATTATACTTTGTTAAAAATAGGGGACTTGCTTTAGGCACTACTTCTAATTTTTCATAGATAGGAGCATGTGTACCATGTTAGAAAATAACGACTATAGAATTCAATTATGCTTGCTTTTAGCTTTCTGAAAATTGGAACGTACAATTTATAAAGGTTGCTCTCAATTATTTTTCAATTAAAAATCTAGTTCTCTTTTCTCCCCTTACTTATCATAACTGACTTGGTATGATAAAATTATTTTCCCAAAAAGAAAAAGATCTTATGTCAATGGGAATAAGATTTCATTCCGTAAACATAGGCACCCAATAAATTAAAAGATTGTACGTTACGGAGTAAGAGGATAAAATTCACTACTCCAACACATATACATTGGGTTATTTTTATGAAGAAAGAAAACATTTTATGTTAAGGAAAATAAGATTTCGTTTTCCTTTAACATCCAAATCAAAAAAAATGGAGGTTCGAGAAAAAAATAACCTCGCCTCAAAATCCAAGCATCTTCATAAACCAACATCAACCCCCCCTTAGCCATTTTCATGATTCTAGAATTAATTCAAAAATTTTTTGAGAGCATAATTCGTAAATTGCATTATTTCTGATAACACTCCTATAAGCTAAGGTTCGTATAACTCCAAACTATTTTCTGTTAATCTAGCCAATACAATTACTGCTTTCTATTTGATTACATCAAGAAGTCTTTTGGCCAAAACTTTTGCCCTGTTTAAATCATCAAAATAATTTTAGGACTTAACTCTTATACCCCGTATATTTTTATTTGATCTCTCTTATAATTAATTTAGCGGTAGCGGAACTTAGGTTTTTTTTACTATTCCTTATAAGTTCACCTCAAACTTTTGCTCTGGAATAGCAAAAGCTTAAGTATGGGGGTGTTTGATGAGTTGTAATTATACCTATATTTTCGTATTTTATTTAAGTCCGTTTCGTTTATTTTTTGTCTTTTTTATTAGTTTAATTCAATAAATTGCTTGTTTTTGTAAATATTATTTCTAACTTAGCTTAATTTTTATTCCAGGAAAATTCCAGAAAAAATTCCAGAAAAGTCAGAAAAATTGCCTGACACGCCCGTGTCAATTGGCCGACACGCCCGTGTCACGCCAGCCCGACGATCGCCGACCACAGATGCCAGCTCGACGATCGGCCACCATCAAACCCAGCCCGACACGCCCGGCGTCACGCCCGTGTCAAATGCTTGTCACGCCCGTGACGAGGCCGACCCGCAAGCTTGGTCAACATGTCAACTCTGCCGACATCGAACTGCCAGCTCTCCTGATCACGCCCCCCTGTCACGCCCGTGACCTGGGGCGTGACCGCCAAGTTTTCACCCCGAAGTCAAAGCTCCAGTCAAGTCAACCGGTCAGCTCGTGAATAGTGTCGACACGCCCCCTGTCACGCCCTAGTCACGGGCGTGACCAACCCGAAAAAATGTCTATAAATAACAGCTTCCAGGAAGCTTATTTTGTCCACCTTTTTTGACCACTTTGCTTAGGGGAGGTGCTGCCCAATTGGATTTCAAACCTATGTAAGGAGATTTTCTCCCCCTCTCTCTCTCTTAGTTTGTATTAGGGTTTTTAATTTAATAAAATATGAATCTTTTCTCTCCATTTGTTTGATTAATCCATTTGAATGCGCCTACTTAAGTAATTTTTCGTTCCTCTTTTTGTATTTCTTTTATGTTTTCATTTTTTTTGCTTTCATAACTTAGTTAGATTTAGGGTTTATCGGCTTTTCTAGCCGTTGTGCCGTCCGTCTAGTTTTCATTTCCCGCCCTTTTTGATTTAGCTTTTCCTCTTTTTCCTATTTTTTCATTCATAAAGCTTTATAAAAACTCTCCTAAAAGTGTTATTTTCATTTTTCTTTAACCTAGGCTCTTTAGGATTGTAAAACTTTTTGTCCCCTTTTTGTTTTATTTTCACTTTTTAGGAGTTTTTATAAAAACATAGGAATGAAAATATAGTCGTTATAATTTTTCGCTCACTTTGTTTTATCTTTTTAATTTCAAAACTTTTAGTCCGGTTAATTTTTATTTCATCTTTTTATGCATTTCTACCGCATTCTAGCGGTAGAAATGCAGTTGTTTTAATTTTTCGTCAACTTTCATTTTGCGTTTATTTGCAAAACCTTTTAGCTCGGTTAATTTTTATTTTCACTTTTTATGCATTTCTACCGCATTCTAGCGGTAGAAATGCAGTTGTATTAATTTTCAGCAACTTGGTTTTTTCTAATTTTTGCAAGTGTGCGTGTGTGTATGAGTTAGGTTTTACTGCTTTATTTCATTTCTGTAGAGTGCGTGTGTGCGTATGCATTTATTTCCGCCTACTCATTAAGAGTTAAATGGCGCCCTGCTTTCATCTTCTTCCTACTCACTTGAGTAGGAAAACTTAGTGTGTGTGCGTGTGTTCACTTTTCTGTAGAGTGCGTGTGTGTGTTTTACCTTCAAGTAGAGTGTGTGTGTGTATGAGATAAATTTACTCCCGCCCACTCAATTGAGCCGGGACTTGCAATTTTATCGCTTTCTCAATTATGTAGAGTGCGTGCGTGTAGGAGATAATTTTACCGCTTTATTTACCGCTTTCTTCAATTAAGAAGAGTGTGTGTGTGTGTGCATTTATTTCCGCCTACTCGTTAAGAGTTCAATGGCGTGCTTTTATTTACCGCCTACTCATTTGAGTAGGTCTTGCTTTATTTAATATTCTTTATGGTTTTGAAGTGTGCGTGAGTGCCTGCATCAATTAGCTTTCAATTTATCTAATCGCCTTTTTCATGTTTTCTCTTATAAATGTTCAGAACCTAAATTTACACTCACGCTTCACTTAAAAACATAAAGCCGTCCCCATACCGATGAGTGGCTAATTTCTTTTAGCCTTCGGCATCGAAGAGCATTGGGACATAAAAAATGATTTGAAATAATTAAAAAACTTTATTTTTATTTTAATTTAAGGACTTAAGGTTTACCCCGGGTTAACGACGCATAGGACCACATAATCGATGTGTGGGCTCTATTTCCGTTATCCATACGCGACGCCGAGAGGCTGCACGTATGGACCGATCCCCCTTGGGTAAAGAGAACCGCGTACGCCCCCTCGAAAGAGGAGAAACGTAGTTCTGCCGGATTGGGTTCCCCACCCAATAGCGGGGTTCTTAGCGTAATGCGGACGTTAAGGGGAATCCTTCGTCGGACTCACGTTCGGTCGAATAGCCTTAGCGCCCAGGTGAGCGATATCCCTAGACCAAGGTGAGCTCATATTCTTGGAACCTCCACGGCCAAGTGCCTTTTATTAATTTAAAAACAAGGTTTAATAATTGTTGAGAGTTATTTTAGTCTTAATTCGATTCGATGCCGAACGTTAACCCGTCATCGAACTAACTTAGCAAAATTCTGCTTTCTTCCTTTCCGTTTTTATTAAACTAAAAAATCCCACCTTACTAATAGTAAGATAATAGTGTTCCCGGAAGAGTAGATATAATCAACGCGTCCCCGAGAATAATACGACCTCGGTATTTTCCCGAATACCGAGTACTACTTGCGATAGGTGTGCTTGCCTCCTTTCGTTAGAAAACTCGATCATCTAACCGGTCCGCGGAATCTGACCATTTCGAACCACCCACAGTAGGTCTCTGTTCCGCGGCCATCAAAGATGGACGGAATCCCGTCATCTTCTTCCTCTGGCAGACGGTCAGGATTGCTTCTGCCTGGGCCGATTTCCAGCGGCTGATGCCGGCGCTCCGGCCACCTCCCCGGCCGGCCACCGCTGCCAACACCTTTGTGGTGGTCGGGGCTATCTCCAGGCGGCAGCACGGCCGCCGGGAAGCCCTATTCCGGCGATCCAGATAGGTGAAAATTCTCGGAAAAACCATGAATTTTGAAACTTGGATCGGGCTCAATTGAGCTCCAACCTTGGTTCTAATGATCCCTACGATCTACCCATGCAAGGAGTAGAGGAGGACCTGTGGTGGCGGCTGTAGCCGTGCTGATCGCCGGATCGGCATGGTTGTGGCCGGTGGTGGTCGGCTTGTTAAAAAATGTAGGAAATTGCTTGGCTCCTTCAGGTAAAGTTTGGGAAATGCTCCTTGAACCTCAGTGAAGCTTTTTAAAGAGGGAGAGGAGGGGAGTTAGGTGGCTGAATGCCTTGTGCCATTTTTGGCCATGGTCAACAATGGCGGCTTGGTATGCAGGGGGGTGGAGCTTGCTCTAACCAGTCCAAAATGGCTGCTGCACTCCCCCTTGTTCTTTTGAATTGAATGGGGAGGTTGGGGAGGGGGGAGGAGGAGCACAAAGTCCTCCTTCCTTCTTCTTCCTTCTCTTTCTCTCTCCTCTATTGGTGGCTTTCTCTCTCCTAGTCACCAAGCCTGAAATTTGGCTCCTCCCTATCCTATGGCAGCCCACAAGTCCATTTGGTCACTTAAGTCAAGGTTAGCCCAATTGCAATGGGCTTGAGCTTGAGTTAGCCCATTTGGGCTAACTTGACCCAAAGTTGGACTAGGGCCCACCTAGGTTAAATTGGTCCTTGAGGTTTCTTCAATGGTTCCTTGGTGACCCATTAGCCTCCCCTAGGGTCAAGGTGGGGTTGGATTGGCCCTTGGAGGTCACTTTACCCTTAACTAGGGCACTTTGACCATTTTAGGTCAAGGGTTGACTTTGGTCAACCTAGCCTTTATGATTGGTCCCAATGGGTCCTTGGTGACCTATTGGCCTCTCAGTAGGTCTATGAGGGTAGGGGTGGAGTCCACTTGGCTAAGGGACTGCAATTGACCCTTGTGTAGGTCAGTTTGACCCAATTAGGGTTAGTGTTGACTTTGGTCAACTTAGCTCCCTTGACTACCCTCCATGGGTCCTTAGTGACCCACTGACCCCTTACTAGGGTTATAAAGGTATGGGTGGGGTCTTGGAGTCTTGGTGAAGCTTCATGATCACCTTAAACCAAGGTTTTGGAGTTACTATTTGCAGACCATAGTGCCTCTATCCACACCACCAGGTCCACTTGACTCTTTCTTGGGCTTCCTAGGATTTTGTCATGACAAAACCACTCTTAGGGGTCTAGTTGGAAATGGGATGTTACAAATCCCAATAAATAAAACAAAGATTTCGTCCCCGAAATCAAGGTTAAGCCTACGGGGACTCCTATCGGGGAGCGAGAAACTTGTAACATCCCATGAGAGTTGAAAGATTTACGTCACGACACCATGTTTGATTATGTGAGATTTAAAGGTGATAGTCAAATTTAAGACCAAATCGCCCAATTGGCAAAGTCTAGACCCCAATAAACAAAAGTTTAGCCCTTATTCTTGAAATTTCAGTCCTACTAGTTTAAAATAGGGAATTAAATTGAACATCTTGAGTGGTTGTGAGGTATACCTGACTGAAGAGTTCCGGGTATCTTTGTCGCATCAAGTCTTGGGGCTCCCAAGTGTGCTCCTCTCTTCCGTGATTTCTCCACAGGACCTTGACTAACGGAACATTCTTGTGGCGTAAGACTCGTACCCCCTTGTCGTCAATCCGGACCGGTTCTAGGTGAACTGACCGATCAGAGGCTATCGGTCCATCTGTGGTTGTAACTTGTTGTTCTGGGCGTAGTAGAGCCCTCCTAAGAGAAGATATATGGAACACGTCGTGCAGACTTGCCAGCTCCGGTGGCAGCTCTAACCTGTATGCCAAGGGACGGATCCGCTCCTGGATCCTATAAGGCCCCATATATCTTAGACTGAGCTTCTTCCTCTGTCCGCATACCCGAGTAACTCCATGCATTGGTCGAATCTTCAAGAACACCTGATCTCCCACCTGGAATTCCACCTGACGGTGCTGAGCGTCGTAATACTTAGCCTGCCGGCTCTGTGCTTCTAGCATACTGTCCCGTATCAATCTCACCTGAGCCTCGGTGTCCTCGACAAATTCCGAATCAAATGCCTTAGGGTCCTCGTCCTGTATCCATGACAGCGGAGTCCTGCACTTCCGTCCGTACAACGCCTCATAAGGAGCCATCTTTATAGTAGACTGGTAGCTGTTATTATACGAGAACTCGATCAGCAGTAACAACTTCTCCCAAGGTTCACCGCGATCTAATATGCAGAGTCGTAGTAAATCCTCCGGAATCCGGTTGGTGCGTTCCGTCTGTCCATATGTCTGGGGATGAAAAGCCGTACTGAATGTTAGTCGAGTGCCCAAGTAAGTCTGCACTGACCTCCACTCCCTGGACATAAATCATTCATCCCGGTCTGATACAATCGACTTGGGCACGCCGTGATAACGGGCGAACTGCTCCACAAACTTTCGGACTAACACACCCACCGAGTCATCCTTCCTGATTGAAATAAACCTGGCTACCTTCGTCAGCCGGTCGACGATCAACCAGATCGAATCATTCCCTGTCCTCGATCGAGGAAGTCCGTGTATAAAGTCCATGGCGATATCATCGAACTTCCACTCTGGTACTGGGAGTGGCTGCAATAATCCTGCGGGGTTTCTGCACTCCGCATTCACCAACTGGCATGCCTCGCAATGGGTCACGAAGTAGGTGATATACTTCTTCATGCCGGACCAGAACATAGTCTTCTTCAGATCTGCAGTCATCTTTGTAATCCCCGAGTGTACCAAATATCGACTGCAATGAGCCTCCATCATGATGTCCTCCCGGACCTGGCCTCCCTCTGGTATGTAGACCTGTCCTCTAAAGCATACTAAGTCATCCCTCAGTGTGTAATCTCCCGCAGTGCCTGCTTCTAAGGCCCGGAATATCGGCTCTAGCTGGGTATCCTGCCTCTGTCCATCCTTGACCCTTTCTCGAATGTCATCAGTGGTGATTAATGACGAAAGATACTCTCGGTATAACTCAGGGTGATCCTCGGACACCAGGGATATTTGCATCTTATCTAACATCTGAACTAACTCCAAAGCCATCAACTGTGTTCCTACTCCGGTGTTTGCGGTCTTTCGGCTCAGTGCATCTGCTACCACATTCCCCTTTCCCGGGTGGTAGTGCATCTCATACTGGTAGTCTACCGAAAATTCCACCCATCGTCTCTGTCTGATGTTCAGCTCTTTTTGCGTGTCCACATACCTCAAATTTTTATGGTCAGAGTATATGTCACAGTGGACACCGTACAGATAGTGACGCCATACTTTTAGTGCAAAGATGACAGCTCCCATCTCTAAGTCATGGACTGGGTAGTTTTGCTCGTGCTTCTTCAGATGCCGAGAAGCGTAAGCTATTACATGGCCACTCTGCATAAGCACTGCACCCATGCCCTGGTAGGAGGCATCGGTGTAGACCTGGAATCCTTCTTTCCCTGAAGGGAGAGCAAGTATAGGAGCCGAAGTGAGTCGCCCCTTTAGCTCTTGAAAAGCTGCCTCACACTGTGGGGTCCAGATAAAGGGCACCTCCTTCCTTGTCAGAGATATGAGTGGAAGGGCAATACGAGAGAATCCCTCTACGAACTTCCGGTAGTAACCGGTGAGTCCTAGGAAACTTCGTACATCTGTGGCCGTCTTCAACTGTGGCCAGTTCCGGACTGCTTGGATCTTGGCCGGGTCCCCTGCCAACCCAGCACCACTGATGATATGGCCTAAGAAGGCCACCTCCTTCAACCAAAACTTGCATTTGCTGATCTTCGCATAGAGCTTGTGCTCCCGTAGTCTCTCCAGAGTCAGCATTAGATACCGAGTGTGCTCCTCTTCCGTCCTAGAGTAGATCAGGATGTCGTCTATGAATACTATGATGAACACATCCAAGTAGGCCTCAAAAACCCGGTTCATGAGGCTCATGAATGCCAACGGAGCATTTGTGAGCCCGAAGGGCATCACGGTAAACTCATATAGCCCATATCTGCTACTGAAAGCAATCTTTGGAATGTCCTCCTCCTGGATCCGTAGCTGGTAGTAACCCGACCTTAAATCCAGCTTTGAGAAATAATGGGCTCCCTCTAGCTGGTCGAATAATTTGTCTATCTGTGGGAGTGGATAGGTATTCCGGATGGTAAGCCTGTTTAGTGCTCGATAATCGATGCACAGGCGAAGTGTCCCATCCTTCTTCTTCACAAATAAGACCGGGGCTCCCCATGGCGAGGAACTCGGTCTAACAAATCCGGCTTCCACCAGTTCCTGGAGTTGGCTTCGAAATTCTGTCAGCCCTTTTGGGGCCATCCGGTAAGGGGCTCTGGCTGACGGCTTATCCCCCGGCACCAGCTGTATCCAGAAATCCTGCTCCCGGTGCGGGGGTAGCCCAGGCAGTTTCTCTGGGAATATGTCGGCAAAATCTCGCACCACCGGAATACCCGAGGTGGAGACCTTGGCCTCAGTCATTTCAAATTTTACCTCATACACTTCTTCCCCCTGTAAGTGAGACTTGACGGCCTGTACAGATGACAGCATGAGAGGGGGAATAGATCTAGTACCTTCAATGACGAGGTAGGAATCTCCATATCTCATGGTAACTCTCTTGGACGTGCAGTCAATTTGAGCATGATTCCAGTTCAACCACGACATTCCTAGGATCAAATCAAAGATTGGCATCTTTATGATCGTCGCTGGAGCTTCAAATATCCTTCCGCCGATCTCCGCCTCCATATTGCAGTGGGCAGAGGTGAACAACTGTGATTCGTCGGGTATTCGTATCCTCATCATCAGACCCGTGAATCGTTCCACGCCTTCCAACCCTTCTACGAAGGCTTTCGATACAAACGAGTGTGAAGCACCCGTATCAAATAGCGTATAAGCGGGTTTGCTGCTGATGAAAACTATTCCTGGGGGTGGGGAAAGTTAAATGTCTTAGAACTTAGCTATGGTTTTCTTCCCTAGATTATCACTTCTATATAAACTTAAAGGTCATGACAAAATAAGTTTACAATTTTCTGACGTACCAGTGATTACTTGCTCCGGGTTTCGGGGTTAAGCCAAATCTAGTGCATAAATTTGCTCCCTCTGCTGCCTGCGATCTGCACCCTGGAAACCACATCCTCGTCCTCCAAACTATTGGGCATGCGGGGCATCCTGGGGTGCTGGTAAAGGTGCTCCCCTCATTGGGCAGTTTATCCGAATTTGTCCTATCTGATGGCAGTTGTAGCACTCTGGTGGGGGAAATGCCATACCCCCGGGTCTTGGTGCCTCCCTCATCTGAAGAGGCTGAGGGGACAATATCACCTGCTCCCTCCGCTCCTGCCTCACTTCTTGACGAGGCTGGTCCTCTGTCCTTCTCCCACCTGGTATAGCACTTTGCCGCTGATTATTTCTGGCTCTCCGGCCCTGATCCTCCGCTTGCCGCTTCCGGCCCCGAGTGGTGTGCCAATCAGCCTCAATCCTCTTTGCCATCTCCAAAATTCGGGAGATAGGCCCGTCGGATACAAACAACAAAGCCTCCCTCAAGTCCTCCCTCAGGCCCTTATAGAATCTCTTGATGTATCCCGCTTCGTCCAGCTGGTAAGAATCTGCATATCGAGCCAAATGGTCGAACTCCCGATGGTACTCTACCACTGTCCGGGTGCCCTGCTTCAGCTGTAGGAACCGCTCCTCCAACTCATCCCTGGCCGACTGTGGAACAAAATGCTCCAGCAGCGCTGTCTTGAACTCTTCCCAGGTAACTTACGCAACCTCCCTATCAGCAAACCTTGTGTCCATCAGCGTCTTCCACCACCTCTTGGCATGAGACTCCAGGCAGGAGACAACCAAGGCCACCCTCTCCTCCCAGGGACACCGTATCCCAGTCAGCATTTCGTACATAATATCTAGCAGTTCTTCTGTCCGTACAGCGGATTCTGTCCCCAAGTAAGATGGAGGGGAGAGTCCTTGAAAGATTCTCAGCCAATTGGCCCCCGGGTTTGGCTGCGGAGCCGGAACCTTCTGAGCCCTGAAAGCATCTAGAATGATCGTCAGCGTTTGACCCATCTCCGAGTGTAGGAATGGAGTGGGGACCAGGGGAGGTGGTGCAACAGTCGGAGTCTGCTGAACTCCGCCTTGTCGTGTTGGCTGCGTTGGGGGCTGCGTAATAGAAGCCAAATATAAGAAGTCTCACAGATTTAACTAAAAGTGGACAATTTTCTTGTGATTTCCCATATGGGCCCACCACTGCTTCCGCTGCTTAGTTTGTCCCCAAACTAAACTCGAGCGGGGGTGTCCCAGGGTTAGTGGACTACTACTTTTCTGCTCGAGGTTTCCTCTGATACCACTTGTAAGACCCCCATTTTTTTTCCTTTTCGACACCGGGGTCTTAGGCCCAGAACCGCCACCTTACGGTGATACCTTCGCACCCGGGAAGGTCGTCACTACAAAATGCCAATTCTGCCTGCCAAAATCGATCACAACTGTAGCAATAGAATAAAAGCAAGTCCACAGAAAATCACAGGTATAGAAAATAAGCTCCACGAAGGGAGTGTCCACAGATAGTACATATAATAAAAATCTCGGGCTTATGCCCGGTACATCAAGTCCTCACTACAAATCACTCATCGCGGAAGCAAACTAATACAACTACTAGTGTTCGGGACTCACAGTCCCTGCGGTCTGGACTCCAGTACTAGATTGTCCGATCTCCAAGCGTGCCGACCTACGGGGCTGCTCCTCCATGCTGGGCTCCGTGGTCCCCTAAATGATGTGGTTCGAAAACCGTTAGTCTAAAAGACTAAGTCCTATCATCCTCCGCCCCTTCCCCCATGGCTCCTAAGCACTGAGCGGGGAGAAGGAAAGGAAAGGACATGAAGGTGGAGAATGTCAAATAGCAGATGGCAGCGGAACTAGACTAGCAGTTCTAAGTATTGTAATAATGATACAAAAATTGAATAAGTAACCTTAACTTATGCGAATACCCATAAGTTAAAGGATCTTTTGCAGGGCTCCTATCATATAAAAAGCCCCATACCGATTTATACGAAAGGGTGTCGGTTTTACTAGCAGACTTATAATACTGAAAGAGAACCTTGACTTACAAGCACGCTCGCACGAACTTATAGGCCAAGGGGTCGTTTTGCAAGGCCTAATGTATAGAGCGTCCCATACCGCTTATACATTAGGTGTCAAGTTATATGCAATGGTTATGCTATGAAATACAATTATGCTATGATGTGAACTTGCAAGTGCAACTCACCCACTCGACTCTGTGTACACAGACCTTTAGTTCCCCCTTTCGGAGCCGTTACCTCCCAGGATACCTCCGTAGTGGCAGATGGAAGCGGTGGGTTGGGCCTCGCCCACCTCTAAACCAGTAAAGCACTACCGGTCAGACCTATCGTACGTCTCAACTCTTGGTGCACAAAGCGGACTCCTACGTACTCTTGCCGGCTGGCACACCGAACTTCTGTTGGCGAAGTGCTAACCACACTTGCCGAGTCAGCGTATTGGCATCGGTGCATCGACCCTCCAATACTGAAGACCCACCACCTTATACCTTCTATGCACATGCAATAGTTATGAGTCCAAACAACAACCGAACCAAATCTCCCCGGACTATCCCGTCCTTCATAAATCAACAACCGAGCTGAAGCTCCCCAGACTATCTCGTCCGTCATAATCAACAACCGAGCCGAAGCTCCCCGGACTATCCCGTCCGTCATAATCAACAATTGAGCCGAAGCTCCCCGGACTATCCCGTCCGTCATAATCAACAACCGAGCCGAAGCTCCCCGGGCCACCATGTCCATCACCATAACCACTAGGCTTATTGCCCGAGTAACCCAAACTATCTCCCGGGACATTGGGGTGTGAGAGTGTGAAATCCTAAGTTTACTATTTACTCTTGTGGCGATTTTATACCTACGACTTAGGTTTTACCCAGGACTGCCCAAGGTATTCCCTGTGAAGGGCTCTCGAGGGCACTAGGAGCTATGATGGGCTGAATCCCAAAGCTCCCTTTCGCAAGGCACTTATTCTTGTTGGTTGGTAACTAATCCCATATCCATTACCCATTTCTTTTTCATATTACGGTAAACTAAAACTAAGTTGATTTTGACATTTCACTCTTACGGGGGAAGACGATCTTTCGTCGACCCCAAGCACTACTCAACACTACCGACTCATATCTCACTACTTAACCTAAACTTCTAGGATGACTCATCCACATCTACAAAATCCAGCAAGATGGCTAACTCCAACTATGCCAAATTATTTCCTTTCAACAATTTACTAAATGCAGACCACAAGGTTAAATGTCATGTATAATGGGGAGTACATCAATAATCTTCCAATACTCCTATAATAATTAATGGAGGGCCATTATGACCTTTAAGCCCTAAATCCAGAGACCCAAAATTTTCCTTATTTATTTAATAATTTATTTAATTATTCTGGTGACTAAAATTTCCAATAATGAACATGAAGTACCATTTTCAGGCAAGATATCATTCCACTAATTTTATAGGATATTTAAAATAAGGATTTAACTAATCTTCCAAAATATCTCAATTTTTCAGTAAGGTTTTATCCCAAAATTCCTATTTCATTTTAACCCTTGAAAATTCATTTAAAGAAATATAAAAGACTATATTGCTTCCAAAAATTCAGAGAAAATTCCAGTATGATTCTAATGGCATATAAATGATTTGAGCCAAATTTCATAATTTATTTATCAGTAAATAATCTTAATTAAATTATTGAATAATTTCCTCATTTAACAAGCTTGTGAAGTAAGTACCTCAAATATGTATCCATAAATTTTCATAAAATTTATATATGCATATAATGATTCTAAACTTCCTCTGCCAAACTTTCATGACCTCCCAAGGGTCAGAGGGACTATAATGTTCAATTTATTAAATTGAGGTATCCCTTGTATTACAAATGAAACACTATAACTATTGTCTCAAAATTCCCAATTAAATTACCAGAGGCTCATAATATTCTTATGACCAATCTACCAAAATTTCACCTTAGTTTGAGGAGTTTAACTAGCCCATTTCAACCCTACAATATTTATGCCCTAAACTAGGGTTAGGGTTTTGTGGGTCCCAAACTTTCCAAAACACCTTAAGATTTTAACCAGAGGGTTATAGTTACCCTAATACCCACCCTACAAAATTTCATAGTCATACAAGGTGTTTTGGCCACATGCCCTTCACAAGGTACAAAAGCCCTTCCTTAGGTTTTGACCTAGGATCTTGGGGAAAATCAATTCCAAACCTCCCCATATTTCATTGGAAGGTGCACAAGTTCATGAAAAGTTAGTGTTCAAAATTTGGACCTCTGTTGAGGTGAATTGGACACTCTAAGCAAAAATTATATTTTGGACCAAAATGCCCTTCTTAGGGCAAAACTAGGGTTTGCATGATTTCCATTCAAATCACCTCCAAACTTAATGAACTTTTACCCAGAGGTCTATATTGACCTCATATACCTCCCACCAAAATTTGGATGTATTTGGACTGCATTTGACCCATAAATTAATTTACCCTAGATAAATTAAATTATTTACAAAACTATAGAAAAATTATCTCCAAAAATTCCCATTTTTGAACAGGTTCTAGATATTAGTTAGTATGACTCCCTACCAAAATTTCAACTCATTTAGGCTAAGTATGAAGTATGGGCACTTAGTTTAATGACTGCATATTCATTTGTATAGACCCCACCAAAATGAGTTCCCTAATCAAACAAGTCACCCAAATTGGTTCAAACCAATTTTGTTTGAAAGTAGACCCATAGGGCTATATTTCATGTGTTGACCATTTTCTCTGAAAAGGGCTCTAAGTATTTTTAATAATTAAATACATTAAATACCTAATCTGTGACAGAAAATGAAATAAATCAATACATATCCTATAGTATTTTATCATCATCAGCACGAATCTTGGCGCAAGAGGTACGGAATCCCGTCATCTTCTTCCTCTGGAAGACGGCCAGGATTGCTTCTGCCTAGGCCGATTTCTAGCGGCTGCTGCCGGCGCTCCGGCCACCTCCCCGGCCGGCCACCGCCGCCAACACCTTCGTGGTGGTCGGGGCTATCTCCAGGCGGCGGCACGGCCGCCGGGAAGCCCTATTCCGGCAATCCCGATAGGTGAAAATTCTCGGAAAAACCATGAATTTTGAAACTTGGATCGGGCTCAATTGAGCTCCAACCTTGGTTCTAATGATCCCTACGATCTACCCATGCAAGAAGGAGTGGAGGAGGACCTGTGGTGGCGGCTGTAGCCGTGAGGACCTATGCCGGTACGAGAAGAATGCTTCGGGTGGCTCAGGAGAGGTACGAGAAGAATGCTAACCGGCGTAGGTCTGATTTGGAGTTTTCAGTGGATGATTTGGTGTTCCTGAAGGTCTCCCCGATGGCTGGGGTGAAGAGGTTCGGCAAGAACCATAAACTGGATCCGAGGTATGTGGGTCCATTCAGGATTTTGGAGCGTATTGGTGTGGCAGCGTACAGGCTGGATTTGCCAGCGACCTTCCCAGGCGTGCATAATGTGTTCCATGTGAGCCAGCTTCGGAAGTGCGTGCGAAGTAGTAGGCAAGTATTGGACGCTGTACCTCAGTTGGAGCCGAATCTGACTTTTGTGGAAAGGCCGGTCCGCATTCTGGATGCGCAGGACCGAGTGTTGCGGCAAAAGACCATACCCATGGTTAAAGTTTTGTGGAAGAACTAGGAGGTGGAAAGCGCTACATGGGAGTTGGAGTCAGCAATGAGGGAGGCTCACCCTCATATCTTCCCTTGACTTGTGCCGGGTATGTTTGCCTTCTCCTCTTTAGCTCTTGTTAGTCTATTCCTGCTTCTTCCCTATTGGGAGCTTGTGCGTAAAGTTTCGGGGCAAAACTTTCTTTTAGGGGGGGTGACTGTAACGCCCCCTATTTTTTTCCGTATTTATTTAATTCTCCTTGGGCATTACGTGGACACATTTTCCTGCTCATGCCGTTATTAGAGTACCTCGTTAGGTGTTCTTAGTGGTTATACTCGTTGCTTGGTTTCCCCAGCTAGCCGGCGTCTATTTTGGAGGCCCGGCTGAGGCTCTTAGGGAATCCTTGTGTTTTGGCTTCAGGCGAGGTAGCTTGAGTGTGTGATCGTCGGAAGTTGTTTCCGACTTCGCCGTTGTTTTTGTAGCCCGAGTATTTGTCTACGATGCGGATTTGGTCGAAATCCTAGAACGTTGTTTTTTTCGCGTCTTTTGGCGGTCGCTAGTTAGCGGGTCGTCATTTTTTCTTTTTTTTCGTATAAGCGTTCATGTATTTATATGGTTACGCATTCTTATCATAGCACGTGATTTAGGCGTGCCAGTAAATGTGTACGTGCGTGTGCGTACGTGTGCGTACGGGTTCGCCGCTTGATAGGGTTCGTGTGCGTGTCGAGTTTATGCGTTAATTTATGCGCATAGTTAGTGGAAGGAGTGAATGGTGACTTAGTTTGGGTTATAAACTTAATTTAAATTTTCTTTTTTTTTATATAGATTTTCAAGGGGGGGGGGAGAGGGGGCTGCCGTTGGTTAGTAGTGTTTAGGCAGAAATTAAGTTGGGAGTTAATTGTAGATGAGATATCGTGTAAATTATATATATATAAGTAGGTTATAGCATATATGTATATATATTAATTATTTAGGTTAACATCCCCCTAGGTTATCTTTTCCCCCACCCAGAACCCGAGCGCCTGTTATTTGTTTTCCTCTCCTGTGCGATTCAGAGCCGAGCCACGGGTGCGGACCGGCGAGCGCGGGTGGTGCTCCGACCCTCGATCTCCGACCATTTCCGCCTCGAAATCTCCCTCTGAGGCCGGATCCGAACTCCTCTCGCCGCGATCTTCATTCGGAGGTAATCTATTTGAGTTTTCACCGTGAATTTTCTGTGATTTGGGGGTGCGGTTTCGCCCTTTTTCTCCATGCTTTGATCGGTTTGTTCTTCCCAGATTTTTCTTCCATAGTTGTGTTGCTTGAGGCCGGCCGGTTGGAGGGTTGTGCTGGCCGAAATTTTGGTGAAGAGATCTAGGCAAGTGCGCCCTTCGCTCTTGCCGTTTTGATCACATTATATCACTCTTGTTGTTTTGATTTCTGATATTTGCTCACCCAAACCTATCCTAACCGAAACCCTGCCCGAAATCCTACCCGGAAACCCTATCCGAAATCCTATTGATAACCGTTTTCTAACGTTCTTTTGTTTGTAATTGTTCATGTTATGGCTTTGTCATGTTGGGTTTAGGATGTAGATATTATGCAATTTATTGTGATTTAACTTTTCGTTTTAGGGGTTTTAGGGATTTTTTTTTGTTGCCTAAGACAGGTTAACCCTAATTCGCTCATGTTAGAATTTACCCCTTAATGAAAATTATTGCTTGTATAGCTTGTGGTTTGCCCCTTGGGTGTAGTCCAAGTCTAGCATAATTTGTTTTTATTGTGAGGCCTATTATTCATGGTTAGGCGGGAATTGAATTTTTTTTATAAGTGTAGGTGCCCTTATGCTCAGGCACAGTTTGGCATAAAATTTATTTGTATGTGTGTTGGTAACAAATTAACCGCATAGGTTCTTTATTAAATTAATTTTTATACGTGTAGTTTAGGATCAAGTTACGGGCGTAGGTTCAAGGTCCTATCGTTGCGGGTGTTTAGTATTTAGCTGTTTATACTTATCTAGTAGCGAGTCACGGTTTCTATTTTGTTTATATATGGCTCCTAGGTAGGTTGCTCTAGTGAGTTTAGGGTCCTTGACTTTCTTGGTGGTTCATGAAGCCACCAGTCAGGGTTTTCCTGAGTCACTTAGTGCTGGAGCAGGATGTGATTGAGGGGAGAGTTGGACCGATGCCGCCACCCCTATTTTCTTCTTGTCTTATTAAGGCAGCATGGGCTGTTTGGTTGAGTTGGACCGGTGCCGCCACCACAGCCCTCGAAGATATTTTAGGCCTGCTAGACTTGGTTGACATGCGGTCACCAGTTTAGGCCTTTGTTACTGAGTTGTCCACCTCTAGCACTAGGTGATTCTTTCCGCTCTAGCCCTGTGTTAAGATATTATTTACTGTGCTAATCCTTTTTGCAGGGATTCTTGAAAGTTCGACTTCATTCGTGCACTTCGTGCACACCCTTTTTACCTCTTTCACCGTTTGAAGAGTACTTTTAAATTCCCATTTTAATTCCTGCTTTTACTACTGTACCTTCCATTCCTGTTGATTATAGTTTGCTGAGGTATTCTTTTCTTTCTGAATACCTCAGGTACAGGTTTTTAGCCGACAGTGCGGCTAGGGTGCTCCAGAGATTCTCAGTGTTTTGCTGCTGTTGTGAGTCCTTCACTCGGGAGGTAGTTTCTTTAGACTTGTAGTACAGATGTACCTACGCACCGGTGGGTTCGTGTCAGTTGTTGGCGCCCACTAGTGGTTTCTCTTTTAGACACTTTGTACTTGCTTACTCTGTTAGATTTACTGCTTTGCTTTTATTAAACTTGCTCTTGGGATGATTTATATTAGGGTGCTAGTTACTTTTAAAACCTAAAAACACTATTAAGTATATGTATAACTCCTTATCCGCATGTTTTACAAACTCAAGCACTATTTTCAAAGCGACGTAAAAAGATCGTTTTCTTAAATATATATACATAAATTAAATCTAGGGTCTTGCGTAGTATCAGGTGCCCCCCTAGGGACACTATTGCGCTCTCTCTTAGGATGTATAAGTGTAAACAAAGTATTTTCCGCTACGTACATGTATAATTTTGAAGTATGGACTAGATGATCCACAGAGCCGAGGGATACGGTCTTAAAATTATAATCAGATTTCTAATAAATCAACTTTTGGATTTTTATAAAAAAAATAGAATAGTTAGTGTTTAGCCTGAGCGTCAGCAGTTATCCCCTGCTTGACGTGGCATCACGACGCGTGTTTTTCTCAAACTCTGATAATTTTTAATTCGGAGAAAATTGCGGGTTGTGACAGTAGACCACCTACCTCAGGCTATTAAGCCCTACACTTAGGTTGGGAGGACAACCCTACCTCAGATCTACAAGGGATCCTACCTCAGAGCTCTATAGTGCTCCTACACTAAGTGACCATCAAGCCACCTACCTCAGCCTTATCTCTAAGGCCTATAGCTCAGGCTTCTCATCCGTACAACTTCAGGCACAAGGCCCTACTCTCAGAGTGCTGCAGCACTCCTACAACTTAGTACCCTTCCAAGTACCTACCTTAGAGCCCTTCCTGGCACCTACAACTAGGTGACAAACTTGTCACCTACCTCAATCCAAAAGGCCCTACACTCATATGATCACTTGGATTATACCTCAGACAGTAGCACTCTCCTACCTCAGATAATTAAGCCATATAACTCAGATCCACACTCTGATCCTATAGGATGGATGTGGGGTTGCGTGATGATTGGCCACAAGTGAAATTTCACTGTGCCAATCAACCTAAACTGAGATACAATCAGCCCTACCTTTACTCCAGGAAATATATTTCCTGAGTCTACTTATCTGGACTAAGTAAATACTTAGACTTAACTTCCTCTTCTCAGCACAAGAGATTTTTTCCAGCTGGAGCTAGAGAAGTAACTGTAACAGATCTTGCTGCAACCTGAGCTGGGAGCATCCCAGCTCAACTCCTTTCTTCACAACAATAAGGATGAAGAAATCTTTGGACTGTACTTGAAGTAACTTGCAGATCAGCTTCTATGCCCCTTTTTGAACTGATCCAATTGCTCAACTCTATCTCCTTATTCACAGCTTCCCAAAAGAATGTTCCTTAGGTTTGTTAGATGAGACTTTGAAGCACCTGCAGCAAGGGTCGGCCCAAGCTGCTACCTTTTTCTCAGAGACTCCTTCTGAGCTAACTTGCTGGTGTAGATGAATATCACACCAGCTATCTTGTTGTTGATGATGTTGACTCCAACATCTAACTTACTCTCTGTCTTATAGACTTGAGCTTCTTATTCTTTAGCTCCACAATAATGGCGAAGAAGAAGAACTACCTAGTTCCTTTCTCCAAAAGCTCTCTTTCTCTGTAAAAGCCCTTTTCTTTTAATGATTTTGTCCCAACGGATCTTGAGCAGTGGGCCCCACATAATTCATTGCTAGCAGCAACTTTGCTTTGACGCCAACTATCGTATAGCATTTCTACAATAATATTTGTCGCGTACTGTAGCCATCCTGCCACTAATTTGAAATATGTTGACTTGTTGACTTACTGACGTCATCAGCTGTGGACTTAGCCAAAAATCAAACAACATTAGCATAGGCGTTGAGTGAGTAAGCATCACTTAATGCCAAAACACATAGATAGATTTACTGTCTTTTGGCGTTGAGTGATTAACTTTCACTCAACTACAAACTACTTAGAATATAAATATGTTTCTAGGCGTTGAGTGATTCAGCTTCACTCAACGCCAACTTTCTTTATCAGCTTTCTGCTGCTTGGCGTTGAATGAGTGAGCATCACTCAACGCCAAACTACTTAGACAAAATTATGTCTTCATTAGGCGTTGACTACGTTGAGTGAGCAACCTCCATTTAACGCTTTTTGCCTTAACCATATTTTTGCCTCTGCAGCATCTTAGGAGTTGAGAGCATTGAGTGAGCACTCCTCACTCAATGCTTTCTGCCTTAGCCATTTTCCTGCTTAACTGTCCCAGCGCTTTCTTGTTCTCTGTTGAGAAAAACACTTGTCTCAGTAGTTATGCTGGGACTAACACTTATCTCAGCAGTTATGCTGTGACTAACACTTGTCTCAGGGGTTTTTGCCTTAGACAAAATCCTGAACTTAGTTCGACGAATACTGAACTGAGTTCGACGATTGGTGAACTGAGCTCGACAAACTCTTAACTCAGTTCGACGAATTCTCAACTGAACTCGACAAATAAGAATTTCAAGCTCTGAATTTAGCTCAACAAATAGTGAGTTGAGCTCGACGAACTCTGAACTCAGTTCGACCAATTCTGACCTGAGCTCGACGAATTCTTTCTCAGCTGTCTCTGCGGTTATGCTGAGACATTCTTCTCAGCTATCTCAGCTGTCTCAACGTTTTTGCCTTAGTCAAATTAGCTGACTCCCAGCTTACTCTTTTTGTTCACCTGTCCAATCAAGGACAACCTGCATGCATGAACTTAAGCACACATCAAATACACAATGTTCTTAGTCTTGATGGTGATGCCTCTTCAAATCCACTCTAGGGAACATTATGGGCAATGGACCTAACAAGTTATATAAATGAGCATGGAAATCAGAGCAAAGTCCACATGATATAGAAACATAATAAAATCAATAGAAGTACTGAAACAGAATGGAAACATAGAAATATATACGGGCTCATGCTCGGTACATCTTGACCTCACTACAACACTCTCGCAGAAGCTAAGTAAAACTAACACTCAGGGAGCCAGAGGCTGGTGCTCCTGTACTAGACTGGCCCACCTCTATGTGCATCGTACTCTGCTGGTGCTGCATCTCCTACTACTACTCCCTGTCTCCCATCCGGATCCCTTGAAATGTTTGGTCCACCGACCGTTAGTCAAAAGACTAAGCTTGAATTCCCCTACCCCTCCCCTAGTGGCTCCTAGGCACCGTTCATGAGGAATGATAGGAAAGCTATGATGGTGGAGAGTAAATAAGAGCAAGTGAAAGTGGTCCTAATCTAGAAGTTATATTGTAATGTTCACAGTGCTATAAAAAGAAATACGAGTTAGTAATACCATAGTGTTGGATATTGTATCCATAATTACCTGGATTTTAGGAAGCCACCTGTCAAGCTAAGATGAATTCACAATGTATTTGGTGATATATCTTTAAGTTGTGCTTGCAGTTACTCCACGCTAAGTAAACACCAATGCCATGGTGCAGTAGGTCAATATACACGGGTCTGCGCAACGTAATCCCTCGTTGAGCAGATCAGTGTGTTGGATTACGTGTACTCTCTCTATTGGAGTGTACTTACTTTCAAGTACAGGGCAGTGATAGATCAAGAGCAGACAAGGAGCAATAATGGGTCAAAGACCAGCTCACGGGAAGATAGACGAAAATTCGTCCAAGTAAGATTCGACGAGAATCACAAGTGATTCTCGCCGAATGGTCGAGAATCACTAGCCAATTCTTGCCGAATGCTTCCGGCTGTCTCAGCGCCGTCTAGAATTCTGCTAAGGCAGAATCGGCGAGAATCACTAAGTGATTCTCGCCGAATCGTCGAGAATGACTTTGCATTCTCGTCAATTCGTCGAGAATGAATTGTGATTCTCGCTGATTCACTCTGGATGGCTTGCTTTTCAGCCTAGAAATCTTCTAAGTATAATTCGACGAGTATCATTAGTGATTCTCGACGAATCGTCGAGAATCACCAATGATTCCCGCCGAATTTACCTTAGGAGATTTTCGTTGGCTCGCTGGACCGGACCAAATGTTCAGGCGCTGTTTTGAACCGGACTTAGGGTATCTACTGGTGGGGGCCCACAACGGTCATAATGGATTATTCTACTGTATAAATACTCTCCTATTTTGAACGAAAGAAGCAGCGAACACCAAGAAAAGGATCGGCCTCCTCGCGTGACCTAATTGATCGCGGTATTTCTTCCGCCGCCGTCGCCGCTCGTGAAGGTGGTCGCCGCCGCTGATCGTGGATTCTTCCTGATCTCCCGGCGACAGAAGCTTAGCCAAGCAACGCGTCTCATGTGTCTATCTTGAGATCTTTTGTCTCTTAGTTTGTTGACCGGGAACACCTTCCCCTTCCGAATCGATTGAGACGATCGATCCAAGTAAGATCATTGGTAGACCTTACTAGCTTTGTTACGAAGTTTGGATCTCTAAAGCATCGCCGCCACAATCCTTTCCACCGCCGATCTCGGGGAGATCCTCTCCAAGAGAGTGCTTAGGTCATGGACTCTTCGTCTTCTTCAAGAACGCTTCATCGAACGAAGAGGGACACAAGCACTTCAAACGTAGTTTGTATTTTTTTATACATTCCATTTTTGCTTTTGTTGTAAAGGAACTTTGTTTCCTCATTGCAAGGGTTGGGTGCAACCCGTGGTGGAGGAGTAATGACTCCTTCGGGTGGAAGGGTTCCTTCCATAGTGTGAGGATTGGATTTCAATCCGGTTGGTGAAGTGACCGAGTTGTCCCTTGTTGGGAGATAGGTCGAAGGGGGAAAGTGGACGTACCCAAATCGGGGAACCACTATAACTGCCTGTGTCTTTCTGTGCTTTGTTTGTTTTCTTTTATTGTGCAGGTAAATTTTTAATTCCGCAAAGCGACTGCAAATCACCTATCCCCCCCCAGGTGAAGGTAGTTGACACTAGTGTGACTTTCAAGTGGTAACAGAGGGAGGTTACTCATCAAAAAGGTTAACACCTTGAGTAGAATCCTGCTTCTAGTGTCAATAAGAAGATCAGACTCAAGCATGGAGTTGTATTCTGAGGTCTCTCCCCTAAGACACATGGCTTGCACAAAGGAGTATTATCCCATCTGGAAGATGAGAGTGTTGTTTAATCTGGAGGCCATCGATCCTCGAGCGTCACTCATCTTGGAAGAGGGTCCCTTCATTCCCATGAAGGCTTCCAGCTCAGGAAAGGATCTCCAAATCCCCATGAGTCCCGAAGAGATGTCTGAGACCGAGCTCTCACTGTTCAACTTGGACAAGTTGATTCGTCAGATCATCACTGACGTCTGGTCCGGTATATCTCGTTTAAGAGTGGACAAGTGTAGGACGGCCAAGTCTATATGGCAAACCATCTCAGACCTCATGGAGGGATCTGAGAAAGCAGGGTCCAGTTGTCAGCAAGAGGATGAAGCCTATGATGGGGTCCTCATTTCTGAAGATGAAGGGCATGATCAACTGTCAGTATCAGGGCTCCTGTGTCCTGGTCAGAGGTTGAAGAAGAAGTTGAGGAAAGCAGTTCTGATGAAGCTGACTCAACAGTCTCTGTCGATCTTGACGGTAAACCTGAACAGCAAAGCCAGGAGCAGGTAACTTCTTCCTCATTCCCTCTCCTCTTGAAGTTCCTGAAGAAAGGAACAGTTCAGAGGGTAGTCCTTTCAGTGATGCAAGGGATATGGATAGCTTCAATCAAAAGATTGAAAATCCTGATTCCCTTGGGAGTTCCCTTCAGACGAGCAAATTACTTGTCGAGGAGCAAGCTAAGGAGATTGCTCAGCTGAAGACCTTGATGAATCTCCAATTGGAATCCATCAAGGTAAAGGACTCAAAGATCTCGAATCTAGAGAATCGTCTAGAGACTGAGAAGAGAATTGTTTCTAACTTTTCCACGATAGATGCTATCAAGAGAAAAGGAGAAAATGGGTGGATCTCCCGAATTATTAATTCATGGAGAAATGGGGAGACTGTGTTCAGACCCCCCACCCCGAGTAGGAAGGGCACTCATCATGCTTTCAGGTATGACCACAGAAACAACCTTGGTCACTGCAAGAATGATCAGCCCTCATGTGGAAATCCCCACAGTGCCAGAGCTGTCATGGCTACCCATGAGAGAATACCAAAGGCTCATCCTGAGCCCTTTGTATTCTCGGCCTCAGCCCCAACTCATCATTAATCTACAGGAACCAGCTCTCACTGCAGTACTTTCCACCCTAGGACACAGGAAAGGGGGGTCAGGAAACATGTGGTAAGTACCCATGGGGCCTCTAGAAGTGTGCTGACTGAAAGGAAGGCACCACCTTCCAGGACTCATGACACTCACCACATGCATTCTTTCCACTCTCCCACGTGTCACGGTGAAAAAGGCAAATTTGTGAGCAGAACCGGCTCTATCCCGTTTAGAACTAAGATCATGACTACCTCAGTCAGCAGATCAGGTCAGAAATGGCGATACAACATTCACGAGTGTTGGTGCTGTGGCAAGGTGGGTCACTTTGCCGTAGATTGCTGGCACAATCTCTCTGTGCCAAGGACAAGGGTATGTCCACTTCCTCTGGGCAGAGTTTGCCTTCCTGACAGGATTCCTGTATGAAGGCATTTATGATTTTATGCTGACAAGAACCTAGGAACCAATACGTATTGGGTTCCTAAGGTAAGGTAATTCTTTTTCGCAGGAAAGTCTAGGTTCCCGTACATATGATGGGAACTAGACATGTGATGTTCCAAGAATGACTTGGAACAAGTATTTGGAATAAGAGCAGTGCTAACTATAATGGCATACTCAAATTGGACATCTGGTGTATTTCAAATAGAGGATCTGCCTGATCTATTTTATGATCCCAGGTACACGCATTCAGTTTCAAGACTTGAGTTGTATTATATTGATGCTTATATATGTATTTACAAATGTTTATATACATATATCCACACGAATATGTCATTTCATACTCTAAAAGCAAATGTTCATATAGAAATATAAACACATACACATATATGTTTACACGCCTGATGAATGAACGCAACTGCTAAATGACACTTAAGTACAATTTGAAGAATTCCTTGTAATTACATATTTATGTAATTGATAATGAACCTCAATGGGTGTAAATTAGTCCATTTGAAATTAAGAAATGTCTTCCCGTGGATGTAACAAAATACTCCAATTCTTCACCTAGTGTTACACTATAATTATGTATAGGGCTAATATACCGCTCCACTCGATCGAGGGTTCGTGATCAAGAATCAAAATGGAGGAAAAGGAGTGAAATTAACGTGCCTCGGTTAGCTTGCATAGAAAAGTCGTATTCTCATTAGCAAACAATAGTTGGCTAAGGAAAATAGCATAAATTCCCTCTTGCCTCTTCATATTCAGGAAAATAGCTGTCTGATTTCTCCTTAGCCACACAAAAGAAGCAATTGGAAAATCCCGCCGAATCCCACCGACTTTCCCCCCCGGTTCGAAATGATATAAATAGCACTAATCTTGCCAACCCTTCGTGACCCTTCGTATCCCTACGATTCGCATCCCGTCAACTTCCCCGATATCTCGCATAGTTCCGTCGATCGTGCGCTATCCCGTGCCTCGATCAATTGGTGCTCTCGGTTTATCCTCCGTGCTTCAGGCACCTTCTCCGTCAACATCTTCCCGTCAGGCAATCTCGTTGATTCCTCGCCTTCCTATCGCCGTCGTCCCACCAAATCGCTCGACATTAGTGTAAGTCTCCCTCTTCCTTGGAATTTAGTGTCTAGTGTGGCTCCTTTACTAGCAGTTCTGATAGGGTTTAGAATCTTGGATATTTCCTGTTAGGGTTTGAAATGTCTCCTAGAACCACAGCAGGACTCTTCACTGGAAACGAACTGGTTAGGACAGGCTTTTCTCATGCCTCAGATGAGTTAAGGAATATTATCCTCATGCTTGAAGAGGCCGGGATTACATTCATCCTGGAGCATCCATGCAAAATTCTGGATAAGGAGGTGCTGGAATTCTTTACAACAGCAAAGCTACGACACGAAGATACAGTAATAAAGAGTAAGATTGCCAGAGTACGGATCAAAGTGTCTGCAGGAAAACTGACACAATATTTGCAGCTCTCCAGTTCTAAAGATGAGGACTATCTGGAGGAAGAGGATCGAGCCAGGACTCTCCTCTTCTGTGGACTAGCTCGAGGAACCAAATCAATCAAGAGAAATGAAATGAATTAGGAAGGGAAGATACTATCGGATATCGTTGGGAAAGTCCTGATCTGCAAACATGGCTCCCACGATCATATCTCGGGAGACATGTTCAAGATCTTAGTGGTTATAGTCTGTCAAAAGAGATACAACTGGGGAGCTATGTTGTTTGAGAAAATAAAAGATACTCTGCGAACCCCAAGTTTTGGAAGAATCATCAGCCTGTTTCTCAACCAGCTGGATGGAGACAGGTTCGATATGAGTAAGGGAGTTCCTCTACACTACCTGAAGAAAATGGATTCAAGTGTTTTTGATAGATGGGACAGAAGAATTAGTTAGGCAGCCGTTGCTGAAGAACATGATTAATCCCTGGCTGAGTTCCATGGGGATGAGGACAATAGAACTCTAGAAGATCCCGTGGCTGAACCTAGTGAAGTTCCTGATCTGCTGCCTGTAGGAACCGAGGGGAAGTCTCTACCCCTTGCGATCGGAACTCACAGGACAGATCTCTCAGTACCTGCTCCTACTGATGTTGTTTCTGACATCTCTCAGATAGCTAAAGATGCAGTTGATACCCTGGATGAGGAGGAAGATGAGGAAGCCCTACATAATGATGCAATTGACAATAATGATATAGAAGATGAGGTGCTGAATAAGTGGATGATGTCGTTGAAGATGAAGCAACCTTGAGAGAGAGGGTGGATACAGTGGAGCCACAGGAAGAAGTTGAAGTTCCATCTGTGGAACGGGCTCCAATGGTTGTTCATGAGAAATCTGGTGCAATAATAGAGGGGGAGTCCTCTCAGCAAAAGATGATAAGCATTCCTGAGCAAATTACAGAGGTTGCCCCTATCCCCCAAGTGGAGACAGTGCATATATCAAGCTCCCCCAGTGAATCTGCTGAAGAGCCAGACCAAGGCTTGCCTCAGGGACATCCACTTCGATCTAATCTAGCAAATCACACAGTGAACGTCGTTCAAGGTATAGTGGATGAGCTCAAACTGACTTTTGAGCAAGCACAGAACAAAGTGTTAAAAAGGATTAAAAAATCTGAGGATCTAATGCTCAAGAACATCGTGGAAATAAATCACAAGCTGGATGTGATGGAAAAGAAGTTCGAGGCCAAGTATACAGAGGTCAGCACTGCTGTCACACTTCTCATGCAAGGGCTTCAAAAAAATACGACCGATCTGGCAGTAGTAAATAAGAATGCTCATGTTGTGGCCGACAACATCCAGAAATTCGATGCCAACACGGTGATTCTAAATACAAATAAAAAAAACCTGTTGACTGAGTTTACAAAGACTGTGCAGCACATCGATGGGTCACTACACACTTATGCAAACTCAATTTCCCTCGAAGCCAAAAAGGGGGAGGAAGAATATAAAGCTAAGATCGCAGGGCTACAACAGATTATCATCGACAAATTCGAACAGTCAAATAGGTATGTCTTTGATAGCTGCCACTGGCTAGTGCAGCAAGCATCAGGTGTACAAATCCCAATTCCGGTTCCTTCTTTTGATGAGGTTACCTTTGCTTCTGATGAGGTTGCCTTTGCTGCTTATGAGGGTGCAAATGTTAAGGAAGTTCCTCTTAGTGAAGCTGATGCTAAGAAGGCTACTGCCAAAGCTGCACTCAGTACCATGTTTGAGCAAGTAGCCCAAGCAAAAGAAAAAGGAAAGCGGAAACTCCAAGAAGGGACATCCAAAGAAACTCCAACCGAAAAGAAAGTAAGATTGAAGGAGGATGAAGTGAGAAATGAAAGATGGAGTCCTGTTTCAAGGAGCATTATTTTGGATACTTTTATGCTACAGCAGAAGGGGGAAATCAATCAGAATGATGTATATAATCAGTATGAATGGGAGGTGCACAAGATGTATGAAGCTAAACGAAATATATTTTTCAGGAATAACAAAGTGGAACATAAAGATCCTCCCCCCAGATATTATCCAAAGCCCAAGGAGTATTTTGAGAGACAAAGCAAGAAATTCTTGGCTCAACAACTAAATGATGATTTAGCTAAGGAGAAATAGGCTTAGGATTATGGCTTGTCATTTCCTCAATGCATGTTTTTATCTTCATGTTGTTGTATGAACAATTCTTGTGGATATATATATATATATATATATATGATTTCATGATTGACTCAAGTATTTTTCTGATTGCTTTTATTTCTGTGTCTTATCTCTGTTAATATGTTGTGTATATTCTCTGGATGGTGGTATTCATCTTAGCTAGTAGGATTTTGGCTTCGTCAAATAGGGGGAGATTATTTGGTATTGTATCCACAATTACCTTGATTTGAGGAAGCCACCTGTCAAGCTAAGATGAATTCACAATGTATTTGATGATATATCTTTAAGTTGTGCTTGCAGTTACTCCATGCTAAGGACACACCAATGTCAGGGTACAGTAGGTCAATATACACGGGTCTGCGCAACGCAATCCCTCGTTGAGCAGATCAGTGTGTTTGCTTACGTGTACTCTCTCTATTGGAGTGTACTTACTTTCAAGTACAGGGCAGTGATAGATCAAGAGAAGACAAGGAGCAAGAATGGGTCAAAGACCAGCTCACGGGAAGATAGACAAAAATTCGTCTAAGTGAGATTCGACGAGAATCACTAAGTGATTCTCGCCGATTTGACGATTCTCGCCGAATCGTCGAGAATCACTAGCCTATTCTCGCCAAATGCTTCTGGCTGTCTCAGCGCCGTCTAGAATTCTGCTAAGGCAGAATCGGCGAGAATAACTAAGTGATTCTCGCCGAATCGTCGAGAATGACTTTGCATTCTCGTCGGTTCGTCGAGAATGAATTATGATTCTCGCCGATTCACTCCGGATGGCTTGCTTTCAGCCTAGAAATCTTCTTAGTAGAATTCGACGGGTATCATTAGTGATTCTCGACGAATCGTCGAGAATCACCAATGATTCCCGCCGAATTTGCCTTAGGCGATTTTCGTTGGCTCGCTGGACCGGACCAAATTTTTAGGCGCTGTTTTGAACCGGACTTAGGGTTTCTACTGGTGGGGGACCACAACGGTCATAATGGATTATTCTACTGTATAAATACTCTCCTATTTTGAATGAAAGAAGCAGCAAACACCAAGAAAAGGATCAGCCACCTCGCGTGACCTAATTGATCGCAGTATTTCTTCTGTCGTCATCGCCGCTCGTGAAGGTGGTCGCCGCCGCTGATCGTGGATTCTTCCTGATCTCCCGGCGACTGAAGCTTAGCTAAGCAACGCGTCTCACGTGTCTATCTTGAGATCTTTTGTCTTTTGGTTTGTTGAACGGGAATACCTTCCCCTTCTGAATCGATTGAGACGATCGATCCAAGTAAGATCGTTGGTAGACCTTGCTAGCTTTGTTACAAAGTTTGGATCTCGAAAGCATCGCCGCCGCAATCCTTGCCGCCGCCGATCTCGGAGAGATCCTCTCCAAGAGAGTGCTTAGGTCGTGGACTCTTCGTATTCTTCAAGAACGCTTCATCGAACGAAGAGGGACACCAAGCGCTTCAAACGTAGTTTGTATTTTTTTATACATTCCATTTTTGCTTTTGTTGTAAAGGAACTTTGTTTCCTCATTGTAATGGTTGGGTGCAACCCGTGGTAGAGGAGTAGTGACTCCTTCGGGTGGAAGGGTTCCTTCCATATTGTGAGAATTGGATTTCAATCCGGTTGGTGAAGTGACCGAGTCGTCCCTTGTTGGGAGATAGGTCGAAGGGGGAAAGTGGATGTACCCAAATCGGGGAACCACTATAACTTCCTGTGTCTTTCTGTGCTTTGTTTGTTTTCTTTTATTGTGCAGGTAAATTTTTAATTCCGCAAAGCGACTGCAAATCACCTATCCCCCCCCTAGATGAAGGTAGTTGACATTAGTGTGACTTTCAAATAGTAATAGAGCAGCAAAATGAAGAAAGTAAGTGCATCATAAAGAAAAGTAACAGATAACCACAAGGAATTTAACCGCAGCTTATAAGCAAGCCCACATAAGCTTATAAACTATGGGGACGTTTTGCAAGGCCCAACGTATAAAAGTCCCACACCAATTATACGTTAGGGGTAAGGGTTGAAGTATGATTATGACATGATATGATGTGTTATGTTGGTTTAATGTTATGTTCATACAAGTGCAATACACACACACGACTCTATGCGTACAGACGTTTAGTTCCCTAGTTTTGGAAGCTAGATTCACTCCCAGGAGCCACCGAAGTGGCCAACGGAGACAGTGGGTTGGGCAACCCCACTCCTAGGCTGGTATCCACACTACCATGCCTAGCCCTTACGTACGCATCTGAAGGACACACCAGAGTCACCACGTACTAATGTCGCCAGTATTTTCTTTGGCTTAGTGTTAACCACAACCGTCGAGTAATCGTATCGACTTTGCTATGAACGACCATCAAATACTGAATACCCACCACCTTATGAACATGCAACCATGATTTCCCGAACCATCGGCTCATCGTACTAACCTGTCTGTTACAACTACCTTCTGAGCCTTCGGCTCGATGACTAACTTGCCCATTAATACAACCATTGAGCCTACCACTCGGATAACCCAACCAAGCTAACCTCCCGAGTCATCGGGTTGAGTGAAAGTGAAGTACAAGTATTTACTAATTGCTCTTTGACATTTTAGTCTTACAGTTTAAGGTTAACCTTGGACTGCCCAGGGCATTCCCTGTGAAGCACTCTCGAGAAAATTAGGAACAACGATGGGATGAAGCCCAAAGTTCCCTTTCGTAAGGTACTTATTATTATTGGTATCTACCCATGACCCAATTTTTTATCATTACTCTTGAACTAGCTCTAGTCTTATTTAGACATTCCATCTCTAGGGAAGGACGACCCACCATCGATTCCGAGCATAACTCTGCCCTTACGCAACCGGGCTCACACTACCTACCTTATTTTGGTGACCCTATATATTCCCACCAGACTAGGTTCACCTAGTACCCTTTCCCATACAAGTTCCAAATGCTTCCCTACTTTTACAATTTCTACTATGTGCAGACCAACTAACCTACATGATGTGTATGAATGGTGATACTCCGAATAATCATCCAAATGGCCTAGTATTATTATTGGGGGTCTATCATGATACTTTATGAATAAATCTAGAAGGTTATAATTTTCAATTTTTATTTGGGATTTAATATATTTTCTGCAAAATAAGGCCACATAGGCTTTTGAACACCAAGTATAATGTTCTGAAAAGTTATGGACAAAGAAATTATCATAAACTAATAACATCAAGATAATAGTAAATACCAAGAATCCTAATTTTCCAAGGTGTATTTGACCTTCAACAAATTAAGGATCAAACAAGCACAATATTAATTTAATTAGAGGAAAATTAGAATATGCCTTCCAAAAATTATGAAAACATTACTCAATGACAAATATGACCTGAAAGAGCTACTGACCAAAATTTACAATTTTCAAACACCATTTAATCACATAAATGAATTATATTATAATATTCGACCAATGGGCTATTATGAAGGATCCTATATAAAAATTCTTCCAATATTTTTTTAAAATTCACAGAGCAATATTATGCTCTCAAATATTTCCTAACCAAGTTTTATAATTTTCCATTAAGTAAATTACTCTAAATAATTATTTTATGATTGAATCAAACTTAGGCTTTGTGAATGAAGTACTTAAATTATCAATCCAAAATTCACAATAAAATTTTTATGAAACAATATCACCTAAATAACATCACTTCATAAGTTTCATGAGTATCTAAATTCACATGAACATGTAATTAAATAGTGGACCAAAGTGCCCTAAACTCTCCATAACTATTTAAAGGAGGGTATGTGTTACTAAATATCCTAAAATAACTTTCTAGAGATTATTTTTACCATAGGAACTCACCAACCTAGTTCCAAGACCATCCAAGGACTGATAGCTCCATGTCCTTCACTAGGCCCCAAACTTCAACCCTAAGGCATATATTAGGGTCTTTGGGAATCTCCACTCCAAACCACTCAAAATCTCTTGAGGGAATGCTTTAGAAGACTTTGAGGCAGTGGCCAAAGTTTCAACCCTTTTGTATGAGATTTGGTCACTCAACTCATCAAATACACACCTGCCCTAATTTAGCCTTAATGGACCAAATTTTGGTCACATCAATACCTAATCAAATCAACTCCAAATGGGCTGGGATTTTTACCAGTGACCTATCATGACCCTAAGGGTCATCCACTAAAATTTTGGGGAATTGTGAGATCAATAAACCTCTTGATTAAATCATACAAATTTATTAAATGTTTTCTAAAACTATAGAAACATGTATTCCAAAAGTTCCCATTTTTGGATATATCTGAGATATGGATGAGACTAGCCTATGATCCAAATTTCAAGGCATTTGGATGAGTAGTTTAGTGGGGCACACAAATTTGTTTCTAGTGAACCCTAGGTATAGCTGACACCATTTGGTGTGTTGTGGTCAGACCAGTAACCCAAATTGGTTGAAACCAATTTTAAATTAAGCAAGACTCAAAATGCTACAACTTGATGTTAACCATTTTTCCAAAAAAGTCGTCTAAGTATCTTTAATAATTAAATCAAAACACTGCCAAATATGTGACAGAAATGAAATATTAATGAATTAATTTAAATCATCAGCGGCACGAATCTTGGCACAAGGATGAACGACATCCCTTCATCGTTCCCAGCGTGCCAATGACTAGGATTGGCCCATCCTGGGCGATGTTTGTCCGTTAATTCCCGGCCACCCACGCCTCCTCCCGGCTGACCACCGCCACCACCACCTTCGTTGAGGCGATGGTTGGCAAAACGCGGTGGTTAGCCGGGCGGAGGTGGCCGAAATTGTGAAATATGGGTGGAATCAAAAGCTTGAAAACCAAGATATCGACTAGCTCGATCTTGGACTAATTGGCCCCAAACCTTGAGGCCCGTAGATGTGGATCTATCCACTGAGAAAGAGGAAGAGGATAGGACCTTCTGGGTGGGCTGGGACTAGCTGATCATCGGGTTGCCATTGACGGTGGTGGTGCCACTTGATGCTCTACAAAAACACTACCAAAGGGCTTAGCTGCTTTAGGGAAAGAGTGGAAATTATTGCTCTAGACCCGGTGAAGCTTTTAAAAGCATCAGATTGGAGAGAGTAGAGGTCTAGGCTTCAATGCCATTAATGGCCATAAGTGGAGGTTTTCGGAAAAGTGGTGGTTCAGTGTACCCAACTAATGAAAGGGCCTAGAAATCCCCTTGATCTTCTCAGAACTGATGGGGGAGATGAATCAAGCCATTGGAGATGAAGAGAGGAGGCCCCTTGGCCTTCCAAGCCATGAATGGCAATTTTTCTCTCTTTCTCTCTCCTCCATTAAAGGGCAACTTAAGGTTTCTCTCTCCTAGTCACCATCTCAAGCAAATGAATGGCAAATTGGGTAATTATAGACCTCATGAGGCTAGTGGGCCACCTCAATTGGGCCTTGGCCAAGGGGATTTTGCTTGAGCTAGCCTTTTCTCCACTTTTTGGGCTTGGCTAACCCTAGCCATCTAAGCCTATCCCTAGGTCATTATGGGTGATGTGGCTGACCCAATAGGGTGTAGATGATCCCATTGGCATCCCCCTAGTCCACTTGTGGCTTGGTGTAGCCCAATTAGGTCAACTATGGGAAATTTCAGCTCTCATAGGGTTAGGGATGTTATGGTGGGGTCATAGAGTCAAGTTTAATCCCTGAAGTCAAAATATAGGGTGGGTAATTGGAAATTAATATTTACAGACCATGATGGTTTTACCTTCATACCTAAGTTCACTTGGTCCCTTGAGCTTCATAGGGTTTTGTCATGACCTAATCAAGATAAAACCACTCTTAGTGGTCTAGTTGTTTGAGGGATGTTACAAATACCAATACATAAAAATAAAAATTTTGTCCCCGAAATTAAGGTTAGGCCTACGGGGTTTATACTGAAGTAAAATTATGTAATATCCCTAAAAGATTGAAGGTATACCTGACTCAAAGAGATCCAGGTACCTCTGTGTCATCAGGTCCCATGGCTCCCAGGTGTGTTATTCCTTCCCATGATTCCTCCACAGGATCTTGACCTGCAGAACCTTCTTGCGTTGTAAGACCCATACTGCTGTGTCATCGATCCTAATCAGCTTCATCCTGACTGATCAATTAGAAGCCAACGGTCCATCTATAGTGGAAATAAGGTTCTCAGGTCATAGTAGAGCCCTCCAAAGTAAAAAAGATGTGGAAGACGTCATACAATCCCGCTAACTCCGGAGGTAGCTCCAGTCTATAAGCTAAGGGGCCTATCCGGTCCAGGATCCTTATATCTCGGACTGAGCTTCTTCCGCTCGCGTACTCGCGAGATTCCATTCATCGGCCATATATTTAAGAAAACCTTGTCTCCAACCTGGAACTCCACCTGACGATGCCGCGCATCGTAGTACTTAGCCTGTCTACTCTGGGCCTCTAGCATCCTATCTCAGATCAATCTCACCTGAGCATTTATTTCCTCCACGAACTCCGAGCTGACTTCCTTCAGATCCTCATCCTGGATCCAAGATAGTGTGGTCATGTACCTCCGTCCATAAAGTGCCTCGTAAGGATCCATGCCTATGCTGGATTAATGACTGTTGTTGTAGGAGAACTCGATCTTTGGCAAGAGTCTCTCCGAGGGCTCTCTGCGATCAAAAATGTATAGGCACAGAAGATCATCCAGTGTCTGGTTAGTGCTCTCTGTCTGCCCATCCATCTTAGGGTGGAAGGATGTGTTGAATGTTAACTGAGACCCTAGGTAATCCTGGATCGACCTCCACTCCTTGAACGTAAACCGTCCTCCCCGATCTGATGCGATCAACCTTAGAATGCCATGATATCAGACAAACTGCTCCACAAACTTCCGCACAAAATTGCCAATTGGAGCCTCCTTCCTGATCGGAATTAACTTGCCCACCTTCTTCAACATGTCGATGATGAACCAGATTGAATCATTCCCCGTATGATACCGAGCAAGTCGATGTATGAAGTCCATTTCTATATCCTCAAACTTCCATTCCTGCACCGGAAGTTACTGCAATAATCCGGTTAGGCTCTTTCACTCCGTCTTCACGAGCTAGCAAGACTCGCAATACGTCACATGGTATGTGATATTTTTCTTCATGCCCAGCAGATACGTAGTCCTCTTAAGATCTGCTACCATCTTTGTAATCCCTGGGTGTACTGAGTAATGGCTATTATGTGCCTCCGCCATGAGATCCTCCCATATATGGCCTCCTACCGGTATATAAACTCTGCCTCTAAAGCATAGAAGCCCTTCTCTTAGAGATTAATCCCCTTTCGTGCCTTCCTCCAAGGCCCAAAATATCGGTTCCATCCTCGCATACAACCTCTACTCTTCCCTGATGTGATCCCAGATGTCATCGATGGTGTAGTGCTTCCCCTGTAATGACCATATAATATGGGTCAGGCTGGGCCCCCACATCATACAGATGACACAGCTTAAGCATTAAAGATGATATAAAACTACCCAACTAAAAACTCAGAATAACAGCGGAAACATACAAATAAAACTAGAAGTTATGCACCAAACCATGAGTATCAAAATTGCATTAAGGCCTACACAAAATGTGTCCAAAACTGAATAATAATCCTATCAATGTGCAAAAACACTCCTAGGATACCTCGACATGCAAGCCGGATTACATCTCAAGGATCATATCATAGCATCAAAACATAAGCAAATAAAGGTTCACTTCATAAGGCTTAGGCCTTTTTGGCCAGCGAGCTTGCTCCTGCTTGCGATCCTTTTCCTATAAAAAATTTGTTGTAATGTGGGTCAACAAAGGCTGAGCTCAACTGTGTAACCAACACATCTACTCCCAATCGTCCCTAGCGGACCCCGGGGCACTCAATCACCCTGCACGTCAGCACTTCGTATGCAATATACATAAACATGTAAAGCGGTTAAACAAGTTTGGATGTCTAATGCAACGAACATGTTTCTACAATGAGCATATAGTAAAAGGGGCCTACAATACAACATGTATGCAAACCTGTGTTTCACCCAAAGCACCCTAAAGCGTATGAATCTAACACATCATCATGCATCATCAATCGGGTACTTCAATTTTCCCCTTCGACATTCAAGCTGCAAATATATGGGTACTTCCAATTTCCCCAAATGACATTCAAGCCGCTACACAAAACTCTTGCTAAGGCCCCACCCGCTCGTGGGTGTCAAAACTCGGGCTTGCCTGCAAACTCTGTCTTCTCACATCAGGATTCCACCATATAAACAAACAAACTGATGATTAGAACCCTCGTAAGACCCCACTCGCTTGTGGGCTTCATTGTCCGGGCTTGCCCAATGCTCGGCATTTTCGTCAGTTTCACCGAAGGGGACTTGTCTCGCTGGGACACTCTCCACACATGATTTGCATGTCATGGGCTAGCTAGCCGATCACGGAGCCAAGTCAAGCCTTCGCACATCACAACACATAGCTTTATCACCCTAAACCACCTTTTATACTGTAAAATTCCCGTGCTCTAAGGAAACCATCTACCGTCATGACGAAGCTAACCTTTTCTGGTACCGACTACACATACTCGCGTAAAATAAGGGAGAAATACATCACAAACAGCATCTTGTCTCAACGGATTTCTACCAAAAATCATTAAGGCTCACTATGCAACATCACCGTGTCGGACTAACGGTCGCAACTATGGAATCACCCACCATGCCTAATCCACTAGCGGAGCGGATTTCTAATGCAATATCATGCCTGGGACGGACACAATCGACCCGGTGGCTCCTCATGATCCATGAAAACCTGAATCCCTCTCACCTGAGAGATTCGGTGCCTAAAATGCTTGAAAGAAAGCAAGAAATATAGTAGATGCCATGCACGCATCCTAAAACTGAGAGGGGAAGTGTCGTTACCTTACAACCCCTCTTCTTAGCCATGGAATCTTTGCCTTGCACAAATGAAAACGAGCGCCTCAATGTCCTCTCCACGGATTTGGCCTCAGAACGACGATCGGAGCTCTGAAGCTACGTCAATGGCAGAGAAAGCTTCCTTCCTTCTCCTCCGCTCTCCAACTCTCAAATCTGAAGTCAACTCCAAGAATGAGAAGAAATGAGGGAGAAAATCGTTCAACCCTACATAAGCCCTTTGGGCAGACGATCCTGGGCCCTCGGATATGTTTTGATGTGAAATAAAATGTCTAAGAAGCCAATAGACAGAACTCCACGAAAAAGCCTTCGACTTGCGTCGAATGGCTTCATAGCTCAGCCAATAAAAATTCATCGAACGGACAGAGATCGACGAACGGCCTGCACATTCATTGAACGGCCTGCAAATTCATTGAACGGCCTTCGACGTTCGTCGAATAGCTCCATAATGCTACCTGACATGCCTCGAACAGACAACTCGACGAACTGCCTTCGACTTTCGTCGAACGGCCTCGAGTTCGACGAACGGCCTTCGACTTTCCTCAAACGGCCTCGAGTTCGAAAAAAGACCTTCTCCTTTCACCGAACGGCCTCGAGTTCGTCGATGGTAACCCCCAGATATTGAACTTCCAGGAAAACTGGGGCGTTACAACTCCTCCCCCCCCCCCCCATTTAAGAATTTCATCCGCAAAATTATTCTTCACAAAGTAAGACAACAAAAAAATAGTTGCAACAAATTCAAACATTATTACAACTACTTTAAACAAATGACATACCAGACGAAAAGAGTTCTGGAAAGTACTCCCGCATTGTTGGCTCATGCTCTCAAGAGAACTCATCTCGCCTGTAGTTGTCCCAACGCACATTTACGAGATTAACCTCTTTGTTCTGCAGCTGCCGAACTTCTGAATGCTCTAAGCTTACTGGACAGACCTTCATCCTCAGGTCCTCTTCTACTGGCACCGTTGCCGACTCGACCACAACACTAGCCTCCTCCAAGGCTTTCCTCAAAATAGAGACATGGATGACATCATGTAATCCATTCAGCTCTGCGTATAATGCCAACCAGTAAGCTACTTTTCCAATACGTTCTATAATCTCGAACGGTCCAAAAAACCTTGGACTCAGCTTCTTGAGTCGGCGAGTCCGCGAAACACCCTTGAACAACTTAATCTTAAGATAAACTAAGTCACCCACCGCGAACTCCACGTTCCTATGGAGAGCATTAATATACTTTGCTTGCCGGTCCTGGGAAACCTTCATGCGTTCCTGGATTGTTTGCACCAATTCGTAAGCATCGTCCACCACTCCTTTCCCCAAAAGCTCGGTCTCTCCCACCTCTATCCAAGACATCGGTGCTCGACACCTCCTTCCATACAAAGCTTCGTATGGTGCCATCTTTACACTTTATTGGTAACTATTTTTATAGGCGAACTCTACCATGAAGAGGTGATCTTCCCACTTCTTTACAAAATCGAGGGTACACATTCTAAACATATCCATCATTGTATGATTCATTCTTTCTGTTTGTCCATTGGTTTGTGGATGGAACGCCATACTGAACTTAAGCTTCATGCCCAGACTCTTCTGAACCAACCACAAGTCTTTTGACGTGAAACGCCCATCGCAATCACTAATAATACTCTTAGGAATCCCATATAGTCGCACAATGTTTGTGACATACAACTCTACCAGCTTCTCCACGTTGTCCTCTTTCCGATTTGGGATGAAATGAGCCACTTTGGTCAAGCTATCTACGATCACCCAAATCGCATCGTTACCCTACTGCGATTGAGGTAAGCCATGCATAAAATCCATGGAGATTCCATCAAATTTCCATTCGGGAATTGGAAGAGGCTTCAGGAACCAGCCCGGCTTCTGACACTCAGCCTTCACTAAGGTACAGGTTTGGCACTGACTCACGTACAAAGCTACGTCTCACTTCAGACCAGGCCACTAAAAGGATTTCTTCATATCCATGTACATCTTTGTACTGCCCAGGTGAATGGAGTACTTCGTAAAATGAGCCTCAAACATCAACTCCTCGTAGAGACCGCCAAACTGCGGTACACATATCCTTCCATCCTACCTCAGGATCCCATCAATCATCTCCCTGGCGCTACCTTTTCCCTTTTGAGCTTCCACCATGAATTGCTGGAACTCTACATCCAAATTAGTCGCTTCCCGAACACGATCGGTTAAGTCATTTTGCAACTCAATCCAGTTCAACCGAGCTCTATTAGACTCACCTCTGGCTACACATTTAATGCCATGGGACTCCCAGTCCAACACAAACCGCTCATCAAGAGCTTCGATCTAACCCCCTTGTCCAGAGTATTTTCAACTCAAAGCATCTGCCACCACATTGGCTTTGCCTGGCGTATAATTAATCGCCACTTCATAGTCTTTTAGGAACTCGACCCATCTACGCTGCCGCATATTTAAGTCCTTCTGATCTAGAAGATACTTTAGGCTTTTGTGGTCAGTGAAGAACTCCACCTTCGCACCATACACATAGTGTTGCCTCAACTTCAACGCAAAAATTACCGCCACCAATTCCAATTCATAGACGGGATAATTCCTCTCGTGAGACATCAACTGCCTTGATGTTTTTAGTTGTCTACCTAAATCACCTAGATGGGGGTGAATAGGTGATGTCTGCGTCTTTTTATGGAATAAAAACTTATAACGATAGAGCGTAAAAAATAAACAACAAAGCAACATAAAACACAAGATTTATAGTGGTTCCCCAACCTTGGGTACGTACACTCTCCACCTCATCGATCTAGCACCACGCTAGACTCGGCTACTTTACTATCAACTCGGATTGGAAAACAATCCTATAACTCGGAGCAACGCCCCTATAACTCAGAGTCAAAACACTCCTACAAAAATCTCGGAGAACAAAGCTCCTACAACTCCGAGAAAAATTCTCCTATAAGAATAAATGTTTTACAGTAGAAAATACAACCACTTTCTTCACAGATCTGGAGAAATCTCGGCTTCTTCCTTCTTGAGAAATCGAAAAGCGCTGTCAGAAAAATTGAGGAAGAATACATAGATTACTTGGATCTAAGAACTTAAGATCACCACGATAAAGGAGAAGATTTGAAGAAGATTAAAAGGCTTGATCGAATGAATCCTTCTTCTCTGAATCTTTTAGATCGAGAAGTTCGATGATGAATAACACGTCTAGTCAACGACATTTCCCGATTTGGAAGTTAAAGAGTGATTAGGAAATCTGTGATAATCTTCTTAGGGTTTGTCGATTCTAACAAGGCCTTTTATATGCTTAACCTAACGGTCTGATTACATTAATTACAATCCACGTGAACCAATTAAGAATTAATTACATTTGAAATTGAAACCGTCTGGCACTTAGAGAAAATTCAGAATTCTGACTTCGAGTTCTCGAGAGAGATAGGTATTACTCGAGAAGAGGTATCTATTTCTTGAGAAGAGATATCTATTTCTCGAGAAGAGATATATGTTTCTCGAGAAGAATTACTTAAGGAAAATAGAGAAAATGAATTCTGGTTTCTCGAGAAACAAAAGACTTTTCTCGAGAAATAAGTTCTGTTACCCGAGAACAAGTAGCCAACTCGAGAGGAATGATTTTATCTCTCTAGAATGAATATCTGGTTCTCGAGAAATACTTCGGCCTTCTCGAGAACTATCTTAGGCCTTCTCGAGAAATTGCATTGGCCTTCTCTAGAAAAAGACAGAAAAATTTTGAGCTAAGTTAAGAATTAACTCGAGAAAGAGACAAGTCTTACTCAAGTACTACAAGGCTTTCTCGAGAACTAGACTATGCCTTCTCGAGAATAACTTTAGCAACTCAAAAACCTGGCTGAGCTAACTAGAGAAATGGCTTCAATTCTACTCGATTACAAGTAAGTCTTTATCGAGTAAAACACTTAGAAAAATTTTGCCATTCTGAAAAATAATTTTCTTCAATGGATTCAGCAACTAGTCTTTCTCCCATAACTTTAGTACTTTGAAAATGAACTGTGTCCCAATAGAGAGGCTACACATGAGTCAACACCATGGATCATACAATGAGGGATTACATTGTATAGTCCTGTGTTTGATGACTCATTGTAGAATGACATTGGTCTACACTTGGCAATTATGACTTACAAGCACTTAACTTGAAAAGAGTATCAAACACAAACTTAATTCATCTTAGTTCAATGGTGACTTCATACAAATCTAGGTTATTGTGGATACAATACCTAACAATCTCTCCCTTTTTGTTGGAGTCAGAAACCAATACACTAAGGTGAATTACATCAAGATAAATAAATAAAATAACTAGTAAACAAAGTAATAATGGGAAATGCTATGTTATAGAAAAATCAGATCATCAAATTAAAAGATTTATATTTATAGATATTGTCCAAAAGTCAAATTCCACAAAATCTCATAAAGTAATCTACTGATCATCGTCAATTTCTATCTTGCTCTGCTATTGTTGCTGCCTCTCTTTCTTCTCTTGTTGCCTCTTCTGATAACTGTATGGTTTAGGATAATACTTGGCAGGTTTTGGAGGAGCCTTGGGGTTGTTCTTGACATACTCTCTATCATATAATCTCCTCTTGGCAATAGATTTCTCAAACAAGTCCCATTCATGGGAGCTATAATGATCATTTCTATTTTCATTAAAATCAACAACAAGTTTTAGAGTATCAAGAATTAGTGACTTGGAGGTTGGGCTCCATATTTCAGCAAATTCTCTTAAACATGTTCTGGCATAGGTATGGATCTGCTTGCAGAAGCACCATCACCATACTTTCTTTTCTTATAAGCTAGAATTTTTGGAGGAGGAATCTGAGGCATTTCTTGATCTGACTAAACTTGAGAATATTCTGCAGGAGGGGCTTCAAAGTTTTCAGGTCTAGGCGAGAATGAGGGAATCTGTGCAGAATGTTGCTGAGCAATAGGATTGAGATGAGGAGGAGGAGCAACATTTGGATCTACTTGAAATTCAGGGAAAATTTGGTTGTGCATCCAAACTGCTGTATCATATGTGTGATGTTTTACCTCATGAATATATGCATGTACTGTTGCATTCATATCTTTCAATTTTTCTTTCCAAAGAGTATTCATGTTTCCATTAGATTTTTCTAGATATTCCTTGACTAATTTCTCACCCTTTCTGACTTCTACACAAGGGGTGCTTATGGCATCATCCTTGAACTTCCAACTTCTTCACATGTCTTGAAGTTGTGCTCTTCATCATTCTTTTCCAATAGAATCTGATTATTTGCCAAAATAACTTATTTTTCCATGACTTGACCGATGCTAGAAATTGTGTGTTCTAAGGCTTTCCCACCTATTTGGAACAGGTGTTTGAGGGAATCAGTATTGTGTTGAATTTCAGCAAAGCCTCTGCTCATCTATTTCTCTAGAGCTGACATTTTGTCAGTGACAACTTTAAGAGAGTCGTCAAAATATTTTCTTTGTTGGTCTAGTATAAACTCTATCTTACCCAAAAGGGTATCTTCAGTAGGTGCTACAACTGGAGGAGGTGGAGGAGGTAGGATAGGAGCTGTCCAGGGAACTATTTCTTCAATGATTACCGAGCTCTGGCCACTGATGGTATGAGTCATGATGTAACACCCCTATCCGTCGTATGGCATATAGCAGTAGGTCCGGCCGGGGCCCGACGCCATATACTACGGACAGACCGGTTAGTTACGCGTGGAAACCATACGACCAATCACCAACGTCCTACATAGAGTCATTCTAGCGGAAGCAATTTATTAAGTTGCACAAATACAAGAACCCTGCCAAGCAAGAATGTCCACTACAGAAATAACAATAGGAATGAATAATACAAAAGTACCGGCCATATGGCCTTACAATGTTTGCTTAACAAAACATGTCTTACATACTTCGGCTCACAGGTCGGCCATACATGAAATAAACGGAAAGCATAAAAGGGGTTAGGCCTTCGAGGTCCAGCACCGCAACATGGGCTTTAGCCCGCTATTTTCCGCTCGGCTCCGCAGCACCTGCAAGCACAAACCACCGCCCGGTGGCAAACAAAAGCAACGGTCAGCTATGCTGACCAAATTATAACGATCCCGCACCCAAAATCGGGGCAGCGATGCTCTTTCCCTGCACTTTATTAGTATAGGCAATTTATTAGCGTGATCACACATCATCACAGGCATAGGCTCGCACGGCCACACACCTCGTGCACACAGGGCACATTCAAGGTGAACCGGCCAACGTCACGTCAATTCAAGCCATAGACGTTCCCGTTCCACCACCGCCTCTTGGACGGCCAACCACATGAGCATTTTGCCTTCCTGGCCTTGGTCATGGCAATTTAAGCCATAGACCGCCGAAGACCCTCATCCATGCCAACTGTCCTACCGAACGACATAGACCGGGTACGGTTCCGCCTGACCCGTGCTCACACTGCAACGGCAATTTAAGCCATATGCGCAGGTCAGGACTCACCGAGTCCCGTTTCCACCACAATAATCACATAACCCGGTTATGTTCACGTTGGCTCCCCGGCCACCGTGTTGGCAAAACTCGCTTTTGACCAGTTTTCTGGGTGCACCTTGGAGTTAATCTCCAAGGCTCCCTGTTGCAATATACCACGTAGAAAACCCGAAAAACGCCCAAACACCCGGAGTCTTCCCCGGTTCATATGCAATGCAACATCACCGATCCGGCTCTACTTGTCCGGATAGGCTTCACACACAATGCCTATGTCCGTTTTCGCATACGAACTCTACACAAGGGGGACTTCACATATCTACCCCAAGGAACGCTCCAACTCTTCGCTCACTCGCGAGAGAGGGCTTCCTATGCAAAGGGAAAAAGGGCTTCACATGCCCAAGGATGAGAAATCGTTACCCTTGCGTTCTTCCGCGGCGCCATCGAAAACTATGCGGTTGGAAAGCACCGCAACGGCATCACCTCCGCGGATCTGGACTCGGATCGCGATTTGGAGCTCCGATGCTCCTCCGGCGGCCGGATCTTGGACTCCTTCTTCCTCCTTGCTCTCCCTTCTCCCTAAACTCTTAGAGAGAGAATGGCTAAGGGAAATGAGGATTCCCAACCCTAAATCCCGGCTAAAACCACCCAGGAGCAGCCCCCCACCGTCGGATCCAAAGTCAAGGAAACGAACGGCCAAGATTAGACCTGAAATCATAAAATCTGGGCCGAACACGGGTTGCAACACGGTCGTGTGCCTGGTCGTGTCACCCATTCGCCATCTCGACCGATTCGAAAACCAGCGCATGGCATTTGACACGGCCTTCGACATGCCCGTGTCACCTCTTGACACGCCCGTGTCGAGACTCGTGTCACGCCCCCCGTGTGCAATCGGCCCGCTTTCCCAACCCGAGAAGGACACGGCCTGTGACACGGCACCCGACACACCCGTATCGAATTTGACACGCCCGTGTCAGGGCCCGTGTCATAGCCCATGTGCCTTCCCCAGAACACAGCCCAAAGTGACACGCCCTGGGACACGCCCGTGTCCCAGGCCATGTGCCTCAGCACGACGATCTCCGACTGTCAAAACGTCGACCACATGATCGTGGCCGAACACGCCTGTGTCACGCCCGTGACACGCCCGTGTCACGCCCGTGTCACGCCCGTGACATGCCCGTGACACCTGCTCCAAAATTTCAGACTAGTCTTAAAATATCACCCGTCCCTCTTTTGATTTTCGGGGTGTTACACATGATGTCTCCTTACTCTCCAATAATAGTACGGATGGAAAATCCTAGGAATCTAAGGGGTGGTTCAACTGGTTATGGAGATAATGTTGCAGCATCAAGGATTGAAACTGTCTCCTCATCTTGTACAACCTCAATAGGAGACTGGGGGTGAGAAGAATCTGGTTCAAAAGGATTTGGTTGAGATGATTCTAGTTTAGAAGATTTATCTTAAGGCAGAGTGAAGGGAAGTTCGTTAGAGGTAAGTTCCTCTATCATTCTGGTGATGTCATCTTTTGTAGATAGAACTTAATCATTTACTTGGTCATCAGTAAGAATTACTTGATCAGGTAGGTCAACATCAGCAAGACCTTATCCATCTAGTTGGGTAGAATTATTCTAAGCAACAGCAGATGGAGCAACATCTGAAGGAAGAGCAGACTGACTTATTTTAGGGATTGCAGGAGTCGGCTCCCCCTTGGCAACTGCACCTGATTTGCCAGCTACTTTATGTAAAGGGGAAGATGTAGTCCTATCCTCATCCACTTGGAGATCATGGGATTTGGTAGCTTGGACAGGTTTTGAATCTTGAGTTCCCATCTTTGAATGGAAGAAATGGAGACTTTCTTCATATGATGCAAAGAAATACCTTTAGAAAGATCAAAAGTGTTTGGCTGGAGCTCATGAAGGAGAAGATAAACTATTCTGCCAAAGTTGGGTGCCTTGATACTGTCTTTGATTTTGTAAAAAATCATCATACCCCACTGAAATTTCTTCCTGCAAAAAACTGATGTCATCATATCAAAGAAATCACTGGTAATGAAGTTGATCGAACTGGTTCGGCACAGAAGGATTTTTATAGAATGCCCACAAGTAACTTGCTCTCTACATTGAGATTAGGGCGGCAAATAGTACACACACCAACAAAGATACCCCAGAATCTGCATGCGCGATCATAATCGTCGATTGTTAGGTCATCCTCCTCATCAATGATAGGCAGCCAAAGGAGCTTGGAGACCATTGGGGTGGTCAGCTTGATCTTGATTCCATGAACCTTACTTTTGAGAATCTTTCCATTTCTCTTTAATTTTTCATTCTGGAAGAATTCCTCAACTTCAGGAAGTAGAATCATTCACGGATGTTCCAAAACAAAAGACAATTTGGCGGCTTCTAGTACCAACAGAACATTGCAGAAATCATCAAATAGTTCGGCAATTCCTGTGGAAACTAACTCACTGCAAATATCAACTTTCGACGGAGGAGCCATCGAGTGAAGAATTGAATAGACTGCTGACCGATGTGAGGAAGAGCAGGGTGGTTCGCGAGAGAGTCGACGAAGACGGAGAAGCCGAAAGGTTTTCTCGAGAACGGGATTTGAAATTCGAGAAATTGGATTTTTCTGGACTTATGCTATTTATATAAACCCTAAATCTGGATGATTAAGAAAATAATAAAAGTAAAATACCTGAAGTATGGAGGTTGAGGTGCCCAGGTGCTAATATCAAAAGTTTGAACTTGAGAAAAAAATCCGACATCTGAGAGACATGTCATTTTTCGAGAGGAGGCATATATGTTCTCGAGTAGAAGAGGTCTTATTCTCGAGTAGAGATGTCCTTTTTGAGAGGTTATTCTGAAGTTCTCGGTAATAAGAGAAGTACTCGAGTAATTGTTCGCAGGAAGAAGCTTTGGTTCTCGAGTAGTAGATTATGTACTCGGGTAAAAAGAATTCTTCTCGAGAAATGAAGTATAGACTTAGATTTTTTTTTTTATTTATTAAGTGTAACCGGATCTTGAACTTTGCTTGAGACCTTTTTATTCATTCTTCCTTGTTGAGCATCCCAAGTTAAATTTTGAAGAACGAGAACTTGGCCTTGTCCAATGGCTTCATGAAAATGTCTACAACCTGCTTTTCAGTTGGAACATAATGGAGATTGATGTCTCCATGCTACACATGCTCCCTGATAAAATGGTACATCAGCTCTATGTGCTTTGTCCTATTATGAGAGATTGGGTTGTTGGCGATTGCAATTGCACTGAAGGAGTTGCAAAACATCGGAATGTTCTTGAACTTCATATTATAGTATTCAAATTAGTTCTTTATCCATAGCAGTTGTGCATAACAACTGTATGCAAAAATATATTCTGACTTGGCTGCTGAAATTGCGACACAATTCTGCTTCTAGTTGCTCCAAGAGATAAGCCTTATTTCTAGAAATTGACAAGTCCCAGAAGTACTTTTCTTGTCATCTTTGCTTCCTGTAAAATCTGCATCTAAAAAACCTATCAGTTCTCTATTAATACTTCTTGGGTACCATAAGCCAAGATTTGGTGTACCTTTAAGGTATCTCAAAATCCGCTTTGCAGCAGATTAGTAAGATTCCTTTGAGTTCACTTGAAATCTAGCACACACACATATTGAAAACATTATGTCCGATCTACTAGCAGTAAGATAGAGCAAGGATCTAATTATGCTTCTATACTTGGTTTCATCAAAAGGTTCCCATTCTAATCCTTGTCAAGAGACATAACTGAACCCATTTAAGTCCTCATAGAGGTTGTGTTCTCCATTCCAAATTTCTTAATTAACTCCTTGGTGAATTTTGTCTGAGAGATGAAAATTCCATCTTCAGATTCTTTCACTTGAAGTCCTAAGAAATACTTCAGCTCTCCCATACTACTCATTTAAAACTTCCCTTGCATAAGTTTGGAAAACTTTTTGCAAAGGTTGTCGTCAGTAGAGCCAAATATGATGTCATCAACATAGATTTGCACTAGCAAAATCTTGCCTTTTATTTCCCTAGGAAATAATCTCTTATCTATCTTTCATCTTGTGAACTTGTTCTCAAGAAGAAAGGTTGACAGCGTTTCATACCAATCTCGAGGAGCTTGTTTCAAACCATATAAAACTTTAAATAAAAGATAAACGTGCTCAGGATGGTTAGAATCAACAAAACCTGGAGGTTGTTCCACATACACATCTTCCTTTATGTCACCATTAAGGAAGGCTGACTTCACGTCCATCTGATTGACAGTGAAGCCCTTAAGTGTTGTATATGCTAGGAACAACTTGAATGCCTCCAGCCTTGCCATTAGAGAATATGTCTGATCGAAGTCAATTCCTTCTTCTTGTCTGTATCCCTTGGCGATGAGTCTGGCCTTGTTCTTTATAATTGTTCCATCTTCGTACATCTTGTTCTTGTAGACCTACTTTGTTCCGATAATATTTTTACCTTTGGGTCTTGGAGCAAGCTTCCAGACTTAGCAACGCTTGAATTTATTCAGTTCTTCTTCCATTATCCTTATCCAAGATGCTTATGAGTTTGCTTCCTCAAACTTCTTTCGTTCAACCTACGAGAGGAAACTTAAATATAGATTCTCATTAGTTGTACCTCTATGAGTTCTGACACCATCCCGGGGATCTCCTATGATTTGATCAATTGGGTGATCCTTCAAGTGTCCGAGCTCTAGAGTTCTTGCATCTAGAGATTCCTCAATCACTAGAGTGACTTCATCAACCTGGATGGCATCTTCATCATGGTGATCATCCTCTACAATTGGGGTTGGAGTGGTGATCTTGATGAACTTTTGAGCTTTTTCATCAGTCGGCTCATCCAAGTTAAATTCCTTTAGTCTTGAACCTGCATCTTCAATAAACACACAAGAAGAGCTGTCTTGCAGCAAGCTCATCTCATCAAATACAACATTAATAGATTCTTCTACAACCAGGGTTTTATTATAAAAAATCCAATATGCCTTACTACGGCTACAGTAACCTACGAAAATACCTTCAAAGCTCTTTTCACTAAATTTAGTTGTGTGATAGTCCCATTTTTAAGGACGAAGCATTTACAACCAAAGATTCTAAAATATGAAATGGTCGGTTTCCTACCCTTTAGTAGTTCGTAAGGTGTCTTATATGGTTCTTGTTTATGAGTGCTCGATTTTGCATGTGGCATGTAATTCTGACGGCTTCAGCCTAGAAATATTCCGATATTGAGGCATCACTGAACATTGTTCTACAAGCCTCGATGAGTGTTCTATTCCTTATCTCAGTTTCTCCATTCTATTGAGGAGTACAAGGAGAGGAAAACTCATGAAAGATACCAAGACTTTCACCGAATTTTGTCATGCCCCTAGACTTGAACTCTTTTCCATTGTCACTTTTGATTTTGGCAATGGAGCAGTTGTATTCATTCTGAACTTGCCTAGTAAAATTAGTAAAGATATCAAAAGTATCTTACTTGTGTTTTAGAAAGAACACCCACGCAAAGCGAGAGTAATCATCAAAAATAACCAATGTATAATCCTTACCTCCCAAACTTCTAATTTGCAGTGGACGGAACAAGTTCATATGAAGTAGGTGTAAACACCTATTAGAGTCTTTGTCATTAATGCTTTTAAAATTAGCCCTTATTTTCTTGCCTTTTACACATGTGTTACAAGGTCTATCTTTAATGCACTTAACGTTGGGTGCATCACGTACTAAATTAAGAGAAAACAATTTATTAATAGTTTTGTAATTTATGTGTTAATCTCTTGTGTCATTGGTCACTAAGAGACACACTATCTTTTGCTAAAAAGCACACTGGTGTAGAAGAGTCTATGAAAATAAAATTTAAACAAAATATATTCCTATTACGAGTGCCTAATAGAATCATTTCTAAGTTATCGACCGATTTTATCAAACACTTGTCTGGATGAAATTCTACTATGTATCCTTTATCATAGAGCTGTCTTATGCTTATAAGATTGTGTTCTAATCCTTCAACATAAGCCATATATGAGAAGGATACACTAGCATTAATAATCATACTGTATACTTTTATAATTCCTCTGTCAGAACCTCCAAAGATGACCTTTGGCCCGTTCATGACTGGAGAATAATTCTGGAGTAGGCTTCTAATCCCGTTCATATGCCGAGAGCATCCACTGTCCAAATACCAGATAGGATTTTTGGTGGCTTTTGGACATTCCTGCAAAAAGTAGAATCAGTTTTCCATAGGAACCCAAACTTGTTTAGGTCCTTGGTCTCTAGTTAGCATACTCCCCCTACGTGTGTTAACATTGTGATTGGTCTTTCTCACATTGTTCACTTGAGGAGTTATATAATATCTGGGGTTAAAACAGCAATCTATAGCAATGTGACTAACTTTGACACAACACCAACAGTCAAACTTGTTGTATCTTTTCCTGAAGTTCTCCTGCTTGACCTTTTGAGTGGGTGGTCTAGTAGGGGCAGCAGACTTGGAGGTAGAAGCTTTGTGGTGATGGAACTCACATGAATTCTTCTCCTTAAGTGGCTTTTCCACAACGGGTTTTACCTTTGGAGCTTTCTTGATGTTATGACCATGACTATAAGGATCGTAGCTCTAAAGAGTGATCTCCTCATAAGGTGCCTTGAAGACAATTTCACCAAAGTTCAGGGGATGAGTCCATCCTTGGTACCGAGACATAGGCTCTATATAACTAGGCCTAGCAAAGTGACCGTAGGATGAATAAGGATCAAACTCGTTTGTAGGATATATAACCTTTTTAAACGAAGTTTGGTCTTGAGGAGCTTCCCCTTCTCCTTGGCGAAAGCTTGATTGGCAGCCTTATTTATTCTTTGGGCTTTATTTCTCCTAGAGGATTAAATAGGGGCAGCCACATGTCCTAAGCTAGCTCCTTTACTTTGAGCAGAGAATTCAGCCATAAGTGGAAGGACTGTCTTGGGCTTGGAGAAACTTTCAACAAGTTTCTTTTCCGCAACAAGTTATTCTTCCAACTTTTGAATGTTTTTCTACTTCAGGTTCAGGTGCTCGAGAGCTTTATTATATTCTTCCATCGCATCATGGAATTCCATTCTGAGTGAGTCCATCATTATGACTTCCTTCCTCATATTGCTCTCCTCAGCCTTAAGAGAGTTAATCTCCTTAGCTTGAGTTCTTGCGACTCTTCGACATTTGTCAGAAGCCTTGATTAACTCTTTGTATTGAGTCATAAGTTTAGATTCATCATCAGACAAACAGTCCTCATGATCATTGTCAGAAGCATCTTATTCCGAGAAAGGAGTGTGAGAGTTTACATTCCTAGTGAACTGGGATTCTTCTTCTTCAACTATATGTGTCATGAGCCCAAAGTAGGCTTCCTCTTCATCACTAGACTCAGATGAGTCTGTGTCGCTAAGGGTCTTGGCCTTCTTGGCTACCAGGCTTCTTTCAGTTTTCTTCTTATTATAAGAAGATTTCTTCTCCTCTCTTCTTCCACCCTCCTTTTTCTTGTGAGGGCAATCAACTATGACGTGTCATGGCTTATTGCAGCAATAACAAACAATGTCAGTAGAAATATGTTTGTTCTGTTTTGAGTAATACCTGTCTTGGCTACTTGAGCCTTTCTTGTGATGATCACCATCATGACGTGATCTTCTGGATGAGGCATCTTTGCCTCTCCACTATTTCTTCTTGTTCAAGAACTTCTTGAACTGCCTTGAAAGAAGAGAAAACTCTCCTTCAGATAGCTCTGAGCCCGAGGTACTTGGCTCTGAAGTTTCTTCTTCACTCTCTTCCTGTGCGGGAGCAGTAGATGCAGCTTTTTGCTTCCTCGAGATGTCTGCCTTTAGAGCGACAGACTTCTCCTTGGATGAAGACTGACTTTTCTCTTCTTTAGCTTTTCTTGAGTTTATTTGGAGCTCATACGACATAAGATTTCCAAAGAGATTCTGAGGGTCAATCTCTGCTAGCTTACCAAACTCCTGGATTGCACAGACTTTGTTATCCCATTCCTTAGTTAGGGATCTCAGAAATTTGTCATTCAGTTCTCCATTAGTGAAGACCTGGTAATAGAATCTTAGGCCGTTGATAATCTTGAAGAAGCTTTAAAAAGTATCAGCAATAGAATACTTGGTACTTTGTTTGAATGCTTCATATTTTTAATTTAGGAGGGATCTTCTCTCATCCATTACCTTTTCAGTACCTTCCATTAGAACAATGAGAGACTACCACATTTCCTTGGCGGATTGGCATTGAATCATTTTCTGTAACATAGATTCATCGACTGTACTTGCGATGATATTCTTGGCTTTCTTGTCTAAAGAGACAAGTGCAATCTCATCTTTGTCAAGATCCATAAGCTTCTTTGGAACTTGATTTGTTGGGTAAATGGTGGAGGCTGTTATTGGAATATTGAGTCCTTCTTCCACTATCATAAAGATCCTTGGATCCACAGCTTCCATGAAGAATTGTATTCTTTCTTTCCACATGGGAAAGTTAGTCTTTGTGCATAAGGGAAGCTTAGCAAAATTCTTGGCTCTGTCCATGCTTGTAACCTATTAAGACAACTAGGAGCGGATCTGTTCAAGGTGTTAACCTTTTTGACGAACAACCTCCCTCTGATACCAATTGATATTTTAGTTTTCTACCTAAATCACCTAGAGGGGGTGAATAGGTGAGGTTTGCATCTTTTTGTAGAATAAAAACATGTAATGACAGAGCGCAGAAAATAAACAAGCAAGCCACAGAAAACACAAGATTTATAGTGGTTCCCCAACCTTGGGTACGTCCACTCTCCACCTCATTTATCTAGCACCATGCTAAACTCGGCTACTTCACAATCAACTCGGATTGGAAAACAATCCTATAACTCAGAGCAACACTCCTATAACTCGGAGTCAAAACACTCCTTCAAAAATCTCAAAGAACATAGCTCCTACAACTCGGAGAAAAATTCTCCTATAATAATAAATGTTTTATAGTAGAAAATACAACAACTTTCTTCACAGATCTGGAAAAATCTTGGCTTCTTCTTTCTTGAGAAATCAAAAAGCGTTGTTAGAAAAATCGAGGAAGAATATAGAGATTACTTGGATCTAAGAACTTAAGATCACCATGATCATGGAGAAGATTTGCAAAAGATGAAAAGGCTTGATCGAATGAATCCTTCTTGTCTGAATCTTTGAGATCGAGAAGTTCAGCAATGTAGAACACGTCAAGTCAGCGGTGTTTCCCGATTTGGAAGTTAGAGAATGATTCAGAAATCTGTGATAATCTTCTTAGGGTTTGTCGATCTTGACAAGACCTTTTATAGGCTTAACCAAACGGCCTGATTACATTAATTACCATCCACGTGGGCCAATTAAGAATTAATTACATTTTAAATTGAAACCGTCTGGCACTTAGCAAAAATTTAGAATTCTGACTTCCAGTTCTCGAGAGAGATAGGTATTACTCGAGAAGAGGTATCTATTTCTCGAGAAGAGATATCTGTTTCTCGAGAAAGATATTTGTTTCTCGAGAAGAATTACTTAAGGAAAGTAGAGAAAAAGAATTCTGGTTTCTCGAGAAACAAAAGACTTTTCTTGAGAAATAAGTCTTGTTACTTGAGAATAAGTAGCCAACTCGAGAGGAATGATTCTATCTCTCGAGAATAAACATCTTGTTCTCAAGAAATACTTCGGCCTTCTCGAGAACTATCTAAGGCCTTCTCGAGAAATACCATTGGACTTCTCGAGAAAAAGACTTAGAAAAATTCTGAGCTAAGTTAAGAGTTAACTCGAGAAAGAGACAAGTCTTACTCGAGTACTGCAAGGATTTCTCGAGAACTAGACTATGCCTTCTCGAGAACAACTTCTGCTACTCGAAAACCTAGCTGAGCTAACTCCATAAATGGCTTCAATTCTACTCGAGTACAAGTAAGTCTTTCTCGAGTAAAACACTTTGAAAAATTTTGTCATTCTAAAAAATAATTTTCTTCAATGGATTCAACAACTAGTCTTTCTCCCATACCTTTAATACTTTGAAAATGAAGTGTGTCCCAATAGAGAGGCTACACATAAGTCAACACCATGAATCACACAATAAGGGATTACATTTTATAGTCCTGTTTTTTGTGACTAATTGTAGACTAACATTGGTCTACACTTGGCAATTATGACCTGCAAGAACTTAACTTGAAAAGAGTATCAAATACAAACTTAATCCATCTTAGTTTAAGGGTGACTTCATACAAATCTAGATTATTGTGGATAAAATACCCAACATGCCTATCCCCAAAGGCTATCACACAACACGCAACCCAAAATGCATCCTACTGCATCATAATGAGTCACAAACAACAGTCTGTCTTCTTCACAAACAACGCCGACGCGCTCCATGGTGAATAACTGGGTCTAATATACCCCTGCTCCAATAGAGTTTGAAACTGTACTTTGAGTTCGACCAACTCTTTTGGTGCCATCATAAAAGGAGGACGTGACACCGGCCTATCCTCTGGCACTAACTCAATCGAGAAATCAATCTACTGTCGAGGAGGTGCTCCAGGAATCTCATCAGGAAACACATCCTCGAATTCTGCCACTACTAGCACTTCCCCAAGTGATAACCTAGAAAGGAGAACCTCCAACAGTGCTACAAGAGCTACTGCTCCCTGGTTAACTGCCCGCACAAACTGAATGGCCAAAATCAGGGAGCATGCCACTCCACTAAGGCCCTCAAACTTAACTTTTGCCTGCCCTTCATTTCCTAGGGTCACCACCTTAGATAGGAAGTCAATACTGGCACGCTGGTCTGCAAGCCAGTCCATTCCCAATATCACATCAAACTCAACCAACGGTTGAACTGATGTTATCACCATGAAGTCAACTCCACCCATACTCCAACAAATGCGCCCCTTCGCCCCGATAGTCATGGATGACCCATTAGGCATGCACACCTTCAGCTCTGCGTTCGCCGAGAATGGCTAACCTCCAATCCTCCGGAAAAAGCTTTTCGCAAGAAAAGAGTACGACGCTCCCGTATTAACAATACCATAGCGGGGTCTCCAGAAACTAACACAAAGCCTACAACATAGGCAACAAACGTAAACGGTCTTGAAAGTCTAAAGTAAAGAATTAACTTAAACTTTCATACCGGTCACCACATCGGGTTGGCTGATCGCTTCCTATTTCCCAAGGTTATAAGCCCTTAGTTGTACGGGTTGGAAAGGAGAAGCGCTAGACTCCGCCATCTTTCATTTTTCTGATGTGCTGGGGCAGGATCACACAGACTGCTCCTGTTTTGGCTCCTGCTAAGCACCACGCTTAGTACAGAAAAGAGCTATGTGGCATGACTTGCCACACTTAAAGCACGATGGTGGTCCCTTGAAATTAGACCCTCTAGATGTCATGTTACTTTTCTTATCAGGCTTGAAAGGATGAGGCTTCTTCTTCCACCTATGCCCTTCAAACCTCCCTTGCGATTGAGAAGGCTTCCCTTCTCCCTGCTTGGCTGCAAACCCCTTACAATGTTGGGTTCACTCCATATTGCTTTCCAATGTTCTGGCAGCCTCAACAAGCTCATTGAAACTCGCATTATTCATTGATATGAGGGGTTGTCTCAGATTCTCCCTCAGCCCATGATAGAAGAAGTTGTCCCTCTCCTCATTGTCGATCATGGTCGTCCCAGCATAGCGACCCAACCGAGTGAATTCCTAAACATACTCGTCAACCGTCTTCTCCTGCTGCACCAAGTTAAGAAATTTCCTCTGAAGGGCCAGCCTTGTCGAAGCAGGAATGTAATTCTTCAAGAAAGCATTCCTGAACTCTTCAATGGACGGGGTTCATCCAAGAAACTATCGACCGTTATGGCTCACCCACCACAGCTTAGCGTCTCCTTCCAACATGAAGGTCGCAAACTCAGATTTCTTTTCCTCTGGAGTGTTTGCTGCCATCAAAAGTTCTTGAATCCTTTCCCACTAATCCTCCGCATCAGTCGGCGTGCCAACCCCCTTAAACGTTGGTGGGTAGAAACTTAGAAAATATTTCCTTTGTTTATCTCCATGCCCGACAACCACTCTTTCAGCCAATGGCTCTGCTTGTCTGGATCCTCCGCCCTGTGTGACTGGTGTCGCCTCCTAAGCAACGAGAGCCATCTACTATACAGTAGGGGCCACAACTTGTGCTGTCACTGTAGCTTGGGCTGCTACCTCGCTTTTGCAAGCATATGACAGAAATTGGTCGGGGTTACCCCCATGCCCAATGGACCTGGAGCAGTAGCACTGCTCGCCGAAGGCTCTTCTCATGGCCTTGACATCCCTGCCTCGTCGCTTTCACCCTTAATGGTCGTTAAAACTCGAGGCACCTCGCAGGTTTATTTTTTGAAAAACGATTGATTTTATTTTGGAAGGACGGGTTACGCGGATTTATTATCTATAAAAAGTTGAAACCGAGTTTTAACGAAAGGTGGCAAGTGCACCTATCTCGTGTAGTATATGATATTTCGTTGAGGAATATCGGGGTCGTATTGTTCTCGGGGACAGGTTGATTATATCTAATCTTCCCTGGACGGGACTATTATTTTACCGAAGATAACTTGTCGCGTTGTTATTTATATATATTAAAACAGAAAATAAAAGCAGAAAGAGCCGATGAAGAAATAGCGCAATGGTACAGAATCGAATTTGAACTAAAATAACTTTTCATAAATAGAGATCCTAAATTTCAAATTAATTAAGGCGGAGACTTGGCCGTGGAAGTTCAAAAAAAATGAGCTCACCTATCTCTAGGACAATCGCTCACCTGAATATTAAGACTATTTGACCGGGCTCTCGTCCGATGAAGGATTCCTCTTAATGTCTGCATTACGCTAAGAACCCCGCTATTGGGTGGGGAACCTAATCCGGTAGAATTTCATGCCTCCTCTCTCGAGGGTTAGTGCAGAACTCCCATTATCCAAGGGTGATCAGTCCATACGCATGGCCTCTCGGCTAGCTAGCGTATGGACTATGGAAATATAGCCCACACATCGTTATGTGGTTCAACACGTCGTAAACCCGGGGCAAACCTTAAGTAATTTTAATAAACGAGAAAAAGAGTACCTTTAATTATTTAATGTGATTTTATCTGTCCAATTGCTCTTCGATACTGAGGGCTAAGAGCGGTTAGCCACTCATCGGAATGGGGACGGCTTGCAAAAAGAAATGCATAATTAAAAGCTGCGAGTCCTACTAAAACGAGTAGGCGGAAAATGAAAAAAGTAAAAGAAAGCAGTAAATGAAAGCAGTAAAAGTGTGAGTCCTACTCAAACGAGTAGGCGAAAAATGAAAGTGATAAAAGTGCAAGTCCTACTAAAACGAGTAGGAGGGAAATGAAAGCGATAAAAGTGCAAGTCCTACTCAAACGAGTAGGAGGGAAATATAAAGCAGAAAATTGCGAGTCCTACTCAAACGAGTTAGCGGGAAATTACGAGTCCTACTCAAAATAGTAGGCGGGAAATGAAAGTGATAAAAGTGCGAGTCCTACTCAAACGAGTAGGCGAGAAATTCTGAGTCCTACTCAAACGAGTAGGTGGGAAATGAAAGCTGAAAAAGCTAGCTCATACACGCACACACTCTACAGTAATGAAACACACACACTCTACAGAAATAAAACGCACACACTCTACTTGAAGAATAAAAACAATAAAATCAAACTCATACACTCACGCACACAAGAGAAAAAGGCGAAAAACGAAGTGATCTAAAAATTAAAACAAATATATTTTTACCGTTAGAACTTGATAGAAATGCATAAAAAGAGAAAATTAAAATTAAACGAGCAAGAGTCTTGAAAATTAAAAACAAAAATCGAAGCTCTCAAAAATTAAAATGATTATGAATCCATTCTTATAACTCCGTAAAAGTGCGTACAAAGTGGGAATAAAGTTAAAAAAGAACAAAAAGTTTTACAACCTAAAAGAGAAAATCAAAGTTAAAGAATAATGAAAACCACTTTGAATACACTTTTACTGATTTATAAGAATGAATAGAAAGCTATTAGAAAGCAAAAAAACTATAAGAGCTAAATAAAATGAAGGAGAAAAAAAGTAAATTTAGCAAACTATTCTCATACATACACACACACCCATATTAAAAGAACAAAAACAAAGATAAAACAAATAAGATATCTTAAGGAGGGTCACTCAGATGAAATACAAAACCATATAAAGGGAGAAAAACTACAAATTTTATTAATTTAAAAAGGTGATTACAAAGCTAAATATAAAAGTAGGGGGGAGAAAATTCCCTTACATAGTATGGAAATCACCTAAGCTGCACCTACCCTAAGCAACATGGTCCAAAGAAATAAACCCACAACTCAAACTGAGAAGTTCAATTTATTGGCAAAAATTTCGGGTTGCACGCCCTAGGTCACGGTCGTGTAAGGGGGGCATGTCAATACTATTGTTGAGTTGATGCAGAACATTTATTGCTGGTTTGACTTTGGGGTTGTACACATGGAAGTCACGGGCATGGCCTTGCTTTCACGGGCGTGTAGGGGGGCGTGTACAGAAGGTTTAACTGGGGAAGGCGTCGTGGCATTTCGTCGTCGGCGCTGTCTTGTCTGGGATAGGTGGATAAGTCACGGGGATGTCGAATATTGACACGGGCGTGTCGAATATTGACACGAGCCTGTCCAACAGTTCGACGAACTTCGAATGCTGATCATCGAGATGGAAGCGTTGAACGTCGAACGAGATTTGACACGGGCGTGTCGGGGCATATCACAGGCGTGTTCAGCGAATATTTGACCGCCGATTGTCGAATTGAGAATGATGAATGTCGTCTGCATGACACTGGGCGTATCGGCCTTAACACGGGCGTGTCAAATCAGACACGGGAGTGTACTTGAATTTTTCTTTGTTGGCGGCAACATCTGTTGGAATCAAAGTCACACGCCCATATCACGGGCGTGACCGAGAAGTACATGGGCGTGTACTTTGAAATTTGACAATTTCCTGAAAAATTTTAGAAAACAAATTGAAGTTAAGTTAGGAAATTATATACAAAAAGAAGCATTTTATTTATGAAAAATAACTAAAAATGTCAAAAAAAACTAAAACGACTTAATTAACGTACATGAAAATACGTATATTTACAACTTATCACCTAACAAAAGTAAGGTAAACACGAATCAGTCTCTGGTCGCAAGACTCAAACACAATGACACTCATGTTCCCGCAATACTCCTATGTGGATAACTTCTCTACGCGATCAAATTACGTTAAATAAACTACTAAACCTGACCTTGGACACTAACCTGGCTATGATACCAAATTGTAACGCCTCCCCTGTAATGACCATATAATATAGGTCCAGTCGGGGCTTCACAACATACAGATGCCACCGCTTAAGGATTAAAAGATGATATAAAACAACCCAACTCAAAACTCAGAATAAAACGGCGGAAACATACAAACAAAACTTGAAGTTATCTACCAAATCAAGAGTATCAAAATGGACTTAATACCTTACACAACATAAGCCAAAAACTTAATAATAATCCTATCAATGTGAAAAAGCAGTCCTAGGCTACCTCGGCATGCAAGATTGATTACATCTCAAGGATCATATTATAGCATCAAAAAGAAGCAAATTAATGTTCACTTCATGAGGCTTAGGCCTTTTGGGTCGGCGAGCTTGCTCCTGCTTGCGATCCTAGCCCTATAAAAAATTTGTTGTAACGTGGGTCAGCAAAGGTTGACCTCAATTGTGTAACCAACACATCTCCTCCAGGACATCCTTAGCGCACCCCGGGGCACTCCATCACTCTGCAGGTCAGCACTTTGTATGCAATATACATAAACATGTAAAGGGGTTAAACAAGTTTGGATGTCTCACGCAACAAACATGTTTCTACGTTGAGCATATAGTAAAAGGGTCCTACAATGCAGCATGTATGCAAACCTGGGTTTCACCTAAGGCACCATAAAGCATATGAATCTAACATATCATCACGCATCATCAATCAGATACTTCCATTTTCCCGTTCGGTGTTCAAGCCGTAAACATATGGGTACTTCCAATTTCCCAAAATGACATTCAAGAAGCCACACAGAACTCTTTCCAAGGGCCCACCCGCTTGTGGGTCTCAAAACCCGGGCTTGCTTGCAAACTCTAACTTCTCACGTCACGATTCCGCCATCCAAACAAACAAACCGATGTTAATAACCCTCGTAGGACCCCACCCGCTCATGGGATTCATTGCCCGGGCTTTCCCAATGCTTGGCATTCTTATCAGTTTCATAGAAGGGGACTTGTCTCGCCGGGACACTCTCCACGCATGACTTGCACGTCACGGTCTAGCCAGCCGAACACGGAGCCAAGTCAAGCCTTCGCACATCACAACACATTGCTTTATCACACTAAACCACCTTTCGTATTGTAACATTCCCGTGCTCCAAGGAAACCATTTACCATCACCACGATGCTAACCTTGTCCGGTACCAACTCCACATACTCGTGTGAAATAAGGGAGACATACATCACAAACGGCATCTTGCCGCAATGGATTTTTAGTAAAAATCCTTAAGTCTTTCTATGCAACATCACCAAGTCATGCTAAAGGTCGCGATTACGACTTCACCCACCATGCCTAATCCACTAGCAGAGCGGAGCGAATTTCCAATGCAATATCATGTCGAGGAAGGACACAATCGACCCGATGGCTCCTCTTGAGCCATGGAAACCCGAATCCCTCTCACCTGAGAGATCTGGTGCATAAAATTCTTGAAAGAAAGCAAGAAAAATAGTAGATGCCATGCATGCATCCTAAAACCGAGAGGAGATGTGTCGTTACCTTACGACCCCTCTTCCTAGCCATGGAATCTTTGCCTTGCACGGATGAAAACTAGCCCCTCAATGTACTCTCTATAGATCTGGCCTCAGAACAACGATCGGAGCTCTGAAGCTCCATCAATGGCAGAGAAAGCTTCCTTCCTCCTCCTCCACTCTCCGACTCTCAAACCCGAAGTCAACTCCATGAATGAGAAGAAATGAGGGAGAAACCCGTTTAGCCCTAAATAAGCCCTTTGGGTAGAGGATATTGGGCCCTAGGATAAGTTTTGATTTGAAATCAAATGGCTAAGAAGCCAAGAGACGGAACTCTATGAAAAAGCCTTCGACTTGCGTCGAACTGCTTCACAGCCCAGCAAATAAAAATTCGTCGAACAGATAGAGATCGAAGAACGACCTACACATTCATCGAATGGCCTTTAACGTTCATCGAATATCCTTCGACGTTTGTCTAACAGCTCCACAATGCTGCCAGACACGCGTCGAACCTACAGCTCGATGAATGGCCTTCGACTTTCATCAAAAGGCCTCGAGTTCGACGAATGGCCTTCGACTTTCATCGAACGGACTTGAGTTTGTCGAATGGCCTTCGACTTTCACCGAATGGCCTCCAGTTTGTAGATAATAACCCTAAGATGTTGAACTTTTGTGTTGGGTACATTGGAAAATGTGTACCTTATTTGAAGAAGCCTAACTTAGCTCAATGATGTACATCAAGGTGTATTTGATGTTATTTTGAGTTGACATGTGCAGGTTAAGAATGTACTAAAAAGAAGGAAAATTATTCTAAGTCCATGTGTCGACACCAGAAGAAGCTGTGTCGACACTTCAGAATAATTGTGTCGACACTTGAAGAAGGTTGTGTCAACACAGAGAAAAAGAGTCGACAACATCTGTGTCGACACCGGGAAGCAGAGTCGACACCAGAAGGCTGTGTCGACACACTGAGGCAGAGTCGACTACATTTGTGTCGACACCAGAAGACTGAGTCGACACATATAGGCAGAGTAGACAACAGCTTTGTCGACACCTAAAGGTAGTGTCGACACATACTATGTTCTGAATCTACATCAACTGTGTCGACACACAGGACTTGTGTCGACACACTGCAAAGTCCAGACCAAGTCATTTGTAGAAGAATGATGAAGTGTTTGATTCGACACAAATACTCAGTGTCGACTCATTCTCAAGATGCAGTCTGAAGAAGCTGAGTCGACTTAAAGGCAAACATGTCGACATCATCAAAGGCTGTGTCGACACCAAAGTTACTTGTGTCGACACATATTGACAGATGGTCTCGACACTTTATGACAGACATTCTGACACTTTGCTGACCAAGACAAAGGCACAAGATCTGTTTGAAGACTTGACAGCTGTGAGTTACAATAGGTTAACTGAAGCTGTCAGACTTATCAGAAGTTAGTTAGAAACTGGATCAGCCGGTTACCATGAAGAAGGTCTATAAATAGACAAATTCAGAAGTAGAATACAGGACAATTGATTTTTGATTAAGAAGCAACACACATAGAAACTGATTGAGTAATCAAATCAAGAAAGTGCAAGGCACGGAAGAAGATCTTCATCAGAAGATCTAAGAAGAAATTCTGAAGGGTATAACCTCTCAGGATCTGTCTAAGTAGAATTCGTCCAAGAATTCTGAAGTATTATCAAAGGTATTAGATAGAGAGAGATCCAGCCATTTGAAGATCAAGAAGGAAGCTGTCACAGGTTTCTCAAGAAGCTCTCAGGAAATCAACTCAGCTAAGTTCAGATTCAAGAAGCTTTGAAGAAAGCTAATATTCAGTTGATTTCATCCATCAGCTGATCAAATACTGTCTTGTCCCTTCTCTCTCAACAAAGGCAAGATATAATAAAATTCTTTTCAAATTCTGTAGGATCTATTAATATAGATCTGAGTTGTAAGCCTATGTTATAAAGGCTGAGTGTAGGAGATTTGATCTCTGAGTGGTAGGGCTGTGTATGCCTGAGTGTAGGAGAAGGTATTTCTCTGAGTTGTAGGTCTTGTGTCAAGGCTGAGGCAGGGCTGATTAGCCTGAGTTGTAGGAACCTTTCCAGGTTCTGAGCTGTAAGATCTGTGGATCTGAGTTAAAGAAGGAAGTTAGGCCAAATCTAGCACACTGCTAGATAGGTGAAGGGGGGAAAGTGGATGTACCCAGACCTTGGGGAACCACTATAAATCTGTGTGCATTCTGTGATGTGTGAATATCTGTGATTGCTGTGCTGTGTTTGCTGAAGTATATTCTGCATTCTATTTTATTCAGTAGTTATATTCTGCCTAAAGTGAAAACAAGCATTAGAACCTATTCACCCCCCCCCCTCTAGGTGTTTAGGTAGTCTTGAAAGTAAAACTATCAAGTGGTATCAGAGGGAGGTTGCTCAAATAAGGAGTTAACAGTCTGAGTTAGATCCCTAAAGGAAGAATCAAGAATCAAGAAAATGGGTTCTAAAGAGAATCACAAGGAACTAGGGTCAATGAAATTACCCATCTGCAGAAAAGAAATCTTTGGAATCTGGAAAGAATGGGTTAGGTTGTTTATGGAGGCTTCCGACCCAAGGATATACATCACAGTACAGGAAGGCCCCTTCATTCAAATGAAGGTATCTGTTATTGATGCAAATATTCAAACTCCAAAGATTTATTCTGAAATGACCAAGGATGAAATCATATTGGCAACTATAGATAAGAGAGCTCAGAATATCATAGTGAGTGTCATAGATGATTCTACATTCCAAAATATGATTCACTGTAAAACCTCAAAGGAAATGTGAGACACTTTGATTATCTACATGGAGGGGTCTGAAGAAGTTAGATAGGATAGGAAGTCTATGCTCAACCAAGAGTATGAGAGTTTCAGACAAGGGAAGTCTGATAGCATAACTGAATGCTACAAGAAATTCTACAGGATAGTAAAGAATTGATGTCCTATGGAAGGGTCTTCAGTACCTATGAACTGAATGACAAATTCCTAAGGTCCTTGACAAAGGATTGGGACACCAAGATTTGTGCCATAAGAGAAGTGGCTAAACTGGCAGAGATTTCTCCTCCAACCTTGTTTGGAAAGTTGCTATCATATGAAATGCAACTAATGGCTAGGAAGGAGGAAGAAAAGAATTCAAAAGGAGAGCATAGAGAGAAGACAGTGGCCTTCAAGGCAGAAGCCACTAGAAAGAATAGGAGGATATCTCCATCACCTCCTAAGGAAGTTGCTGAAGTTAACTCAGAAATTTCAGACAATCAGATTTCAGAAACCAGTGATTCTGATACAGATTTTGCTGCTTTTACAAGGCAGTTTCAGAGGTTCTTAAAGAAGAAGCAGTGGAAGTCAAGGCCCTCCACATCACAGCCAGCTGATGATTACTATCAGAAGAGAAAATCATCAAGACAGGAGAAGAGCAGAATTAAGCCCAGCAAAGCTACAACTTCAAAGATTGTTTGTTATTGCTGTAACGGGCCAGGACATGTAGTGGCTGAATGTCCTGATAAGAGGAAGGAGTCAACAGACAGAAAGAAGACTCATCAAAAGGGGAAGAAGGAGAAATCCTTTGTTTCTAAGAAGGAGAAGAGCCTTACAGATCAATCTACTTTAAAGTCAGAATCTGAAGCTGAAGCATACATTAGGCTGTATGCAGCCAATGAAGAAGTGGAGTTTATGCAATTGTTGAACTCCATCTATGATCAAGAAGACCATCAGTGCATGGGACTGATGGCTGGATCAGAAGAAGTCATGTGCCAGAATCAGTCTGGTCCTAGTAAGGTACAGTGTCCTTCTATAAAATCACTTTGTAGTACTAGTGCAGAATCAGTTACATTTGCATCAAGTGATATAGATGGATCTGAATCTAAAGGTGATGTTTATCAGTTGATAGATAAGTATGGGGACTTGTTGCAGGCTCTTAAGAAAAGCAAGAACCTAGTCAAAACTCAGGCTCAGGAAATTGCTGATCTTAAGGTGGCTGCAACTGAGTTTGAAAAAATGATGGATCAAAAGTTAAATGAGATTGCCAAACTGAAAAATATAACCATTATTCAGATGAGCACAATCAAATATAACAATGATCAAATTAAGAGTCTGGAGGCCAGACTAAGAATAGAGAAAGATTTAGTGGCTAGTTACTCTAAGCCAAAATTTGTCTTACCTTTAATAGATGAGTTTATGGCTCAAAAGGGTAAGGCAGGATTAGGCTTCAAAGGTAACCCCAGGGCTGCCCAATTCAAAAGAAAAGGCAAAGCTCCTGTCCAGCCTCTAAACCTTTCAGTCCTAATTATGTTTAGAAAGGTGCAAGTACCTTCTAACAAATATGATTGTGAGAATATTCATGGTCATATTAAGACTAATGTTCAGATAAACAAGGGTGTAAATGCCAATAGGTCTACCCATGTTCATAAACCCCATGGTTATAAGAAATCTGTGGGTGAAGCTGCAGCAGCACCAGCACTGGACAGAAATTCTTCTGTCAAGGGTGTATCAAGACCTAGATACAACAAGTTTGAATGTTGGTGTTGGGGCAAGAGAGGCCATTTTGCCTTAGACTGCTGGGATTACACAAATATAAGGAAGAATAATAGTCTACCAGTTAGAAGAGTTGCTGGTAGTCTTAATATGAATGGTGCTAACCTGAACCAAGGACCCAAGACTTACTTGGGTTCTAAGGGAAAGTAATTCTGTATTACAGGAAAGTCCAAGTTGTCATGCCCCTATATGGTACTTGGATAGTGGATGTTCCAGGCACATGACTGGAACAAAGGGGCTGCTGAAGGAGTACACATCTGTCAAAGATGGACCTAAAGTAATCTTTGGTGGATCTGAAAGAGGAATCATCAAAGGGTTTGGTAACATTTCTTCAAACCAAATTACCATCACCCAAGTGGCTTATGTAAAATGTTTGAAACATAATCTGATAAGCATAAGTCAGCTGAATGATCTAGTATATGACATTTCATTTGCTAAGGATGGATGTCATATCAAAAGGTCAAGTGATCAAAAGATCATATTGACTGGGTATAGAAAGAGAAATGTTTATTGTCTTAATTTTGTATGTGAGAACAAGGTTTCTCCCATCTGTCTTGTAGCTGATGATAATGCATCTCTTTGTGTCAAGTGGCACAAGAGGTTAGCTCATCTTAACTACAAAACAATTGGCCAACTCTTTAGCAAAGAGTTAGTGAGGAATGGTCCTCAAGTTAAGTGTATAAAGGAAGGGATATGTTCAGCTTGTCAAAAGGGCAAGCAGACAAAATCCTCCTTTCATAGCCTTGAAAACAAGGATTCTATGAGGTGCTTATACCTCTTACATATGGATCTTTTTGGTCCTATGCCAGTTCATAGTCTAGGTAGGAAGGTCTACACTTTTGTGGTTGTAGATGACTATTCTAGATAGATATGGGTGTTCTTTCTGAGACAAAAATCAGAAACCCCAAGTATCTTACTTAGTTTTGTGAAACAAATTCAGAATGAACTAAACAGTACAGTGGTCAAAATCAGAAGTGACCATGGCATTGAATTTCAATCTGAAAGTATGACAAAATTATATGAAGACTTTGGGATTTTCCAAGAGTTCTCCTCACCTAGAACACCTCAGCAAAATGGTATTGCTGAAAGACAGAATAGGACATTGATTGAAGCTGGTAGAACTCTATTGAGTGACATCTCTCTTCCAGAATATTTCTGGGCTGAGGCAGTAAACACTACATGTCATGTGATCAATAGGGCTTCGATCACCAAAGGCCACAAAAAGACTCCCTATGAAATTATGAAAGGTAGAAAACCAAATCTATCCTACTTTAGGATCTTTGGTTGCAAGTGCTATATACTTAACAATGGCAAGTCATATATAACTAAGTTTGCTGCTAAATCCTAAGATGGGATATTTGTTGGGTACAGCATAAATAGTAAGGCTTATAGAGTCTTCAACTTGACTACTCAAGTTGTAGAAGAATCTGTACATATTGTATTTGATGAAACAAGATTAATCAACAGTGAGTTGTCTTGTAGATCAAATAATTCAACAGGTATAAGCAAAAGGATGGACAAGCTTTCCATTGCAGAAGCATCAAATGCAGATGAAGCATTGGAAAATGAAGGTTACTGTCCAGGAGGAGTACAAGACTCTATAGAAGCTGATGACAACCAAGAGGTACAGCATGATGAAGGAGCTGGAGATGTTCAACCTGAAGGAAATTTACCTCCATCCATAAGACATCTAAAAGATCATCCAGCTAATCAAATAATAGGTGATCCCAGACAAGGAGTGCAGACTAGAAGCAGAAATCTGAGCACAGTCCTGCACTCAAGTTTCCTATCTCAAATGGAGCTTAAGAAATTTGAAGAAGCCATCCAAGACCAACACTGGATTAATGCTATGCAAGAGGAGCTTAATCAATTCAGAAGGTGCAAGGTCTGGGAGTTAGTTCCTAAACCAAGAGACCACAACATAATTGGCACAAAGTGGATCTATAGGAACAAGTTGGATGAGAGTGGTGTAATTGTGAAGAATAAAGCAAGATTGGTTGCTAAAGGATACAGGCAGGAAGAAGGGATTGACTTTGATCAAACATTTTCCCATGTAGCAAGACTGGAGGCAATCAGAATGTTCCTTGCCTATTCAGCTTATCAAGGATTCAAAGTATACCAAATGGATGTGAAATCAGCATTTCTGAATGGTGATCTAAAAGAAGAAGTCTATGTAGAGCAGCCATCAGGTTTTGTAGATTCTCTTATACCTGGTTATGTTTATAGACTTACGAAAGCATTGTATGGGTTAAAGCAAGCCCCAAGGGCTTGGTATGAAACCCTGTCTACTTTCCTTATTGAGAACAAATTCTCAAGAGGTAAAATAGACAAAACTCTATTCCTTAGGGAATCTAAAGGTAAGATCATCTTAGTTCAGATCTATGTAGATGACATAATCTTTGGGTCTACAGAGAACAATCTTTGCAAAAAGTTTGCCAAACTTATGCAAGGGAAGTTTGAAATGAGCAGTATGGGAGAACTTAAGTTCTTCTTGGGTCTCCAAGTAAGACAGACTTAAGATGGCTTGACCATATCCCAGTCTAAGTTCACCAAGGAATTAATTAAGAAGTACTGTATGAAGTCATCCTCCACCATGAGAACTCCTATGGGAACAAGTATGCTTATATGCAAAGATGATACAGGTAAACCTGTTAATGAGTCTTTGTATAGAGGAATAGTTGGCTCTCTATTATATCTCACTGCTAGTAGACCAGATATTATGTATGCTACATGTGTCTGTGCTAGGTACCAGGCTTGCCCTAAAGAATCTCATTATACTGCAGTCAAAAGAATCTTAAGATATCTTAAGGGCACACCTAATCTAGGCCTTTGGTACCCTAGGAATGGAGATTTTCTACTAACAGGTTATTCAGATGCAGATTTTGCAGGCTATAGAGAAGATAGAAAGAGTACAATAGGGACATGTCAGTTTTTGGGAGGAAGACTGATATCCTGGAGTAGTAAGAAGCAGACCAGTGTGGCAATATCCACAGCTGAGTCTGAATATGTTGCAGCTGGAAGTTGCTGTGCACAGCTATTGTGGATTCAGCACCAGCTAAAGGACTATGGTATTCAAGTAAGTAGAACACCTTTATTGTGTGATTCTAGGAGTGCTATTTCTATTGCAAACAATCCTGTTTCACATAGTAGAACTAAGCATATAAAAATTAAATACCATTTTCTTAGAGAACATGTAGAAAAAGAGAACATCTCATTGGAATTTGTTAAAACAGATTTTCAAATTACAGATATATTTACTAAGCCTCTGGATGAAACTAAATTCAATTGATTCAAAATTGAATTAGGAATGCTGACCATAGGTTAGTTTATCTAGTGGTTTCCAAAGACCAAATTGTGGCTAAGTCTAATGGTGTCGACACATTCAGAAATAAAGTGTCGACACAGAGAAGTCATGTTGACTAGTCAGAGAAATTGTGTCGGCACAGAGAATATGTGTCGACACTTAAGGGTCAAATAGTCGACACATCCAAAAATGAAGTGTCGACTTCACCAGAATAATGGTGTCGACACTTACAGATTTTATGTCGACTCTTGTACTAAGAGTCGACACAGAATTTCTGATGCTCTACTATGTATCTCTCGTGTCAACTTATCCTCAATGGGTGTCGACACAAAGTAGTCAGCATTGATGTCGAGTCAATAGAAGTTTGTGTCGACACATTTCATCTGTATCAACACATTTAGTCTGTTTTTACCCGACTTTTGACCTTCTTTCTTTAGAGGGTATAAATAGGTCAAGAACGTATTCTGTCGACACGCTCACAAGGTTTTCGAGACTAAAACCCTGTGTCGACAATCTCTCTCCTCTTTTCTCAAGATTTCTCATCTTTCCAATGGCGCCCAAAGTTGAAGACAATGTTAACGAAGGATACGAGTTGGTGCGCAATGCTTTTGAGGATGCACCGATAGATATACAAAGGGTTATCACTCTAATTTCTGAGTCTGGATTAGAGTTTCTTGTTTCTGAACCAACAAAAATCTGGAAGAAAGAGGTACTTGAATTTTATACTTCTGCAACATTGGACTCTTCGAGCCTCAAGATCAAATCCACTATTCATGGGACAACAGTGAAACTTACTCCAAGAAGTTTAAGAAAGACTCTTCAACTACCTAGCATTCAAGATGAAGAAGAGGTCCCAGCCTCTAAGACAAGGGAGGCTCTCCAATGGTATGGATTGGATCCAACCATAAAGATTGGAACAGCCATCAACCAAAAAGGAATGAATCAACAGGGCAAATTTCTATCTGAAGTAATAGGAAAAGTAATTTTGTGCAAACCAGGAGGCCATGATAGGATTTCGGCCTTAATGTTAAATCTCATGACAAGGATAATCTTTAGGATTAACACAGACTGGTCAGGAGTTGTGTTTGATAAAATCAAGGAAGGTATTAAGAAGCTAAATTTGGCTAGGATTTTGAGTTTATACCTGGCTGGAGTCATTCCAAAAGTTATGCAACAGATACCAGGGTCCAAAATCAATCACATGAGAAAAATGGATATGAGATTATTCTCAAGGTGGGATAGAGTTCTGTCCAAAGAGATGCCTGCTATGGACAGACAGGACATAACTGAGATGTCACCTGGCCATGAACAAGGCACTGAACAACATCAAGAAGAACAAGTTAGAGAACAAGCTGAGGACCAGACAGGGTCTACTCATGCCCAGGAAGAAACATTACCTGCATAGGTGCAGGGGGAGCCAGTTCATTCTCCTGCCCAGTACATTTCTAATCCTGAACAACTGCCGGGAGAGACCATTGTGGAAACAGTACAAGTGGAAGAAGGAATAAACTTATCAGAATATTTAAACACTGCAGATATTGATGTATCATCTCCTGCACCAGCACAAAAGGAATTCACTCTAGATGAGTTGTTTCCTGATGATGGAATTGCTTCTGATAGGGTTGAGGAGGAGAAAGGTGTTGTTGAGGGGGAGCAAGTGAATGTTGAGAAAGAACAACATTTCACTGAGACAGAAATTCCTACAACACCTCCTGAAAGAGTTCAGATTGAAAGCTCTTCAGAATCTGAGACTGACAAAGCCAGAGAGGCTAAGAAAAGGAAGCTCATGGTCTTCTAGAGAAGAAGCCATAGCTATAAGCAGGCTCTACAGACTTCAACTCATCAATCTTCTTTTGCTTTTGATTACAATAAGTTCATGATAGATTTGCAGGTAAAGATGGATGAGCAGAGATTAACTTTGGAGAGATATGTTGATAAGAGTAATAAATCACTTCAATTTGATTTGGCTCAAGACATTAAGTCCATCAGATTTGAAGTAAACCTGCATAAAAAGGAGATGACAGATTGCTTCCACAAGGGAGGTAATGTTGTGGTTTTTCTAGCTCAACAACAGCAAACTATCCTTATAAAAGTGGATGACATTACCTTGAAACAAGGATATGTTCTAGAAAATCAGCTGAGAATGAATGACAATCTGACTGAATCTCACAATGAAATTCTCACTGAGTTAAAAGATACTGCTACCAGCCTGACTGCTACAAGGGCTACAGAAATGGAAGTTTATGATTAGAAGCTCAAGGCTGCCCTAGATTCAATTCACACTGCTATCACCACGTCACAAAAAGAAATATCTGACAAGCTTCTTAAATTAAAACCATTCTTTAAAGAGGGTGTGAATTTTCTTGATAATCAAATAAGGTTTCAAAAGGATGATCTTAGGGATCATGTTACCAGAGAAGTCCTAAAGGGGGAGAGGGTACTTATTCATGCTGGCTCAGAACATGCCAAGTGGGTAACCAACAGTGTAAGAGCCATATTGGGCTATCCACCATTATGTGATGATGATATTGTTGCTGAGTCAGGCATTCACCAAGGTCTACTTGAAGGCAATCAACCTGAGGTTGCCCAAGTCATTTACCCCCCTACTGATTTTGATATGATTCAACAGCAAGTGCAGGCCATGTACAGTCCTCCAAAGGAGGTTACAAATGTTGTTATTAAAAAAGTTGATAAGCCTGAAGCAAGTTTGAAAGAACAACAAGATGCTCAATTGTCCAAGAAGAGATTTAGAGAGCAAGCTGAACTTAGACCTGATTTTGAGCAGTGGAGCCCCACTTCAAGAAACATTATACTAACTGCCTGGAAGGCTGTGAAGGATCAAGTCCATGAAAGAGGAAAATGGTATAATGGAATTGAATGGAAAAAGTATGAGGCTAAGTAGGAGGCCATAGTTCAGTTCAGAAGGAAAGCTAAGATGGGGAGGCTACCACCAGATGCTCAGGAGCCCATCAAATATTTTCCCAAGCCCTCTCATTACTTTGAAAGGCAAAGGCTCAAGGAGGAAGCTCAGAAGAAAGCTGAACTGAAAGGCAAGATGCCTGCTGATGTTGCTGAACCTACTTGAAGGCTCAAATTCAACCAGGCAAAGGAATTGTCATAAGGGAGCCTGATCGGTCTTAGATTAAGCTTATCAGTTCTTTCAAATATTTTGTAGTAATTTGTTTGTTTAACCAATCAATGTAAACAAGCTGTAACAAACATTTCTAAGTTTATAAACAAAACATTGTTCTATAATTATTTCTTCATGTTCATCTTTATTCTGTGATGAATCTGTTGCTTAATGTTTGTTTTTAGATGTTTCCTGTTATGTCATGCTTATATACATCATGTTAAATTTTTATAAATGGTGTATATCATTAGCTAAAAGGGTTATGACTTCTCCAAATAGAGGGAGATTGTTGGGTACATTGGAAAATGTGTACCTGATTTGAAGAAGCCTAACTTAGCTCAATGATGTACATCAAGGTGTATTTGATGTTATTTTGAGTTGACATGTGCAGGTTAAGAATGTACTAAAAAGTAGGAAAATTATTCTAAGTCCATGTTTCGACACTAGAAGAAGCTGTGTCGACACTTCAGAATAATTGTGTCGACACTTGAAGAAGGTTATGTCCACACAGAGAAAAAGAGTCGACAACATCTGTGTCGACACCAGGAAGCAGAGTCGACACCAGAAGGCTGTGTTGACACACTGAGGCAGAGTAGACTACATTTGTGTCGACACCAGAAGACTGAGTCGACACATATAGGCAGAGTAGAAAATAGCTGTGTCGACACCTAAAGGCAGTGTCGACACATACTATGTTCTGAATCTACATCAACTGTGTCGACACACAGGACTTGTGTCGACACACTGCAAAGTCCAGACCAAGTCATTTGCTGAAGAATGATGAAGTGTTTGAGTCGACCCAAATACTCAGTGTCGACTCATTCTCAAGATGCAGTCTGAAGAAACTGAGTCGACTTAAAGGCAAACATGTCGACATCATCAAAGGCTGTGTCGACACCAAAGTTACTTGTGTCGACACATATTGACAGATGGTCTCGACACTTTCTGACAGACATTCTGGAAACTTTGCTAACCAAGACAACGACACAAGATCTTTTTGAAGACTTGACAGCTGTGAGTTACAACCGGTTAACTGAAGCTATCAGACTTGTCAGAAGTTAGTTAGAAACCGGATCAGCCGGTTACCATGAAGAAGGTCTATAAATAGACAGATTCAGAAGTAGAATACACGACAATTGATTTTTGATTAAGAAGCAACACACATAGAAACTGATTGAGTAATCAAATCAAGAAAGTGCAAGGCACGGAAGAAGATCTTCATCAGAAGATCTAAGAAGACATCCTGAAGGGTATAACCTCTCAGGATCTGTCTAAGTAGAATTCGTCCAAGAATTCTGAAGTATTGTCAAAGGTATTGGATAGAGAGAGATCCAACCATTTGAAGATCAAGATGGAAGCTGTCACAGGTTTCTCAAGAAGCTGTCAGGAAATCAACTCAGCTAAGTTCAGATTCAAGAAGCTTTGAAGAAAGGTAAGATTCAGTTGAATTCATCCATCAGCTGATCAAATATTGTCTTGTCCCTTCTCTCTAAACAAAGGCAAGATATAATAAAATTCTTTTCAAATTCTGTAGGATCTATTAATATAGATCTGAGTTGTAAGCCTATGATATAAAGGCTGAGTGTAGGAGATTTGATCTCTGAGTGGTAGGGCTGTGTATGCCTGAGAGTAGGAGAAGGTATTTCTCTGAGTTGTAGGCCTTATGTCAAGGCTGAGGTAGGGCTTATTAGCCTGAGTTGTAGGAACATTTCCAGATTTTGAGCTGTAGGATCTGTGGATCTGAGTTAAAGAAGGAAGTTAGGCCGAATCTAGCACACTGCTAGATAGGTGAAGGGGGGAAAGTGGATGTACCCAGACCTTGGGGAACCACTATAAATCTGTGTGCATTCTGTGATGTGTGAATATCTGTGATTGTTGTGCTGTGTTTGCTGAAGTATATTCTGCATTCTATTTTATTCAGTAGTTATATTCTGCCTAAAGTGAAAACAAACATTAGAACCTATTCACCCCCCCCCCCCTCTAGGTATTTAGGTAGTCTTGAAAGTAAAACTATCATTTTGGGAAAACTTGGGCGTTACAGGTGGTACTCATCAATGCTAGGTATTCCTCGTAAAGTTCTGGATCATCCTCGAATATCAAAGATATCTACATATCCTTCCACATCTGTACCAGCTCCATATCCATCAGTTGAGGCACTACTCTTGATGTAGTGGCTCTCTGGCTAAGAGTGTATGCTACCATGTTGGCCTTCCTGGGGTGATAGTGCATGGTGTACTGATAGTATGACAGAAACTCTACCCAGCATCCCTGTCGGATGTTTAGCTCCTTTTGTGTGTCTACATACTTCAAATTCTTGTGATCCGAGAAATATCACAGTGAAAACCTAGTGCCACCAGATCTCAATAGCTGTTGGTTCCCTAGTTTTGATTTGGGCCATGTCTTCTCAATTAGGCTTAATTGACACAAGAATTATCTATGGTCAATGGTTAGACTAAAGGTTAGTCTACCCTTAGGTTATGTTAGTTGAGATTGAATTGAAATGAAAATTGGTTAAATATATTTGTGCTCGACGATAGTCGAAAATCGCTTGACGATCTCCGATTGATGATCGACGATCTCAGAGTTATATGAACTCTGAAGTGGGATCGACGATCTGCTTATTCAGATCGACGATCGTGTAGCCTTGGTCGACGATTTCTGTGAAGATAGTTTTTCTTCAGGTCGACAATCTGCTTGTTCAAGTCGATGATCTGCTTGTTCAGATCGACGATCTTCGATCTCTGGTCGAATCTTTCTGTCTGCTATTATCTATATTCATTTCATTTGATCTTTGTCTTATTTCCTCTTGTTTAAGACATATTTTATTCAAAATATTCTGCTTAATTTAATGCTTATATTATTTCGCTTATTTGCAATATTCCTTATGCATTAATTAAGAGATTTGGCAAAATAAAGTTGTTTGTTTTATTAGAGGAAATCATATTTTTTTCTACAGCTGTAATATAGCCGTTAGGCTTTGTTTCCTGTGCCAATTTGTAAAGTCAAATTGATAGGATATTTTTTTAATATCCTTAATTCCTTTTTGGGAATGACAAAAAAGATTACAGGTGCAGTTTCTTTATTTGTTTTGTTTTATTATTTGAAAAGTTTTCAAGTGCAGGGCTCGAGGCTTTTTCAAAAAGAAGAGAAGTTTCAATATTATCAGAGCAGTCGGCTGAAAATAACAACGCACATACAAACACTCAGCAGACACAGAACCAAAGAAATCAAAAGAGAAAGAAAAGTTCTTCTTCTTCCTGAGTTCATCCTGTCTTCAGGAAAATAAATACTCAGAGTTCAAGCTTTCAAGAAGAAGAACCTCCCAGATTGTTGAACATTCATTGTTGCAAACTCTCCCATATTGCAAAATCTAAAGAACATTCATTCAAAATCTAGAGTCTTCTTCAAGGCTGCAGCAGAAAGTCATCTCAAGCAATTTGGAGACCCTACACCCTGAAGCAAAGCTTCTTCCTTGACATTCTCTAAGCCAGGGGGAGCTTTGATATATTCAGAGCTATCCACTAGCTTCTCTGAACACAGAGAAGACATCTTTAATTCTCTCCTTTAACCTCCTATAAAAGGGTTATTACTCTCTTCAAAAGTGAACTATTGGTGGCAGGGCACCTGATCAAAAACCTGTTTGTTTGGTTTTTAGGCACCTGATCAAAAGCCTGAAGGGTCTTTAGATCTACCTGCAACAGATCTAATGGTGGCAGGGCACCTGATCAAAAACCTGTAGTGGATTCCTACCAGGGTAGTAGAAGAGTGGATGTACCCAATTGGGGAACCACTATAAAGCTCTTGTATTTTCTGTTGCTTATTTTAATCAATGCTCTGTGGCTGTGATAGTTTTAACTAGGGTGCTAGTTGCTGTGTTAGGATATAAGCTCAACTGTAACTTAAGTTAGCTTCTTCTTTTATTTACTACACTCAGTTAGGCTTTAGGTTTAAAGCTTTTATTTTTATATTCCGCAAATAGCTCTTAGAGAAGTGTTTAGAGTCTCCTTCTTTTTGAATACTCTATTCACCCCCCCCCCCCCTCTAGAGTAGTAAGTATCTTATCCCCTCACTTTCAATTGGTATCAGAGGGAGGTTGATTGGTTGAACAGGCTAACACCTGAACCATAAGATGTTGTGATAAGATACTTTGATACCATATACACTCACATTAGATTCATGACCCAATACAAAGATTACTCTAGCACCAGACCTCCAGTATGCAACTTAGCCAAGTTTGGCATCTAGAAGGCAAGAATTAGACTTTACATGAACTCTATTGATGAAGATATTTTTTCTTCTATCTTAACAGGGCCACCAACACCACCTGCTGCAGCTACAGCTACAACATCTGCAAATCTCAGTGCAGTGCCACCTCCTCACTATAATGAAACTTATAAGAAGGCCAAGATAGCTGATGTCAAAGCTATGAATATTCTGGCTCAGACTATGTCTGATGAGACATTCCGGAAAGTGGCTGATTGTACCTCTGCAAAAGCCATGTGGGACTCACTGAATCAGATTGTATCTGGTTCAGCTGATGAAAGGAAGGACAGAAGGTCCAACCTCATATCCCAATATGAGAACTTCAAGAAGGAAGAAGTTGAGACAGTAGAAGTTATGTACACAAGGCTCAGCTCCATTATCAATGAGTTGAGGACACTTGATAAGGAGATCACATTGACAGAAGTCAATGATAAAATACTGATGTGCTTCCCCAACACATGGGATCTCAGAATCTGGCCAATCAAGGAGTACTGAAGTACAACAGAGATTTCAACTAAAGCTCTCCTTGGCAAGCTCAAATCATTTGAGCAAGTACTGAAGACCAGGGAAGCTGAAGCTGAAGCCAAAACATCTACTCCAAAAAGGAAAGAGCAAACCCTTGCTCTTAAGGCTGATGATGAGTCCAAAGTGACTCAATCAAATGAAGAACTGATGGCACTCTTTGCCAAGAGGTTCTACAAGATGGGCAGAAAGGACAACAGAAGAAAGTCATCAAAATATTATGACAAGCCAAGGTATGATAAAACCCCATCTAAAGAAATTGTTTGTTATGGATGCAGGAAGCCTGGACACATTCTCCCTGAGTGTCTAGAGACAAAGCATAAGGAAAGGAGAAAAGAGAAGGAACGTGAGAATCACCATTCCAAGACATCTTCTCACAAATGTAAGAATAAAGAGAAAGGTCTTCTTACAAAGACCTGGAGTGATACTGAGGAAGACTCCTCTTCCTCCAGCTCCAGTGAAGATGATGAAGAAGAGAAGAAAGCTAAGGAGATTTGTCTTATGGCAATCAATGCCTGCAGCAAAAACTCAGCTGCAGAGATGACTGAAGATGAGGAGGATTAATTATCTGATGAAGACCAGGTAATTGCATCTTATTATTTTACCTCTGATGAATTTAAGCATAAATTTAAAACTCTTTCCCTAGATTTACTTAACACAGAAAAGGAGATTAAGTTGCTTAGAGATAAACTAGCTAAATCAGAATCTCTATCTAGTGAAAACATTAGGTTAGAATCTGAACTCACTAGATCATCTGAAGAAATTAAATTTCTTAAATTAGAACTAGCTAAAGCTAAGAGGTTAGAATATTCACTTAATGGTAGAAGCCTTAATTTGCTAGAAATCACAAGCAATGCCAACACTAGGACAAGCAACAATAAGTTAGGCTTAGGTGCCTCCCCTAGTGAACCCCCATTGCTCCTTAAATACAATCTTTCTACTCCAATAAAGTTTGTTTCTGAAAAAGGAATACACAACACTGAGGTTGTTCAAAAGGCTAAGAAAACCTTAAATAAGATTAAGAAAGACAAAAGGAAAAAGAAATTAATAGAAATACAAAAATCGTCGAACGTCTATCGACGATCACTGCACCCATCGTTGAATGACAATCGACCATCTCTGAACTCACCTGCTGGGTATAACTACTTAGCAATGAATGATCGACGATCTCAGCCTGAGTCGTCGAACAGAGATCGACGATCGTGGAATCCAGAATCCTTTTCTGTGAACCAAGATCGACGATCTAGGTACCGATCGTCGAACATCGATCGACGATCAGAACTAAATTTCCAGAATCACAATAATGGTCACAGAAACAATAAGTTTAATAGCAACCCTAGGTCTGCTAATTGGATTATCCCACCTAGGAGATCTCATCCCTTAGGATATCACCCTCAACCTACATAATCTTTCATTTCTAGTTTTTCCTATGTGAAGAATAATGGACCCAAGGTTACCTGGGTCCACAATGTCAAATCTATCTTATTGCAGGTGAAGACCTATCCTATCACTCAGGACAAGTGGTATTTGGATAGTGGATGCTCCAAGCATATGACTTGAAACAAAGAGAACCTTTCAAGCTTCAAAGCCAAGTTGGGACCAAAGGTAGTCTTTGGTGATTCTAGTTGTGGTCAGACTGAAGGATATAGTAAATTCACCATAGAGTCAGTCACTTTAAAGAAGGTAGCTTATGTAATAGGACTGAAGCACAATCTCATTTCTGTAAGTCAGCTTTGTGATGCTGGCTACCAGGTTTGGTTTTCTAATATGCTATACAATATTACTTTGAATAATAAAGTTGTATTAGTAGGCATTAGGCAAGGAAATATTTGTCTTGTAGATTTTAAATCCACCTCTTCTGAAATTTGTTTATTTAATGAGGTGAGTAGTAATAATACTTTGTGGCATAAAAGGCTATGTCATCTTAACCTTAGGAATATATCGAGGTTATCTAAATACAAACTTGTAAGAGGTATGCCCACTTGCCCCTACAAGAAGGAAGGCCTATGCAAGGCATGTTAACTAGGCAAGCAAACTAAAAATAGTTTCAAAGCTATAAATAAAAGCGATTCACTTAGAATCTTGTACCTATTGCACTTGGATCTCTTTGGTCCAATAGCTGTATAGAGTCTAGGAGGGAAATTCTATACCCTAGTAATTGTAGATGATTACTCTAGGTTCACTTGAGTGTTCTTCTTGAGAACTAAATCTGATAACTTTAAAGTTCTTATAGATTTTCTACTTTGTATACAGACTGAGTACTCTACTCAAGTTGCCTTGATCAGAAGTGATCATGGTACTGAGTTTGAATCTCTTCTTATGCAAGAATTCTGTGAGAAAGAAGGTATCAGGCATAGCTTCTCTGCTCCTAGAACTCCTCAACAAAATGTGGTAGTTGAAAGGAAAAACAGAATCCTGATTGATTCTGCAGGAACATTATTAGCAGATACTAATATGCCTCTATCCTTTTGGGCATAAGCAGTTAGCACAGCTAACTATGTATTGAATAGGAGTTTGATACATAAACTAAAGGGGAAGTCTCCCTATGAATTGTTTAAAGAAAAGAAACCTAAAAAAAATATTTTAGAATTTTTGGCTGTGTAGTTTACATTCACAACAATAACAAAGACTACATTAAAAAGTTTGAAGCAAAGGCTTTAATGAGAATCTTTCTAGGATATTCCCAAGTAAGCAAAGCTTATAGGGTATTTAATAAATTCACTGTGAAAATTGAAGAGTCAGTGCATGTATCTTTTTATGAAACTAAAATGTTTTACAGAGAGAAGGAAACTTCTTCCAGTAACTCTTTGCAGGTACCTTACTTGTGCAAGAATTTGGATAAGCTAAAACTCACTAAGTATATTCAACCTCAACCAACTCTTCAGATGGTTGATTCAGATAGTGATGAAGACCAAGTAGAAGTAATTGTAACTCTACCAACAGCCAATCTAATTCCACCGAAGGAATTGATTCCAACTGCTGTTGAAGATCACATACCACCAACTTATTATGTCACACTTAGAGATCATCCTACATCTCAAGTGATTGGAGACATTTCAACTGGTGTGCAAACTAGACATCAACTAAGTCAAGATGTGATGCTTGCTTGTTTTCTTTCACAGATTGAGCCCCTAACCATAAAAGATGATGAGCAAGATCCCCACTGGATCATTGCTATACAAGAAGAGCTAAATTAGTTTAAAAGATGTAAAGTTTGGAATTTGGTTCCCAGACCAAAAGGTCAACTGGTTATAGGCACTAAATGGGTGTTTAGAAACAAGTTGGATGCTCAAGGAATTATTATAAGGAATAAAGCAAGGCTTGTAGCACAGGGCTACAGACAGGAAGAAGGCATAGATTATGATCGGACTTTTGCTCTTGTTGCAAGGCTAGAGGCAATAAGGATCTTTCTAACTATGCAGCCTACATGAAGTTTAAGGTATTCCAAATCGATGTAAAGAGTGCTTTTCTGAATGGAGAGCTAAAGGAAGAGGTATTTGTTGAACAACCCCCTAGTTTTATTTCTTCAACTCATCCCTCACATGTTTTTAAGTTGCAAAAAGCTCTGTATGGACTTAAGCAGGCTCTTAGAGCATGGTATGAAACTTTAGCTAATTTCCTATTAGAACATAAGTTTATTAGAGGCATAGTTGATAGAACCCTTTTCATTAAGCACCATAAGGACAAGATCCTGTTGGTTCAAATTTATGTGGATGACATTATATTTAGTTCCACTGATCCCAATCTATGCAAAAGGTTCTCAGACCTAATGCATTCTAAGTTTGAGATGAGTAGTATGGGTGAGTTGTCTTATTTCCTTCGTCTCCAAGTGAAATAAGATGCTGATGGCATCTTCATCTCCCAATCTAAATATGCCAAGGAATTGTTAAAGAAGTTGGGGATGGCAGATGCTTCTGCAATGCACACTCCTATGGCTACTAATGTAGTTATTGATTCTAATGAAAAGGGAAAGCCTGTTGATCAGAAAAATTATAGGGCCATTGTTGGTTCCCTATTATATCTAACTGCAAGTAGGCCTGATATAATATTTTCCACATGCCTCTGTGCTAGATTTCAGGTCAACCCCATGGAATATCACTTGACTCTTCTTAAGATAATCTTAAGATACTTGAAGGGATGCCCAAATTTAGAACTTTGGTACCCAACTGAATTAGAATTTGAGTTGATTGGATACTCAGATGCTGACTATGCTGGCTGTAGAGTTGACAGGAAGAGCACCTCAGGGACTTGTTAGTTCCTAGGTGAGAGATTAGTCTCTTGGTTTTGCAAGAAGCAGGCTTATGTTTCACTTCAACTGCAAAGGCTGAATATATAGCAGCTGCTAGTTGCTGTTCACAGATATTGTGGATTAAAAATCAACTCTTGGATTATGGAAACACACACAAAAACACCAAAATTATGTGTGATAGTACCAGTGCTATTTTAATGGCACAAAATCCTGTGCACCATTCTAGAACTAAGCACATTGACATTAGACACCATTTTCTTAGAGACTGTGTTGACAAGAATAAAATAAATCTTGAGTTTATACTCACAGATCTTCAGAGAAGTGATATATTTACAAAGCCTTTAGATGAACAGAAACATCTATTCTTTTTGAATCAACTAGGCATGATGAATGGATCGGACTAAGTGTAAAAATCTGCTATGTTGAAATCTGTTCTGAGATCGTCGAACGGTGTTGGAAGATAGTCGAACAGGTTGAGCGAAATCATCGACCCTTGGTCTACGACAGCTCTTTGCTTTTATAGACAGAAATCGTCGATCGATGATCGACGGCTCTGCTCCGGAAATCGATCGTCGATCGACGATCGACGACTGATTTTCCTGACTTTCATTCAGAGATCAACGACTCTAGTTTATTTCAAAACGATCGTCTATTTAAGTCTGAAGATCGTCGACAGAGCTCGTCGTTTCGTATTCTGCTTCTAGGACTGTTTCGAGCTCTCGTCCCGCGCTTTCTCCTCTCTCTCTCTCTTCTTGCAATTCTTCTCATCGATTCCATGGCGATTTCCTCTACAAATCTATCTGTGATGAAGTTCGATGCCGGTTTCAGTGTTGATTTCGATTCCTTCAGCAACTGCGAACAAGTTTTCTGAGAGATGCTGCAGCTATGCGATGATCAAGGTCTCAAGAAACTCATGTCTACAGAAATCAAACTCCACCTATCAGAAATAAAGGAATGGGTTTATACATCTTATTCCGATGACAAAGCAATGACAGGAACCATCAACGGCATGGAGGTAATTCTTACTCCTGAAATTCTGACTGAAATCTTTGAGTTAAAGAATGGATCTGATGAGTATGAGCAAGATACTGCTGAGTATGGTAGTATGTTGTTAGAGATGGAACATGCAGAAGGCATTCCATCTAAGCTCCTGAAAGTAAATTTATCTGTTGGATTTAAGTTCTTGGCTAAATTGGTTGGAAAAGTTTTGCTTGGAAAGCATTCAGCCCATGACAACATCATCAGGCAACAATTTGCCTTGATATCAACAATAGTGAATAAGAAAGCAATCAACTGGGCTGGATTTCTATTTGAATTGCTCAGGAAAAAGAACAACAAGAAAGAGGTGACTCAAGGTAGGCTGATTGGGTTCTTTCTATCCAAGAAAGCTTCCCAGATGTTAGGTTCTGCTCCTACAACAATTAATGCCAGTAAGAGAATTGATCCTTCTCTATTTGTTAAGTGGAAAAGGACCATTCAGAAACCATCAAAGACTAGGTTTTCCCCTATAATATCTGAGGGCACAAGGGCTCCTGCAGCCACTTCCCACCCTAGTGAAGAAGTTCTTGCTTCATCCTCCCTACCATCCACCTCCATTGAAATTCATTCTTCTCCTGTGAATCATCCATCACAATCTGCTTCCCCAACACTAGCTCATTTAGCTGAGATACCAAACTTCAACATAGATTCCATGTTCAATCTGCTTACTCCATCTCCTCATCATTCCCCAGCCACTTGAAATCATCAATCACCCACTAATGATCATCCATCTCATCAAAATTCCCCAATTGATTAAGCCTCATTTCAGAAGAACAGCAATTCTGATGATTCCCCATCCATCATTCCTCCATCATTTAAAATTACACCACAATTCATTGCAAATATCCTAGACCTCATTACTCCATCCATCAAAACAATGATAGCTGATGCCATTGCCCCACTTACTCTCTCCATCTCATCACTTGCTGCTTCCATTACTGCCCTCTCAGCCCCTTCTTCATCTAGTGGCCTGGGTTTAGTTCCCACTGAACCCAGGCAGGGGGAGACACTCAATGATGATGATTCAGGCTCTGCTTGGGCTCATCATGTTATGCAATCTTCAGCAGCAATGGAGCTAGAAACGTGTTCAGATGTAGTGCCATATAAAGTCTTTCCAGATTCAGTACAGAGGATAGTTGTAGATATAGATGCTCCAGTAGTTCCAGATGAACTGGAAGCATTTCTTGATTCAGATGATGAGTCTTCTCTCTCATCCTATGGAGACCATTATATCTGTCAGTCCTCCCCTTGTATATTTGATCCCCTTCAGGCCATTATGTGCTATCAGAGACCAATGAGCCTTCATATTTTGGAAATTTTAATTATTTTTAAAGCAATAGCTGAAGCAGCTTTTGCTTTCAAATTTTGTCTTGAGGAGATTTCCACTCCTGTAGTTGTCAGACATCTAGAAGGAATTATTACCTCCTTCTTAGAAACTAAGTAGAATTCAGTAGAGTCTTCAGATAAAGATGTTTCAGTTGTTGTTCCAGAAGTTGAACTGCCCTCTACTCTTTGGGATGACTCCCCAGGTCTAGATTTGGACACTCTCTTGGCTCAAGATATATTAGAAGAAGAAAGAGAAAAGGCTCTTCTGAAAGCTAAATAAAAAGAGGAAGCTATGTTAAAAGATATTGATGATCTTTATGCAAAACCTCAGTCCTCACATTCTAAGGATGAGGATGAGGATTATGATGATTCAGAAGGTAATAAGAATAAGAAAAGGACTGCTCAAAAGAAAAGGAAGGCCATAACTCCAGCTCCTCCTAATCCAAGACATGATATCCCCTACTATATTCTGAAAGGGATTGATCCTAAATCTAAAAATTTTGAGGCTTGGATGTGGTATTCTTAAAATGCTTAGAAAGCAAGGAAGAAGAGCAGGAAGAGCTCTCCTCCTCCCAAGGGAATTCAGAGAGGTCCTCCTCCTCCTCCTCCCTCTGTTGGTGCTTCAGGAAATGTTGCTCCCAGATCTTCTGCTCCTTCTACCAGACTAAATCAATCATACATCTATCAATGGAAGGGCAGGCAGCCTCCTCCCAGCAGGTCTTATAATCAGGGGGATTCTAGGCATTCAGACAGTCCAAGAGAGCAAGTAAAGGAAGTTGTATATCAACAACCAACCTTCTCTCCTCCTCCAGCTCCTAGGTCTCCTCTCAAAACAAAATTGTCACCTTCAAAGGAAAAACCTGCTCAGGCCAAGCCAGTAGATGTCAAAGGAAAAATAGTTACATACTCTGACAAATAAAGTAAGAAGTATGCTGAGTATGCTCCTCCATCTAGTCTTATGATTCAAAAGCCAAAAGATTCAAATGTTAAGCCATCTCAAGAGCAAACTGAGAGTTTTCTAACTCAATCAGTAAAATTTAAGGCTGTAAATCCATTGAATCCAGCTGATGAAAACACTTATGAAAGTCAAGAGCTTGATCCTAACTTCAAAATGGCTAAACTTCTAGAATTGGTGGGAGCTGCTCAAATCAGGAAAGCTAAAGCTGAAGGTAAAGATATCACAGGACTTTCTACTATGTCAAAATACAGAAAGAAAGAATTGGACAGGTTCTAAGTCATTTAAGAAGTTTTTGATGCTTCAAAGTATATGGAAAAACATCCTGAAGCTGTTCTGCCTAAAGCTGGAGAACTAAAGATTATTGGAGAGCAAGACTTGAAGTTATCAAAGAAGGATGCATATGATCCTAGAAGAAAAATCACTTTCTCTCCTGCTACTTCTACTCCTCCTTCAGACTCTGTTGATAAATGTCTGTGATATTTGTTTTGTCTATCTAATTTATTCAATCTGTTTGATGATATGTCTATTGTTGTTTATTCTTATCTGCTTGTATTAGAATTTTTTTTGGTTGAGTGACATCACCCAAATAGGGGGAGATTGTTGGTTCCCTAGTTTTGATTTGGGCCATGTCTTCTCAATTAGGCTTAATTGACCCAAGAATTATCTATGGTCAATGGTTAGACTAAAGGTTAGTCTACCCTTAGGTTAGGTTAGTTGAGATTTGATTGAAATGAAAATTGGTTAAGTAGATTTGTGCTCGACGATAGTCGAATATCGCTCGACGATCTTTGATTGATGATCGACGATCTCAGAGTTATATGAACTCTGAAGTGGGATCGACGATCTGCTTATTCAGATCGACGATCGTGTGGCCTTGGTCGACGATTTCTGTGAAGACAGTTTTTCTTCAGGTCGACGATCTGCTTGTTCAGATCGACGATCTTCGATCTCTGGTCGACGCTTTCTGTCTGCTATTATCTATATTCATTTCATTTGATCTTTGTCTTATTTCCTCTTGTTTAAGACATATTTTATTCAAAATATTCTGCTTAATTTAATGCTTATATTCTTTCGCTTATTTGCAATATTCCTTATGCATTAATTAAGAGATTTGGCAGAATAAAGTCGTTTGTTTTATTAGAAGAAATCGTGTTTTTGCTACAGCTGTAATATAGCCGTTAGGCTTTGTTTCCTGTGCCAATTTGTAAAGTCAAATTGATAGGATATTTTTTTAATATCCTTAATTCCTTTTTGGGAATGATAGAAAAGATTACAGGCGCAGTTTCATTATTTGTTTTATTTTATTATTTGGAAAGTTTTCAAGTGCAGGGCTCGAGGTTTTTTAAAAAGAAGAGAAGTTTCTATATTATCAGAGTAGTCGGCTGAAGATAACAACACACATACAAACACTCAGCAGACACAGAACTGAAGAAATCAAAAGAGAAAGAAAAGTTCTTCTTCTTCCTGAGTTCATCCTGTCTTTAGGAAAATCAATACTCAGAGTTCAAGCTTTCAAGAAGAAGAACCTCCTAGATTACTGAACATTCATTGTTGCACACTCTCCCAGATTTCAAAAGCTACTGAAGAAGAACATTCATTCAAAATCTAGAGTCTTCTTCAAGGCTGCATTAGAAAGTCATCTCAAGCAATTTTGAGACCCTACACCCTGAAGCAAAGCTTCTTCCTTGACATTCTCTAAGCTAGGGGGAGCTTTGATATATTCAGAGCTATCCACTAGCTTCTCTGAACATAGAGAAGACATCTTTAATTCTCTCCTTTAACCCCCTGTAAAAGGGTTATTACTCACTTCAAAAGTGAACTATTGGTGGCAGAGCACCTGATCAAAAACCTGTTTGTTTGGTTTTAGGCACTTGATCAAAAGCCTGAAGGGTCTTTAGATCTACCTGCAGCAGATCTACTAATGGCAGGGCACCTGATCAAAAACCTGTAGTGGATTCCTACCAGGGTGGTAGAAGACTGGATGTACCCAATTGGGTAACCACTATAAAGCTCTTTTGTTGTCTGTTGCTTATTTTAATCAATGCTCTGTGGCTGTGATAGTTTTAACTAGGGTGCTAGTTGCTGTGTTGGGATATAAGCTCAACTGAAACTTCAGTTAGCTTCTTCTTTTATTTACTACACTCAGTTAGGCTTTAGGTTTAAAGCTTTTATTTTTATATTCCGCAAATAGCTCTAAGAGAAGTGTTTAGAGTCTCCTTCTTTTTGAATACTCTATTCACCCCCCACCCCCTCTAGAGTAGTAAGTATCTTATCCCCTCACTTTCAAGAGCGAAGATAACCACTCCTATCTCCAAGTCATGTACTGGGTAGTTTTTCTTATGTTTCTTCAACTTGCGGGAGGCGTAAGCTATCACGTGCCCATTTTGCATCAAAACGGTACCCATCACCTTATATGACGCATCTGTATAAACCTTAAATCCTTAGGGCAAGGATAGGGGCCAAGGTAAGCTGACCCTTCAGCTCCAGGAAGGCAGCCTCACACTGTGGTTTCCAAATAAATGGAGTCTCCTTCTTCGTCAAAGATGTGAGAGGGAGAGAAATCTGGGAGAATCCCTCTACGAACTTCCGGTAGTAACCGGCAAATCCTAGGAAACTCCTCACATCAATGGCCATCTTTATAAGTGTCCAGTCACGTACTTCCTAGATCTTTGTCGGATCTATGGCTAGTCCTATTGCACTGATGATATGGCCCAAGAAAGCCACCTCCTTCATCCAAAACTGGAACTTGCTGAACTTCACATACAAACTGTGCTCCCGGAGCCTCTCCAGAGTTACTGCCAAATGACGCGCATGATCCACCTCGATACTCAAATAGATGAGCATGTCATCAATAAACACTATGACAAAGACGTCTAGAAAGGCTTCGAATACCGGTTCATTAAACTCATGAACACAGATGGTGCATTCGTGAGCTCGAAGGGCATCACTGTGAACTCATACAGCCCGTATCTACTGCTGAAAGCGGTCATCTGGATGTCCTCCTCCTGAATTCGCAGCTTGTAGTATCCTGACCTTAGATCCAGCTTCGAAAACCATTGAGCTCCCTACAACTTGTCAAATAGATCATCAATCCTCGGCAAAGGATACGTGTTTCGAGCCGTCAACCTATTAACTGCTCTATAATCAATGCATAACATGAGCATCCCGTCCTTCTTCTTTACAAATAATATTAGAGCTGCCCATGGCAAGGAGCTCGGTCGGAAAAACCCAGCATCCATTAACTCTTGTAGCTGGCTTCAAAATTCCACTAATTCCTTCGGGGCCATCCGATAAGGGGATCTAGATACGGCTTAGCCCCCAGCACGAGCTGTATCTAAAAAATCCTTCTCTCAATGCGGCGGCAATCCTGACAACTTCTCTGGAAATACGTCAGCAAAGTCCCACACCACCAGGATGCTAGCAATAGAATCCTTGGCCAAGGCCAGCTCAAACAGCACCTGGTCAAACTTTTCTCCTTGCAGATGGGCCTTATTGGCCTGAATAGAAGAGTGTAGAAGGCAAGATGCTTGGAAAATACCTTCGAAGGTCGGGTAAGTGTCGACATATCTCAACACGAACCTCCATACTAGGAAATCAATCCGTACAGGGTTCTAGCTAAGCCAATTCAGGCCCAGGACGAGATGAAAATCTGGCAACCCCAAAATCATTGTCGGGGCCTCGAAGGTTACACCATCAATGGTCACTCCCATAATGCACTTGGCCGTAGACATGATCTCCGTATAGTAAGGGAGATGCACCCGCCTGACGAATCCTTCAAAGCACCTGATCTGGTCCAAGTCTCTGATTAATTCCTCCGAGAGAAAGTTATGTTATGCTCTAGTGTCGAATAGGGTATCAGTAGGCTTGCAACACACCATTAATATCCCTGGGTTAGTTAAGATTTTCCTCTTAGATATCTAGTTTAGAATTCTTCCCTAATTCTACAGTTCTATATCCATATAATCTAGCTTCTAGAAAAAAAAGGAACTTTAAATCATCGGCGTACCTGCTATCACCCGCTCTAGGTTCCGGGGCTGAGCCAGATCCAAGGCATATCCTGCACTCTATCCTGCTTGCGGTCAACACCCTGAAATCCACATCCTCGGTCGCATCATCGAAAACCAAACTGCAGTGCAGGTGGGGCATCCTAATGTGCTGGTGGGGGTGCTTCCCTCATGGGGCAGTTCCTCCGAATGTGCCCCAGTTAGTTGCACTAGAAGCATGTCGGTGCCTCCTCCACTGGCCTCGACATCTCTCGCATCTATAAGGGCTGAGGAACTAACACCACCTATTTCCTCTGCTCCTTCCTGTCCTCCTAGCGGGGTTGATGCTCATTCCTCCTTTCCCCTATGGCACGACCTCTGGGATAGTCTCTCCTGCCACCAATCACTGAGTAATTAGCCGGTTTCTTCCGGCAGTGGACTATAAGCTGGCCTGCCTCCAACTTCTTGGCCGTCTCCAAGATCCTGGCCAAGCTCCTATCAGAAACGAAGAGGAGAGCCTACCTCATGTCATCGTGAAGGCCCTTGTAGAACCTTTTCGCGTAGCCCGCATCGTTCAGCTTATATGAGTCCTTAAAGCGGGCTAGATTTGTGAACTCCCGGTAGTATTCCAATAACATTGTGCTGCCCTGCCTCAACTATAGAAAGCTGTCCTCCAACTCATCCCTCGCCGATTGTTGTACGAAATGCTCCAATAGAGTTGATCTGAACTCCTCCCAAGAAATGACTGCGCAATCTACTCCAGCAAATGTGGTCTGCTGCTGCTCTGTCTACTAGGTTTCCTCTAAAAAAGGAAGACGTAGCAACCGTCAGACATAAAGACTAAGTGGCTATCACATCCACTCCCCCGACAACTCCTCGGCACCGAGAGGAGAAAGGAACATGGGTACAATATATATATATATATAATCATTAGTACAAACATGTGATAAAGGATTAATCAACAACATTGTATATCAAGGAACTACAAAAATTAGGTATATTAACCTACTTTACAGTTCTACCATCAACAACAGTATATAAGTATAAATCTACGACAGTCAGTAACTTAACTAAAATGAATGCTCATACAGACATATAAGTTAAGGATATGCTCAATAGTAAAGTAACTCATCGTATAAGAGTGCCCATACAAAATTATACGATGAGTATCTTGTGTAAGTGATATATGTAATGATACGAATGCAATGCAATGACTCACCAATGATCATGCACAAGCAAGTACTATATCGACACAGACTAATAGTTCCCACTTTTCGAGCATGTAGCTAACCTCTTAGGCATCATCTATTATGGCCAGACAGTGACAGTAGAGCGGGCTTCTCCACTACTAGGCTAGCATCCACACTACCTGGCCTAGGACCCCATACACCTTATTGCTAAGAACACAGTAGCGGAGCTAACATGCGTACTACGGATCAGAGGGGTCTTGGGTAGATGTCCACCAAGAACACAACCCAAACTGGCCTATCATCGTGGCACGGAAGGTGCCTCTGTGAACATATCACCAAAGGACCAAGGCCAACCATCCACTAGTACGGAGGGTGCCTCAGGAAGTAAATACCAAGGACCAAGGACCAACCGTGCAAAGTCTATCAGTCAACTCCAATCGATGTGACAAATGGCGAGCCCGTAGACCTGTCACACTATCCTTAAGCCAGGATTATGACACCGCATGTCAACTCACACCGCATGCAATTTCACATATAAGGGATCCACTTCGAGTCCCTTTTATTTAATCATATCTCGTGCTAAACAGCATGCAAGGGATCCACACCGAGACCCTTATCAGCATGTCGTTTTAGTGCGGCAACACCCTCGCACTTCCAATTCTTCCATATATCCTTCACAATAACATAAAGGTACTTCACATATTCACAAACCATTTGGTTATCATAATTACATATAGATTATGGTCACTTAACTTTAACATCAACTGGATACAATCTCTTTACCAAATTCAAACCATTCGTGCAAACATGGATCTATCAACTAAATGCCAACAATAATTTGTTCATCACAATCACTACCAACTATGTACGGCAAGCTTCAAGCAGACCTCATCATTATTCATCGTATTACCACTATCAAGTACGTCCTTATCGGTTCACACATTTAATCCATTTGTTCATTAAGGATCTATCCAACAAATGTCATTAACCATATTTTATCACAATTACTTATAGAATAAATTCATCAAAACGTTAACATTATTGTACCACAGTCTCTCTCTACCAAATCCAAAGCTGATTCAACACAAACCGGAGAACTATATGTGCAGGAAAGGTTACTGTACTGCAACTTCGATCGTAGATTCCTGAGGCTACATGAATCTGGTGGAGGCATGTAACCACTTGTTGGAAAGGTATTTCCAAGGGCTACTACTTTCGTGTTTAGGCAAAAGCACAGATCCGGCCGCATCATGTCCGAATATTGCCTCAAAGTTCGTTGCATGCAAAAAATAGATTTTTGCGCGCATCTTAAAGCGATACGAGCGACATCGGTTCGTCTTCCTCCTCTAATGAATATTCCCAAATCACATCCAGAAATCCTCCTCCCTTATTCACACTCATAGGGCCACTTATCTTCAGGAAACAATCCCCCATCTTCACATAGAAGGAAGGAGAGGTTGAAAACGTCTAATCTTTAGGACTCAAGTCCTACCATGGCCCTTTCCTCAAAAATCCTCTTCTCGCAAATCAAGACTCATTTGAGTCGATATCTCTCCTATGAATAACTAAAGATCTAGCACCAAGGGAGGGGTAGGAAGCACACCTCGATTCCATCATTTCCGTCCTTGGATCTCGTCACTCTCCTTGGCGGCATCTTACTCCTTGCTAGTATCGTCCTTTACGGGAAGAGAGAAGGAGAATATTTTATTCCAGAGATCGACTCAAGCGGTTTATCTGTTTCATCAGGCTTAACAAGAACAACTGCTCGGCAAACTTGTAAAGAGATGGCAAGGGTTTTCCGCAAGTCACTTTTTATAATGAGAAATTAGGGTTAACTGCTTTGCCACGTGTCGGCCTGACATTATACTGCCTAATATCACTTTAAATGAGTCATGTTGAAAGGACGCGGCCCATTTAAGTCGGTTTGGCGCAATTCTCGAAAATCTAGTTCAGACTAGCCAAGTGATAGGAAATAGACTGCGCCAGAAAATTTGCTAAGTCAGATTTGTCGAGTAAGCAATCCTTACTCGATGAATCGTCGAGTATTCGAATTGTCGAGATTCGTCGACACCACTCAATGTCATATGTAAGCAAAACACTTTCCAAGTAAAAATCATCGAGTGCTCCTTCTTTACTCGACGAATCATCGAGTGGCGTCGAGTGCACTCAAAGCACTCGACGCAACAACTCTTAGAATAATCTAAGTAAAAAGCATTGAGTGGCGTCGAGTGCACTCAATGCCTTTCAGATTAATGGTGTCGAGTGCAATCAATGCACTCGACGCCAGTTATTCGAGATATCTTCTAATTAAAATGGCGTTGAGTGCACTCAATGCAATTAACGCCGCATTGAGTGGCGTTGAGTCTACTCAATGCCTCAACCTGTTTCATCGAATGGCGTTGAGTGCACTCAATGCACTAAATGCCGCATTGAGTGGTGTTGAGTCCACTCAACGCCAACTTTCCAGAACAATTTCTATGTCCTTATACTCGACAAATTCGTTCGATTTTCGACAAACAATATTGGTCTCAACTTCACAAGCCATACTCGACGAATTCGTCGGATATCCGTGACGATATCCGACGATTTTTACTTGTTGAGTCTGACGCAGCCCGACCCCGAGTCAACTCCCTTGACTCAAAAACACATGCAAGGGGTCTAGCAAAAAATTGGATGTTACAAATCTTATAAACAAAATAAAAGATTTCATCCTCGAAATCAGGCTAAGGCTATGGGGAAGTATAGTATGAAATTAAATTAAAATATGATTTTAAAAAATACCTTGGGGAAATAATTCTAGGTAGTGCTTTTGCATCAGATCCACCAGTTCTCAAGTGTATTCTTCTTTCCCGTGGTTAGACCATTGGACCTTTACCAATGGTATGATTTTCCGCCACAAGTTCCTCGTTTTAGTGTCCACTATGCGCACCGGCTCCAGTCGGACAAACCTATCCGTTGTTACTGCACAATCTGTGGTGAGGACATGTTGATAGAGCAAAAACAGCGCCTTTCAAAGCGACGACACATGGAATACATCGGGTAAATTCTCTAGCTCTAATAGTAGCTCCACCCGATAGGCCAAAGGGCCAATCCTTTCAAATATAGCATAAGGCCCAACGTACCTTGGGCTGAGCTTCTTCACACCACGTACCTGTGACACTCCAAGCATCGGACGGATCTTCCGGAACACTTTATCACCCACTTGAAATTCTACCATCCAGTGCTTTGCATCATAATATTTAGCCTGCCGACTTTGAGCCTCAAGCATGTAGTCCCGTATTAGTCTAACAACAACATCAGTATCATCAATGCACTCAATTCCCAAAACCTTCAGGTCTTCATCTTGCACCCACGACAAGGGAGTCCTACACCTTCTTCCATAAAGGGCTTCATGGGGTGCGATCTCGATACTGGCCTGATGAATGTTGTTGTATGAAAATTCTACCAGGGGTAAGAGTCTTTCCCACGGCTCTCCTCTATCTAGCACACACAATCTTAGTAGATCTTCCAAAGTTCTAATTGTCCTTTCAGACTGACCATCCATCTGAGGATGAAAGGCCGCACTGAAGGTAAGACGTGAACCCAAATATTTCTGTACTGCCTTCCATTCTTTATAAGTGAAATGACCATCTCGGTCAGAAATAATTGTCTTTTGGCATGCCATGGTACCGTACAAACTGCTCCACAAAGAGGTGTACTAAAACGTCCACATGAGCCACTTTCTTCATAGTAATAAACCTGACTACCTTTGTCAGGTGATCGACGATTACCCAAACTGAATTGTTCTCTGAGCGTGAGCGAGGCAAACCATGAACTAAGTCCATAGAGATATCCTCAAACTTCCACTCAGGGATGGGCAATGACTGCAACAATCCTCTGAGGCTCTTGCATTTTGCTTCACCTTTTCACAAGCTTCACAGTGCGTAACAAAGTACCTAACGTCTCTCTTCATTCCTGGCCAACACATGGTCTTTCGCAAGTCAGCATACATTTATGGCAATCCAAGGATGCACTGAATATTGAGAGCAATGTACCTCTCTCAAAATATCTTCCAGAATTTTGCCTCCTTCGGGATTTTAGAGCCGACCACGGAAATGAATGAGGCCGTATTTTAAGGAATATTTGTCAGTAGACCCATTTTCAAGTGACTTAAAAACTAGGTCCATAGCAGTATCCTTCCCTTGCTCCGCCCTGATTCGGTCCTGAATGTCACAGATTATGCTTATTCGGGTGAGATACTCCGTATACTCTTCAGAATGGTCCTTATATACCAAGGTGATCTCCATCTCCTCAAGCATCCAAACTAATTTCATACTCATCAACATAGACTCAGGGTTCGATTCTGGTACCTTTCTGCTCAAGGAATCAGCCATGGAGTTTGCTTTTTCGGGGTGGTAGTTGAAAGTAAATTTATATTCACATAAAAATTCTAACCACAGCCCCTGTCTAAGGTTCAGCTCCTTTTGAGTATGAACAAACTTTAACTTCTTATGATCCAAAAATATCTCACAGTGGATGCCATATAAATAGTGTCTCCAAACCTTCAAGGTGAACACCACTGCCCCCAACTCCAAATCATAACTAGGTAATTAGCTTCATGTCTCTTCAGTTGTCTCGAAGCATAAGAGATCACCTGCCCGTGTTGCATCAGCACTGCCACCATCCCTTGATATGACGCGTTAGTGTAGACCTAGAATCCTTCCTTCCTAGATGGAAGGGCTAGTATTGGTATGGAGGTAAGTTTATCCTTCATCTCTTGGAATGCGGCTTTGCACTAGGGCGTCCACTCATACGACACACCCTTCTTTGTTAGAGTTATGAGAGTGAGGGCTAGCTTTGAGAATCCTTTCACGAACTTGCGATAGTACCCAGCAAGTCCAAGGAAACTCCGCACATCGGCTAGTGACTTTAGAGGTGACCATTCCTTCACAGCACGCACCTTGGATGGATCCACAGCTAACCCAACACCACTGGTCATGTGGCCTAAGAAGTCAACTTCTAGAAGCCAAAATTCACACTTACTGTACTTGGAAAATAAGGTATGTTCATTTAGCTTCCCCAGCACCAACGTCAAGTGTTCCACATGATCTTATTCTGTCTTCGAATAGACTAAAATGTCATCGATTAAAATGATGACAAAGAAATCAAAATACGGCTCAAACACTTTGTTCATCAGACTCATGAACTCCTAAGGAGCATTCGTGAGTCCAAAAGGCATCACGATGAACACGTATAGCCCATACCTTGAGCTAAATGTCATTTTTTGGATATCCTCCTCTTAAATCCTCAATTGGTAATACCCTGAGCGCAGATCCAACTTAGAAAACCAGTGCGCTCTTACTAGTTAATTGAATAACTCATCTATCCGGGGTAGAGGGTAGGTGTTCTGCACCTTCAAACAGTTGATCTCCCGGTAATCTATACATAACCGTAGCATTCCATACTTCTTCTTAACGAATAGAATAGGGCTACCCAAGGTGATGAATTGGAGCGAACGAACCCAGACTCTACTTATTCCTGTAACTGAACTCTAAACTCGGCGAGTTCCTTCAGGGCCATACGATAAGGAGTCCTAGAGATGGGCTTGGCACCTAGTATTAACTTAATTTGGAAGTCCACTTCTCGATGCGGGGGTAATCCATGAAGTTTCTCGGGAAATACCTCAGGGAAATCCCGCACCACTTACACATCATTCATATCTATTATCATCTCATTCATCTCAAAAAAATCGTGTAGACTTCATCCCACTTCATGTGGGCTTTTAGGGCATGAATTGGAGATAGTAATATACGAGGTGCGAATCTGATACCTTGAAAGATGACTTCAGCGTCCCCATGTCATAATAAAATTTGTTTTTCCGCACAATCAATTCTGGCATGGTGCCAATCCAACCATGCCATGCCCAGATGAGGTCGAATTCCGGCATCCTCAATACTGTGGCAGGGGTTTCAAATGTATTTCCTCCAAGGAGTATCTCTAATTCGCACTTGGCGGTTGCAGTCATCTCAGAGCCATCTTGGAGGCGTACTCTCCGAGCAAGACTAGTGAAGTATTTCACTCCTTCTAGGCCCTTAACAAAGTCTGCCGACACAAACGAGTGTGTGGCTCTGGTATCAAATAGAGTGTAGGCCAGTTTCCCACCAACCATCACGGTGCCTGGGTATCAATTACAAAGACTCAAAGTTAGACTCCTAGCATATCCTTGGAAATAGAAAGGAAATGCTTATAACACATTAACCAAATTATGACGTACCTGCAATGACCTCCAGAGGATTCCTCTCTTGTGCCTTGTCCAGCGCAAATACATGATCCCGAGCAGGCCCGTGGTTTCGTCCTCGTGGTCCTAATCCTCGTCCATGCATGTGTCCCCGACCTCGTAGAGCTGTCGGAGGGAGAGCAAGAGGAGCATTCCCACCTAGCTGCGGGCGGTGATGTCGGATGTGGCCTGGTTGGATGCATTGGAAGCATACTCGCTCATACTTCCCTTCGGGTTGTTGGAACTGTTGAAATTATGGAGGTGGAGGCAATGTTGGAGGCTGTGGGACCGGCAGCTCCATTCTAAAATTCTAGTGGAAATGCCTGCCACCACTATAGTATCCTCTTACACCTCTGTTGTCATGCCTTCTTCTGTTACTAGGTCCATCTTCCATCACACCTTCAGCAGGTCTCTTACCACTTCCCAAGTGGTCCGCATCTAGCCTCTTCGCTATGTCAATTATCTCTGCTAAGCTGGAGTCTGCTATAAATAAAAGGGCTTGCCTCAGAGGGTCCCGCAAGCCATTGTAAAAGTGTTTAGCGTATCCTCTGTCGTCCAACTCATAAGATTCAGCAAATCTAGCCAGATGCTGAAACTCTCGCTGGTACTCTGCCATGTCTTGGATCCCTAATTCAGTTGCAAGAATCTTTCTTCAAGTTTGTCTCTAGCGGTCTATAGGATGAAATGTTCCAAGAAGACTCTAGTGAATTCCATCCAACTGATCTCCATATGAACTCGGCCCTAGAAGGTAGAGCCCATGAGGTACTTCCACCACCTCTTGGCAAGCAGTTCCAAGACAGACACTACTAATGTTACGACCATGCTAGCTAGACAACGGATTCCTGCAACAGCTCCTGCACTGTATCAAGACATTCCTCTGTACGTACGACCGACTTTGACCCGAGGTAGGTTGGAGGGGAGAGAGCCCGAAAACTGCTCAACTAGTTTGACCCCGGAGCCTGTTGCTGCACTGGGGCCTGTTGAGACCTAAAGGCATCCAGGATGGTCATGAGCAGCTGTCTCAACTATGATTATTGGAACTGAGTAGGTACAGAATGGGCTGGAGTGCCCCCTACTAGCTTTACTTGTGATGGGATCTACACGTAAGGAACAAACCTATGGTCTATTTGGCTAAACGTAAGGTCAAGATTGGACATACTTAGTGTGAATTATATATGGGCACACCACTTCTTCCGCTAAATCAGTTTTCCCCAAACAAACTAATCGAGCAGGGGTGGCTCCATTGTTCAATTACTTATTTAGTTCATGATCGTAGCAAGCTGATACCATTTGTAAGACCCCCCTCCCCGAACACAAAACACGACACGAGGGGAGTCTTATGCCCAAAACAGACGCCTTGCGGTAGCGTTAGCACACATCCTAACCTGTACTACAAGACGCCAATCCTGCCAACTAAACATATTATCCATACAAACCCAACCAATATTATAAAATAAAAGTCAAATCCACACATGAGTAAAATAGTCCAAAAGAAAGTACATCAAATAAAAGAAGCATCAACAAGGCTTCTTTAATATCAGAGTAGATGCCAAAAAGGCTACAATATGAATCTCATACAGACTCACATCTTTCACAAATGGTAGCGATGACACCGTCACTTCAGGACACACCATCACTTCAGGCCCTGTTGTCTTGGCCTGACTATCCTGCTGTGTAACCTGCTGCTGCTTTGTCTGCAGGGTTTCATCTTAAAAAGGAAGACATAGCAACCGTTAGTCATAAAGACTAAGTGGCAATCACATCCACTCCCCCGGTGACTCCTCGGCACCGGGCTGATAAAGGAACAAGGGTACAATATATATATATATATATATATATATATATATATATATATATATATATATATATATATTTATATAATCATTAGTACAAACAGGTGGTAAAGGATTAATCAATTACAATGTATATCAAGGAACTACAACAATTAGGTATATCAACCTACTTAGCAGGTCTACCATCAACAGCAGTATATAAGTATAAATCTACGACTGTAAGTAACTAACTTATCTGAATGCCCACACAAATATATAAGTTAAGGATCGACTCAACAACAAAGTAACTCATTATATAAGAGTGCCCATATTAACTTATACGATCAGGATCTTGTGTATGTGATGTATGTAATGATATCAATGCAATTCAATGACTCACCAATGATCATGCACAAGCAACTGCTATGTCGACACAGAATTATACTTCCCACTTTTTGAGCAGGTAGCTAACCTCTCAGGAGTCACTTGTCATGGCCAGACGCTGACAGTTGACCAGGCTTCTCCACTACTAGGCTGACATCCACACTACCTGGCCTAGGCCACCGTACGCCTCAATGCTAAGAACACAATAGCGGAGCTCACATGCGTACTACGGCTCAAAGGGGTCTTGGGTAGATGTGCACAAAGAACACACCCAAACTATCATATCATCGTTGCACGAAAGGTACCTCTGTGCTTATATCACCAAAGGACCAAGTCCAACCATCCACTAGCACGGAGGGTGCCTCTAGAGGTAAACACTGAGGACTAAGGCCCAACCGTGCAAAGTCTATCTGTCTACTCCCGTCAGTGTGATGACTGGCGAGCCAGTAGACCTTCCACATTATCCTTAACCTAGGATTATATCACCGCATGTCAACTCACACCGCATGCAATTTCACAAACAAGGGCTCCACTTCGAGTCCCTTGTATTTAATCACATCTCGTGCTCAACAACACGTAAGGGCTCCACACCGAGTTCCTTATCAGCATGTCGTTTTTGTGCGGCAACACCCTCGCACTTCCAACCCTTCCACATGTCCTTCACAACAACATAATAGTACTTCACATATTCATCGACCATTTGGTTATCATAATTACATATAAACTATGGTCACTTAACTTTAACATCAACTAGAAAATCTCTTTACCAAATTCAAACCATTCGTGCAAACATTGATCTATCAACTAAATGCCAATAACCATTTGTTCATCGCAATCACTACCAACTATGTACAACAAGCTTCAAGCCAACCTCATCATTATTCATCGTATTACCACTATCAAGTACGTCCTTATCGGTTCACACATTTAAACCATTTGTTCATTAAGGATCAATCCAACAAATGTCATTAACCATATTTTATCACAATTACTTATAGACTAAATTCACAAAAAAGTTAATGTTATTATACCACAGTCTCTCTCTACCAAATCCAAAGCCGATTCAACACAAACCCGTGAACTATATGTGCAGGAAAAATTACTATATAATAATTTCGATCGGGGATTCCCGAGGCTATAGGAATCCGGTGGAAGAGTGTAACCACTCGTTGGAAAGGTATTTCCAAGGGCTATGACTTGTGTTTAGTCGAAAGCACAGATCTGTTGAAAATTATGAAGTGAAAGTGGGGGTTGATCAGGCAGACCGTGCGTCCTGGGCAGACTATCTGGGGGGCTGGTGGTGCGGCCTAGGCGGACTGATGATGCGGTCTGGGCAGCCTGTTTGTTGCGTCCTGATGATGGTGTCCGTCAGGTTGACTAGTTGTCTTGGAGTTTACTATTCCCTGGTGTAACCTTGCGGATAGGTGGAGTATCCGCGGAAGGGCAGACTCACTCTGAGTATGCGGAGTTAGCTCTATACGGACTTCTCATGGGGCTTGCGAGTTCGGCTATTAACCTCGCTCTGGTTGAGTGGTTTAGTGGACCATAGAGTTCACGTATTGGCGGGCTGTCTTGGGAGCTTGCGGACTAGGTCCTTATCCGCCGAGCTCGTTCTAGAATGGTTTTGACTTGGTCACAATCTGTGATAAGTCAAGGGTGATCGCCGAGTCCGCAATGTCTACTGGTTAACCGGGAAGTTTGTTCCTGTTGGTTGTGGACTTGTGTTACGGGCTGGTGCGGTGTCTGCGGGGTGTGCGAGTTGTTGCTGTGTCCGCGTATAGTGTGCGGACTGGTGTAGTGTGTGGGTTATTTTTATATCTGCGTGTTGTGCAACATGCAGATTGATACGGTGTCTGCAAGGTTACGGACTGGCTTCTTGCCTTGGTGTCTTGCGTTGCTTGTGTTCGGCCTAGTCCTTGCAGACTTGGTGGACTGCCTTGTTCTAGCTACGGGGTGGGGTGGTGATTCTATCCACTAGGGCGATGAACACACTCCTCTCCGTGCCTATAAATAGGACCCCCCGTCACATCAACAGTAACTGAGGAACAGTAAGTTGAGTGTTGGTTAATTGCTGCGGCCTCGGTTTTCTTGTCCGCGCGGATTGAGAAGGATTAACTGGTTGTTGTTTGTAGGTTGTACAGCTAATACTAAGAAGCTAGGATTCTGGTTCTGAATGCGGTCAAGAATCAGTGGAGCTTGTGATTATTTATCAACGGTTTGTAGTAAGTCGTATTTGCGGCCCGCCAGTCTTCTCTCCTTCAGTAATTTCTAATTCAATAACCTGTCTGTCGGTCTCGGGGGACTAGGCGGTCTGTTCTTTCAGTTCGACAGCGGCTTGCAGAGCAGTCATTTAGCATAATAATGGGTTGTTCGCAAAATTCACAGACTCCATAGTTCAGTTAATGCAGCAGTGGCTTGGCGGTCTCAGCGGACTCGGCGGTCTCTTAGGCAGTTCGCCCGACTTGTTTCTTCTTGTTTGCTTGTTTGCTTCTCCCTTTTACTTGGCGAAATCATGTCTCGCCATGTATGTCTTGCCTTGTAATGATGATAGTTGATATTACAAGATTTGTGATTGCCTTATGTTATCTCTGATTTACTTAGCTCAATTTATGGTTGGAGTGTTCCTGCGCCTTGTTCCAGTTTCTGCTTGATCAAGTTGTCAGCGTGATAGCTCTGAAATTTTTTACTTTGTATCATAGCTATCTCCTGATCATCTTGTGAAATTTCAACATGGTATCAGAGGGAATAGTGGCTTGAGCAGTGATCAACCTCCGTTGTGCTCGGTGCTTCTAGAAGCTAATAGATCAGCGGTTGCTACAATGGAAGGAGCTTTCGTAAGGGGTCTTGGTATTGAACTTCTTACAACGACTAACTTTAAGAAGTGGAAGTCGTGTATGAAGAGCTATCTTCTGGGTGAGGAGTTGTGGGAATTCATTGGTGGTGACGATAAGCAAGAAGTGAAAGCTGCTACTGGTACTGCTAAACATGTGAGAGCTAGGAGGAAGACCAATGCAAAGGCAGAGTTTCCTCTCAAGCGGGCTGTCTCACCTAAGCTCATTGATCACATCTAAGGATGTGAGTCTGCTGCTGAGATTTGGACAACTATTGATGATATGTTCAATAGGAAGAATGTAGCACGGCTACAGTTCTTAGAGAACGAGTTGGCTAAGGAAACTCAAGAAGATCTATCCATCTCAAAGTTCTTCCTTAAGATGAAGAACCTGTGAGCTGAATTATCAGCTTTGGATCCTGATTGGCCCATTTCTGAAGCTAAGTTGAAGAGGCACATAGTCCGCGGGTTGTGAAAGGAATATGTGGCCTTTGTGACTTTTGTTCAAGGATGGGCAACCCGGCCATCCTTGCTTGAGCTTGAGAATCTGCTGGCATCACAGGAGATACTAGCTTGGTAGATCGTCGGTGTTACTATCTCTGAAGTAGGTAGTGAGGCTCTCTTTACTAATAAAAAGATGAAGAGATGAGAGAAGAAGAAGAAGCCTGCTACTGTGGATGGGCCTTCAACCTCCTATCAGCAAGAGAGGAGCGTTGCTCCTAAGAAGAACTGGAAGAAGGATTTGAAGTGCTACAGGTGTAATCAGCCGGGGCACTTCAAGCATGACTGCAAGGTCAAGCTGCAGCCTGGGCATGTTATAGATAAGGAGGGAGCTGGTTCTAGTGTTGAGGAAGCCGAATGGGGAGGAGCTTTCTTGATGAGCACTTGTGTTCTTGCTCTTTCTACCGTCGACTACCAGGATGACTAGATAGTTGACTCGGGATGTGGTCATCACCTCACTTGAAACGAGTCGAAGTTCTCATCGCTGTAAACATTCTCAGGTAATGAAGCTATTATTATAAATGATGATTCTATTCATACTATAGAGAAGGAGGGTGTTGTTTCATTGGATAGTGCTCAGGGTCCTCTCACGTTAAGGAGTGTGTATCACGTACCTGGCATGAAGAAGAACCTCTTCTTAGTGACCAATGCGGTTGACGCAGGCTATCATGTTCTGTTTGGCCCAACAGAAGTGAAATTTCCTCGCAATGTATCAGCAGTTAAGGTTGATGTTTCTCATGTAGGGAGAAGAGTTAGAGACTTATTTGTTTTATTAATAAGCTCTTATGTTGATAGGATGAGGGACAATGATAGCACTGCTATCTGGCATGAAAGGCTAGGGAATGTAGGGATGGACAAGCTGAAAGCTATGGCGATGAAGATTCTTGTGAAAGGCTTGCCAAAGTTGTCATCCTACGGAGATGTCCCTGTTTGCGTAGGGTGTCAGTTCGGAAAGGCTCATGACCTTCCATTTGACAAGTCACAAACAAGGAGCAAGGCCCATTGGAGTGTATCCATGGTGATCTGATGGGTCAAACTGTTACCGCTAGTCTTAAAGACAGCAGATACATGCTGGTGCTGATTGATGACTACTCAAGATACACTTGGGTGCATTTCATGAAGGAGAAGTCAGATGCCTTTCGGTTGTTGTGGAGTTCAAGAAGTTTGTGGAGGGCCAGCTTAGCCTACAGATCAAGAAGTTTAGAATGGACAATGGAGGTGAGTTTGTTTCATCCGAGTTCTCTAACTTCTGTAGGAAGCACGGGATCAAAAGAGATCTTACTTGTTCTCATACTCCACAAAAAATTAGAGTGGCGGAGAGGAAGATCTGTCATTTGACGAAAACATGCAAGTGATGGATTCATGCAAAGGGCATTCCCAGGTCATTTAGGGCGGAAGGAATGGTCTGCGCAACTTATGCCATCAATCGAATGCATTTTAGTTCGATCAACATGAAGTTTCCCGTTGAGATGATGTTCAAGGAGAAACCCAGCAAGAAACACGTTCGGGTGTTTGGATCAATCTACTATGTTCACATCCTAGATGCTCAGAGGGCCAAGCTTGATTCAAATGCGAGGAAGCTTTTCTTTGTGGGCTATGAAGAGCGGAATAAGGGATGGAAGTGCATGGATCCTGCGACAAGGAAGTTCATTGTATCAAGAGACGTTGTCTTTGATGAACTAATGTTGTATGGAGGTGGCTCTGTTGAGCTGCATGAGAGCAGTGTTGATGAAGAGCAAAAGGAGGTTGTTGAAGATCTTCAAGTTGAGCTATATATGTCACCAGGAGCTCTAGGTGTTTTGAGCTCTAGGGCAGAGGCTTCTGGTTTAGGAAGTAGGGGGAGCGACGCTCCAAGTGTGTCCAGGAATGGAGCTGATACTAAAGAAGCAGCAGAGGTGGTGTGCAAGGAGCAGACTCTTCGGAGATTGAAGAGGACCATCAATCCACAAGCTCAGTATTGTGAAGGGAACACAATGAGCTTTGTCTCTTGTTTCTTCACAGGCCCCCTGGATGAGCGGGAGACTTCTACCTTTAATGAAGCCACTGGAGTCAAGGAGTGGGAAGATGTCATGGATGATGAGATGACTGCTCTCAAGAAGACTGAGACCTGGGACCTTGTGCCCAAGGTTGATGGCGTTACTCCTGTGACTTTCAAGTTGGTGTATAAGCTGAATAAGAAGGCAGATAGGAGCATCGAGCGCTACAAGGCACGCCTTGTAGCTCGAGGATTTTCACAACAGTACGACGAAGACTATGAAGGGACATTCAGTCACGTGGCAAATATTACTTCAGTTCGGGTGGTGATGGCCTTGGAGGCTTGTCAGGGATGGAAGATGTGGCAGCAAGACGCAAAGAATGCCTTTCTTTACGGGGAAATTGATAAAGAAATCATCATGGATCAGCCATTGGGATCCATATTTGAAGAACATCCGGACTACATCTTTAAGCTCCGAAAATCCCTCTATGGTTTGAAGTAGGCTCCTCGAGCCTGGTATGGGAAGATTGTAGAATACCTCCAATTCTGCGGTTATCTTGCTTCAAATTCAGACTCGAGCTTATTTGTCAAGAAGAAGGGGGAGCTTCTGTTCTTGGTGCTGTTGTACGTTGATGACATGATCATCACGGGGAACTCCAAGGAGGAGGTAGCTAGGCTCAGGGCAGAGCTAGCTATAAAGTTTGAGATGAAGTACTTGGGTGAGCTCCACTACTTCCTTGGACTCGAGGTGGAGAGGAAAGAGAGCGGCATACTCGTTTCCCAGATGGGCTATGCGGAACGGATCGTTCAACGATTCGGCATGGGGGAGTGGAAGAGTAGTTTTACTCCTTTTGACTCTAACATCAAACTTTTGTGGGATGAGGGAAGGATTCTTCTAGATCCTTTAGTGTTTCAGGCTCTACTTGGGAGTCTTATCTACTTGACTATTACAAGACCAGACACTGCTTATACAGTTGGCCGAGTAAGTCGGTATATGGAGGAACTAAGGAAGCCTCATTTAATGGCGGCAAGGAACATTCTGAAGTACGTGAAGGCCACTTCTGATATGGATCTCCTTTATAGGAGAGGCACGGGTTTTATTCTTTAAGGATTCTCGGATGTTAATTATGGGGGAGTTTCAAACGACTAGAAGTCAACATCCGGTTATGTCTTCACATGTGGATCAGCTAGTATCTCTTGGTGTAGAAAAAAGCAAGACTCAGTGTCCATATCTACTACCGAAGTAGAGTACAAGGCTTCGGCCTTGGCAGCTCAAGAAGCCATCTGGCTCAGGAGACTAGTAAAAGATTTCTATGAAGAAGTGAACGGTCCAACTCCGTTATGCAGTGATAATGAAAGTGCCTTGAAACTAGTGAATAATCCAGTTTGTCCTGCACGGACCAAGCATATAGAGATCGAGCACCACTTCATTCGAGCAAAGGTGTTGGAGGGATCTCTTATAGTGGAGCATGTACGGAGTGAGGACAACATCGCGGACATCTTCACGAAACCGTTGTCAAGGTGCCATTTACTCGGTTACAAGGACTGCTGGGCTTGGTCACCACTTCTCACTTCAAGGGGGAGTGTTGAAAATTGTGAAGTGAATGTGGGGGTTGATCAGGCAGACCGCGCGGCCTTGGCAGACTGTCTGGCTGGCTGGTGGCACGGCCTGGGAGGATTGATGGTGCGGTCTGGGATGCCTATTTATTACGGCCTGATGATGGTGTCCGTCAGTTCGGCTAGTGGTCTTAGAGTTGGCTATTCCCTAGTGTAACCTTGCGGATAGGTGGAGTATCTGCGGAAGCGCGGACTGACTCTAAGTCTGCGGAGTTCGCTCTATGTGGACTTCTCTTGGAGCTTGCGAGTTCGGCTGTTGACCTTGCTTTTGTGGAGCGGTTTAGTGGACCACAGAGTTCGCGTATTGTCGGGCTGTCTTGGGAGCTAGCGGACTGGGTCCTTGTCCGCTGAGCTCGCGCTAGAGTGGGTTGGACTTGGTCAAAATCTTTGACAAGTCCAGGGTGATCGCAAAGTCCGCAATATCTGTTGGTTGATCATGCGATTTGTGCCTGTTTGTCACGGACTTGTGTTGTGGGCTAGTGCAGTGTTCGCGGGGTGTACAGGCTGCTGCTGTGTACGTATATAGTGTGTAGACTAGTGCAGTGTGTGGGCTGTTACAATGTCCGCATGTTGTGTAGCTTGCGGACTGATGCGGTGTCCGCCGGGTTTTGGACTGGCTTCTTGCCTTGGTGTCTAGCGATTAGGCTTGTGTCCGGCCTTGTCCTTGCAGACTTGGCAGACTGCCCTGTGCTAGCTGTCACAACCCGCATTGTCTCCGAATTAAGAATTATCAGAGTAAGAGAAAACACGCGTCGTGATGCCACGTCAAGCAGGGGATAACTGCTGATGCTCAGGCAAAACCAACTACCAACTTAATGAAAGAAAATCATGTGATTAATGATTAGAAAATCAGTAATATTTTAGAGACCGTATCCCTCGGCTCAGTGGATCCCCTAGTCCATAAAAGAAAAACTATATTTATACGCTGCGGAAAAATACTTTATTTAGGTTTAACATCCTAAGGAGCGTATAAGGGTTCCAAGAGAACCACCCATGCTATGCAAGACCCTACATTTAATAGAAAATGCGGGTTGTGACACTAGCTGCGGGCTGGGGTGGTGATTCTAGCCACTTGGGCAGTGACCACACTCCTCACCGCGCCTATCAATAGGACCCCCCCCCCCCATCACATCAATAGTAACTGGGGAATAGTAACTTGAGCGTTGGTTAATTGTTGCGGTCTGGGTTTTCTTGTCCGCACGGATTGAGAAGGATTAAATGGTTGCTATTTGTAGGTTGCGCGGCTAGCACTAAGAAGACAGGAGTCTGGTTTTAACTGCATTTAAGAATCAGTGGAGCTTGTGGTTATCAATCATCGGTTTGTAGCAGGTCGTATTTGCGGCCAGCCAGTCTTTTCTCCTTCAGCAATTTCCAATTCAATAACTTGTCTGTCGGTCTCGGCGGACTAGGCGGTCTGTTCTTTCAGTTCGGAGGCAACTTGTATAGCAGCCATTTAACATAATAATGGGTAGTTCGTAGATTTATCGGACTCCGTAGTTCGGTTGGTGCAGCAGCGGTTTGGCGGTCTCAGCGGACTCGGCGTACTCGGCGGTCTCTGAGGCAGTCTGCCCGACTTATTTCTTCTTGTTTTCTTGTTTTCTTCTCCGTTGTACTTGGCGAAATCATGTCACGCCATGTATTTCTTACTTTGTAATAAAGATAGTTGATATTACAAGATTTGTGATTGCCTTCTGTTGTCTCTGGTTTAATTTGCTCAGTTTATGGTTGGAGTGTTCCTGCACCTGGTTCCCGTTTCTGCTTGCTCAAGTTGTCAGCTTGATAGCTCTGAAAGTTTTTACTTGGTATCAAAGCTATCTCCTGATCATCTTGTGAAATTTCAACAAGATCCAGCCATATCGTGTCCAAAAACATCCTCGAAGTTCGCTTCACGCAGAAAACAGATTTCTGCCTGCATCTTAAAGCGAGACGAACTACATCGGTTCGTCTTCATCCTCTAATCAATATTCCCAAATCACATCTTGAAATCCTCCTCCCTTATTCACACTCATAGGGCTACCTCTCTTCACCAAACCAGCCCCCATCGTCACATATAAGGAAGGAGAGGTTGAAGACATCTAATCTTTTGGACTCAAGTCCTACCATGGCCCTTTCCTAGAAAATCTTCTTCATGCAAATCAAGACTCCTTTGAGTCAATATCTCTCTTAGGAATAACTAAAGATCTAGAACCAAGGGATGGGGTAGGAAGTGATAAGTCCGATATTTATTGGGTTTTCGGACTCATCTGGGCTTGTTTTCTCACTCGTGCACTACATTTCAACCGGATTTCGGTTATATTTGCATTATTCAGTCATTGACCATTATGTGCACTGTTTTGGCCCATGGGTGTGCAATTGAACATTATTATGTTGGGGGTATGCACATGGTGCTCCCAGTGGCACTTTTTGTGGTTGTGGATTGCAAGTTGTTGCTGGGAGGCTGTGCTCAAGTTGGTTTCATTGATGTGCAGGTAGTTGGGACGTCCCAGACTCATTTTCTAGTTTCTGTGTAAAACGCATGGTCGTGCAAATTTCTTCTCGCACGGTCTCTTGGCAATCGTGCGTTTACACGACAATTATGGGGACTTCTGTGGCTACCCGTGTGTTTTGTTCCCGCATAATTTCGGCCAAACCGTGCAAAAAGGAATCGCACAGTCTGCATATTTTTCTCTGAGTTTCTGCTTTCTATGATTAATTGTGCGCTTTCCTTTACGCATGGGCGGAAGCGCCCATGTGCGATTAAAATGCACGGTTCTCCTGTACCATATTAATTTCCCGAGCTTTGTATTTACCCGTGCGATTTCCTTCGCTCACGGGCGGAAGCGCCCATGCACGAGTAAAACGCACGGGTCAACGCATCTTCATCTGCAAGATTGGCCTAGAAGTTTAATAACACACAGTTAGCGCACGGTCGTGCGCCAAACCGTGCGTACCTATTTTTCTAACCTGCTTCTATTTAAAGCGCAGATTTTCCACCATTGAGAGGATCCATATTCCTACCATTCCAGCAACCTTTTATGGCAAAGCTCCGCCTTTCCACCTCCATCCTCCATCTTCCACCAAGGAGAGAAGCTCTGACCATGCTCGCGAAGCCTACATCTTGTCGATGCTTGCTCTCGCCCTTCTCAATCATATCCTAAGCTCCATTTCTAGTTTTGGTACTGTATCCATCAAGCAAAGGGAAGCTTGTAACTTTCTTCCGCATCATGACACGAAGAAGACGGGTCCATTGGAGGGTAGTGTCAGCCCTTCTCTACCCCGTACATAGTTGAGGACCGAGCTTGGATGCTGATTGACAACCCGACGATTCCTTAAACGACCCCTCGACGAGCCTTCGGATTCGGTCGATCTTTTCACTTGTTCTTGCTTTCTTATTGAATATATGTGTGTAAAACTATTTATGTTAATGATGTGCACTATAGTTGTAAACTTTATATGTTTCATGTCTATATGAGCTTGTAATTTTTTACTGCTTTAGTTTCTTGAGTTGCACCTTTATTTCCATCCGCCACCACGTCCCGTTTTATCGTTCTAGCCATTGCTAGAAGCATGCATAGCGAAGAGCTGCTCTCGACCCTCATTCTGCCTTTCCTACTAGTCCATCTGCCCAGCGATTCGATGCATAGCAGCCCATGTAGTCTTCCATCCCACCTGGCGAAGCATCGCATACCGGTATTGCATAGGAGTAGTTTATAGTATTTTACTTTATTTATCAGCAGCCAACCAAACCCCCCTTTCATAGGTTAGACCATTGGACTTCAAAGTCCTCCACAAAATTAACTCCACCTTTCTGTGTTCCCTCGAGATCGATACTTTGGAAAATTCACTCATTTTATATTACTTGTGCGACCGGTACACTTGTCGTTCAACACATCAAGTTTTTGCGTCGTTGCCGAGGAACACTGCCATGTGAGTTTTCTGAATGGAGAACTTGTGATTTTTGTTTTCTTGTTTTTATTTAATTTACTTGCTTTCCATTTCTTTGCTTATTTCTTTTTGTCTCTGTCTGATTTTTGGTTTAGACAGCAGATCCATTCTATTTTTATCTTTGTGTGTAGCACCCATTTCGGTAAATATTTTTTGTTCGCGATGTATTCCGTAGACGAGTGCCGTCTCTATGACACTTTGCGCCGATGCATCGATGTCATGACTGTTATGAAAGCCGAGCATTGTATTAGCTGTTTTCTCTGTCAAGGTGTAGGCCATATGGCGAAGGACTGCCCTCGCTTGTGCGAGCCTTCTCCCTCTGAGGTCATGTGCGCAACAACCTCCCATTCGCGAAAGATTGTTGCAGACATGCCTACCAAGGTGTTGTCTGGCCCATACACTGACATCGCTCATTTAGCTCGATCTTTACCCGTTGAGATTACTGAGGAATCTCTCGCCGCATAGAGATCCTTCATGGGTCCCTCGCTCCCTTTTTACGAGCTTCCCTTGAGTGATGACGATCACTCCTATGTTAGCCTAAAAGAAGAGGATCATGAATCCATGGGCGCTCCTGTATGGGACACAGAGATTGTTCCTGTCGACGGGGTGGCATCTGCGAATGATTTTGCGATGGGGCCCGCTCGTTTAGTGCTCGATTGTGAGAGCAGTTTTGGCCATCCGTAATTTTTACAAGAGTTTGCTACTCCTTTTTCTTGTGAGTCGGCTAACGATGCCATATTCATGGGTGATTCGGTTCCCAAGGTTGCGCCGAAGTGGGATGATGATTCCTCTATCTCCGACGGAGAATGTGAATCTTCAGAACACTTTTACGCACCTTGGTGGGATGAGGAATATCCCCTTTCTGATACGGAGGTTTGCACCTCTTTATTGGACAAGTCAATTCCTCTTGCCATCGCGGATCTCGAGTTATCAGATTCTCCATGATACGACTCGTATGATACCGACGAGGATCTATGGTTGGATTTTGTTGAGAGTGATACCGGGATCAATCTCCCAAATTCTTATTATTTTAGTTCTTCTTCTCTTTTATTACTTGATCTCCCTTCTTTATCTGAGCATGTGCAGGTTGAGTCTCCACGGGTATGTTGGGATGATGATGAGCCTGGTGCTTATGTCATGGCCATCGCTTCCTACACAGCTATGGTTGATGATGCCTTGCTAGGCAAGGATTTATTTAGTGATAAGATGAGCGAGGACCAGAGCTCCTCCTCCTCTTATTTCCTATTTCCTCTACCTGTGTTGGGCAGGTATTATTATTTAGGTAGAGGGGTAACTGATCTATCTCTGTATCGGTACTCGTTACCGCAACGGATATATGGCTAGTCTCCTGTGCACTTTTCTATTCATAGGCCCATTAATTAGGACTTTTCGGCTTTCAAATAAGTCATGCTGGGATGACAATAACCGCAGTACTTATCTAGGAGTAGGATTAGTTAGTTAGTATTTACTATTTTAAAATTAACTTTGCGCGTTGTTTATTTTGAATTTTTAGTTTTAATGCATGCTTGCGAGAGCTTTGTGTGTGTGTGCCTAATTTGGGGATTTGGCCTAGTCACTCAGGATGTTCTTTGTCCATGTGTTTTTATTTTTCTCGCTGTTGTTGCAGAATGAGGCTTCTCGGGGAAAATGATGCGAATTGGACTATTTTTGCAAAATGCACGATTTGGGGAAACCATGCGCGACAAAAATGCACGACCGTGCATTTTTATTTTATTAAAAACGCAGGCCGACCATTTTTTGACGCACGCTGGCCCTAATTCCCATGCATTTGCTCGAGCATCCGCTTCTCCTCCTTATCCGACGAAATATCTTCCTCCTCCTCCAAATCCTCCTTCATTCTTCATTTCTTTCCCTATTTCTCCCTTTCCTCATCGCCATGGGTTACAAGAAAGTGATTAGCAAACTGCGTAGCTTTTATTGTGCCTCTTTCTCTTCCACGTGAGCTTCGGTTCCGGCGGAGCCATAGAATGCTCTGGAGGCTCCGGTAAATACTGAAGATGCAGAGAAGATGCTCCGTGTTGGGAGACCTGAAATGGTCACGCGGTATGAAAGATCGGTCCAAAAACCATTTTTGGATTTCCGTTTTATTTCGGACCAGGAGCTTGCGGCCGTTGTCTAAAGGTTGAGGTGGACCGATTACTCGACGTGGGTTCATGGCGTCATCTATTCTCCATTGTGGAGATTGGATTTCACGAGCTCACGCTCGAATTCCTCTCCACCTTCCGCATTTTAGAATGACGTGACACAGCTATCTACGAGTCCATTACGGTGGTATTTCGGATGAACTTGCGCCCGTACACTTTTTGTGTGGGCATGCTTTCTGTTTATGCGGGGATATACGCGGTTGATGAACTCACGGATTCAGACGTTCTTGCCCGACCCTTTGAGTTCCCAACCGGCGCTTCTCCCCACACATTCTGGCAGGAGATCACCGGATTGCCACAGCAGTACAAAGCGCGTTCTGCCAAGTCATCCCAGATCATTTCTCCTGCGCTCCGCTATGTTAAGCACTTGATCGGGCACAGCATCAATGCAAGCTCGATGATTATAATGTAGCAGGGTGGTCGGATCAGCTCTACCTTTACATCATGCATCATGGCGTCCCTCTCCACCTTGGTCGCGTTCTTGCTGATTACTTCCTTCACCAGGACACGTACAGGCCCCTGAAGGCTATCAGTGGTTCGCATTTTATTATGTGAATCGCCAAGGGATTAGGAGTCATTGACACTTTGCCCGCCATGACTCAAATTTCCCTCGGCGATTTCATTTCTACGACCATGATGACCGCCTTCAAGTTGGTGCGCTGTGTTTATTCTGGCAGTACATGGCGATACCTTGTTCGTACTATTTAGCGTGAGTAGCCAGCTAGGGCTTCTTCTGCTACTGCGGGTTCTTCTTCGGAGTCTCGCAGGCCCGACGATGCCGCTCCTAGCAATATTATGCCTTTGGCTCGCGCGTCTTCTTTTTCCTATGCCTCACATCGTAGCAGTTTCGCGGAGGATTATCCTGACTATTACTCGCGGAATTTACAGATGGAAGAGCTGATTCGCTAGCAGCAGGGCATGACCGAACATATTTTTGAGTTTCTTGGGGTGCCCCCTGCTGTCCCTGCTCGAGCCTCTTCTTCTCGTGCCCGTACTCTGCCTCCACCTCCGCCTTTTTCTGACCAGCCTGTTTGATTGCTGCTGTTCTTCTCGGTTGGTATTATTTGTAGTTTTTGCTTCATATTTGTATATTGGTTATTTTAATTGATTGTATACATTACTATATTCAGCTGGGGCATCGTCCCAAGGGTGGTTATTAGTTGTATTGTTTGCATTGTCTATCTTTCTTGTGCTATTGTGTTTAGTTTCATTTGATATATGTGATGTGATATTGTGTTTAGTACTAACTCACGAGTATTGCTTAGCTTATATTTTTTATGGCTTGGTATATTTTTTTTTTGTTGTTGGATCAATTTGGAAGGTGGCCTTTCTTTGGCACGGCAGAGTGAGCTAAATATTTTTGCAGGTTTGACATCATGCTTTAACGCCAATCTTCTGGTATGCTCATTTGCTGAGCATGGGGTAACCACTTCCCCGGCTTTTACTTCATTATTATTATTGTAAATCTTGTGATAGGTTGTTTAGTTTAAGTCTGGTGGGGGAGAGTTATGTGTTATCTGTGCACATGCACTACTATCACTTGTATACCAAAATTATATTTTCATTTTCTGTTTTATATTATCATGTCCGTATTGTGCACCTACACCCACATGAGCGCAATCTTAAACACGTGCTCGGCTCAAGTCAAATGTATTTCTTTTGTGTTAACTTTAAAATAGTAGGTACTGGCTTAAGATTTTAGGGTAGAGTATTGTGAAACTCATGCAGTGCTTTTAATCGAGTACTCATGGTTTGTGTAGAAATAGTATATATTTAATTTTTCTTTATGCTCGTAGATATATACTTTTCTGCATTTGTAAATATCGTTTGTACTACTCAAAATTGCTGAATCTAGAGTAATCGAACGGTAGAGTAGGAATGTGTGTAGCCATCACTAGCCTCATATTACTCGAGTCGGGAGGAAGGATCATTTTTCTCGATGGCAAAGAACTTGCCCCAAGCTACTCTCGAAGTATTGGTGCATGGTTAGTCAAGTGTGAGCGTGATGTAGGCGATCATTTGGCCCGGTTGAGCCTTGTACCCAGCCCTAACGTTAATCCTTGTTAGCCTATGTTGTGCCTATCCCATCTTTTGTTTTAGCCCCACTTCATGATCACTAGAGCCTAAAAGCCTTTCCCAGTCACATACCCCGATCTCTAAATTTTGTTATGCTACTTCTCGCTTGGTGTTGTTGCTGTGGTGCAGTTTTGTGTTTGTGAGGTGCAGATTTCATGATTATGTGGCTGAATGTGAAATAAAAATTTTTGAAAAAGAAAAAAAGAGAAAAAGAAAGTAATTTGATAAGAAAGAAGAAAAAGTTTAAATAAAAATTCCATTTGAGATTTTGTGCTGGTAGGCGGTGCACGCACCCGTATGTCAAGTCCAAGTCTGGTGGTGCGGTGCACCTGCTTGTATTGTTGGTGAGAGGATAGTCCTTTGTATGAGCTCATTTGGGTTGTGCGTAGCCATTGTTTACCTTTTACATCCTTACCTATGTATACGCCCAAGCCTCATTATCTTCCTAAAGTCCTACAGAGTCACGCTTGAGTCGAACTAGTACCGTGGAGAGAGTGTGAACGGGCAAGTGTATGGTCCCCAACATTGGTGGATTCCTTTGGAGGTGATCCTGAGCCCTGGTCTTTGGCAATGCTCACCTTAGTGGCCTGTCTACTTTCTTCCTACGCGTGGCCGGACGATTCTCCAGCATTCCTATTTTGAGTAACTACAATATTTATTTACGATTGTTGAAATTTATACTCTTCGTAGCATAATTAAAAAATTATCTATTATATTTTCTACACCCATGAGTATTTGATTTCTCGCTTTACTTTATTTTGAAATTTCTAAGCCAGTTTGCTTTTTTCGAGTCCACGGAGAGATGATTTGCTCGGGAAAAGCAAATGTTTAAGTCTGGTGGTGTGATGAGTCCGATATTTATAGGGTTTTTCATACTCATCTAGGCTTGTTTTCTCACTCGTGCACTACATTTCAATCGTATTTCGGTTATATTTGCATCGTTTGGTCATTGACCATTTCGTGCACTATTTTAGCCCATGGGTGTGCAATTGCACATTCTTTTGTTGGGGGTATGCACATGGTGCTCCCCATGGCTCTTTATGTGGTTGTGGATTGCAGGTTGTTGTTGGGAGCTGGTGCTCCAGCTGGTTTCATTGTTGTGCAGGTAGTCGGGACGTCCCAGACTAATTTTCTAGTTTCTATGCAAAACGCACGGTCGTGTGAATTTCTTCTCGCACGGTCTCTTGGCAATCGTGTGTTTTTCACAGCAATTCTTGGGACTTCTGTGGCTACCCGTGCATTTTGTTCCCGCACGGTTTCGGCCAAACCGTGTGAGACAGAATCGCACGGTCCGCATATTTTCTCTAAGTTTCTGCTTTCTGTGGTTAATCGTGCATTTTCCTTCACGTACGGGCGGAAGCGCCTGTGCGCGAGTAAAATGCACGGTTCTCCTGTACAATATTGATTTCCTGCGCTTTGTGTTTACCCGTGCGATTTCCTTCACGTAAGGACGGAAGTGCCCGTGCGGGTGTAAAACGCACGGGTCAATGCATAATCATCCGCAAGCTTGGCCTGGAAGTTTAATAACGCACGGTTAGCGCACGGTCGTGCGCCAAACTGTATGTGCTTATTTTTCTGACCTGCTTCTATTTAAAGCACAGATTTCCCACCATTGAGAGGATCTGTATTCCTGTCATTCCATCCGCCTTTTAGGGAAAATCTCCGCCTTTCCACCTCCATCCTCCATCTTCCACCAAGGAGATAAGCTCTGGCTATGCTCGCGAAGCCTACATTTTGTCGGTGCTTTCTCTCGGCCTTCTCAGTCATATCCTAAGCTCCATTTCTAGTTTTGGCGTTGTATCCATCAAGCAAAGGGAAGCTTGCAACTTTCTTCCACATCGTGACATAAAGAAAACGGGTCCATTGGAAGGTAGTGACAATCCTTCTCTACCTCAGATGAAGTTGAGTGCCAAGCTTGACGCGGATTGACAACCTGACGATTCCTTCTGCGATCCCTCGACGAGCCTTCGGATTCGGTTGATCTCTTGACTTGTTCTTTCTTTCTTGCTGAATATACGTGTTTAAAACTATTTATGTTAATGATGTGCAATATAGTTTAAACTTTATATGTTTCATGTCTATGTGAGCTGGTAATGTTTTACTGCTTTAGTTGCTTGAGTTGCGCCTTTACTTCCATCGACCACTGCGTCCCATTTTACCATTCTAGTCATTGCTAGAAGCGTGCGTAGCGAAGAGGTGCTCTTGAACCTCATTCTGCCTTTCCTACTCTTCCATCCGCCCAGCGATTCGGTGCATAGCGGCCCGTATAGTCTTCCATCTTGCCTGCCGAAGCATCGCATAGCAGCGTTGCATAAGAGTAGTTTATAGTATTTTACTTTCTTTATCCGCAGCCAACCAAACCCCACTTTCGTAGGTTATAAAATGGACTTCAATCTCAAGTCCTCCTCAAAATTAACTCCACCTTGCTGTGTTCCCTCAAGATCGATACTTTGGAAAATTCGCCCATTTTATATTACTTGTGTGACCGGTACACTTGTCGTTCAACGCATCAGGAAGCACACCTCGGTTCCAGCATTTCCGGCCATGGATCACGTCACTCTCCTTGGCGGCATCTTTCTCCTTTCTAGTATTGTCCTTTAAGGGAAGAGAGAAGGAGAAGATTTTCTTCCAGAGATCGACTCCGGCGGTTTCTCTGTTACGTTGGGTTCGGCAAGGACACTGCTCAACAAACTGGTAAAGAGATGGCTTTGGTTCGCAAGTCCATTTTTATAATGAGAAATTAGGGCCCGTAAGCCGGGGAAGGGTAGAATGTCAAAGCGAAGTGAAAGCAACTCCAATTATTTAGGAGATCTTATTATATAGAAGATCTCCTCCAAACAAAGTTAACTGCTTTGTCACGTGTCGACCTTACATTGGACCGCCTAATATCACTTTAAATGAGTCATGTTGAATGGACGCGGCCCATTTAAGTCGGTTTGGCGGAATTCCCAAAAATACGGTTCAGACCGGCCAAATGACAAGAAATAGACTGCGCCAGAAAATTTGCTAAGTCAGATTCGCCGAGTAAGCAATCCTTACTCGACAAATCATCGAATATTCGAATCGTCGAGATTCTTCGACACCACTCAACGTCATAAGTAAGCATAACACTTTCCATGTAAAAATCATCGAGTGCACCTTCTTTACTCGACGAATCGTCGAGTGGTGTGGAGTGCACTCAATTCACTCGACGCCAGAGCTCTCAGAATAATCTAAGTAAAAAGCGTTGAGTGGTGTCGAGTGCACTCAATGCACTCGATGCCTTTCAGCTTAATGGCGTCAAGTGCACTAAATGCACTCGATGCCAGTTATCCGAGATATCTTCTAAGTAAAATGGCGTTGAGTGCACTCAATGTAACGACCCCATCCGTTAAATAACATAAAATAGAAGGTCCGGCCGGGGCCCCACACCATATGACGCAAAACTGGCGGAGAGGTTACAGGTTAATACCAAAATAGGTACGCATCCTAACGCAGAGCATACTAGCGAAAGATTTTAACGTTAATACTGAACTCACAACCATGAATGTCCACTATATATAAACAACCACATTTATATATTTACTCTTCAAGGAATGTACAACAAATACTCAAGAGTTTGGCCTTAAGGCCTTATAGTTATGCTTTACAAGTGTGGATTAAAAACATCGGCGCGCAGGATGGACACACATGAACATAACAAAAGTCTTTGCTCAACCTTCAAGGGTCGGCAGCAGCAGCAGCAGGGGCTTCAACCCTCTATTTCCCGCTCGGCTCTCCAGCACCTACATAGGGACAGCCCACAACAACAGTGGCAAACAAGGCAACGGTCGGCATTTAGCTGACCAATTTATAATGACCCTACCCCTTACCCGGGGCAGTGGTACTTCTTCCCTGCAGGCATAGCATTTCACAAGTAGATATATCACGCATTGTGCCCTTACGCACAAGCAATACATCATAAATGCCGGTCACGTGGGCTGACGCTCTGTGCACTCATGGCACATTCTTGGTGTATCGGAAATACCGGGGTGCCACCACCGTTGAAGGTCCGAAACCCAATGGTAAATTGAGAAATTAGTCTTAATGGCGCGCAGGACTAAGACTCTCATTATGCCACCAACAAAAGTCTAATGCCTTTGCGCTCCCTTGTCAAGCCGACATAACGCAGGTACGGATCAGCCACCCCCCGTTGCTCAAGTCTCCATACCATCGTCGAATACCGAAGTACTCATTGCTAATTTACAGGCGTGGGTCGGTTTCACCTTTCCTGTTCGGCACTAAGCCTTTTTACGAGCCCACAGCACACAATAGCCACACTGTCCTCCAAGGACTGGCTTCACAATCAAAAAAGGGAGTTAATGCCAGCGTCCCTCAAGATCGCTTGGTGGGTTTAGCAGAACTCTCTTCTTGCACCCAAACTCAACCCAAACCCTGCATCATCCTGTAGTGCCATGAACCTGGTCTCTCATAGCATTCAATACAAGAATCACGAGGGTATTTTTCTTAAAATTCCACTCCAGTACTTCCTATTACTACCCTTCACAGGCACAACCCATCGACTCCACAACATACACGTTTATACGCGGAGTCTTCTACGGTGCGCAAATGAAACATCACTAATCCAGACCAACCTGTCCAGATGGGCTTCATAGAGTATGCCTATTCTCTAAAACACATTTTCGGATCTATATACAAAACTGGGATTTCAAAAATCAACCCAAGGAAATCCCTCAAAAGCCACCCTTTGGTGGGGGAAATCCATGCACATGCCAAAGAAGGACTTCACATGTCCAAGGAAGAAAGTCGTTACCCTTGACGATCTCTTTAGATCCATGGAAATCTAGCCGGTTGGAAAGCACCACAGCGGCCCACAAATCTGGCCTCAGATCTCGATTCGGAACTCTTAAGCTCCACCGGCGGCTGGCTCCTCTTCTCCTCATCCTTCCTTGATCTCCCTTCTCTTTACTCTTTTAGATAGAGGATGTCCAAGATTGAATGATAGATCTCTCTCAAATCCGGGACTTAACACAGTAGGGAGAAGCTTGGGCCATTGAATCCCAGATGAAGGAAATGAATGGCGACAAATCACCCTAAAAACTCTATTTTTGGGCTGACACGGCCTGTTACATGTCGGTGTCATAGGACGTATACCTTAAGCAGCACACAAACCGATTTATCCAAAACAGGACACGGTCATGTGATACCCCCGTGTCACAGGCCGTATGATCTAACAAGGCTTCGGACACGCCCGAGTCTAGCCCGTGCCCACTTGGCCTCATTGCCCTAGCCAAATCCAGAGAAGGACACGACCATGTGACACGCCCGTATCACAGGCCATGTGCCCAACTCGAATTGCCTCTCGAGGGGCGTCGAGTGCATTTCGTCGAGTGCTCGAGACAACTCATAACAGGACACGGCTTGGGACACGCCCGTATCCAAGACTGTGTGCCTCACTCGAGACACAATCGAGAGCCACCTGAGGCCGCACTGCTCCACACTCGAGTACTCAAAGTAGGACATGGCCTTAGACATACCCGTGTCACAGGCCGTGTGCCTCACTCGAGACACACTCGAGACTCACTCGAGATCCACTCGAGTACATAAAGAAGTACACAACATCAGACACGCCCGTATCCTAGGCCGTGTTGCCTAGCCTGCACTCATACTTGAGATTTGTGGTGTTACAACCCTACCCTCCTTACAAGAAATTTCGTCCCGAAATTTACACACAGTAAGGAAAACAACAATCAATATGTTATAACTTCACAAAAGTTTGATACAACTTGACACGCACTGAACAACAGTTTGTACAAATAACTCGGGAAACTCAGCTCGCATTGTCTGCTCTCTCTCCCATGTTAGCTCCTCACGACCATAGTTGTCCAATCGGATCTTAAGCATCCCGATTGTCTTGTTCCGCAACTGTTTATCGGCTCTATCCTCGATTTGAATGGGTCTAAGCTTCATCGTTAGCCCAAATTCGACCGGTACACGATCGTTTGCAATCACTTGAGCTTGATTTTTTATGGCTTTTCGAAGCACTAATATGTGGAACACATCATGCAATCTACTCAATTCTACTGAAAGAGCTAGCCGATAAGCAGTTTCTATAACTCGCTCCACCACTTCAAATGGACCATGATATCTCAGACTTAACTTTTTCAAACGTCAAATCCTGGACACACCTTTGAAGGGCTTGATCTTCAAATATACCCAATCGCTCACCGTGAACTCCATGTTCTGGTGCTTGTCATTGTAGCACTTTGCTTTCGATCATGGGCTATCTGTAGCCTCTTCCGAATAGAGCGTATCGTCGAGTTAGCTTCTTCGAAATCCTGATGCTTATAAAGCTTGGATTCGCATGCTTCTGCCCAAGCTAATGGAGTACAACATTTCCGACCATACAAAGCTTCAAATGGTGCCATACCGATGCTCACTTTGTAGCTATTATTGTAGGAAAACTTTGCCATACAGAGATGGTCTTCCCATCTCTTTCGAAAATCCAAGGCGCACATTCAGAGCATGTCCTCCATCGTTTTGTTGGTTCTCTCAGTTTGTTCATCAGTTTGGGGATGAAATGTCGTACTGAACGTTAACTTTTGTACCCAACAATTGATGGATTAGCCTCCAATCATTTGACGTGAAGCGCCCATCACGGTCACTTACGATACTACTGGGAACACCGTGTAATCGTACAATCTGCTCAACATAAATTTTTTCCAAGATTTCTACTGTATCATCCCTCTTTTTCGGAAGGAAGTGAGCCACTTTACTCAACCGGTCTACGATTAAACAAACCGAATTGTTCCCGCATTGAGATCTCGACAAACCATGCACGAAATCCATCGAAATATCGTCAAATTTTCATTCCGGAATAGGTAATGACTTCAAGAAACCTCCAGGATACTGGTATTCCACTTTCACCAAGGCACATGTTTGACATTTAGCCACATAATGTGCTATGTCTTTCTTTAACCCTGGCAACAAGAATAACTTTTTCATGTCCTTGTACATCTTTGTGCTCTCTGGGTGATTTGAGTATTTTGTAAAGTGAGCCTCATACATCAATTATTCCCTCAACTTGTCGAAACTTGGGATGCCCAAACGACACTGTTTCCTCAATAGGCCATCATCCCAGGAGAATTGGCCATTTGACCCATCTCTTGCATAATGTGGGAGACTTTCATCAAGTACCGTTGTTTGCCGAACCCTGTCCGCAAGGTCATATTGATTTATGTCCAGTTCAAGCATGCATTGGCTGTGGAATTCTTGTCAACATAAGAAATCTCTAATGCTTCCATCTCCTGGATTAGACGCTCATCATGCATCTGCAACCAATTTTCCCTTAATGGAGTCTTATGACTCAAGGCATCTGCGACCACGTTCCCCTTCCTGAGAGTATAGTGAATATCAAAGGTGTAGTCCCCAAGGACCTCCATCCACCATCGTTGTCGCATATTAAGATCCTTTTGATCAAACAGGTACTTTAGGCTCTTATGATCTGTAAAGATATCCACTTTTACACCATATAAATAGTGCCACCACAGTTTAATTGCAAAGATCACCGCCACCAACTCCAAGTCGTGGACGGGATAATTCCACTCATGCACTTTGAACTGGCATGAGCCATAAGAAATCACCTTTCCAAACTGCAGAAGGACGCAACCTAAGCAGCTCCCAGAAGCATAACTAAAAATCTCATAGCCGTATGTACCACATGGCGATGTCAGAACAGGCGTCGTGGTCAAACGACTCTTTAGCTCTTCAAAAGCTCGCGCGCACTGTAGCGTCCAAATGAACTTCTGATCCTTCCTCATTAAGGTGGTAAGGGGCAAAACGATCCGTGAGAAGTTTTCTATAAAATGTTTGTAGTAGCCTGCCAGTCCAAGGAAGATCCTGACTTCGTCCACCAAAGACAATACTGGCCACTCTCGTATGGCACTTATCTTTGACGGATCCACTGCTATGCCCTCTCCACTTACCATATGGCCAAGAAAAGCCACTGAAGACAGCCAGAACTCACACTTTGAGAACTTGGAAAAAAGCTTATTTCTCCTTAGAGTATGCAACACCAACCGTAAATGGTTCGCTTGATCAACTTCAGATTGAGAGTACACCGAAATATCATCAATGAATACTATCACAAACAGATCCAAGTACTCTCAAAACGTTCAATGCATTAGATCCATGAACACCGATGGTGCATTACATAGCCCAAACGACATTACAGTGAACTCATAATGACCGTAGCGTGTTCCAAATGCTATCTTGGGAATGTAACCTTCCCTAATCCTAAGTTGGTAATATCCAGATTTTAAATCTAATTTAAAATAGACGGTTGATCCCACTAGCTTATCGAATAAGTATTCTATCCATGGAATTGGATACTTGTTTTTCTCTGTCAGCGTATTCAATTCATGATAATCAATACACAACCGCAAACTACCGTCCTTCTTTTTCACAAAAATAATAGGTGTGGTCCAAGGTGACATACTTGGGCGTATGTAACCCTGTTCCAGCAACTCTTGCAATTGAACTTTCAATTCAGCCATTTCCTTTGGCGCTACGCGATATGGCGAGCGGGCCACAAGTTCCGCATCTAGCACCAGCTCAATCATGAAATCAATCTCCCGCTGGGGTGGTAACCCAGGAAGATCCTTAGGAAACACATCAGCAAACTCTGATACAATCGACACATCACTCACACTTGCCTTTGGTTCAACAGCCTGAATAAGCGTGAAGAATAATTCCGCGCCCTTTCGAACAGCATTGACAACTTGGAGAGCAGACATCAAGGTCCCGCCTACTCCTCGCATACCAGCAAACTTAGTCTCAGGCTCGGTATTATGGCCTAGTGTGATCTCCTTTGAATTGTAATCAATAAACACACTCTGCTCTGAGAGCCAGTCCATACCAAAAATCACATCAAATTCTGATATCGGTAGCACAGAGGCATTCAAGCCGAAATCTTGACCTCCTATTTGAACTTCCACATCGCCATCCTTATCCGCAAGCATCACACATCCATTAGGTAATAACACCTTTACGCTACCTATCGTCACATGACTAGGTACTCCAATTCGAGCTACGAAGTCCTTAGACATAAATGAATGTGATGCACCCGTATCAAACAGTGCTCTCGTAGGATTGTTCTGAATCAGGACAAATCCTAAGACAAACACATCATACACAAGCTACACTCAAGGTATGAAATATGAAAAGCAACCAATATCTTAAATCGTAATTGTGATGACGTCATTTTGCTACATGGCCTCCTTCTGGCCAAGATTGTAAACTCGAGGCTGCGCCTGGGATGCAAAGGACTCGACCACAGCCTTTCCCTTTTTAGCATAAGACGTTCCCATCTTCTTTTCTACTTTTGGTGGACCAAACCAGCAGTTACTGGCTATATGCCCCACTCTTCCACACGTAAAGAAGGTACACGACTCTTGCCTCGAAGTTTCCCCCGATGCAACTAGAGAAGAAGTGTGTCCAGATGATTTGGATCTCTTGTCCCATCTCTTTTGGTACTTCAATTTTCCAGGACGGGGCGCATTGAACTCTAGCTTTGTCACAGCCAAGTCCCTTTTGCCTTGCACCCATTTCATATCCTTCTCCAGCGCACAAGCAGTATCGAACAACACCTGAAATCCATGGTTCACCGAACTCGAGAGCAGGAATCTCAACTCATCCCACAACCCTTTGTAGAACATATTGGTTTTCCGTTGTTCATCAGCGAAGATAGACCCCGCATACCGGCCCAACCTTGCAAACTAATACAAGTAACTATCAACACTACTTTCTCCTTACGTTAGACGTTGGAACTCATTCTCCATGGCGATATGTTGTGTCGCTGGTAGGTTCTTTGCCAAGAATAGTCGCGAGAACTCCTCAATCAAGACTTGTGTTAAATGCCTGCCCACTAAGTGATTTGACTCTATCTCGTCCCACCACAACCGACCCTCTCCTTCCAACAAGAAGATGGCCAAGGTGACTTTCTGATCTTCCTCCGTCGTTATTATCGTCAATATACGCTTGTCGCGTGACACCCAATCCTCCGCCTGCACTGGGGTTCCCACACCCATAAATTTCGGAGCATTGATGCTCATAATATGCTTCAACTGCCACTCAGCTGCTCGAGGATCAACAACCTCAACATGTTCGGGCCTTAGCTCAACTCGTTCTTGCACCAATGTTGGTTGCGCCTGTCTGGTAGGCTATGCATGAATCATGGCAAATAGCGCCTCAGCAACTAAGCGGACTATTTCTACAGAAGGAGGAGGTGTAGGCACCTCAGCTAGTGCCGCACTCTCATCAGAACGCTGGGGCTCAGACTGCCTAGCACCACTACGAGTCACCTAGGTGAATAAGACACACATTAGTGACCTAGCACAAGCAATCACAACAATATAATAACACGCAGGTTCCTCAAACAAGTGTATTTGCATTCCTTAGTGGACCTTAAAGATTTCATTAATGTTAAAGCGGGTCGCACTTACACGTGCTCGCCACCCACAAAAGAATTCGACCACGAATTCGAAAGAGGAAGACCGAGTCAAGCTGATACCAAAATGTAACGACCCCATCCATTAAATAACATATAATAGAAGGTCTGGCTGGGTCCCCACACCATATGCCACAAAACAGGCGACGAGGTAACAGGTTAATACCAAAATAGGTACGCATCCTAACACAGAGCATACTAGCCAAAGATTTTAACGTTAATACTAAACACACAACCATGAATGTCCACTATGTATAAACAACCACATCTATATATTTACTCTTCAAGGAATGTATAATAAATACTCAAGAGTTTGGCCTTAAGGCCTTACAGTTACGCTTTATAAGTTTGGATTACAAACATCGGCGCACAGGCCGGCCACACATAAACATAACAAAAGTCTTTGCTCAGCCTTCGAGGGCCAGCAGCAGCAGCAGGGGCTTCAGCCCTCTATTTCCCGCTCGGCTCTCAAGCACATGCACAGGGACAACCCACCACAACGGTGGCAAACAAGACAACGGTCAGCATTCAGCTGCCCAATTTATAACGACCCTACCCCATACCCGTGGCAGTGGTACTCCTTTCCTGCAGGCATATCATATCACAAGCAGATATATCATGCATTGTGCCCTTACATACAAGAAATACATCACAAATGCCGGCCACGCAGCCCGACGCTCCGTGCACTCAATGCACATTCTTGGTGTACCGGAAATACCAGGGTCCCACCACCGTTCAAGGTCCGAAACCCAACGGTAAATTGAGCAATTAGTCTTAATGGAGTGCTGGCCTAAGACTCTCATTATACAACCGACGAAAGCCCAATGCCTTGGCGCTCCCTTGTCAAGCCGATATAACGCAGGTACGGATAAACCACCCCCCGTTTCTCAAGTCTCCATGCCATTGTCGAATACCGAAGTACTCATAGCCAATTTACTAGCGTGGGTCGGTTTCACCTTTCCAGTTCGGCACTAAGCCTTTTTACGAGCACACAGCTCGCAATAGCCACACTGTCCTCCAAGGACTTGCTTCACAATCCAAAAAAGAGAGTTAATGCAAGCGTCCCTCACTATCGCTTGGCGGGTTCAACAGAACTCTCTTTCGGCACACAAACTCAACCCAAAACCTGCAGCATCCTGCAGTACTAGAAACCTGGTTTTTCATAGCATTCAGCACAAAAATCATAAGGGTATTTTCCTGGAATTCCACTCCAGAACTTCCTATTACTACCCTTCGCAGGCACAACCCATCAACTCCACAACATACACGTTTATACGCGGAGTCTTCTCCGGTGCGCAAATGAAACATCACCAATCTAGACCAACTTATCTAGATGGGCTTCAAACAGCATGCCTATTCCGTACTACACATTTCCAGATCTATATGCAAGACTGGGGATTTCAAGAATCAACCCACGGAAATCCCTCAAAAGCCATGCACATGCCAAAGAAGTACTTCACATGTCTAAGGAAGAAAGATCGTTACCCTTGACTATCTCTTTAGAGCCATGGAAATCTAGCCGGTTGGAAAGAACCGCAGCGGCCTTGCCTCCACAAATCTGGCCTCAGATCTCGATTCAGAATTCTGAAGCTCCACCGGCAGCCCGATCCTCTTCTCCTCCTCTTTCCTTGCTCTCCCTTCTCTCTACTCTTTTATAAATAGGAGGACCAAGATTGAATGATAGATCTCTCTCAAATCTTGGACTTAACACAGCAGAGAGAAGCTTGGTCCATTGGATAATAGATGAAGGAAATGAACGGCCACAAATCACCCTGAAAAAGTCTATTTTTGGGCTGACACCGCATGTGACACGCCTGTTTCACAGGCCGTGTACCTTAAGCGGCACACAAAACAACTTATACCAAATAGGACACGGCCATGTGATACACCCATGTCATAGGCCGTGTGACCTGACACGGCTTCAGACACGCTCGTGTCTAGCCCGTGTCAACCAGGCCTCTTTGCCCTGGCCAAATCCAGAGAAGGACACGGCCATGTGACACGTCCGTGTCACAGGCCGTGTTCCCAACTCGACTTGCCTCTCGAGGGGCATCGAGTGCATTTCGTCGAGTGCTCGAGACAACTCATAGTAGGACACGGATTCGGACACGCCCGTTTCCCATGCCATGTGCCTCACTCGAGACACACTGAAGAGCCACTTGAGGCCGCCCTGCTCCATACTCGAGTACTCAGAGTAGGATACGGCCTTGGACACGCTCGTGTTACAGGCCATGTGCCTCACTCGAGACACACTCGAGATCCACTTGAGTACACAGAGCAGAACACGGCTTGGGACATGCCCGTACCCTAGGCCGTGTTGCCCAGCCTGCACTCATACTTGTGATTTGGGGTGTTACACTCAACGCACTCAATGCCACATTGAGCGTTGAGTCCACTCAATACCTCAACCTATTTCGTCAAATGGCGTTGAGTGCACTCAACGCAGCATTGAGTGGCATCTAGTCCACTCAATGCCAACTTTCCAGAATACGTTCAAAGTCCTTATACTCGACGAATTCATTCGATTTTCGACGAACAATTTTGGTCTCAACTTCACAAGCCATACTCTACAAATTCTTTGGATATCTGTGACGATATCCAACAAATTTTACATGTCGAGTCCGGCGCACCCCGACCCCGAGTCAATTCCCTTGACTCCAAAACTCGTGCGAGGGGTCTAGCACAAAACGGGATGTTATATTCCGCTCCTGATTCATCTCTAAAGAAAACACCTGCTCTCTAGTAGGTTCAGGATTTCTTCCTTGTGATCCTCGACCTCGACCACGACCATATCCTCATCCTCGCGGAGCTGCAGTGGAAAAATAAGGGGAACATCTCCACCTAGTTGCGGGCAGTGATGTCGGATGTGGCCCAACCTATTATACTCGAAGTAAACTCGCTCGTTTTGCTCTCTACGCTACTGATCATTTTTTGAGGTAGAGGCAGTGCTAGCTGCGGGGTCGGGGGTCACATCCTAAAATTTTGGTTGAAACGCGTGCCACACCTTTGGTATCCTCTTCCACCTATATTATTTTGTCTCTTCCTATAGCTAGGGCCTGCTTCCATCATACCCTCGGAGGGTCTCTTACCACTTCCCAAGTGATCTGCCTCCAAACTATTGGCCATATCAATTATCTCTGCCAAGCTCGCGTCTGCTATAAACAAAAGGGCTTGACTTAGGGGATCTCATAAGCCTTTGTAAAACCGTTTTGTGTACTCACGGTCATCCAACTCGTAGGAGTCAGCAAATCTAGCGGGGTGCTGAAACTCCCTTTGGTACTCAATCACGGACTTGGATTATTGCTTCAATTGCAGGAACCTTTCTTCAAGCTCATATCAGGCAGTGGAGGGGATGAAATGTTCCTAGAAGGAATCAAAAAATTCATTTCAACAGATCTTAGTGTATACTCGGCCTTGGAAAGTGGAGCCCATGTGGGACTTCCGCCACCTCTTTGCGTGGATTTCCAAGATTGACACAGCTAAGGTCATAACCATACTGGTTAGACATCTGATTCCGGCCATTAGCTCTTGCACCATATCTATCCATTCATTAGTACGGACAGCCGAATCCGTTCCATGGTAAACAGGCAGGGAGAGGGCTCGGAAGGTACTCAGCCAGTTAGAGCCCGGAGCTTGTTGCTGTACTGGGGCCTGTTTAGACCTGAAAGCATCCACAATTGTCGTAACAATCTGTCCCAACTCCAACTACTAGAAATGGGTAGGGACAGAAGGTGTCGGAGTGCCCGCTATCGGCTCTACCCATGTAGGGATCTACACGTAAATGTACAAACCTAAGGTCTGGTTGGCTAATCTTAGGATGATGACTGGACATAGTGTGAATTATACATGGGCACACCACTGCTTCCACTATGTCAGTTTGTCAGCGAATTGACCAATCGAGCGGGTGTGGCAACATTGTTCAATGGGTTCTTTAGTTCAGGATCATTGCAAGTCATGTTTACCACAACTCTGATACAATTTGTAAGACCCCCCTCCCGGAACACAAGACACAGTAGAGGAGAGTCTTATACCCAGAACAGCCGCCTTGTAGTAACGCCAATACACGGGTTGACTGATACTATAAGACGCCTATCCTGCTGGCTAAAACCAAAATCATCCATGCCAACCCAACATTAAGAGAAGTACATAAGTCAAAATCCACACAAGTATATAAGTCCAACAAGTACAACAATAATAAGAAGAAATGATGACTTCTACAATATTGAAGTACACAAAAATTGCCCCAAGGGCTACAATATGAGTCACTCAAAACTTATATTAGTAATTCACAACTGCGATGGTAACGTAGTATCATGCCCTATCACCCTGGCCTAACTTCCCTCCTACACAACCTACTGTTTCTCTATCTGCAGGGTTTCCACCTAAAATGCAAGACTTAGCAACCGTTAGTCATAAATACTAAGTGGATATCACATCTTCTCCCCCGACGGCTCTTAGGCAACAGGCGAAGAAAAGAAGAGGGTACAATATATATAAGTAGTCGTAACAAGCAGGTGGTATATCTCTACATATCATGAGTGGTAATAGCAGTATTATATAACAACATTATAAACATTCTGCTCTAGCAGTTCTACACAAGCAATATCCATCCATAAAAGTATAAAGATCTATAACAGGAAAGTAACTTAACTTATAAAAATTCTCATACAGATTTATAAGTTAAGGATCAGCTTAATAGTAAAGTAACTCATCATATAAGAGTGCTCACACAAACTTATATGAGACGGATCTATGCGGTGCAACGTAATGATTTGAATGCAACATGATGACTCACCCATGGTCACACACACGCACACTGCTATGTCGACACAGACTTGTAGTTCCCACTTTTCAAGCAGGTAGCTAACCTCTCAGGAATCATCCGTTATGGCCATACAAAGACATTAGAGCGGGTGTTTCCACTACTAGGCTGGTATCCACACTACCTAGACAAGGCCTCCATACGCCTCAACGCTAAGAACACAACAGTGGAGATCCCTGCATACTACGGCTTAGAAAGGGTCTTGGTGTTGGTGTTACCATTGTGATCTGGAAGTGATCAAGCACATTTTTTCACTACTAACGCAAGATGAGCCTATCAAGGGCACACATAAGAGTGTTTAGAGAAACTGGGAGATTGGATTAGTTTCTCTATACTCATATGATGAGTGGAAATGACTTAGCTCAGCTAGGATTTGAAAGCATCGACTGCGTTGAGACCACTCAATGCTTTCGTATAGTTAAGTGTTGACTCATCGAGTGATGACATTGAGTGTGTTGAGTTTAATTAACGATTCGTCGAGTCAAAGTGTTGATTCGATGAGTATAACACTTAAGAATTGAGTGCATTGAGTTCACTCAACGATTCGTTGAGTCAAGGTGTTGATTCGATGAGTCTGGTTCTGAGGCATTGAGTCTGTTGAGTTCACTCAACGCCTTCATTGAGTTAGAGGTTGATTCAATGAATCTGGCACTTAGGCATTGAGTTCACTCAATGCCTTCGTCGAGTCAAATGTTTATTCGACAGGTTTGGCGCTGAGAGCATTTAGTACACTGAGTTCATTCAACGCCTTCATCGTGTATCTTATGGATACTCGACAATTCGTTGAGTATGTTATGTATACTTGATGATTCATAAAAAAAGTTATGGATACTCGACGATTCGTCGAGACAAGGGTTGTCTGGGCGAAACATTGCATTCCTAGTCTTGGTTCTACGAATAGCGACGAGCTGTTCTGCTTATTCCTTTTGGAATAAATAGAAGATTTTAAGGTTTCTCTTCAGGGACTTGACGGGTTGATTCTGTCTAAGAACACGGGCAGAACTGTGCGAAAACCCGAGACCTAAAAGGCTGATGGAAGCTATTCTGCCTTTACCGATCCCATCGTCGTTGCCAAGCCTGATTTCGGCGAGTATCGTCGCCACATCCTATGTAACGAACCTAACAGTCTGTGAAGATGCAGAGTGTCCTCTCCAGACCTAGATTTTGTTTGACAAGAGTCTAAAGGTTCTCTCATTTGTGTGGATCTTCTATAGAGGTGCGAACACTATTTTACACTAAGGACTCTAGCCGTTAGTGATCAACAGATATTTTGGAACCTTTAGGTTGAGTATCGACTCAATCCCGCAAAGGTAATTTTATTTTACAGCACTTTCTTCTTGATCAATGTATATCGCCAGATACGAACAATTTTGGGGGTTTTCTTGTTCCTTTATTCCGCTGCACACAGGTGTTGCGTCGTATAGAAAACCCAACAGTGGTATTAGAGGGAGGTTCAGTGATATTCATTATTTCAGAAGTTACTAAATTTATTGCGTGTAGATCTAGAAATTTAGAAATGTTCTAAAATGCCCAAATCTATTCTTGGATCGTCATCAAGAACGCATGTGATTTCTTTGTTTATTTCCATTTTACTCTTTAACAGTAATCTTCCCTCTTGTTGGTTTGTGAAACCAAGTGTGTTAGATTTTGAATCTCACATAAAGAGGCGAGCTTGTCTACTATGTAAGTGGAGTCTGTGTTGCTCATATCAAGTGCATGTAGATCTGAAGATTTAGAAGGGTTCTGGATGTTTAAATTTTGCCCAGTTCATCAATTATTGATGATTTCTTTGTGTACACCTGGGATGCATTTGGATTCTGATTGTTGTTTTTTTATTTTGTGGATGAGCACACTTGTTAATAATTAACCATGATTAAGTGTTAATCGATTGTTTAAAAATCCTTTAAGAAATATTAAGTATTCGGAAGCCTTTCGATGGATGACACTCTTCTTACCTCGATCGATGAAGTGTGGGCTTGCAAAAGTAGGGTGCATTAATCTATCTTGGTAAGGGTGCGAGCGAATAATTGTGATATCCCACTGTCAACATCGGGTCAAAATTAACTAGGTGACCTCAAAGGTTGAGTGCCTAAAGGCATAGGGTTAGCATGCACCCTATGATGGATGTGAATAAAGAGTTATTCACCAACTATACAAGAGTTGAATTATAATGCAATTGGAAAGTGTTGCTTACCTAAATAACTGTATTGTGAGAGAAAAGCCAAAGCTAACTCATATTATTAGTAAAATATGGATCTTGTCCACTAAGAGAGTAACTCACATACACTCTCCGAATTGATATCGACGGTTATCAGTTTGATAAAAATAGTGGGAGTTGTTTTGATTAAAGTCCTAATTGAAATAATAAAATGTATTTTGAATGTAGTACTAATTTTTCTCTCCTGGATCCTTGTAGGTTTTCCATGGCTAGTGGATCTCACTCCACCTTGTCACTCAGAGCCATTCTAGAGAAGGAGAAACTGAGTAGGATGAACTACTTTGACTAGTGCAGGAGCTTGAGAATTGTTCTCAGGCAAGAGCGCAAGCTCTATGTTTTGGAAGAGGAATCCCCTAAAGATCCTGCCAGGAATGTGCCTCGTTCTGATAAGGATTCTTATAAGAAGTATCTTGACGACTCCTTAGATGTCGAATGTCTCATGCTGATAACCATGAACTCTGAGCTCCAAAAGCAACATGAGAACATTGGTTGCAAGGAAATTGATGAGCATCTCAATAAAATATTTCAAGGGCAAGCTCATCAAGAGAGGTTTGACATCACTAAGGCCTTGTTCACGTGTAAGATGGGAGCTCAGGACCTAGTAGGGACTCACGTACTCAAGATGATTGGTTATATTGAGAATGTTGAGTGACTAGGCTTCCCTCTAGGCCAAGATTTGGCCATAGACCTAATCCTGCAATTGTTGCCGGACAGTTATGAGCAGTTCGTCTTGAACTATAACATGAATGAAATAGACAAGACACTGCCCGAGCACCTAGGTATGTTGAGAACTGCCAAAATCAATAAGAAGAAGGCCAAGCCAACTATCCCCATACTAATGGTGCATAAAGGCAAGGGCAAGGATAAGGTCTTAAAGGAGACAAAGGTAGGACTTAAGTCATCTCTTGAGCCCAAGTCTTCAGCAATGAAAAAGAAAGGATTTGTGAAAAAAGGGAATTGCAACCACTAATGCAAGGCTGGTCATTAGAGGTGGAATTGTCCTTCTTATATTGAGGGTCTATAAAAATTGAAGGGAGGTATGACTTCCGCTTAAAGTATATATGTTATAGAGATAAACCTTTCTACCCCTTCATCCTGGGTATTGGATACCAGATGTTGTTCTCACATTTGTATAAATGTGCAGGAATTGGGAAGGAGAAGATTGTTGAGTACAGGAGAGGTGGACCTGCGTGTTGGCAATGGATTAAGAGTTGTTGTTGTCGTAGTAGGAATTTAGCGTCTTTCTTTGCCCAGTGGGCTTGTAATAGAACTTTATAATTGTTATTATGTTCCTTCCATAACAAGAAACATTATATCCATTTCATGCTTGGAGATGATTAGATTTTCTTTTGTTATTAAGAACAATTGTTGTTCTATATTTAAGAATGATGTTTATTATGGTAATTGAAAAATGAGAGAGAAATGGACAAGAGGTAAATAAACCGCAAATTTTATTTCTCCCTAAAGGTAATCATTACATAAGTATGCCCCCTTATTTATAGAAAACGGGGGAGGAGAGAGATTATAAATGTACAATACACGATGTTGGACTAAACTTAAGTCGGGCAGCTTGTGCAGTTTGACATATTCAAACTGCACACTACACAAAATACAATAATACACCCTAAAGCCACTAGAGAAGACCGCTAGATAAGCCACCTAGCAACACCTGTGGGTTGCCACCAGACCGCAGTGCGGCTACCCATCACTTCACTGTTGTGGATTCAATCAGACCACTGCGACTTCACAAGACCGTTGCGGCTAACACCTAAACCATAGCTTCGACCTCCTGCCAGGCCGATGTAATTTAACCCTAGATAACTGAGGCGGCTCCATACAGGCTGTTGCGGCTTCACCAGACCGTTGTGGCTAATCAACCAGACCACTGATACGGCTAACAACCGAGGAATACTGCGGCCTCAAACTATCCCGCTGGACAACCATCACAATAACTCGTTGTGCCAAACTGCCAGAAGCCAGACTGGACAGACCGATGCGGCTAGAATGGTTAACCGCACGAACTGAGTTCCAACACTCCCCCTCAAGCTGGAGCATATATTTCAACCATGCCCAGCTTTCTTCAGACTTCTGTGAACGAAGTAACAGTTTCGTGAAGAAATTATCCAGCTCCTTATCAGAGTTAACGAACGACGTACATATCAGATTCTTTAGAATCTCTTCTCTAATAAAATGGCAATCAACCTCGATATGCTTTGGTCTCCCATGAAAGACCGAATTATTTGAAATGTATATAGCTGCTTTATTATCACAGAACATTAGTAGGGGATGATCATAAAACTCTCCTAGATCCAGCAAGAGAGTCTGAAGCCACTTCAGCTCACAAGCAGTCAGAGCCATTCTTCTGTACTATGCTTCTAGACTCGATCTGGAAACTACAGCTAGCTTCTTGCTCGTCCAACAGACTAAATTTCCCCCAACGAAGGTGCAAAAACAAGATGTTGACTTTCTGTCACCCTTGTCATCTGCATAGCTCGCGACAGAATAAGCCTCTACTTTTAAATGTTCCCTTTTCATGAATAAGGGCTCTTTCCCTGGTGCACCTTTCAGATACTCGAGAATCTTCAGAGCTGACTACATATGACAGTCCCTGGGAGCTTGCATAAATTGACTTACTCTCCCTACCGCATAACAAATATTTGGTCTTATAACTGTCAGATAGATGGGTTTACCAACAAGACATCTGTACCTGGTGATATTTTCAAGAAGAGGAGAGGACTCACTCCAGCATTTTTCATCTCCCACAGCCATAGGAGAATGAGCAGGTTTAGCTCCAAGAAGACCTGTCTATTATAAAAGATCCAATGCATAGTTCCGCTATGAAAGAATGATAGAACCAGGTTTTAGAGATATCTCGATTCCCAAAAAGTACTTTGGAGATCCCATATCCTTTGTAACAAAATTCCAGAGTAGAAGCTGCTTTGTCATATCAATTCCTTTCCTATCATCCCATATGAGAAGAATATCATCCACATATACTACAAGAATTACAAGACCAGACGAGGTCTTCCGAATAAACAAAGAGTGATTTGACGCGCTTCGAACAAATCCTGTAATAGAAATAACTTGTTGAACTTGTCAAACCAGGCTCTCGGACTCTGCTTAAGACCATAGATCGCTTTCTTCAACTTACACACTTGAGACTCCCCCTGAGCAACATACCAAGGAGTTTGCTCCATATAAACTGTCTCGTTCAAATCACTATAGAGAAAGGCATTCTTAACATCTAACTGAGACATTTCCCAGTCTCTATTCACAACCACAGAAAAATGACACGGATAGTAGTAATCCGGGCAACAGGAGAGACGGTATCATATAAATCCACACCATAAGTTTGCGAAAATCCTTTAGCCACAAGCCGAGCTTTGTATCTATCAACACTATCATCAGGAAGATACTTCATGATAAAGACCAAGCGACACCCAACCACATTAGCACCAGGAGGAGTAGGAACAAGAGACCATGTACCCCGTTCAGCCTGAGTTTTCATCTCCTCCTCCATAGCAGCTTTCTAATGTGGAATAACCAAAGCATCATGATAACACGCAGGAAGAACATTTGTCGTGAGGGAAAGTGCAAAACTTTACATCAGAGGAGACAGTTGAGTATAAGACACCACACCAGCAAGAGGATGCCGAGTGCATGAACGAACACCTTTCCGGAGAGCAATCGGATGATCAAGATCAGTCCCGTCTACTTGACTAGTTCCATCCGAAGGAGAGACTTGCGAACAAGGAGCTGTTGGCAGGGGCTCAACAGATGAATCAGAAAGAGCAGGAGAATCACAAGGAGAAGAAGGAATTACAGGCTCAGGACAAGGGGCCGACATAAGAGGAATAGAGACTTGATCATCAGAAGAAGAAAGGATGGAGGAAGGTTAAAAGAATATGATATCCTAAAAGAAATTGACATCAGCCGAAACATACTATCGGCGGAGAACATGATCATAACACATGTATCCTTTTTATGTCGGACAATAACCTAGAAAAATACATTTGATCGATCGTGGCGACAGTTTGTCACGAATAGAAGAAGGAGAGTGAACAAATGCAACACACCAAAAGACACATGGAGGACAAGGAAAAGGGTTCGAATTAGGATACAAGGTAGAAAAGGGGGTTTCCCATCGATAACCGACGAAGTAACTCGATTAATAAGAAAGCATGATAGAAGAACATAATGACCCAATATGACTTGGGAACATGCATATGAGTAAGAAGACTACGAGCCATATCTAGATGATGACAATTCATCCGTTCAACAACACCATTTTATTGCGACGTATAAGGGCAAGTGGTCTGATGAACAATACCATGATCTATACAAAATGAGGTTAATTGATGACTAAGATACTCTGTAGCATTATCAGACCGAAGTATTTTAATAGAAGTATCAAACTATGTATGGATCTCAATATAAAATGATGTGAAAATAGAAAAAATTTCCGAGCATTCACGAATCAAATATAAATATGTACAATGATAAAAAATCACCAATAAAGGTTACAAAATATAAACTACACCTACCAACAGTTTGAGTAGGAGCAGGGCCCCATATATCGGAATGTACAATTTCAAAAGGACGAGAAGAACTGCCTCCATTTTTAGCAGGAAAAGTAGATCTTTGATGTTTGCCAAACTTACAAGCTTCACAATGAATAGAAGAATCTCCCCGATGTAAATTAGGCAGAAGTTGATAGAGAATCCGAGGAGGAGGATGTCCAAGCTGAAGATGCCACTAATGCAAAGGAGAGGGGCAGAAAAGATAGAAGAAGTATCAAGATAGAACAAGCCACTGTTTTTAGTCCCAGTAGCAATCGTCTCCTTAGATGAGGAATCTGAAAGACACAAGTAGAAGCAGTAAATATAGCTTCACAGTTCAACTGTTTACAAAGAGCAGTAACATAAAGTAGATTGCACGGAAAGTCTAGGACATAGAGAGTGTCCTGAAGCTGAAGAAGATGAGTAACATTCACTGTGCTAGACCCATGAACTGGTGACGGAGAACCATCAACAATAAGAACCAGAGGTAACACTTTGGTCAAGAGAAGAAAAAAGTCGAGAATTTCTTGTCATATGATTAGTAGCACCAGAAATCAATAAGCCACCTACCCGTGGTAGCTAATTGAGCAGCACAAGAAATAGCTAGAGAAGTAGTGGACTTCTCGACAGAATCAGCAGAAGAAGGATGAAGGTGAGGATGTTTGACCCAAAAACGATCAACCAAGTGGCCAACTTTGCCACAATGAGAGCAGAGAAATTTAGAATAACCACGACCTCCAGTAAGGCCACCTCGACCACCAGAATTGTCCCGACGTGTAGGATGAACAACAATATCAGAAGAAGGAGAAGGAAGCAAAGGATGCTGAAGTAGAGTTGTAATAGCAGAAATGCGAGCGGTAGTAGCATCGAAAGTCGCAGTATCCGCCTCTCCTAGAATCTCCTGACGAATCATGTCATACGAATCAGGAAGATGAAGCAAGTAACAAACTATAAGAAGTTCCTGAAAATCTTTTTGTTACTCAGCAAGATCAGTAAAAAAAGGACGATGTTAAAGAAGTTTAGCCCTAAGACTCTGAACCTCCTAATAAGCAACAGCAGGGGTCATAATAGGGCATGCAACAGATCCGCATATAGAGTATAGATGTGAGAAGTCTGAGCCCCCTTGGAATATAGAGCAGCAAGATTATTACATGCAGCTTTGACAGTTTGATCATGTCTGATGACAGGAAGACATTCATCAGACAAACTGTTAACCAACCAAGTGCGGACCAAGGCATCAGAAGCATTCCAATCATCATAAGTGGTTGAGCCAACAGGAGGAGGGTCATCAGTCAAATGAGAGCGTAAAAGAAAGACAACAGATACATTCCAGTCAGGATAGTTTGGGCCATTAAGCTTGGACATAGTACCCAAATTACCAGAAGTAGACACAGAAGTAGAAGCAAGAGAGAGAGGAGCAGAGAAAGTAACAAAAGAAGACGGAGTGTCCATGAAGAAGAAAAAATAAGCCGTACGGTTAAGCAATCAAACTGTGCGAACAAGTAGAGAGAAAAGAACCCATGAGAACAGGAGAAGAGACCGCCCAGTCTCGGTGTCAACACACCAGTAGCAAGAAGAGATGTTGCGACCAAAAGACAGTACTTAAACAGAGAAACTGCGCGAACAGAAAGGAGCACAAGTAACCGCACGAACATACCACGAAAACACAACCAGAAAGCAAGGGGGAGGGGGAGAAGCCGGAAGAAGGGAGGGAAAAAGAAACCGCGCGGTTACAAAAGTTAATCCGCAAACAAGGCATAGCAAACAAAATGGAGCAAAGGACCAGTTTTCCTTTGATACCAAGTGAAAAATTAGAGAGAAATGGAAAAGAGGTAAATAAACAGCAAATTTTATTACTCCAAAAGAGTAATCACTACATAAGTAAGCCACCTTATTTATAGAAAACGGGGGAGATGAGAGAGTACAAATGTACAAATCACGATGTGGGACTATACTTAAGCCGGGCGGCTTGTGCGGTTTGATATATTCAAACCGCACACTACACAAAATACAATAATACACCCTACGACCACTAGATAAGACCGCCATACAAGCCACCAGGCCGCACCTGCGGGTTAGCACCAGACCACAGTGCAGCTACCCATCACTTTACTGCTGCGTCTTCAATCAGACTGCTTCACAAGACCGTTGCGGCTAACCCCTAAATCACAGCTATGACCTCCTGCCAGGCTGATGCAGTTTAACCCTAGATCACTGATGCGGCTCCATACAGGCCGCTACGGCTCCATTCAGGTCGCTGCGGCTCCATACAGGCCGCTGCAGCTTCACTAGACCGATGCGGCTAATACAACCAGACCGCTGATGGGTCTAACAACCGAGGAATACTGTGGCCTCAAACTATCCCGCTGGACAACCATCCCAATAACTCGCTGTGCCAAAACGCCAAAAGCCCGGCTCGACAAGCCGCTGCGGTTAGAACGGCTAACAGCCCAAACTGACTTCCAATATATTATATCCCAAATGTTTAATGGTTTATATGTTTTTAACTTACACCATCAGATATATAATATAGAAAATACTAGAAGACTTAAAACGCATGAATCAACCCTACGTATATTTGGCATTGTTTTTTGGGCCATATAAATGAGAAATGCATATCCAAGCTCCATAAAGATGGACTAGTTGAGTCATTTGATTATGAATCATTTGAGAGTTGTGAATCGGGTTTGTTAGGTAGAATACTAAGGTCCATTTCACTGGTTTGATTGAGAGGGTTGATGATCTCTTTGGTATAGTACATAGTGATGTATGTGGACCCATGAGTTCTATTGCTAGAGGTGGGTATTTCTACTTTGTTACATTTACTAATGACTTTAGTAGATACAGATACGTGTATCTTATTAAGTGCAAATCAAAAACCTTTGAAAAGTTCAAAGAGTTGAAGAACGAAGTAAAGAACTAGTTGGGTAAGAAGGTTAAAGAACTCCGATCTGATAGAGGTGGCGAATACCTGAGTCATGAGTTTCGTGACCATCTGAAAGAGTATGGTATTGTATCACACCTCCCTCCACATAGAACTCCACAACATAATGGTGTGTCTGAGCGAAGGAATCGTACCTTATTAAACATGGTACAGTTGAAGATGAGTCAGGTAGATCTATTTGTTTCCTTTTGGGGTTTTGCTCTAGAAACTGCTGCTTTTACACTAAATCGTGCTCCAATGAAAGCGCATCTGAAGAGACCATATGAGATATGGAATGGGAAGCGTCCTAATATGTCGCTCATTAAGGATTGGGGATATAAGGCATACGTGTGACGTCAAATGCCTGACAAGCTGAAACCCAAGTCAGATGTGTGTTATCTTGTGGGGTATCCTAAAGAAACTAAAGGTTACTATTTTTACCTACTGTCCGAGGGCAATGTGTTTGTCGCAAGGACTTGTGTCTTTCTTGAGAAAGATTTCTTATGTAGAAGGACAACCATGGTAGAACTTGAAGAAGTTCAAGAACCACAAACTGTAAATGAACCAGAATTGGAACCTGAGCCAGGACTACAAGTTGTTATAGCTAGAGAGCCTACTGAGGAAACTTAAGTTCCACATTGATCTGGTAGACAAGGTTTGAGCCTGAGAGATATGGATTTCTGATGTCTCAAATAGGTAATATGTTGCTAATGGACCATAGTGATGAGCATGCAATCTACGAAGACGCTATGAGTGGGTAGGACTCTGAGAAGTGGCTTGAGGCCATAAAATCTGAAATGGACTCCATGTATGAAAACCAAGTTTGGACCTTGGTGGAACCACCTGAAGGGGTACGACCCATAGGGTTGAAGTGGGTCTTCAAGAAGAAGACCGACATGGATGGGAATGTATAGACATTCAAAGGGAGACTGGTATCTAAATGTTTCAGGCAAATTCTTTGTATTGACTATGATGAGACTTTTCCCCCTATTGATATGGCTAAGTCCATCAGAATTTTATTTGCTATTGTTATGTATTATGACTATGAGATCTTGTAGATGGATGTCAAAATGTCTTTCCTTAATGGAAACCTCCTTGAGTTAGTGTATATGACACAACCCGAGGGTTTTGTATCTCTAGGTGAATCCATTAAAATATTCAAGCTACAGGGATCCATTTATGGATTAAAACAATCTTCTCAAAGTTTGAATCTTCGTTTTGATGAAATGATCATAGAGATTGGTTTTATCAAGAATGGGGATGTACCGTGTGTTTATAAGAGGATTAGTGAGAGAATTGTAGTCTTTTTGATATTCTATGTAGATGACATATTACTGATCGGGAATGACAAGTCGACCCTACATGTTGTTAAGAACAACTTAGGGAACTGGTTTTCTATGAATGACTTGGGCGAGGCGACTTATATACTTGGTATTAAAATCTCTAGAGACAGATCGAAGAAGTTGCTGGGTTTGACCCAAAGTAAATACATTGATAAGGTGTTGAAGCGGTTTAACATACTTGTGTCCAAGAAAGGATACTTACCCATGTATCATGGTGTGTGACTCTCTAAGGACTAGTGTCATATGTCATGTAAAGAAAAGGGCCGCATGAATTTGATTCCATATTCTTCGGCAATTGGGTCAATCATTTATGCAATGATATGTACTGAACCCGATGACCCTTATGCCTTGATCATGACTAGCAGGTATCTGTCTGATCTTTGTGATGGTCACTAGATAGCCATTATGAACATCCTAAAGTACTTAAGAAGGACTAAGGATATGTTCTTGGTATTTGGCGGAGAGGAAGAGCTCGTTGTAAGAGGTTATACGGATGCTAGCTTCCAAACTGATAGGGACGACTCAAAGTCTCAGTCAGGGTTCATATTTTGCCTAAATGGAGGTGTTGTTAGCTGGAAGAGTTCCAAGTAGGAAATAGTTACCGATTCTATAACTGAGGCCGCGTATATCACTGCAGCAAATGCAGCGAAGGAGGCAATATTGATTACGAAATTCATCGGCGAGTTAGATGTAGTTCCTAGCATTGTTCGTCCCGAACTTCTCTACTGTGACAATAACGGTGCAATTGCACTTGCTTCGGAACCTAGATTTGATTAGCGCTCCAAGCATATACTTCGGCCATTCCATCTTATTCAAGAGATTGTCGATCGAGGAGATGTGAGCAATTGCAGAGTGCCGTCTGAGGAGAATATTGCGGATGCACTAAAAAGCCTCTCGCACAGAGAAAGCATGATGGTCATGTTAGATCTATGGGTATACGATACCTTAATGATCAACTCTAGTTGGAGTCTTGTGTATTATATTTTGTTGGCTGTAATGATTCTTTTGATGAATAGAGTATTGTATACATTTCATTTATAAATTTTGACAATTTCTTTTATTTGTAAATTTTTTTCTATTGTGATAGAGAAATTTAACATAATAAATTCCCTTAGAATGTTTGCTTCCATAGGAGTCAAGTGGTGACTTTGAAAGTATCTAGCGTCTACCTAAATCACCTAGAGGGGGTGAATAGGTGATGTTTGTGTCTTTTCGCAAAATAAAAATCACTTAAAAACAAGCACACAATTACAGAGATTTATAGTGATTCCCCGAGTTGGGTATGTACACTTTCCCGCCTCGCCTATCTACCACAAAGGGCTAGATTCGGCTACTTCACCAAACTCAGATTTTGTCAAATCTTACAACTCGGAGCCGTAACACCTACAAATCAGAGACGACGCTCCTACCACTCGATCCACAACCAGATCTACAAACTCGATCCACAAACGGATCTACAAATTCGATCCAAAAACGGATCTACAAACTCAATCCACAAACAGATCTACAAACTCGGAGAAGATTTCTCCTACAAGAGAAAAACTAATGTTACAACAATATTACACTAGATATGAAAACTTCAGCCCGACGTTCTTCGAATATAATGGATCTTGAACTTGGAAAACTCGGAAACTTGAAATCTTTAAGATCTTGAAACTTGAATCTTCACTCGTCTAGATCTGGAGGAATAGGAGTCTTTAGAAGGCAGCAATCCAGAAGTATAGCCTGAGGAAGACCAGATCATGTAGTACTTGCGGTTGTCGGTCGATCGGAAATTTGCATACACACTTTGTGAATGTAGCGAACAAACGACTAAAAAGCAAGCCGAAACTTTGAATAATTGAAAGTTTTATTATCCAAAAAGATATCATTTACAAAGATATGACCTCCCTTTTATAGAATGGTGGAGAGAGGAGAGAGTACAAACTAACAATGTGGGACTAAAGCTATACAAAAACTGAGCGGCTAAAACAACAGACCGGAATAGGCCGTACGGTTAGACAATGTGCTAACCGCTCGGCAATACCAGAAGCAAGAGAGAGAGATGCGGTAGGAGACTGCTAGACCGCCCGATTTCCTATCCACCAGAGATAAATTGTCAGACCGCCAGACTAGAAACAATAATAGACTGGATATCAAACCGCTGGAGAGTAACCACGAGACCGCGCGGTCTCCAACCCTCCAGACTCAAACTGCCAGACCGCCCGGTCTACAACCCGCCAGTCTCAAACCGCCAAACCGTCTGGTCTCATACTTCAACAATCCCCCTCAAGCTGGATCATAGATATCAATCATGCCCAGGTTGTCACAAATGTGGAAGAAGGAAGTAGAAACTGGCTTGGTGAAGATATCTTTCAACTCTTTGTCGGAGGTGACAAACAGAGTGCAAATCTGTCTCTTCAAGACCTCTTCTCGGATAAATTGGCAGTCAACTTCTATATGTTTCGTTCTCTCATAGAAGACCGGATTTTTGGATATGTATATAGCGGCCTTGTTGTCACATAACATAGGCAGAGGATAGTCGTAGACCTCTCCTAGGTCAAGCATGAGGGCCCGCAATCATTTTAACTCACACGTGTTGACGCCATAATCCGGTATTCGGCTTCTGCACTAGACCTTGAGACAATAGACTGCTTCTTTCTCTTCCAGCTCACAAGATTACCTCCAACAAATGTGCAAAAACCTGATGAAGATTTACGGTCACCTTTATCATCCGCATAGCTTGAGTTTGAGTAGGCTTCAACTCTCAGATGACCATGCTTCTGAAAGAGTAGACCTTTTTTTAGTGCTTCTTTGACATACACTAGTATCTTCAAGGCAGATTGAAGATAACATTCCCTGGGAGCTTGCATGAACTGACTGACCTTGCCTATAGCATAGGCGATGTCAGGTATGGTCACCGTTAGATAAATGAGTTTGCCCACCAGACGTCTATACCTCGTGGCATCGAATATAAGAGGTGAGTCATCTGTCCATGTTTTGTCCTCTCTAGTAGCTATGGGATACCGGGCCGGTTTGGCACCGGTCAATCCTGCCTCTTGTAGAAGATCAATAGCATACTTCCGTTGGGAGAGAACCAACGAGTCAGGATTCTGAGAGATTTCTATCCCCAAGAAATATTTCGGGGAGCCCATATCCTTCGTGATTAGGTGTTGACGGAGGTGTTTCTTTGTCAAGTCCACCCAAGCCTGGTCATCGCTGGTAAGAAGAATATCATCCAAATACACCGCCAAACCAACAAGGCCCGATGCGGTTTTGCGAATAAACAATGAGTGATCGGCCGAACTTTTTGTAAAGCCAATGGCAGCCACAATGCCACTAAACTTGTCGAACCATGCCCGAGGGCTCTATTTTAGGCCGTAGATGGCCTTCTTCAACTGGCATACTCGTGTCTCCCCCTGAGCAATATACCCAGGTGGTTGCTCCATGTAGACGTCCTCCTGAAGATCCCCATAGAGAAAGGCATTCTTGACATCGAGCTGGGACATAGCCCACTCCCTATTAACGGCCATAGAGAGAAGAACCCGGATGGTGCTGAGGCAAGCCACTGGGGAGAAAGTCTCAAAATAGTCAACTCCATAAGTCTGAGTAAAGCCTTTGGCCACCAGCCGGGCTTTGTAACGATCCATAGGGTCGTATGGGGGAAACTTAACAACGAACACCCAGTGACAGCCAACCACACCAGTACCTACCGGTGGAGGAACAAGGGTCCAGGTACCCCCTTTCAGTAAGAGTGGCGATTTCCTCATCCATGGAAGATTTCCAATGTGGAATAATAAGAGCCTCCTGGTAAGTGCGGGGAGTGGTAATAGCCGAGATAGCCAAGCAAAGCACCTGCGAGAAGGAGTAAGCCGATCATATGAAACAACAGCCGCAAGCAGGTGTTGGGTACACGCCCGAACCCCTTTGCGAAGAGAAATGGGAAGATCCAGGTCATCTCGTGCCTCAGGGACCGGAGCGTCCGTGGCGGAGAAAGCTGGCCCAGGACTAGAGAGAGACGGCTACGGATAAGAGGGAGGGGGTATAATGGAGAGAGGAGGAGACGGAGGAGGAGATGATATAGGAGGGGAGACGTCGATATTTGTGGAAGGAACACAAAGAGATGGTGGAGAGTCAGAGACAGCAGGAGGAAGCGGGGATTGAGAAGAGAAGTAGGATGCATTTTCGAAGAAGGTGATGTCCGCGGAAACAAACTGTTTGCGCAGAACGGGGTCAAAGCAATAATAGCCTTTTTGAGTGGTCGAGTACCCCAAAAAGACACATTTTGTGGAACGGGGGGAAATCTTGTCACGGGTAGCAGACGGAGCATGCACAAAAGGCGTACACCCAAAGATACGGAGAGGAAGAGGAAAGGGTTCCTTGCCCGGGTAGAGAATGGAGAAGGGGGTTTTGCCGTGGAGAACCGAAGAGGGAATGCGATTGATGAGTCAACATTTTACTCCAACACACAATACTAAGTCAACACAACATTCTTTATTCTACGCGCAAATTATAAACAAGCTCAGCGTGTGCATGTGCTTAAGTTTGCATTCTCAAGTAGGTGTTGTGGTGCGCGTTGCAAATGTAAATGATATTACAATAAAAGCTTCTAGTACGCGAGTGGAATGTGCACGTGAGTGGATAACAACTCGAGTCTCTCCCCCACCAGACTTAATCTAAGCAACCTATCACAAGATTTGCAATAAAAATAATGAAATATAAGTTGGTGGAGAGGTTACCCCATACTCAGCAAATGAGCATACCAGAAGACATGAGAAAGCTTGAAGCTAAACTGGCAAAAAGTTTACTCACTCCGCCGCACAAGGGAAGGACTAACTTGCAAAAGAGCTCCAGAAAAAATTATATATACTATGGCAATATCAAATTTAATCTAAGATATGATTGCAAGTTATGAAGCTAAACAAAATCATCACATATCAAAAAAACGAATCACAGTAGCACATGAAAGAAAGGTACAGAAAAATATAACTACTAACCACCCGAGGGACGAAGCCCCAGCTGAATAATGTCAAGTACACAATCAATCAAATAAACAAAAATGCAAACATAAAGAAAAACAAAAAACCCCATCCGAGGAGAGAAACAATAGTCACTCAGGCTGATCAGAAGAAGATGGAGGCGGAGGCGGAGTAAAGGCACGCAAAGTAGAAACTCGAGCGGGGATAGCGGGGGCACCTGAAGAAAGTCAACAATGCGGGTCGTCATGCCATGTAGCTGGCGCATCAGCTCCTCCATCTGCATCTGCCACACATAGGAGTCGGGATAATCCTCCGTGAAACTCCTACGATGTGGGGCATAAGAAAAAGAAGGCACTGGGTCCAAGGGCATAGGATGGACCGGAATGGCATCGTTGAGCCGGCTGGACTCCGAACAGGATCCCGCATCAGCAATAGAAGCCCTGGCTGGTTTCTCATGCTCCACTGTACGAATAGCGTAGCGGCAGGTACCGCCAGTGGAAATGCGACGTACCAGCCTGAAGGCGATCATCATGGTTACCGAGATGAAATCATCGTGGGAGACGACATTCATGGCGGGTAAAGCATCAAAAACTCCCAAGCCCTTGGTTATTCTCATAATGAAGTGCAAACCACTGATAGCCTTCAGAGGCATGTACATGGCCTGGTGAATGAAGTAATCTACAAGCACCCGGCCGAGGAGGAGAGGAACACTGTGGTACATACTGTAGAGGTAGAGTAGGTCCGACCACCCCGCTATATTCTGACTCATCGAGCGGGCGTTGATGTTATGCCCGATTAAGTGATGAACATAGTGGAGCGCCGGGGAGATGATTTGGGAAGACTTGGCTGAACACGCTTCGTACTACTGTGATAGCCCGGTGATCTCCTGCTAGAAAGTGTGGGGAGTTACACCAGTTAGGAACTCAAAGGGTCGGGATAGAATGTCCGACTCCGTGAGATCGTCAACCGTGTATATCCCCGCATAAAAGGCAAGCGTCCCCATACTAATGGTGTGAGTATGGAAGTTCATCTGGAATGTCACAACCGTGTACTTACCGGTGGCCGCATCATTTCATTCTACAATGCGGAAGGTGGAGAGGAACTCAAGCATGAGTTCGCGAAACCCGGTCTCTACAATGGAGAAGAGGTGACGCCACAAACCCACATCGAGCAAACGGTCCACATCCTGCTTTAGACCGATGATCGCGAGCTCCTCGTCCGAAATGTAGAGAAAATCCAAAAATTGTTTCTGGACCAACCGTTTAAACCTCATGACCATCTCTGGCCGCCCAAATCGAAGCATCAGCTCTACTTCTTCAGTATCAACTAGTGCATCTGGAGATTCTTCCGACTCCTCAGGAGCCGCATTCCGCGTAGAGGAGGAGGAAGCACCACCGGAGCCACGCAACTTGCTAATCACCTTCTTAAATCCCATGGCAAAAGAAGGGAGAGAGGGGAGTGGAGAGAGAGAAGAAATGGGGGAGGATTTGGAGGAGAAGAGGGAGATCTCGCCGGAGAAAATGGAGGAGAAGTGGGCGGTTGCAGCAGCGACATGGAAGAACTAGGGCCAGCGTGCCTACAAAATCGCCCGACCGAGTGTTTTTATAAATATAAAACGTATGGTCGTGCGTTTTTGCAGTGCGCGTTTTCCCCAAACCGTGTGTTTTGAACAAACAGCCCAATTCGAATAATTTTCTCTGGGAAGTCTCATCCTGCAAAAACAACGAGAAAAACAACAACAAATGGAACAATGAACCTCTCGAGGGACAAGGCAATCTACCCGAATTAGGCGCTAACACACAAAAATCTCGCAAGCATGCACTAAAGCTATAACAAACTACAAGACATGTAAAACAATTTTTAAAATAGTAAAAATAACTAATTATACCTACTCCTAGATAAGTACTGGGGTTTTTCTCCTCCCAGCACGACTTATTCTGCTAACGAAAAGTTCTAGCTAACGGGCCTATGAAATAAAAGATGCACAGGTAACTACCCAAATATTCGTTGTGGAAGTGAGTACCGATAAGGCGATAATGCAGTCACCCCTCTACCGAAATAATAAAACCTGCCAAACTCAGGTGGAGTAAAAAAGAAACAAGAAGAGGAGGAGCATTGGTCCTCGCTAATCTCATCACAAGCTAAATCCTTTCCTAGTAAGGCATCGTCCACCGTAGGTCCGCAGGAGGCGATGGCGACGATAGGGGCTTCCATTGTAAAGATGGTAGTAAGCTTCTCACACAAGAAGATTCACTTGCTGATGGCTTTAGCACCAGGCTTATCGTCATCCCAACGTACCCGTGGAGACGCAACCCGCACAGGCTTAGATAATGAAGGGGGGTCAAGTAATAAATGAGAGGAAAAACTAAAATACACATATTACGGGAGAGTGATCCCGGAATAAATCTCAACAGGATCCGAGCACAGATCACTGTCGGTATCATATGAGTCGTATCGGGGGGAATTCGTGAACTCAAGGTTCGCGGTCGTAAGAGGGACCGCCTTGTCAAATAAGGACGTGCAAACCTACACATCAGAAGGGGATATTCCTCATCCCACCGTGGTGGGTCATAGCATTCCAAAGATCTGCATTCTCCGTCGAAGATAGTAAAGTCCTCATCCCACTTCGGCGCAGCCTCAGGCACTGAATCACCCATAAATACAGCATCACCAGCCGACTCATACGAAAATGGAGTAGCACGATCAAGAAAAAAATGCGGAGGGGCAAAATTGCTCTCGAAATCAGGCATTGAATGAGCAGGCCCTATCACAAAATAATCCGTTGATATCTCCCCGTTGACGTGAACAATGTTTACGTCCCATACATGAGTGCCCATATGTTCCTTATCCTCTTTTTGCTATCTAACACCAGAGTGATCGTCATCTCTCAAGGGAAGCTCGTAAAAAGGGAGTGAGGGATCCAAAAAGATCTGTATGCGGCGAGAGATTCTTCGGTAATCTCAACGAGCAAAGAACGAGTAAGTTGTGCGATTCCAGTGTATGGGCCCGATAACACCCGTGTTGGCCTGTCCATAGTAGTCCTTCGTAAACGGAGGGTTGTTGCGCACATGCCCTCAGAGGGAGAAGTCTTGCACATACGAGGGCAATCCTTCAACATGTGGCTTATACCTTGGAATAGCAAACACCTAATACAATGCTCGGCATTTAAAATAGCCAAGGCGTCGATGTATCGGCGCAAAGTGTCATAGAGACGATACTCAGCTACAGAATACATTGCAAACAAAAATATTTGCTGAAAAGGGTGTTACACCACTTAGATTAAAAATTACACGAACCGCTTTCTAAGCCAAAAATTAGAAAATGGAAAAAAAGAAATAAACAAAAGAAATGGTAAGCAACTAAAATAATAAAAAAACAACAATCACAAGACTTCCTTTCAGAAAACTCACATGACTATGTTCCCTGACAACGACGCCAAAAACTTGATGCGCTTACGACAAGTGTATTGCTCGCAAAAGTAATATAAATTTGGGAAGATTTCCCAAGTATCGAATCTCTCAAGGAACACCACAAGGTGGAGTTGTAATTCAAGGAGGACTTGAGATTGAAGTCCTTAGGTCAAGGTCATGAAGGGGTTTGGTTTTAGATACAAGAAAATAAAAAACTAATTAAATCTACTCCTATACAGGCCGCTATGTGCTGCTTCACTCAGCGAAATGGAGGAGTAGGCAGGCATAGGGAACGAGTAGAACAGCGGATTGAGGGTCACAAACACCTCATAGCAGCGCGCACCTCTAGCGATCGCTAGTGCGGTAATACTAACTATGGCGGCGGGTGGAAATATGGGCAACTAAAGCAGTAAAACGATATAGATTCACATAGACCTAAAATAAATAATGCTTACGACTAAAGTGCAACATCATCTACATATGAAGATTTAACCACGCATATACAACAATAAAGTAAGAACAAGTCAAGAAATCGACTGAATCCGAAGGCTCGTTGAGGAGTCACGGAAGGATTCGCCGGGTTGTAAGTCCGCGTCCAAGCTCAATCCTCAACTACGTCCGGGGTAGAGAAGGCTGTCACTACCCTCCAATGGACCCATCTTCTTTGTGTAATGATACAAAATAAGGTTGCAAGCTTCCCTTTTCTTGATGGCAATGGCGTCAAAACTTGCAATAGAGCTAAGAGGTGAAGGAGAAGGCTGAGAGCAAGCACCGACGAGAGGTAAGGTTCGCGAGCATGGCCGGAGTTTCTCTCCTCGGTGGAAGATGAAGGGCGGATTTTTGCCCTATAATGGCGACAGGAATGGCTGAAAATGATCCTCCATTCAATGTAAGGAAATCTACGCTTAATTAGAAGCAGGTCAGAAAAATGGCTGAAAGATGGAGAGTCTTTGTCCAAGGCAATATGTGATTCTTGTACCTTAGCCCTTCTTTGCTCCATGAAATCCTTTTCAGTGAGTGCAAGATGTCAAAACCAATAAGTAAATCTTTTGCAGGGAGTTCTGAGCCATAAACTTGATGCTTAATAAGATAGCCTGGAAAAATCTGGATGATGATAGGTTTACTGATCAGAGTGATATCTTTAGCAAGGGTACTTGGAAGGGAGGATTGTATGGCAAGGGTACTTTTGGCTGACCCTCGGTCGGGAAGCCGCTGAGTTTGCAAAGAAGTACTAGAAGTGCCAGTTGTTTGCCCCACTCCAACTGCTGCCAGCTAAAAGGCTAAGAAGTATCACCGCACCCTGGCCCTTCGCCATCTGGGGAATGGACCTGGTAGGGCCCTTTCCAAGGGCCAGCGGGCAGAGGAGGTTCTTGCTAGTAATAATAGATTATTTTTCTAAGTGGTTGGAGATGAAGGCACTGGCCAAGGTTACCTCCCAGATAATCAAAAACTTTGTATGGGAGGAGATGATCTGACGGCATGGATTTCCTCAGGCCATTATCTATAGCGTCCTTTAGCGTCTGATGTAAAATAAAGTTATGTATAAAGTATGATGTGACATAAAGTTATTCCGGTGTGTCGTAGAAGTCAAGAAAGGAATAACTTGTATTGTAAGAAAGGAATATTCTTAGAATATCCTTAGCGTGTGATGTAAGTTATCCCCTTACGGGATGACTATAAATAAGGGTGTATTGTAATGTTTTATCCATCTCAAGTCTTGGCATGTATTTCAGAGCAATAAAAGTTTGAGTGTTTGAGTTCTATTCTTCTTTGGTGTTCTTCTTACTCTTCTTCTTACGTTTTCTTGTGCATCCCTTCTGTGTGATTGTACCTCTCTCCGTGAGTTGCAAACTTGGTATCAGAGGGATGGAAGCTTAAAAAACTTTCCCTTATTTCTCTTGATGATCCAAAGGTGTTCATGATTTGTTCATGAAGGTATTGGCATGATTTGTTCATGCTGGCTTGCATATGGTTGGAGATAGTATGCTCTGTGGTTGCCCTTCTAGGGATCCTCCACATTAGAAATCTTATACCATAACTTGTGGCATAATTCTTTGTGAAAATAATAGAGTTGTGGCCTTTGAAGCTGCTAGGTGTGCGGCTGTGGGTATATGCTCAGGTTTTCACAAGAATTAAGCAACTATTGTATCATTCCGTGTGACAGCAAGTCACCTAAACACCAAAGGAGATTCCTGAGAAATAAGGCCTCTTACATCTATGGCAAACTCCCAACCTGTTACTCGCTCCTCTTCTTTCTCTTATCCCCGAAATTCCTACAGTTCCCCTTCTTCCGCAAAAAACTCTGATTTGCTTTATAAAGTCGATTACCTTACTGAAGATAGTCGCATCCCAGTCTCCGACCTTCCCCTACTCAATCCTTATAAAGCTTTCACCAAGAAACATCATCCTGTTTCTCGAGTGTTCCAATAAGCCCTTACTCCCAGCAAGACGCTCGCTGCAAAAAACTTGTCTTAGCCTCAAAGCTAGAACAAGTACCAATTCCTGCTACAGAAGCAGAGCAGATTTTCCCTATAATACTGCATGAGGCACTACCTGGGCAGTGGAAGTCCCATGGTTATTCCCACATCTATTTTGGAGCTGTGAGAATGGCCCTTACTTTGCATGCAAGAAAAGGCCTCCCAGTAGTGGCGCGATTAGCCCTCCTGGACACAAGGTTTCAGCAATACAGTCATGCCTGCATCGCGACTATCCAGACTACCTTGAATGCTGGCACTGTATTTATAACTTTATTCCCGAACATCAACTTGAGGCTTGATGATCCACATATCTACAATAACCTTAATGTTCAACTTCAAATTGTTGGAGCACCCCATGTTGCGGGAACATATGCTGCGACGCTTCACTATCAAATGGCTTATCGGGTCAAAAATCATTCATTCGACTTAAGTCTTCCTCAAGACACCGACGAAGCCCTATACTTGGAAATTGATGCCCGCTCTGGCTCTTCTTGCGTTCATGTTCCAAAGCAGCTTCCAAAAGATGAGCTCATTAAACTCCTTCCAGAATCATGGGTAACACACTATGAGAAGGTACGACGCAATAACCATCCGATTCATTCTGTAAAGCCTTCATTCATAAGAAAAAAGGACGGCGTAGTAGAAATTGTGTTTAACAACGAGGACCCCTCCTCTAGCACGTCCCCCATTTTCGCTTCAGAAATAAACATGATCGAAGAACAAGATTTTGGGCTTGGTGCGCCCATACTTTCTTTTACTGCTGACGGGTTACCTATCCATCAATTCAAAGATGAAGAAGGACATCAATACTTTGACATATGCTCCTGTGCAAAATGCAAAGTAGACTATGATGATGATTCCGAGCTTGATGATCTGCCAAAATGGCGGAGAAACAAAAAGAAGTCGACGCAACAGCTACTTAAAGAATACTATGAAAAGGGAGATCCAAAAGTTGGATTACTTGGTGAACCATCTGACAAATTTGACTACTATGTCCTTTATTCTAAGGAACCAGAAATCAATATGCTCCAGCCAACATCCTATCATGATGAATTTTCCCCCATGGAGTTCGATGAAGACAGGATTTCTCATACTTGGAAGATAAAGAACCCAACTACAAAAAATCCTGATGGGTCAATGAAGCATGTCTCTCATGCAGAGGCTACGCTGAACTGGCAGTCTGAAAATGCCATAGCACAAAACAAAGTTTTGAAACAAATAGCAGCTAGCCAACAAACAATCGAGAAAAAGCTCGATCTCAGGTTTTCGACACTCACTGGCATCACAATGCTACTTCAGGATGAGATAACGACTGTACATCAAGAACTACTTCAACTGGTTAGTACTGTCTCTTTTAATTTGCCACTTCTGGCGCAAAAGGAGGCTGAGTTAAAAAGTCTCAAAGCCCAGCTTCATTCTATTCAAACCCAAAAACAATACCATCCCTCGGGATATTATGAAGCCCCTCCTTACTCCTCATATTTACCACCTCTTCTAACATATTCTCAACCTCTATCCACTTTCTCCCCGTTTGACCACAATCCTTTCAATAGTGCTGCAATCCTCCCAAAACCACGCTATGAAATACCTCAGTCATCCAAACGAAAATCAGAAAAACATCCATCCCGAGAATCTTCACCACAAGAGGTTCCTACAACCCAACCATCTTCTCAACTCATGATTGGTAATCCTATATCCTCATTCCTAAACCAAATATCTACGCAACCACTGTCTTCAAGACAACCACCATCCCTGAAAGAAAAGTATTCTGAAGATCCCGATACCGAGGACATGTCACTCGAGATTTTAATGGCTGATCCACCCACAGAGGACCCAACTGTTGAAGATGATGAGACTGGCCAAACACCCCACCAAGGGTGTGAACAATCCAGTCAGTTCCCCAATGAACCTTCAAACGGCTTCTCATTCGACAACATCCCACCATCAAAATGGCGTGACCGAATCTATGAAATGCATGCCTGGTGAACCGCCGAGTTATTACAACCAGGGGTAACAATGTCTGCTATAGCAGACAGATTTGTGTCCAAATTTCATGGTAGACTGAGACAATGGTGGAATGCCATGGGACCATATAGGCAACAGATGGTCAAACAAAGTCCAAATGTTGATGCCCTAATTATGCATGTCCATAATGAATTCTTAGGAGCATGGGATCATTATACAACTCAAGCCAGAGAAGAATACTTGAGTATGAAGTGTTGCTCGTACAAAAGAAAAGATCTTGAAGATCATTATGAGAAATTGTCGAAACGATTCTATGCCATTAATGGGATCGACGATGTTAACTTAAAGCAGACGTTTCTAAATTCGCTCCCAGAGCCACTTGGAAACGAAACACCTCGGCTCCTCCAAGTAAAAAATATTCAGATTAGTCACGCATCTATTAGTGAGTTATACCAGAATGTATTACTCTCACTTGAGAAGCTATGCAATTAGAAACGGTTTCTCAAACAAATTGAAGATCAAAGTAAGAACCTTGGCTCAGCCTGTGATCGTCACGACCTTCAGATTAAGTGCGGCAGGGATAAATCTTGCACATGCGGGAAAAAGAAGAAGGACAAGCCTTTCAAGTATAAAAAGGAAAGTGGAAAGCCTTCTTTCTCTGAAAAGAATAAAAAGCACTGGAGTTTTCTCAGAAAGAAAAAAGGAAGCACAAAATCCTCCAAATGTTATATATGCAGAAAAAAAGGACATTTTGCCAAAGAATGTCCTGACAAAGAAAGAAGCTCACGCCTCATTGCCAAACTTTCCCAAGTTGAAAATGTCGACAATGACGATATTGAGTCACTTTTCTCCATGGACGAAGAAGCTGGACCATATACCATTCTCGCCCTCGGAGCTGATTTATCAGACTCCTCTACCGAATCTGACGATGATATAGTTCTCTTTGACCATACTATCTACACTACCGCGATCGACGACAGCCTTCTTTGCCAACCGACACCATCTGCAAAAGTCCACATTTTCACAGGAAAATGGGAAAAACCTATTCCGGTGATCGCATTCTTTGATACCAGAGCCGCATCCTCTATCATGAAGCCTAACATTTTACCAAGAGAATGTTGGACTTCCTATTACAGATCATTTCGAGCTTCCAACGGTGATCTCTTCACAATCACTCTGATCAGTAAACCTATCATCATCCAGATTTTTCCAGGCTATCTTATTAAGCATCAAGTTTATGGCTCAGAACTCCCTGCAAAAGATTTACTTATTGGTTTTGACATCTTGCACTCACTGAAAAGGATTTCATGGAGCAAAGAAGGGCTAAGGTACAAGAATCACGTATTGCCTTGAACAAAGACTCTCCATCTTTATCCAATAGAAATTCTGAGCCCCATCAGGGACGAGATTACACGTACCTCCTGTACTGAATCACACACGGACTTCCTACAGAAATGTGATCATCATCTTTGGCGAAATCCTCAGTTCTTTGTCTCCCTGCCATTTAAAAAGAATGAAGATATCAATCCTACAAAGGCGAGCCATAAAGGTATGAACCCAGATCATTTTGCACTTGCAATAAAAGAAGTTGATCAACTCCTACAAGAGGGGTTAATTGAACCCACAAAATCACAATGGGCATGTGAAGCCTTCTACGTGAACAAAAGAACCGAGCAAGCCAGAGGAAAAATGAGGCTGGTAATAAATTACCAACCTCTCAACCATTTTCTTGAAGATGATAAATTTCCTCTACCAAAGAGAGAAGTCCTTTTCCAGAAACTCCCCCAGGCAAAGTTATTCTCCAAATTCGATCATAAAACAGGTTTTTGGTAGTTAGGAATTCGTCCTGATGACAGACATAAGACTGGCTTCTGCATTCCCGAAAGACACTACCACTGGACCGTAGTAGCTTTTGGGTCAAAACTAGCTCCTTCCTTATTCCAGAAAGCCATGAAAAAAATCTTCCAGCCAATCATGGAAAATGCTCTGATCTACATCGATGATATCTTACTATTCTCCCCAGATATTGATGCCCATCATGCCTTGCTCTCACAGTTTAATAGTTTGGTCCAAAAATATGGGATTATGCTATCCGATCGAAAGATGATTATAGGAAAACTGGACATTGACTTCCTGGGTATGCAGATTTCGAATAGTCAATATCAGCTCCAACCGCATATTGCAACTCAACTGGATCATTTCCCGGATGAAAACTTAACGTTAAAACAAGTTCAACAGTTTCTAGGCATTGTAAATTATATGGAGGAATTTATTCATGATCTGGCTAAATTTAGGTCTCCTCTCACTAATCAGCTTAAGAAGGACGCGCCGCCCTGGAACGCAGCCTGCACTAATGCAGTTAAAAAACTAAAGTCTCTATCAAAGGATTTTCCCCCTCTCCAGATTCCCTCATTAGGACAAAGAATCCTTCAGACTGATGCTAGTAATCATTTTTGGGGTGCCATACTACTTGAAGAGTTACATGGAAAACGATGAATCTGTGGATACAAGAGCGGAGCTTTCAAGAATGGAGAACTTCATTATCACTCCACGTATAAAGAGATCCTTACCATCAAAAGAGGTATCGAGAAGTTTCAATTTCATCTCATTGGACAACATTTTCTAATAGAAATGGATATGTCAGCGTTTCCAAAAATGCTACATTTCAAACAAAAGATGTTTCCCCAAGCCCAACTTCTGCGGCGGGCAAATTGGTTCTCTCAGTGGAAATTTGACGCCCAACATATCAAAGGAAAAAATAATTTCCTTCCGGATTTCTTATCACGAACTCAAAGAACGATCTCTATGATATTCCCAGTCATCTACCATTTTCAGCCGATGGATCTTCCAGCACACATTCAAAACAAATTGCTGCATTTTCTCCTGCGCAAGAGATCTTTATCCTGCCTCCTAATTTTCCAGAAAATATATATCAGCAAGTACGGCCTAGATAGTGGTCCTCTTGCCACTTTACCGTTCCATCCCGTTCTCCCTTTTCTTACCATACTACAATGCAAGGCAGATTTTTATTCTGACTTTCCTAAAGAGGCCTACATGGTGTTATGGTATTTTATTGAAAGCTGTCCATTTGGAATCATATTTGATAAAGGAAAGCTGCTCCAATATATTGCCCAACACGACGTATATCTGCGCAAACCACAGCATCGACAACTCCTCAAGTGGCTCAGCTTATTTGGCGATACCAGCTTCTGGCTTAAAAACTTACGACCTGAAGGCAATAGTCTAAATGGAGTGCGCGAGCAGAAGCATGTTCTTATCCACTTCTGCTGCCAGCAATCTTTACGCAATCCGGAATCTTCTATCTTTATTCATAAATAGTATTCTTGTACTTTCTGGCATGACTATGAGTACAGCAGCCCAGTTCCAACTATAGCCCACAAAGCGCTCCTCTATACTAAAAACGGTGTGCCCATCACTGATGTCCCTCTGGTCCTACCCACGGCTTACTAGTGAAATCCCAAAGTTCTTCCCCTCCAGTATATTGATGAGATACAACACAGCCTCCATCGGTTCCAAGGCTCTCGCTTACAGGCTCCACAAACACCTCGGTCCACCCGTGCTTCCAATGATGTGGAGCCATCACCCTTTTTCACCAGGGGGAATGGATGAAAGAAGTGAATCTTATCTTTAGCGTCCTTTAGCGTCTGATGTAAAATAAAGTTATGTATAAAGCATGATGTGACATAAAGTTATTCCGGTGTGTCGTAGAAGTCAAGAAAGGAATAACTTGTATTGTAAGAAAGGAATATTCTTAGAATATCCTTAGTGTGTGATGTAAGTTATCCCCTTACGGGATGACTATAAATAAGGGTGTATTGTAATGTTTTATCCATCTCAGTCTTGGCAAGTATTTCAGAGCAATAAATAGCATCGACAACCACAACATCGACAACTCCTCAAGTGGCTCAGCTTATTTGGAGATACCAGCTTCTGGCGTAAAAACTTACGACCTGAAGGAAATAGTCTAAATGGAGTGCGCGAGCAGAATCATGTTCTTATCCACTTCTGCTGCCAGCAATCTTTACGCAATCCGGACTCTTATATCTTTATTCATAAACAGTATTCTTGTACTTTCTGGCATGACTATGAGTACAGCAGCCCAGTTCCAACTATAGCCCACAAAGCGCTCCTCTGTACTATAAATGGTGTGCCCATCACTGATTTCCCTATGGGCCTACCCACGGCTTACTGGCGAAATCCCAAAGTTCTTCCCCTCCAGTATATATATGAGATACAACACAGCCTCTATCGGTTCCAAGGCTCTCGCTTACAGGCTCCACCAACACCTCGGTCCACCCGTGCTTCCAATGATGTGGAGCCATCACCTTTTTTCACCAGGGGAAAGGATGAAAGAAGGGAATCTTATCTTTAGCGTCCTTTAGCGTCTGATGTAAAATAAAGTTATGTATAAAGTATGATGTGACATAAAGTTATTCCGGTGTGTCGTAGAAGTCAAGAAAGGAATAACTTGTATTGTAAGAAAGGAATATTCTTAGAATATCCTTAGCGTGTGATGTAAGTTATCCCCTTACGGGATGACTATAAATAAGGGTCTATTGTAATGTTTTATCCATCTCAGTCTTGGCAAGTATTTCAGAGCAATAAAAGTTTGAGTGTTTGAGTTCTATTCTTCTTTGGTGTTCTTCTTACTCTTCTTCTTACGTTTTCTTGTGCATCCCTTCTGTGTGATTGTACCTCTCTCCGTGAGTTGCAAACTTGGTATCAGAGGGATGGAAGCTTAAAAAACTTCCCCTTATTTCTCTTGATGATCTAGAGGTGTTCATGATTTGTTCATGAAGGTATTGGCATGATTTGTTCATGCTGGCTTGCATATGGTTGGAGATAGTATGCTCTGTGGTTGCCCTTCTAGGGATCCTCCACATCAGAAATCTTATACCATAACTTAAGGCATAATTCTTTGTGAAAATAACGGAGTTGTGGCCTTTGAAGCTGCTAGGTGTGTGGTTGTGGGTATATGCTCAGGCTTTCACAAGAATTAAGCAACAGTTGTATCATTCCGTGTGATAGCAAGTCACCTAAACACCAAAGGAGATTCCTGAGAAATAAGACCTCTTACATCTATGGCAAACTCCCAACCTGTTACTCGCTCCTCTTCTTTCTCTTATCCCCGAAATTCCTACAGTTCCCCTTCTTCCGCAAAAAACTCTGATTTGCTTTATAAAGTCGATTACCTTACTGAAGATAGTCGCATCCCAGTCACCAACCTTCCCCTGCTCAATCCTTATAAAGCTTTCACCAAGAAACATCATCCTGTTTCTTGAGTTTTCCGACAAGCCCTTACTCCCAGCAAGACGCTCGCTGCAAAAGAACTTGTCTTAGCCTCAAAGCTAGAACAAATACCAATTCCTGCTACAGAAGCAGAGCAGATTTTCCCTATAAGACTGGATGAGGCACTACCTGGGCAATGGAAGTCCCATGGTAATTCCCACATCCATTTTGGAGCTGTGAGAATGGCCCTTACTTTGTATACAAGAAAATGCCTCCCAGTAGTGGCGCGATTAGCCCTCCTGGACACAAGGTTTCAGCAATACAGTCATGCCTGCATCGCGACAATCAAGACTACCTTGAATGCTGGCACTGTATTTATAACTTTATTCCCGAACTTCAACTTGAGGCTTGATGATCCACATATCTACAATAACCTTAATGTTTAACTTCAAATTGTTGGAGCACCCCAAGTTGCGGGAACATATGCTGCGACGCTTCATTATCAAATGGCTTATCGTGTCCAAAATCATTCATTCGACTTAAGTCTTCCTCAAGACACCGACGAAGCCCTATACTTGGAAATTGATGCCCGCTCGGGCTCTTCTTGCATTCATGTTCCAAAGAAGCTTCCAAAAGATTAGCTCATTAAACTCCTTCCAGAATCTTGGGTAACACACTATGAGAAGGTACGACGCAATAACCAACCGGTTCATTCTGTAAAACCTTCATTCATAAGAAAAAAGGACGGCGCAGTAGAAATTGTGTTTAACAACGAGGACCCCTCCTCTAGCACGTCCCCTATTTTTGCTTCAGAAATAAACATGATCGAAGAACAAGATTTTGGGCTTGGTGCGCCCAAACTTTCTTTTACTACTGACGGGTTACCTATCCATCAATTCAAAGATGAAGAAGGAAATCAATACTTTGACATATGCTCCTGTACAAAATGCAAAGTAGACTATGATGATGATTCCGAGCTTGATGATCTGCCAAAACGGCGGAGAAACAAAAAAAAGTCGACGCAACAGCTGCTTAAAGAACGCTATGAAAAGGGAGATCCAAAAGTTGGATTACTTGGTGAACCATCTGGCAAATTTGACTACAATGTCCTTTATTCTAAGGAACCAAAAATCAATATGCTCCAGCCAACATCCTATCATGATGAATTTCCCCCATGGAGTTCGATGAAGACTGGATTTCTCATACTTGGAAGATAAAGAACCCAACTACAAAAAATCCTGATGGGTCAACAAAGCATGTCTCTCATGCAGAGGCTACGCTGAACTGGCAGTCTGAAAATGCCATAGCACAAAACAAAGTTTTGAAACAAATAGCAGCTAGCCAACAAATAATCGAGAAAAAGCTCGATCTCAGGTTTTCGACACTCACTGGCATCACAATGCAACTTCAGGATGAGATAACGACTGTACTTCAAGAACTACTTCAACTGGTTAGTACTGTCTCTTTTAATTCGCCACTTTTGGCGCAAAAGGAGGCTGAGTTAAAAAGTCTCAAAGCCCAGCTTCATTCTATTCAAACCCAAAAACAATACCATCCCTCGGGATATTATGAAGCCCCGCCTTACTCCTCATATTTACCACCTCTTCCAACATATTCTCAACCTCTATCCACTTTCTCCCCATTTGACCACAATCCTTTCAATAGTGCTGCATTCCTCCCAAAACCACGCGATGAAATACCTCAGTCATTCAAACGAAAATCAGAAAAACATCCATCCCAAGAATCTTCGCCACAAGAGGTTCCTACAACCCAACCATCTTCTCAGCTCATGATTGGTAATCCTATATCCTCATTCCTAAACCAAATAGCTACACAACCACTGTCTTCAAGAAAACCACCATCCCTGAAAGAAAAGTATTCTGAAGATCCCGATACCGAGGACATGTCACTCGAGATTTTAATGGCTGATCCACCCACAGAGGACCCAACTGTTGAAGATGATGAGACTGGCCAAACACCCCACCAAGGGTCTGAATAATCCAGTCAGTTCCCCAATGACCCTTCAAACGGCTTCTCATTCGACAACATCCCACCATCAAAATGGCGTGACCGAATCTATGAAATGCATGCCTGGTGCACCGTCAAGTTATTACAACCAGGGGTAACAATGCCTGTTGTAGCAGACAGATTTGTGTCCAAATTTCATGGTAGACTGAGATAATGGTGGATTGCCCTGGGACCATATAGGCAACAGATGGTCAAACAAAGTCCAAATGTTGATGCCCTAATTATGCATGTCCACAATGAATTCTTAGGAGCATGGGATCATTATACAACTCAAGCCAGAGAAGAATACTTAAGTATAAAGTGTTGCTCGTACAAAAGAAAAGACCTTGAAGATCATTATGAGAAAATGTCGAAACGATTCTATGCCATTAATGGGATCGACGATGTTAACTTAAAGCAGACGTTTCTAAATTCGCTCCCAGAGCCACTTGGAAACAAAACATCTCGGCTCCTCCAAGTAAAAAATATTCCGATTAGTCACACATCTATTGGTGTGTTATACCAGAATGTATTACTCTCACTTGAGAAGCTATACAATCAGAAACGGTTTCTCAAACAAATTGAAGATCAAAGTAAGAACCTTGGCTCAACCTGTGATCGTCACGACCTTCAGATTAAGTGCGGCAGGGATAAATCTTGCACATGCGGGAAAAAGAAGAAGGACAAGCCTTTCAAGTATAAAAAGGAAAGAGGAAAACCTTCTTTCTCTGAAAAGAATAAAAAGCACTGGAGTTTTCCAAGAAAGAAAAAAGGAAGCACAAAATCCTCCAGATGTTATATATGTAGAAAGAAAGGATATTTTGCCAAAGAATGTCCTGACAAAGAAAGAAGCTCACGCCTCATTGCCAAACTTTCCCAAGTTGAAAATGTCGATAATGACAATATTGAGTCACTTTTCTCCATGGACGAAGAAGCTGGACCAGATACCATTCTCGCCCTCGGAGCTGATTTATCAGACTCCTCTACCGAATCTGACGATGATATAGTTCTCTTTGACAATACTATCTAAACTACCGCGATCGACAATAGCCTTCTTTGCCAACCGACTCCTTCTGCAAAAGTCCACATTTTCACAGGGAAATGGGAAAAACCTATTCCGGTGATCGCATTCTTTGATACCGGAGCCGCATCCTCTATCATGAAGCCTAACATTTTACCAAGAGAATGTTGGACTTCCTGTTACAGATCATTTCGAGTTGCCAACGGTGATCTCTTCACAATCACTCTGATCAGTAAACCTATCATCATCCAGATTTTTCCAGGCTATCTTATTAAGCATCAAGTTTATGGCTCAGAACTCCCTGCTAAAGATTTACTTATTGGTTTTGACATGTTGCACTCACTGAAAAGGATTTCATGGAGCAAAGAAGGGCTAAGGTACAAGAATCACATATTGCCTTGGACAAAGACTCTCCATCTTTATCTAATAGAAATTCTGAGCCCCATCTGGGACGAGATTACACGTACCTCCTGTGCTGAATCACACACGGACTTCCTATAGAAATTCGATCATCCTCTTTAGCGAAATCCTCAGTTATTTGTCTCCCTACCCTTTAAAAATAATTAAGATATCAATCCTATAAAGGCGATCCATAAAGGTATGAACCCAGATCATTTTGCACTTACAATAAAAGAAGTTGATCAACTCCTGCAAGAGGGGTTAATTGAACCCACAAAATCATAATGGGCATGTGAAGCCTTCTACGTGAACAAAAGAACCGAGCAAGCCAGAGGAAAAATGAGGCTGGTAATAAATTACCAACCTCTCAACCATTTTCTTGAGGATGATAAATTTCCTCTACCAAAGAGAGAAGTCCTTTTCCAAAAACTCCCCCAGGCAAAGTTATTCTCCAAATTCGATCTTAAAACGGGTTTTTGGCAGTTAGGAATTCGTCTTGATGACAGACATAAGACTGGCTTCTGCATTCCCGAAAGACACTACCACTGGACCGTAGTAGCTTTTGGGTCAAAACCAGCTCCTTCCTTATTCTAGAAAGCCATGACAAAAATCTTCCAGCCAATCATGGAAAATGCTCTGATCTACATCGATGATATCTTACTATTCTCCCTAGATATTGATGCCCATCATGCCTTGCTCTCACAGTTTCATAGTTTGGTCCAAAAATATGGGATTATGCTATCCGAACGAAAGATGATTATAGGAAAACCGGACATTGACTTCCTGGAAATGCAGATTTCGAATAGTCAATATTAGCTCCAACCACATATTGCAACTCAACTGGATCATTTCCCGGATGAAAACTTAACGTTCAAACAAGTTCAACAGTTTCTAGGCATTGTAAATTATATGGCGGAATTTATTCATGATCTGGCTAAATTTAGGTCTCCTCTCACTAATCAGCTTAAGAAGGACGCGCCGCCCTGGAACGCAGCCTGTACTAATGCAGTTAAAAAACTAAAGTCTCTATCAAAGGATTTGCCCCCTCTCCAGATTCCCTCATCAGGACGAAGAATCCTTCATACTGATGCTAGTAATCATTTTTGTGGTGCCATACTACTTGAAGAGTTACATGGAAAACGACGAATCTTTGGATACAAGAGCGGAGCTTTCAAGAATGGAGAACTTCATTATCACTCCACGTATAAAGAGATCCTTGCCGTCAAAAGAGGTATCGAGAAGTTTCAATTTCATCTCATTGGACAACATTTTCTAATAGAAATGGATATGTCAGCGTTTCCAAAAATGCTACATTTCAAACAAAAGATGTTTCCCCAAGCCCAACTTCTGCGGTGGGCAAATTGGTTCTCTCAGTGGAAATTTGACGCCCAACATATCAAAGGAAAAAATAATTTCCTTCCGGATTTCTTATCACGAACTCAAAGAACGATCTCTATAATATTCCCAGTCATCTACCATTTTCGGCCGATGGATCTTCCAGCACACATTCAAAACAAATTGCTGCATTTTCTCCTGCGCAAGAGATCTTTATCCTGCCTCCTAATTTTCCAAAAAATATATATCAGCAAGTACGGCCTAGATAGTGGTCCTCTTGCCACTTTACCGTTCCATCCCGTTCTCCCTTTTCTTACCATACTACAATGCAAGGCAGATTTTTAGTCTGACTGTCCTAAAGAGGCCTAGATGGTGTTATGGTATTTTATTGAAAGCTGTTTGTTTGGAATCATATTTGACAAAGGAAAGCTGCTCCAATATCTTGCCCAACACGACGTATATCTGCGCAAACCACAGCATCGACAACTCCTCAAGTGGCTCAGCTTATTTGGCGATACCAGCTTCTGGCGTAAAAACTTACGACCTGAAGGCAATAGTCTAAATGGAGTCCACGAGCAGAAGCATGTTCTTATCCACTTCTGCTGCCAGCAATCTTTACGCAATCCGGACTCTTCTATCTTTATTCATAAACAGTATTCTTGTACTTTCTGGCATGACTATGAGTACAGCAGCCCAGTTCCAACTATAGCCCACAAAGCGCTCCTCTGTACTATAAACGGTGTGCCCATCACTGATGTCCCTCTGGGCCTACCCACGGCTTACTGGCGAAATCCCAAAGTTCTTCCCCTTTAGTATATTGATGAAATACAACACAGCCTCCATCGGTTCCAAGGCTCTTGCTTACAAGCTCCATAAACACCTCGGTCCACCCATGCTTCCAATGATGTGGAGCCATCACCTTTTTTCACCAGGGGGAAAGGATGAAAGAAGGGAATCTTATCTTTAGCGTCCTTTAGCGTCTGATGTAAAATAAAGTTATGTATAAAGTATGATGTGACATAAAGTTATTCCAGTGTGTCGTAGAAGTCAAGAAAGGAATAACTTGTATTGTAAGAAAGGAATATTCTTAGAATATCCTTAGCGTGTGATGTAAGTTATCCCCTTACGGGATGACTATAAATAAGGGTGTATTGTAATGTTTTATCCATCTCAGTCTTGGCAAGTATTTCAAAGCAATAAAAGTTTGAGTGTTTGAGTTCTATTCTTCTTTGGTGTTCTTCTTACTCTTCTTCTTACGTTTTCTTGTGCATCCCTTCTGTGTGATTGTACCTCTCTCCGTGAGTTGCAAAATAAGGAATAACTTGTATTGTAAGAAAGGAATATTCTTACAATATCCTTAGCGTGTGATGTAAGTTATCCCCTTACGGGATGACTATAAATAAGGGTGTATTGTAATGTTTTATCCATCTCAGTCTTGGCAAGTATTTCAGAGCAACCACAGAGCATACTATCTCCAACCATATGCAAGCCAGCATGAACAATTCATGCCAATAGCAGAGGGAGACAAATCATGCCAATATCTCCGTGAGTATCATAGGGATGGAAGCTTAAAAAACTTCCCCTTATTTCTCTTGATGATCCAAAGGTGTTCATGATTTGTTCATGAAGGTATTGGCATGATTTGTTCATGCTGGCTTGCATATGGTTGGAGATAGTATGCTCTGTGGTTGCCCTTCTAGGGATCCTCCACATCAGAAATCTTATACCATAACTTGTGGCATAATTCTTTGTGAAAATAACGGAGTTGTGGCCTTTGAAGCTGCTAGGTGTGCGGCTGTGGGTATATGCTCAGGTTTTCACAAGAATTAAGCAACAGTTGTATCATTCCGTGTGATAGCAAGTCACCTAAAAACCAAAGGAGATTCTTGAGAAATAAGGCCTCTTACATCTATGGCAAACTCCCAACCTGTTACTTGCTCCTCTTCTTTCTCTTATCCACAAGATTCCTACAGTTCCCCTTCTTCCGCAAAAAACTCTGATTTGCTTTATAAAGTTGATTACCTTACTGAAGATAGCCGCATCCCAGTCACTGACCTTCCCCTGCTCAATCCTTATAAAGCTTTCACCAAGAAACATCATCCTGTTTCTCAAGTTTTCCGACAAGCCTTTACTCCCAGCAAGACGCTCGCTGCAAAAGAACTTGTCTTAGCCTCAAAGCTAGAACAAGTACCAATTCCTGCTACAGAAGTAGAGTAGATTTTCCCTATAAGACTGGATGAGCACTACCTAGGCAGTGGAAGTTCCATGGTTATTCCCACATCCATTTTGGAGCTGTGAGAATGGCCCTTACTTTGCATGCAAGAAAAGGCCTCCCAGTAGTGGCGTGATTAGCCCTCCTGGACACAAGGTTTCAGCAATACAGTCATGCCTGCATCGCGACTATCAAGACTACCTTGAATGCTGGCACTATATTTATAACTTTATTCCCGAACTTCAACTTGAGGCTTGATGATCCACATATCTACAATAACCTTAATGTTCAACTTCAAATTGTTGGAGCACCCCAAGTTGCGGGAACATATGCTGCGACGCTTCACTATCAAATGGCTTATCGGGTCCAAAATCATTCATTCGACTTAAGTCTTCCTCAAGACACCGACGAATCCCTATACTTGGAAATTGATGCCCGCTCGGGCTCTTCTTGCGTTCATGTTCCAAAGCAGCTTCCAAAAGATGAGCTCATTAAACTCCTTCCAGAATCATGGGTAACACACTATGAGAAGGTACGACGCACTAACCAACCGATTCATTCTGTAAAGCCTTCATTCATAAGAAAAAAGGACGGCGCAGTAGAAATTGTGTTTAACAACGAGGACCCCTCCTCTAGCACGTTCCCCATTTTCGCTTCAGAAATAAACATGATCGAAGAACAAGATTTTGGGCTTGGTGCGCCCATACTTTCTTTTACTGCTGAAGGGTTACCTATCCATCAATTCAAAGATGAAGAAGGACATCAATACTTTGACATATGCTCCTGTGCAAAATGCAAAGTAGACTATGATGATGATTCCGAGCTTGATGATCTGCCAAAACGGCGGAGAAACAAAAAGAAGTCGACACAACAGCTGCTTAAAGAACGCTATGAAAAGGGAGATCCAAAAGTTGGATTACTTGGTGAACCATCTGGCAAATTTGACTACTATGTCCTTTATTCTAAGGAACCAGAAATCAATATGCTCCAGCCAACATCCTATCATGATGAATTTTCCCCCATGGAGTTCGATGATGTAACATCCCATTTCGGGCTAGACCCCTAGGAGTCGGTTGGTCGTGACAGAACCCTGTGAAGCACAAAAATTGAAATAAATCGATCGAGGTTTCGGGTCACGGGTTGGTCAGGCCCGTGACCGACCCGTCACGCCCGTGACTTTGGGCGTGACTACTTCGACGATCGTCGATCTCCGCGAGACGATCGTCGAACTTGCTGCCCGGGCATGTCACGCCCGTGACCAAGGTGTCACGCCCGTGACCTAGGGCGTGACTCCTTCGACGATCGTCGATCTCCGTGAGACGGTCGTCGAACTTGCAGCCCGGGCATGTCACGCCCGTGACCAATGTGTCACGCCCGTGACCTAGGGCGTGACCCCTCGACAATCGTCGATCGCCGTGAGACGATCGTCGATCTGGCAGCCCGGACATATCACGCCCGTGACCAAAGTGCCACGCCCGTGACCAGGGGCGTGACTCCTTCGACGATCGTCGATCCCCGAAAAACGATCGTCGAAATTGAACTCGGGCCTGTCACGCCCGTGACCTAAGTGTCACGCCCGTGACCTAGGGTGTGACCAGCCTTCGACGACCGTCGATCTCAGTTCGACGATCGTCGACCTCAAAATTGCCGTTCGGGCCTGTCACGCCCGTGACCTAGGTGTCACGCCCATGACCTAGGGCGTGACCATCCTTCGACGACCGTCGATCTCAGTTCGACGATCGTCGACCCCAAAATTGTCACCCGCGCCTGTCACGCCCGTGACCTATGTGTCACGCCCGTGACATTGGCCGAAACGACGGTTCAGGCCCGAAATTATTCTAACACGCGTGGAAATAAATGCTGGTGTGGGAAGTTACACCAGGAGTAATTACGGGCCGTTTTTCCTTCTATAATTATATAATAAAGGAGGATGTGTTGGTCCAATAGGAAACCGCCAACTGGACACACCTGTTCATCTTCCACCGTTTCTTATCCCTTCACTGTAACCGAAAGGCTATTAAGAGGAGCCTTCATGGCCATTAAGGCTTTACCCTTTCACCTCCCCACTTTCTGACTTATAAAAGCTCACTTGGAGCAAGAGGAGAAGTTTACACGCTCAAGCAAAACGGATCAGATCTTTGTTCTTGCTATAGGAGAAGTTCGGCTACGCCACCACTACGCCATGGCACCCCGTCGTTCTTCTCGCCTCCAAACCGCGAATAAGGTCCTCCTCTGCTTCTTCTCCTTCATGGGTAGATCTTAGGATTCTTAGAAAGGAAGTTCGCGCTCAACAAAGCCGGACCCATCTCTCGTTTTCATGGAAAAACCATGAAAAGTGTATTCTTGAGTTCGCCGGAAACCGCCACCTCCGGCAACCAAACCACCTCCGACCGATAGCCATCGCCTCAACAGAGGAGCTGGTGGTGGTGGCTGGCCAGGGAAGTTACCGGACGGCCGGCGACGGATTACGGAAATGTTACAGGAAGAAAAAATGGCTTTCTGGGTTTCTGTTTTCGGTTTCATGAAGAAGATGAACAGTAGAATCAATTTTATAATATATTGATTATTATATATTACATAATGGAAAGATATATTATTTGAATATATTTTGAGGCTGCAAAATGAGGCACTTAGAGGCCGTTTTAGGAAAAATGACCAGTCACGAAAGTTGTAGCCCTTCAAGTCTAGATTAATATAAAATTGGTTTCAACTCATTTCGGTAAGCGGTGCGGCCGCAGCACCCGTTTTAGTGGGGGCTGTAGCTAGAGTTGGGCAGAAATTAAAATGGATGCCCACTCTTCGTCCCTTGTCCAAATGATCTGAAATTTGGGCAGGGGGTTAACCTTTGCTAAACCTAACGACAGACCAAAAGTGAGAATTTTTGGAGAACTTTTGCCTAAAGTTTTTTTGTAAAATTTTAATAAACCTTATAAAATTAATTAGGAGATGAAATTAAGTCCAAACTCCCCCAAATTTTGGGTGGTGGTCCCTGGCACCAATGTTAAGATCTATACAAAATTTCAACTCAATTGGTCGAGTTTTGAATAGGGAAGTATCAAGTCCTAGATAGGTCTTGGTGAGGGATACTATGGGGAAAAGTACGATTGGAAATGGAGTGGACAAATCTCCTCAAATGAGGCTGGTGTTATGGCCACTGATTTGTTGAGTCTATTTCTACCCTCTTGGGTAAAATGGTGTGGATTAGGGTGGATTTTACCCTAAGAGATCGACTCAAATCCAGTGGGTGGGAGTTTGAGGTTTGTGAAGGACATAGGAGCAAAAGCTCTTGTATGCCCTTGAAATTTGGAGGAGAGTGGGATGATGTGCTGAAAACCCTCTGGTTGAAATAGTGAAGGAATTGGAGGTAATTAGGTAACTCGGAAGTTGAGATTTTGGATTAGGATAAACATGTATTTTAGTTATTTTAAGCACTAAATCTAATCCAAAATTTATGAAACTCGGGAGGAGGGAGTTTTAGGATGTTTTAGACTTATGGTAATTTTCCTATAATTTTATGATTAATAAGTATTATACATCATGTGTTAAAGGATTATTAGCCCGATTTGTTGTTTCAATTATTTGGAGGTTTTAAATTAATTATAATCAGTTAAAATTCTGGATTTAGATCTTGACTAGTAGAACATTGATCCCTGAATTTTTATAGAATTTTATGTTGAGTAAATCTAGTACTTTATTCACAGATGTTAGAAAGGGGTTTTATTGTTTAGAAATTAATTATGGATAAAATACTTGCTGGAAAATTATGAAACTTGGCCAGTGCTAATTTTAGTCCTTTATATGCATGTCATAAATTATTTATAATTTTTGGAGGAATACTTTCTGTACTTGATTCATAAACAACAGAAGTTAGAGATTATTTCTAAAATAGTTTTCATGCCCTTTTGATGATAGAAAAATTATGATACTTAGGATTTCACCTATTGAGATAACTTACTATTTATCATAAATTTGCTGGACATCTTGCATGATTACTTAGGGTAGTTCATGTTCAAACTAGTAGCCCTTGAGATTTTTGAGGAATTTAATTAAATGCCAAATAAATTATGAAAATTTCCATTTTCTGGATTTAGGTCATTTATGTCATGGTAAGTCTCCAGTAAATAATTTAGGTCATTTGGACGAGTATTGGATCATTGCATTCGACATGTAGTCTAGGTCGGTCTGCATACGGCAATTTGTGAAATGCAATAGGACATGATCTGAGGAAGGCATTGGAGTTAATCATATTGTCTGGGTGGGCAATGGAGGAGGAAATCACAATAGGAAGGTATAAAGAGTAGTGAGAAGTGGTGATAGCTAGAGTTAAGAGGTGCTCGGGTTTCGGCGAAAGATCGCCTTTCCCAAAGAGAGGAAGGTTAAAAATCACCCTAGGATAGTCTATCGTAATATGAGAAGGGAATCGGGTTAAGGGAGATAAACCAATAACAATAAGTGCCTTGCGAAAGGGAACTTCAGGCCGTAATGCCGCCGTCTTGGTTCCTAGTGCCCCTTGAGAGCCCTTCACGGGGAATACCGGGGGCAGTCCTGGGCTAACGTAAACTGTAATAACAAACCGACAAGAGTAACTTAGTAACTAGGACTGCACTTTTCACAAACGCTGTTAGCACAGGAAGATTGATGAGAGCTTCGGCTCGGTTGGTTCAGAGACAGACGTTTTGGTCCGGGGAGCTTCGGCTCGGTTGGTTTGGAGACGGACATTTTGGTCCGGGGAGCTTTGGCTCGGTTTTTTGTGTGTTTACGATTAAACTTGCATGTGCATAAAATAGGAAAAGTTAAGGTGGTGGGTTTTTCGATATCGGGGAGTTCGATTGCACCGACACCGATATCGTTGACTCGGCGGGGTGATTAGCACTTCGCCAACAGAAGTCCGGTGCGCCAGCCGACAAGAGTACGCAGGCATCCGCTTAGTGCACCAAGCGTTGAGGCGTACGATAGGTCAGACCAGTGGTGCTTTTACTGGTTTTGAGGTGGGCGAGGCCCAACCCACCACTTCCGTCCGCCACTACGGAGGTATCCTGGGAGGTAACGGCTCCGAAATGGGGAACTAAAGGTCTGTGTGCACAGAGTCGGGTGTGTGAGTTGCACTTGCATGTTTCATCATACCCACTTGCATGTCATAGCATTATCGATTCATTTAACCCTGACACCTAAAGTATAAGTGGTATGGGACGCTTATACATTAGGACCTGCAAAACGACCCCTTGGTCTATAAGCTTGTGTGGGCAAGTTTATAAATCAATGGTTAATTTCAATATATAAACATATGTTGTTGTTTGATAACCGACACCCCAACGTATAGGTGGTATGGGACACTCTATACGATGGGAGCCTTGCAGAAGATCCCTTGGCTTATGCTTTTCGCACATAAGTTAAGGTTACTTTTCTTACTTTCTATTTCTGTCATACTATTATAGAATTGCTAGATTAGTTCCGCTGCCTTCTGTTTCTTGATTAATCTCTACCTTCATGTCCTTCCCTTTCTTCCTCTCCGCTCGGTACCTAGGAGCCATGGGGGAAGGGGTAGGAGATGATAGGGCTTAGTCTTTATGACTAACGGTTTTCGAACCGCATCATTTAGGGGATCGTGGAGCCCAGCATGGAGGAGCAGCCCCAGAGATCGGTGCGCCTGGAGATGGGGCAGTCTAGCTCCGGAGTTCATACAGCCGGGACCGTGAGTCTCGACCCTGAGTAGTTCCTGTTTTTGCTTCCGCATGAGAGACTTGTAGTGAGGACATTTTGTACCGGGCATAAGCCCGCATTTATAGTACTCTGATGTTTTCTGTGGACACTCCCTTCGTGGAGATTTATTTCTATATATGTGATTTATTATTGTGGACTGCATTGCTCTTACTTCTATTATTGTGCTACCTTTCTGTGATCGAATTGGCCGGCAGAATCGGCGCCTTGTGGTGATGACCCTTCAGGACGTGAAGGTGTCACCGCAAAGCGGCGATTCTGAGCCTAAGACCCCGGTGGTTGAAAAAGAAAAAAAAAGGGGGGGGGGGGTCTTACAAGTGGTATCAGAGGGAAACATCGATTTGAAAAGGTAGCAGTCCACTAACCCTGGGTCACCCCCGCTCGAGTTTAGTTTGGGGACAAAATAAGCAGCGGAAGCAGTGGTGTGCCCATATGGGGATCACATATAAATTGTCCACCTTTATGTAATATTTGAACATTTTCTCAGCATGTGTTTTTGTTACGCAGCCTCCAGCACAGCCTACGCCACAAGGCGGAGTTCAGCAGGCTCAGGGTGTTGCACCACCCCCACCGGTCCCCACTCCTTTCCTTCAGTCAGACATGGGACAGACTCTAACTGCCATCCTGGAGGCCTTCAGGGCCCAGCAGGTTCCGGCCCCGCAGCCAAATCCGGGAGCCAACTGGCTGAGCATCTTCCGGGGTCTTTCTCCCCCGTCCTATTTGGGGACTGAGTCGGCGGTTCGGACGGAAGAGTGGCTAGATATCATGTACGAGATGCTGACCGGGATACGGTGTCCCTGGGAGGAGAGGGTGGCTCTGGTTGTCTCTTGCCTGGAGTCCCATGCAAAGAGGTGGTGGAAGACGCTGTTGGACACGACATTTGCCGACAGGGAGGTTGCAGAGGTTACCTGGGAGGAGTTCAGGGCCGCACTGCTGGAGCATTTCGTTCCGCAGTCGGCCAGGCGAAGCAGGGCACCCGGACCGTGGTGGAGTACCACCGAGAGTTCAACCATCTGGCCCGATACGCAGATTCCTACCAGCTGGACGAAGCAGGGTATATCAGGAGGTTTTATAAGGGCCTGCGGGAGGACTTGAGGGAGGCTCTGTTGTTTGTATCTGACGGGCCCATCTCCCGGATTTTGGAGATGGCAAAAAGGATTGAGGCAGATTGGCACGCCACCCGGGGCCGGAAATGGCCAGCAGAGGATCAGGGACGGAGAGGTAGAAATGACCAGCGGCGAGGTGTTGTACCAGAGGGGAGGAGGACAGAGGACCAGCCTCGTCAGGATGTGAGGTAGGAGTCGAGGGAACAGGTGATATTGGCCCCTCCACCTCTTCGGATGCAGGAGATGCCGAGACCCGGGGGAATGGCGTATCCCCCACCGGAGTGCTTCCTTTGTCATCAGATTGGGCACATTCGGAGGAACTGCCCCATGAGGGGGGCACCACCTCCAGCACCACAGGGCGGCCCACCAGCTCAGCATTACGGAGGCCAAGGACACGGCCGCGGTCATGGATACCAGGAGGGAGATCGTAGACAGGGAAGAGAGCAGGTATATGCTTTGGACCTTGCGCAGCCTCGGAATCCGGAGCAGGTCATCGCAGGTACGCCGCAATGCTTCTTTATTTTCATAGAATTTCCCTTTCAATGGTCGAACTTTGAATCGCACTAGATAGATTAGCAAGGAAAGTAAAGCTCACTATAGAACCCTAAGATATCTAATCACCCCAGGTATAGTCTTCATCAGCAGCAAGCCGGCCCGCACGCTGTTCGATACTGGAGCTAGCCACTCCTTTGTGTCGGAGACGTTCGTAGAAGTACTGGAAGGCGTGGAGCGGTTCACAGGCTCGAGGATGAGGGTGCGACTGCCGGATGGATCTGAGCTCCTTACCACGGATCACTGCAATATGGAGGCAGAAATTGGTGGAAAGGCATTCGAGGCTCCAGCGACGATTTTGAAGCTGACAGACTACGACCTGATCCTGGGCATGGTATGGCTGCACTGGAACCATGCCCAGATTGACTGTCAGGCGAAGAGGATCACCGTGAGACACGGGGACTCTTTCATTACCATCGAAGGTATAAGACCTGTCTCTCGTATACTCTTATCTTTGGTACAGGCCGTTAAGGCCCATCTGCAGGGAGAGGAGGTCTATAAGATTCTATTTGAGATGGCAGAAGTTAAGGAGTCGGTGACAGACATCCCGGTGGTGCGAGATTTCGCTGACGTCTTTCCAGAGAAACTGCCAGGACTACCTCCACACCGAGAGCAGGACTTTCAGATACAGCTTGTGTCGGGGGCCAAGCCGGCATCTAGGGCCCCTTATCAGATGGCCCCAAAGGAGTTGGCAGAGTTTCGGACTCAGTTGCAGGAATTGGTTGAGGCAGGATTTGTTAGACCGAGTTCCTCGCCATGGGGAGCACCGGTCCTATTCGTGAAGAAGAAGTATGGGACACTCCGCCTGTGCATCGATTATCGAGCACTAAACAGGCTGACCGTCCGGAATACCTATCCGCTCCCTCGGATAGACGAATTGTTCGACCAGCTGGAGGGGGCCCATTATTTCTCGAAGCTGGACTTGAGGTCAGGATACTACCAGCTACGGATCCAGGAGGAGGATATCCCGAAGACGGCCTTCAGTAGCAGATATGGCCTGTATGAGTTCACCGTGATGCCCTTCGGGCTCACGAATGCCCCGTCGGCGTTCATGAGTCTCATGAACCGGGTCTTCGAGGCCTACTTGGATGTGTTCGTCATAGTATTCATAGAAGACATCCTGATCTACTCTAGGACGGAGGAGGAGTACACTCGGCATCTAGCACTGACTTTGGAAAGGTTGCGGGAGCATCGCCTTTATGCAAAATTCAGCAAGTATCAGTTTTGGTTGAAGGAGGTGGCCTTCCTGGGCCATATTATCAGCGGAGCCGGGTTGGCAGTGGATCCGGCAAAGATTCGGGCAGTTCGCGATTGGCCACAGTTGAAGACAGCCACCGATGTACGCAGTTTCTTGGGACTTGCCGGTTACTACCGGAAGTTCGTGGAGGGGTTCTCTCAGATTGCCCTCCCTCTCACATCTTTGACGAAGAAGGAGGCACCTTTTGTTTGGACCCTGCAGTGTCAGGCGGCCTTCCAGGAACTGAAGGACCGACTCATCTCAGCCCCTATTCTGGCCCTTCCATCTGGAAAGGAAGGATTCCAAGTGTATACCGACGCATCATACCAGGGGATGGGAGCAGTGCTGATGCAGAACAGACACGTCATTGCATATGCCTCCCGCCAGCTGAAGACCCATGAGAAGAACTACCCAGTGCACGACCTTGAGATGGGAGCGGTCGTTTTTGCTCTGAATGTATGACGCCATTATCTTTACGGAGTCCACTACGACATCTACTCCGACCACAAGAACATGAAATACGTGGACACGCAGAAGGAGCTGAATATCAGGCAGAGGCGCTGGGTGGAGTTCTTAGCAGATTATCAGTATGAGATGCACTACTATCCAGGGAAGGCAAACGTGGTGGCCGACGCGTTGAGCCGGCGAGCTGCCACTTCCGAAGCTGGGCCCCAGGTTATGTCCAAGGAGCTAGTCCGGTCATTCAGAGATATGCAGATATCCCTAGTGTCCGAGGATGACCCAGTTCTGTATAGGGAGTATCTGGCATCGATAGTGGCCATAGATGATATTCGGGATCGCATTCGGGACGGACTGAGGACAGATGCGTGGGCAGAGCCGATATTCCGAGCTTTGGAGGAAGGTTCAACAGGAGATTATTCCCTGAGAGATGGATTGCTACATTTCAGAGGCAGAGTATATATACCCGCAGGTGGCCAGATCCGAGAGGATATTATGATGGAGGCGCATTGCAGCCGGTACTCTGTGCACCCGGGGATCACAAAGATGACCGCTGATCTGAAGAAGACGATGTTTTGGCCGGGCATGAAGAAGTACATTACGTACTTCGTGACCCATTGCGAAGCGTGTCAGTTGGTGAAGGTGGAGTGCAGGAACCCCGCAGGATTACTACAGCCACTCCCGGTGCCGGAGTGGAAGTTCGACGATATAGCTATGGATTTTATACATGGTCTTCCCCGGTCTCGGACGGGGAACGACTCGATCTGGGTGATTGTTGATCGGTTGACGAAGGTGGCCCGCTTTATACCGATCAGGAAGGATGACTCGGTGGGAGTGCTGGTGCGGAAGTTCGTGGAGCAGTATATCTGATATCATGGCGTGCCCCGGACGATAGTGTCGGACCGCGATGGACGGTTTACTTCCAGGGAGTGGCGGTCAGTGCAGGCATATTTGGGCACCCGGTTGACTTTTAGCACGGCCTTCCACCCTCAGACGGACGGGCAGACAGAGCGCACCAACCGGACCTTGGAGGATTTACTATGACTGTGTATACTGGACCGAGGGGAGCCGTGGGAGAAGATGTTACCGTTGGTCGAGTTCTCCTATAATAATAGCTACCAGTCCAGCATCAGGATGGCGCCTTATGAAGCCTTGTATGGAAGAAAATGTAGGACCCCACTTTCTTGGGTTCAAGACGAGGATCCGAAGGTGTTGGGATCGGATTTTGTTGAAGACACCGAGGCTCAGGTAAGACTGATCAGAGATAGGATGTTGGAGGCGCAGAGCAGACAGACTAAATACTATGACGCCCGGCATTGTCAGGTGGAGTTTCGGGTAGGAGATCGAGTGTTCTTGAAGATCTGGCCCATGCACGGAGTCTCACGGGTGCGCGGTCGGAGGAAGAAGCTCAGCCCTAGGTATATGGGCCCTTACCGGATCCTGGAGCGGATCGGACCCCTAGCCTACAGGCTAGAGTTGCCGCCAGAGCTGGCAGCTCTACACGATGTCTTCCACATTTCTTCGCTGAGAAGGGCTCTACTATGCCCGGAGCAGCGGATTTTGACCACCGAAGGGCCGGTAGCTTCAGACCGATCTGTTCACTTGGAGCCAGTCCGGATCGACGACAAAGGAGTACGGATCTTGCGCTGCAAAAAGATCCCCTTAGTCAAGGTTCTGTGGAGAAACCACGGTCAGGAGGAGCACACCTGGGAACCGCAGGATCTGATGAGGCAAAGATACCCGGAGTTGTTCAGTCAGGTACATCTCACCACCTCTCGGTATACTATAGATTGCCTTCTTGTTTTGGACAGTTAAGACTAGATAAGGAAAATTCAGGACCTAGGCATGCGCACTCAATTAGAAAGGTAGGGGCTAATCTTTTGTTTATAGGGGAGATTGTCTTCGTTTATCAAACGAATAGTCGCCTAAACCCGATAGAAAGATCGTATGGGATGTTACAAGTTTAATTTATTCCGATAGAAATCCCCGTAGGCTCAACCTCAATTTCGGGGACGAAATTTTTGTTTTGTTTATTGGGATTTATAACATCCCATTTCCGGCTAGACCCCTAGGAGTCGGTTGGTCGTGATAGAATCCTGTGAAGCCCAAAAATTGAAATAAATCGATCGAGGTTTCGGGTCACGGGTTGGTCACGCCCGTGACCGACCCGTCACGCCCGTGACTTTGGGCGTGGCTACTTCGACGATCGTCGATCTCCGCGAGACGATCGTCGAACTTGCTGCCCGGGCATGTCACGCCCGTGACCAAGGTGTCACGCCCGTGACCTAGGGCGTGACTCCTTCGACGATCGTCGATCTCTGTGAGACGATCATCGAACTTGCAGCCCGGGCATGTCACGCCCGTGACCAATGTGTCACGCCCGTGACCTAGGGCGTGACCCCTTCGACGATCGTCAATCTCCGTGAGACGATCGTCGATCTGGCAGCCCAGACATGTCACGCCCATGACCAAAGTGTCACGCCCGTGACCAGGGGCGTGACTCCTTCGACGATCGTCGATCCCCGAAAAACGATCGTCGAAATTGAACTCGGGCCTGTCACGCCCGTGACCTAAGTGTCACGCCCGTGACCTAGGGCGTGACCAGCCTTCGACGACCGTCGATCTCAGTTCGACGATCGTCGACCTCAAAATTGCCGTTCGGGCCTGTCACGCCCGTGACCTAGGTGTCACGCCCGTGACCTAGGGCGTGACCATCCTTCGACGACCGTCGATCTCAGTTCGACGATCGTCGACCCCAAAATTGTCACCCGCGCCTGTCACGCCCGTGACCTATGTGTCACGCCCGTGACATTGGACGAAACGACGGTTCAGGCCCGAAATTATTCTAACACGCGTGGAAATAAATGCTGGTGTGGGAAGTTACACCAGGAGTAATTACGGGCCGTTTTTCCTTCTATAATTATATAATAAAGGAGGAAGTGTTGGTCCAATAGGAAACCGCCAACTGGACACACCTGTTCATCTTCCACCGTTTCTTATCCCTTCACTGTAACCGAAAGGCTATTAAGAGGAGCCTTCATGGCCATTAAGGCTTTACCCTTTCACCTCCCCACTTTCTGACTTATAAAAGCCCACTTGGAGCAAGAGGAGAAGTTTACACGCTCAAGCAAACGGATCAGATCTTTGTTCTTGCTGTAGGAGAAGTTCGGCTACGCCACCACTGCGCCATGGCACCCCGTCGTTCTTCTCGCCTCCAAACCGCGAATAAGGTCCTCCTCTGCTTCTTCTCTTTCATGGGTAGATCTTAGGATTCTTAGAAAGGAAGTTCGCGCTCAACGAAGCCAGACCCATCTCTCGTTTTTATGGAAAAACCATGAAAAGTGTATTCTTGAGTTCGCCGGAAACCGCCACCTCCGGTGGCCAAACCACCTCCGACCGATAGCCATCGCCTCAACGGAGGAGGTGGTGGTGGTGGCTGGCCAGGGAAGTGACCGGATGGCCGGCGACGGATTACGGAAATGTTACAGGAAGAAAAAATGGCTTTCTGGGTTTCTGTTTTCGATTTCATGAAGAAGATGAACAATAGAATCAATTTTATAATATATAGATTATTATATATTACATAATGGAAAGATATATTATTTTAATATAATTTGAGGCTGCAAAATGAGGCACTTAGAGGCCATTTTAGGAAAATTGACCAGTCACGAAAGTTGTAGCCCTTCAAGTCTAGATTAATTTAAAATTAGTTTCAACTCGTTTGGGTAAGCGGTGCGGCCGCAGCACCAGTTTTAGTGGGGGCTATACCTAGAGTTTGGCAGAAATTAAAATGGATGCCCACTCTTCGTCCCTTGTCCAAATGACCTGAAATTTGGGCAGGGGGTTAACCTTAGCTAAACCTAACGACAGACCAAAAATGAGAATTTTTGGAGAACTTTTGCCTAATGTTTTTTTGTAAAATTTTCATAAACATTATAAAATTAATTAGGAGATGAAATTAAGTCCAAACTCCCCCAAATTTTGGGTGGTGGTCCCTGGCACCAATGTTAAGATCTGTACAAAATTTCAACTCAATTGGTCGAGTTTTGAATAGGGAAGTATCAAGTCCTAGATAGGTCTTGGTGAGGGATACTATGGGGAAAAGTACGATTGGAAATGGAGTGGACAAATCTCCTCAAATGAGGCTGGTGTTATGGCCACTAATTTGTTGAGTCTATGTCTACCCTCTTGGGTAAAATGGTGTGGATTAGGGTGGATTTTACCCTAAGAGATCGGCTCAAATCCAGTGGGTGGGAGTTTGAGGTTTGTGAAGGACATAGGAGCAAAAGCTCTTTTATGCCCTTGAAATTTGGAGGAGAGTGGGATGATGTGCTGAAAACCCTCTGGTTGAAATAGTGAAGGAATTGGAGGTAATTTGGTACCTCGGAAGTTGAGATTTTGGATTAGGATAAACATGTATTTTTGTTATTTTAAGCACTAAATCTAATCTAAAATTTATGAAACTCGGGAGGAGGGAGTTTTAGGAAGTTATAGACTTATGGTAATTTTCCTGGAATTTTATGATTAATAAATATTATACTTCATGTGTTAAAGAATTATTAGCCCGATTTGTTGTTTCAATTATTTGGAGGTTTTAAATTAATTATAATCAGTTAAAATTCTGGATTTAGATGTTGACTAGAAGAACATTGATCCCTGAATTTTTATAGAATTTTATGTTGAGTAAATCCAGTACTTTATTCACAGATGTTAGAAAGGGGTTTTATTGTTCAGAAATTAATGATGGATAAAATACTTGCTGGAAAATTATGAAACTTGGCCAGTGCTAATTTTAGGCCTTTATCTGCATGTCATAAATTATATATAATTTTTGGAAGAATACTTTCTGTACTTGATTCATAAACAACAGAAGTTAGAGATTATTTCTAAAATAGTTTTCATGCCCTTTTGATGATAGAAAAATTATGATACTTAAGATTTAACCTATTAAGATAACCTACTATTTATCATAAATTTGTTGGACATCTTGCATGATTACTTAGGGTAGTTCATGTTCAAACCGGTAGCCCTTGGGATTTTTGAGGAATTTAATTAAATGCCAAATAAATTATGAAAATTTCCATTTTCTGGATTTAGGTCATTTATGTCATGGTAAGTCTCCAGTAAATAATTTAGGGCATTTGGATGAGTATTGGATCATTGCATAACCGGTTCGACATGTAGTCTAGGTCGGTCTGCATACAGCAATTTGTGAAATGCAATAGGACATGATCTGAGGAAGGCATTGGAGTTAATCATATTATCTAGGTGGGCAATGGAGGAGGAAATCACAATAGGAAGGTATAAAGAGTAGTGAGAAGTGGTGATAGCTAGAGTTAAGAGGTGCTCGGGTTTCGGCGAAAGATCGCCTTTCCAGAAGAGAGGAAGGTTAAAAATCACCCTAGGATAGTCTATCGTAATATGAGAAGGGAATCGGGTTAAGGGAGATAAACCAATAACAATAAGTTCCTTGCGAAAGGGAACTTCGGGCCGTAATGCCGCCGTCTTGGTTCCTAGTGCCCCTTGAGAGCCCTTCACGGGGAATACCGGGGGCAGTCCTGGGCTAACGTAAACTGTAATAACAAACCGACAAGAGTAACTTAGTAACTAGGGCTGCACTTTTCATAAACGTTGTTAGCACAGGAAGATTGATGAGAGCTTCGGCTCGGTTGGTTCAGAGACGGACGTTTTGGTCCGGGGAGCTTCGGCTCGGTTGGTTTGGAGACGGACATTTTGGTCCGGGGAGCTTTGGCTCGGTTTTTTGTGTGTTTACGATTAAACTTGTATGTGCATAAAATAGGAAAAGTTAAGGTGGTGGGTTTTTCGATATCGGGGAGTTCGATTGCACCGACACCGATATCGTTGACTCGCCGGGGTAATTAGCACTTCGCCAACAGAAGTCCGGTGCGCCAGCCGGCAAGAGTACGCAGGCGTCCGCTTAGTTCACCAAGCGTTGAGGCGTACGATAGGTCAGACCAGTGGTGCTTTTACTGGTTTTGAGGTGGGCGAGGCCCAACCCACCGCTTCCATCCGCCACTACGGAGGTATCCTGGGAGGTAACGGCTCCGAAAGGGGGAACTAAAGGTCTTTCTGCACAGAGTCGGGTGTGTGAGTTGCACTTGCATGTTTCATCATACCCACTTGCATGTCATAGCATAATCGATTCATTTAACCCTGACACCTAAAGTATAAGTGGTATGAGACGCTTATACATTAGGACCTGCAAAACGACCCCTTGGTCTATAAGCTTGTGTGGGCAAGTTTATATTTCAATGGTTAATTTCAATATATAAACATATGTTGTTGTTTGATAACCGACACCCCAACGTATAGGTGGAATGGGACACTCTATACGATGGGAGCCTTGCAGAAGATCCCTTGGCTTATGCGTTTCGCACATAAGTTAAGGTTACTTTTCTTACTTTCTATTTCTGTCATACTATTATAGAATTGCTAGATTAGTTCCGCTGCCATCTGTTTCTTGATTAATCTCTACCTTCATGTCCTTCCCTTTCTTCCTCTCCGCTCGGTACCTAGGAGCCATGGGGGAAGGGGTAGGGGATGATAGGGCTTAGTCTTTATGACTAACGGTTTTCGAACCGCATCATTTAGGGGATCATGGAGCCCAGCATAGAGGAGCAGCCCCAGAGATCGGTGCACCTGGAGATGGGGCAGTCTAGATCCGGAGTTCATACAGCCGGGACCGTGTGTCTCGACCCTGAGTAGTTCCTATTTTTGCTTCCGCATGAGAGATTTGTAGTGAGGACATTTTGTACCGGGCATAAGCCCGCATTTATAGTACTCTGATGTTTTCTGTGGACACTCCCTTCGTGGAGATTTATTTCTATATATGTGATTTATTATTGTGGACTGCATTGCTCTTACTTCTATTATTGTGCTACCTTTCTGTGATCGAATTGGCCGACAGAATCGGCACCTTGTGGTGATGACCCTTCAGGACGTGAAGGTGTCACCGCAAAGCGGCGATTCTGGGCCTAAGACCCCGGTGGTTGAAAAAGAAAAAAAAAGGGGGGGTCTTACAGATGAAGACAGGATTTCTCATACTTGGAAGATAAAGAACCCAACTACAAAAAATCCTGATGGGTCAATGAAGCATGTCTCTCATGCAGAGGCTACGCTGAACTGGCAATCTGAAAATGCCATAGCACAAAACAGAGTTTTGAAACAAATAGCATCTAGCCAACAAACAATCGAGAAAAAGCTTGATCTCAGGTTTTCGACACTCACTGGCATCACAATGCAACTTCAGGATGGGATAACGACTGTACATCAAGAACTACTTCAACTGGTTAGTACTGTCTCTTTTAATTCGCCACTTTTGGCGCAAAAGGAGGCTGAGTTAAAAAGTCTCAAAGCCCAGCTTCATTCTATTCAAACCCAAAAACAATACCATCCCTCGGGATATTATGAAGCCCCGCCTTACTCCTCATATTTACCACCTCTTCCAACATATTCTCAACCTCTATCCACTTTCTCCCCGTTTGACCACAATCCTTTCAATAGTGCTGCATTCCTCCCAAAACCACGCTATGAAATACCTCAGTCATCCAAACGAAAATCGGAAAAACATCCATCCCGAGAATCTTTGCCACAAGAGGTTCCTACAACCCAACCATCTTCTCAGCTCATGATTGGTAATCCTATATCCTCATTCCTAAACCAAATAGCTACGCAACCACTGTCTTCAAGAAAACCACCATCCCTGAAAGAAAAGTATTCTGAAGATCCCGATACCGAGGACATGTCACTCGAGATTTTAATGGCTGATCCACCCACAGAGGACCAAACTGTTGAAGATGATGAGACTGGCCAAACACCCCACCAAGGGTCTGAACAATCCAGTCAGTTCCCCAATGACCCTTCAAACGGCTTCTCATTCAACAACATCCCACCATCAAAATGGCGTGACCGAATCTATGAAATGCATGCCTGGTGCACCGCCGAGTTATTACAACCAGGGGTAACAATGCCTGCTATAGCAGACAGATTTGTGTCCAAATTTCATGGTAGACTGAGATAATGGTGGATTGCCCTGGGACCATATAGGCAACAGATGGTCAAACAAAGTCCAAATGTTGATGCCCTAATTATGCATGTCCACAATGAATTCTTAGGAGCATGGGATCATTATACAACTCAAGCCAGAGAAGAATACTTAAGTATGAAGTGCTGCTCGTACAAAATAAAAGACCTTGAAGATCATTATGAGAAAATGTCGAAACGATTCTATGCCATTTATAGGATCGACGATGTTAACTTAAAGCAGACGTTTCTAAATTCGCTCCCAGAGCCACTTGGAAACGAAACATCTCGGCTCCTCCAAGTAAAAAATATTCCGATTAGTCACACATCTATTGGTGAGTTATACCAGAATGTATTACTCTCACTTGAGAAGCTATGCAATCAGAAACGGTTTCTCAAACAAATTGAAGATCAAAGTAAGAACCTTGGCTCAGCCTGTGATCGTCACGACCTTCAGATTAAGTGCGGCAGGGATAAATCTTGCACATGCGGGAAAAAGAAGAAGGACATGCCTTTCAAGTATAAAAAGGAAAGAGGAAAACTTTCTTTCTCTGAAAAGAATAAAAAGCACTGGAGTTTTCTCAGAAAGAAAAAAGGAAGAACAAAATCCTCCAGATGTTATATATGCAGAAAGAAAGGACATTTTGCCAAAGAATGTCCTGACAAAGAAAGAAGCTCACGCCTCATTGCCAAACTTTCCCAAGTTGAAAATGTCGACAATGATGATATTGAGTCACTTTTCTCCATGGACGAAGAAGCTGGACCAGATACCATTCTCCCCCTCGGAGCTGATTTATCAGACCCCTCTACCGAATCTGACGATGATATAGTTCTCTTTGACAATACTATCTACACTACCGCGATCGACGACAGCCTTCTTTGCCAACCGACTCTTTCTGCAAAAGTCCACATTTTCACAGGAAAATGGGAAAAACCTATTCCGGTGATCGCATTCTTTGATACCGGAGCCGCATCCTCTATCATGAAGCCTAACATTTTACCAAGAGAATGTTGGACTTCCTGTTACAGATCATTTCGAGCTGCCAACGGTGATCTCTTCACAATCACTCTGATAAGTAAACCCATCATCATCCAGATTTTTCTAGGCTATCTTATTAAGCATCAAGTTTATGGCTCAGAACTCCCTGCAAAAGATTTACTTATTGGTTTTGACATCTTGCACTCACTGAAAAGGATTTCATGGAGCAAAGAAGGGCTAAGGTACAAGAATCATATATTGCCTTGGACAAAAACTCTCCATCTTTATCCAATAGAAATTCTGAGCCCCATCAGGGACAAGATTACACGTACCTCCTGTGCTGAATCACACATGGACTTCCTACAGAAATGTGATCATCCTCTTTGGCGAAATCCTCAGTTCTTTGTCTCCCTGCCCTTTAAAAAGAATGAAGATATCAATCCTACAAAGGCGAGCCATAAAGGTATGAACCCAGATCATTTTGCACTTGCAATAAAAGAAGTTGATCAACTCCTACAAGAGGGGTTAATTGAACCCACAAAATCACAATGGGCATGTGAAGCCTTCTACGTGAACAAAAGAACCGAGCAAGCCAGAGGAAAAATGAGGCTGGTAATAAATTACCAACCTCTCAACCATTTTCTTGAAGATGATAAATTTCCTCTACCAAAGAGAGAAGTCCTTTTCCAGAAACTCCCCCAGGCAAAGTTATTCTCCAAATTCGATCTTAAAACAGGTTTTTGGCAGTTAGGAATTCGTCCTTATGACAGACATAAGACTGGATTCTGCATTCCTAAAAGACACTACCACTGGACCGTAGTAGCTTTTGGGTTAAAACCAGCTCCTTTCTTATTCCAGAAATCCATGACAACAATATTTCAGCCAATCATGGAAAATACTCTGATCTACATCGATGATATCTTACTATTCTCCCCTGATATTGATGCCCATCATGCTTTGCTCTCACAGTTTCATAGTTTGGTCCAAAAATATGGGATTATGCTATCCGAACGAAAGATGATTATAGGAAAACCGAACATTGACTTCCTGGGTATGCAGATTTCGAATAGTCAATATCAGCTCCAACCGCATATTGCAACTCAACTGGATCATTTCCTGGATGAAAACTTAACGTTCAAACAAGTTCAACAGTTTCTAGGCATTGTAAATTATATGGCGGAATTTATTCATGATCTGGCTAAATTTAGGTCTCCTCTCACTAATTAGCTTAAGAAGGACGCGCCGCCCTGGAACGCAGCCTGCACTAATGCAGTTAAAAAACTAAAGTCTCTATCAAAGGATTTGCCCCCTCTCCAGATTCCCTCATCAGGACGAAGAATCCTTCAGACTGCTATTAGTAATCATTTTTGGGGTGCCATACTACTTGAAGAGTTACATGGAAAACGGCGAATCTGTGGATACAAGAGCGGAGCTTTCAAGAATGGAGAACTTCATTATCACTCCACGTATAAAGAGATCCTTGCTGTCAAAAGAGGTATCGAGAAGTTTCAATTTCATCTCATTGGACAACATTTTCTAATAGAAATGGATATGTCAGCGTTTCCAAAAATGCTACATTTCAAACAAAAGATGTTGCCCCAAGCCCAACTTCTGTGGTGGGCAAATTGGTTCTCTCAGTGGAAATTTAACGCCCAACATATCAAAGGAAAAAATAATTTCCTTCCGGATTTCTTATCACGAACTCAAAGAACGATCTCTATGATATTCCCAGTCATCTACCATTTTCGGCCGATGGATCTTCCAGCACACATTCAAAACAAATTGTTGCATTTTCTCCTGCGCAAGAGATCTTTATCCTGCCTCCTAATTTTCCAGAAAATATATATCGGCAAGTACGGCCTAGATAGTGGTCCTCTTGCCACTTTACCGTTCCATCCCATTCTCCCTTTTCTTACCATACTACAATGCAAGGCAGATTTTTATTCTGGCTTTCCTAAAGAGGCCTACATGGTGTTATGGTATTTTATTGAAAGCTGTCCGTTTGGAATCATATTTGACAAAGGAAAGCTACTCCAATATCTTGCCTAACACGATGTATATCCGCACAAACCACAGCATCGACAACTCCTCAAGTGGCTCAGCTTATTTGGCGATACCAGCTTTTGGAGTAAAAACTTACGACCTGAAGGCAATAGCCTAAATGGAGTGCGCGAGCAGAAGCATGTTCTTATCCACTTCTGCTGCCAGCAATCTTTACGCAATCCAGACTCTTTTATCTTTATTCATAAACAGTATTCTTGTACTTTCTGGCATGACTATGAGTACAGCAGCCCAGTTCCAACTATAGCCCACAAAGTTCTCCTCTGTACTATAAATGGTGTGCCCATCACTGATGTCCCTCTGGGCCTACCCACGGCTTATTGGCGAAATGCCAAAGTTCTTCCCCTCCAGTATATTGATGAGATATAACACAGCCTCCATCGGTTCCAAGGCTCTCGCTTACAGGCTCCACCAACACCTCGGTCCACCCGTACTTCCAATGATGTGGAGCCATCACCTTTTTTCACCAGGGGGAAAGGATGAAAGAAGGGAATCTTATTTTTAGCATCCTATAGCGTCTGATGTAAAATAAAGTTATGTATAAAGTATGATGTGACATAAAGTTATTCCGGTGTGTCGTAGAAGTCAAGAAAGGAATAACTTGTATTGTAAGAAAGGAATATTCTTAGAATATCCTTAGCGTGTGATGTAAGTTATCCCCTTACGGGATGACTATAAATAAGGGTGTATTGTAATGTTTTATCCATCTCAGTCTTGGCAAGTATTTCAGAGCAATAAAAGTTTGAGTGTTTGAGTTCTATTCTTCTTTGGTGTTCTTCTTACTCTTCTTCTTACGTTTTCTTGTGCATCCCTTCTGTGTGATTGTACCTCTCTCCGTGAGTTGCAAACTTGGTATCAGAGGAAAAATGCACTAAAAGTGAAGTGCAAATGCCTGAAAACTAGCCCAAAGGAGTTCGAAAAACCCTATATAAACCAAACTCATCAACCGGCTTCTTCACAAGATGGAAGCCGGAAATATCGAGTGAGGAGTGAAGCTTTGACTTTTACTCTAGTCTTATGAACTTTTCTCTTGATAATTGTATCCTCATGGAAGAGTTTGGCATTATGGAGAAATTCTAGAACTTCCTTGTCCAGGACCTTGCAGTGGTGTTCAAGGACGAAGGAGAGTCCATCTGTTTCCAACATGAGAATGACATTTTTGAATTAATCTGAAGCATGAGCAAACCCTGTGCGGACAACCTCACCTCCCCCTAGCAAGCCACTGGTGCTTCTAGGTGCCATGGAGAAAACTGAAATCTGGGCTTGGAAAACTAAAATATGATACCACTGGAATTCTGGACTTGTCGGAATCAACGATTATCGGCTTTTGGGAATCCACCACTGTGCGAAATCTGTGGGAGAACCTTGATGCTACTATCAGTAGGGCAAGGAAAAAGTTCACAACCCTAATTGCAGGTGATGAAGCACACTGTTGTGCATTGCATCCACAATATCCCAGATTTGCATGAAGTCACACTTGAACTAAGATGAATTAAGTTGTATTTAATATCTTTGTTTAGTTGTGTGTTTTCAGATTATCAGTGCTAAGTGTAGACCAATGTCATTCTATTGTGGGTCATGAACACATGACCATACAGTGTAATCCCTCATTGTGTGATCCAAGGTGTTGACTCATGGGCAGCCTCTCAATTGGGATACACTTCATATTCAAACACTTGGACCATGGGCTGAAGGTTGCTCCTTGAAGAATTAGATTTCCAGAAGTTAAAAATTTTCTAAGTCCACTTCTCGAGAGGCCTAAGATTAGTTCTCAAGAAGTAGAGCTAGAAGCTCTCGAGAACATCTGTAATTTCTCGAGAAGTTGAGCCACTAGTTCTTGAGAACATCTGCTAGTTCTCGAGAAGCGCATAGTTCTCGAAAACAACTGTTAGTTCTCGAGAAGCACATACAAGTTCTCGAGAAACATCTATTAGTTCTCGAGAAGCTCATTCTAGTTCTCGAGAAGTCTCAGTCTACATTTCTCAAGAAGTTAACTTCTAGTTCTCGAGAAGTCTATGTAGTTCTCGAGAACAAGCTTTAATTCTCGAGTACTATTTTCTTTAGTTCTCGAGATGCTTCTGATTTTTCCTGAACAGACTCAACGCCATTTTGTCTCGAGTACTAGCCTAAGTCCAGAATGCTAGTTCTCGAGAAGTCAGCCTGTTCTCGAGAACTTTCTCATACCTCTCGAGAACTAATGTTCTATTCAGAAAATTTTTTTAAGTCAAATTAACGAGATTTTTGAAATGACATTTCGTGATTAGTACACGTGTCGTCATTAATGCTAATTCTAACCATTGGGGTAATCCTATTTAAGGTCTTGTCAATAAGACCAAACATAACCAGAAGCGTAAAAACCCTAATCTCTCTAAAAATTTTCTGATGGTCGTCTCTCTCTCTCTCAAGATCATTTCTCAGAGCCGCAATCGCCGCACTGCTCGCAGATTGAAAAGAAAGCCATTTCCGATCAAGAAAGATTTACTATTCAAGGATTCTTATTCCTCTCCTTGATCGATTAGATCTCCAGATTTCTCTGATCAAAATTTTCAGTGGATCTTCTTCAATATTTCTGAAAAAGCCGCAATTTCAGAAGAAGACCTAAATTCGAATTTTCCAGATATGAAGAAAAATATTTGTTTGTATTTTTAAAACCTTCTTGTAAATCTTGTAGGAGCGTTGCTCTCTGAGTTGTAGGAAGTTGTTATCTTCCGAGTGTAGATCCATTTGGATCGAGTTTGCAGGAACTTGCTTCTGAGGCGTAGGATTGTTTTCAATCCAAGATAGTGGAGTAGCTGAGTTTAGTGATTTGCTAGATCGGCGAGGTAAAGTGGGCGTACCCAAGATTGGTGAACCACTATAAATCTTCTTGTCTTTCTATGATTGCTTGATTACTTGTGCAAGTTTGTTAAAACTTTTATTCTGTAAATAGACGCACGATTCACCTATTCACCCCCCTCTAAGTGATTTAGGTTGACAACTTTAAACATTCAATTGGTATCAGAGGGAGGTTGGTCGTTAAAAGGTTAACACCTTGATCAATTTCCCCTCGAAAGTTGTCACTTGGATATTCAAGCAATGGACAAGGCCAAAGATTTTTTCAAGCTTCCCCTGTGCACAAAGAATAACTTTCCCATGTGGAAAGAGAGAATCAAATTTTTCATGGAAGCTGTAGACCTTCGGATCTTCATGATTGTTGAAGAAGGTCCTTACATCCCCATGACTACCTCCACTATAGATCCAACCAAGAAGGTTCCTAAGAAATTGATGGACCTAGATTAGGACGAGATTGCACTTGTCTCTTTGGACAAGAAAGCTAAAAATATTATAGCAAGTGCAGTCGATGACTCGATGCTGCAGAATCAGATTCACTGCAAATCGGCTAAGGAGATGTGGCAATCTCTAGTAACTCTGATGGAAGGTACTGAAGAAGTTAGGGATAATAGAAGATCCTTACTAAACAAGAAATATGAAGCCTTCAGGCAAGGGTCAAAGGAGACCATTGCAGATACTTTTGAGAATTTCTTCAAGATAGTAAATGGCCTAAGAGTGTATGGCCGAGTCTTCACTAATGGGGAGCTAAATCATAAGTTTTTGAGGTCTCTCACAAAGTAATGGGACAACAAAGTCTGTACCATCCGGGAGTTTGGCAGACTAGTTGAGACAGACCCACAGAATCTATTTGGCAAGCTGATGTCCTATGAACTGCATATCAATTCCAGAAAAGCTAAAGAAGAGAAAAGTCGCTTCTTCTCAAAAGAGAAGTCGGTTACATTAAAGGCTGACAGTTCAAGGAAGGGCAAAGCTTTCTCACCAGCACCTGCTCAAGAAGTGAGTGAAGAAGAAAACTCTGAGCCAAGCAAGTCGGGCTCAGAACTATCTAAAGGAGAGTTCTCGTTGCTCTCACGACAGTTCAATAAATTTTTGAACAAGAAGAAGCAATGGAGAGACAAGGATGCCTCATACAGAAGATCACGACATGACGGTGATCAGGGAAAGAAAGGCTCAAGTATCCATGACAGGTATACCTCTAAATAGAACAAACAGATTTCTACTGACATTGTTTGCCATTGCTGTAACAAACCAGGTCACGTCATAGCTGACTTCCCCCACAAGAAGATGGAGGGTGGCAGAAGAGAGGAAAAGAAGTCCTCATACCACAAGAAGAGGACAGAGAAGAGCCTGTTGGCCAAGAAGGGTAAGAATCTCAGCGACTCCGACACATCTGTGTCGAGTGAAGAAGAGGAAGCCTACTTTGGGCTCATGGCTCAATCAGATGACGAACAAGAGCCCCAGTTCATGGGGAGGTAAAATCTTACACTCCTCCCTCTGAATCTGAAAGTTCTGAGCATGATCATGAGGACAGCTCTTCTGAAGATGAGTCGGAACTTATGGCCTAGTACAAGGAGTTGATCATGACTTACGACAAATGTCGCTGAGTGAAAACTCAGGCAAAAGAGATTAAGTCTCTAAACGCTATTGAGAGCAGATTGAGAGAAGAAGTCGCTAAGACTGACTCTCTTCAAGAGAACTTCAATCTTGCTATTGAAGAATACAATTAAGCTCTTAAGATCCTCGACCTTAAAGACAAAATTATCAAAGAGTTGGAAGAACAACTCGATGCTGAAAAGAAACTTGTTGAAAGTTTCTCCAAGCCCAAGAATGTTCTTCCACTCATTGCTAAATTCTCAGCTAAGGCCCAAGGATGTTAATTAGGCCATGTTGACGCTCCTAGTAAATCTTCTAGGAGAAACAAGGCTCAACGGAAGAATAATGCTGCTAAGAAGGCCTTGGCCAAAGAAAAAGGGAAAGCCCTCTAGATTAGGCTGTCTTTAAGAAAGTTATCTTTCCAACAAATAAGTTTGATCCGGACTCGTCCTATGGTCACTTGACCAGGCCTACTTTTGTAGAGCAAAAGTCTCGGTACCAAGGATGGACTCACCCTCGAAACTCTTGATGAGAGTGTCTTTAAGGCACCTTATGAAGAAGTGATTCTTCAGGGCTATGGTCCTTATAATCATGGACACAACTTCAAGAAAGCACCTAAAGTAAAGCCTGTTGGGGAAAGGCCTCCGAAGGAGAAGAAATCATGTGACTGCCATCACCATGAAGCTTCCTCCTCCAAGAATGCTACCCCTGCTAGACTACCATCTCAAAAGGTCAAGCAGGAGTAAATAAGGAAAAGATACAACAGGTTTGACTGTTGGTGCTGTGGCAAAATTGGTCATTTTTCCATCGATTGTTGGTTTAATACCAGGAAGGTCGCTACTCCTCAAGTTGACAACATGAGATTGACCACTCAGGATGTTAATCTTTATAGGGGGAGTGTTCTAACCTGAGACAAAGGACCCAAACATGTTTGAATTCCAAAGTCAAAGTGATAATGAAAGCAATTATGTCCAAAGGACACAAAAATGCCAATCTGGTACTTGGACAGTGGATGCTCTCGGCACATGACCGGGACAAGAAGCCTACTCCAGAATTTCACTTCAGTCTGCAATGGACAAAAGTTCATCTTTGGAGGTTCAGACCGAGGGATAACTAAAGGCTATGGTATGATCACTAACGGTACTGTATCCTTTTCGGATGTAGATTATGTGGAGGGATTGGAACACAATCTCATAAGCATAAGTCAACTATGCGACAAGGGATACATAGTTGAATTCCACGTTGACAGGTTCTTGATAAAGTCTGTTGACACTATGGAAACAATTCTATCAGGCACCCGAAGCAGGAACATATTTTTCTTAAATTTCATTTGTATAGACTCTTCTACACCAGTGTGTCTTTTAGCAAAAGATAGTGCGTCTCTTGGTGACCAATGACACAATAAACTAGCACATATTAATTTTACAAATATTAATAAATTATTCTCCCAGAACTTAGTACGTGATACCCCAAATGTCAAGCACGTCAAAGAGAGAGCTTGCCATGCATGCGTAAAAGGCAATTAAACAAGGGCTACTTTTAAAAGCATCATAGGCAAAAACTCTAATAGGTGTTTACACCTACTTCATATAGACTTGTTCGGTCCACTGCAAATTAGAAGCTTAGGAGATAAGTATTATATGTTGGTAATTGTTGATGACTACTCGCATTTTGCGTGGGTGTTCTTTCTGAAACACAAGTAAGATACCTTCGATATCTTTACAAATTTTGTCAAGTAGGTCCAGAATGAATACAACTGTTCTGTAGTCAAAATCAAAAGTGACAATGGAATGGAGTTCAAATCTTGGGCCATGATAGAATTTTGTGAAAGCCTAGGTATCTTTCATGATTTTTGCTCTCCTCGTACTCCTCAGAAAAATGGAGTAGCTGAGAGAAGGAATAGAACACTCATAGAGACCTGCAGGGCCATGTTGAGTGATGCTTCACTGCCGGAATACTTCTGGGTTGAGGCCGTCAGCACTGCATATCATGTGCAAAATCGAGCCCTCATAAATAAGAATCATGATAAGATACCTTATGAACTTCTAAAAGGTAGGAAACTAATTGTTTTATATTTTATAATTTTTGGCTGTAAATGCTTCGTACTTAACAATGGTAAGTATCATACTACCAAGTTATTGAGAAAGTTTTGAAGGTATTTTTGTAGGATATAGTAGCCATAGTAAAGCATACAGGATTTTAAATAGAAAAACTCTAGTCATAGAAGAATCAATACATGTTGTATTTGATGAGACGAGCTTACTGCAAAGCAAATCGTCTAGTGTGCTTGTTGAAGATGCAGGTACAAGGCTAAAAGAGATCAGCTTGGATGAACCGACCGAAGGTAAAGATGAAAAGTTATTCAAGATCACCTCTCCAACCCCTATTGGAGAGGTAGAGGATCAAGATGAAAATATTTTCCAAATTTATGAAGTCAATCCAGTAGCTGAAGAAGTCCCAGATTCGAGGAATCTAGAGCTCAGACATCTGAAGGATCACCCAATGGACAAAATCATAGGAAATCCCCGGGATGGTGTCAGAACTCGTCTAGGTACAACTAACGAGAATCTCTACTTAAGTTTTCTCTCACAGGTAGAGCCAAATAAGTTTAAGGAAGCAAACTCAGACGCATCTTGGATCTTGGCCATGGAAGAAGAACTGCTTTAGTTCAAGTGATGCAAAGTTTGGTCACTAGTTCCTAGACCCAAAGGTAAAAATGTCAACGGAACAAAGTGGGTCTATAGTAACAAGATGGATGAGGATGGCACAGTCATAAAGAATAAGGCCAGACTCATCGCCAAAGGATATTGTCAAGAAGAAGGGATCGACTTAAACCAGACATACGCTCCAGTGGAAAGGCTAGAGGCTATCAGACTGTTCCTAGCTTATGTTGCACTGAAGGGCTTCACAGTCAACCAAATGGACGTGAAATCCGCCTTCCTGAATGGTGACATAAAGGAAGATGTGTATGTGGAACAGCCCCTAGGTTTTGTTGATCCTAACTTTCCTGAGCATGTTTATTTATTATCAAAAGCGCTGTACAGTTTGAAACAAGCTCCTCGAGCTTGGTACGAAACGCTGTCTAGCTTTCTCCTCGAGAACAAGTTCACAAGGGGAAAGTTAGGCAAGACAGTATTTCTTAGGGAAATTAAAGTCAAGGTTTAGCTAGTGCAAATCTATGTCGACGACATTATATTTGGTTCTATAGACGACAACCTCTGCAAAAAGTTTTCTAAACTTATGCAAGGGAAGTTTGAAATGAGTAGTATGGGAGAGCTTAAGTATTTCTTAGGACTTCAGGTGAAATAATCTGAAGATGGAATTTTCATCTCTCAGACTAAGTTCACCAAGGAGTTGATTAAGAAATTCGGAATGGAGAGTGCAACCTCTATAAGGACTCCAATGGCCTCAACTATATCTCTGGACAAGGATGAGAAAGGGAAACCTTTTGATGAAATCAAGTACAAAAGCATAGTTGGATCCTTGCTCTACCTTACTGCCAGTAGACCAGACATAATGTTCTCTACATATGTATGTGCTAGATTCCAAGTGAACTATAAGGAATCTCACAATGCTGCTACAAAGCGGATTTTGAGATACCTTAAAGGTACACCGAATCTTGTCTTATGGTACACAATAAGTTATGACAGCGAACTAATTGGTTTCTCAGATGCAGACTTTGCAGGTAGCAAAGATGACAGAAAAAGCACTTCCGGGACATGTCAGTTCCTTGGAAGAAGGCTTATCTCATGGAGTAGCAAAAAGCAAAATTGTGTTGCAATCTCAACGGCCGAGTCAGAATACATTTCTGTCGGCAGTTGTTGTGCATAGTGGCTTTGGTTAAAGAACCAGCTAGAAGATTAAAATATGAAGATCAAAAACATTCCATTGTTCTGCGACTCCTCCAGCGCAATCGCAATCGCAAACAACCCAGTCTCACACAGCCAGACAAAGCACATCGAGCTAAGATATCACTTCATCCTGGAGCATGTGGAGCAAGGGGATGCGAATCTGCAGTATGTGCCAATAGATCGGCAAGTTGCAGATATTTTCACAAAGCCGCTGGACGAGACCAAGTTCAACTTCTTCAAAACTGAACTTGGGTTGCTAAACAGAGAAGGATATACAAAAGTGGATCATTTCAAAGCTCAAGGATCTAGGACACTTCAAAAAGGTCAGTAATTTCTCTAGTGGAAGAAAAGTCTCGAGATATGAAGTAAACCTCTCGAGAACTAACTCCACTTCTCGAGAATAAGTCAGTTCAGTTCTCGAAAACTACCCTGTTTCTCGAAAACCAACTCTCACTTCTCGAGAAGCTGAAGCTTGCCTCTCGAGAACTAACTTACCTCTTGAGAACCATTACTCTGTCTCTCGAGAACAAATCTCTCCCTCTCGAGAAATGCCCCGCCGTTTCGAATTCTGTCCATTTCTTTTCGCAAACCATTCTATGCACACTTTATTAAAAAGACTAATATTAGTTGATTAGACACTTAATTATCTAACCTAGGGTTATATATATATATATATATATATATATATATATATATATATATAAATCCTTAGAAATCCCTAATCAACTGACATTTCAAATTGACTCCTCTCGAAAACTCTTCATCTTCCCCGACTCAGAGTTTCGTCGCCACCGTTCTCTCGCACTCAGTTTGCCGACATTTTAAAAATCAATGGCGCAGCATTCAAGGATAGGAGTTGGCAGTGAGCTTGTCGTGGTCGAGATTTCAGACCTCTCCGACGATTTCAAGAACCTTCTTCTTCTCTTGGATAGTGTAGGTCTCAGTTTTGTTCTTCAAGAACCCTGCAAAATCCTCTTCCCAGAGGTAGATGAGTTTTACCAAAATGCTAAAGTCAGGAAGTACAACACTATTCTGAAATCCAAGGTTAAGGGAGTAAAAATTTTGTTAAGTCCAACTAGTGTCACAAATCTCCTCAGGCTGCCAGTTGGAGATGATGAGGATGAAATTTCTAGGGCAGATGCTGACAGAACCTATCGCTTCTGTGGAGTCTCAGCTGACATTACTTCTCTAAGGAGGACTGCCATTAATTATGTTGGCAAGCTCTTGGTAGACATTATTGGAAAAATTCTATGGAGCGGAACAGGATCTATTGGATTCATTACAAATGATCTATTTGGTTTAATGACTGTCATTATCAGTAGAAAGAGATTTCCCTATGGGATGATGATCTTTGATATGATAAGGGACAACCTTAAAGAACCTAAATTTGCCAGGATAATCTCTTTGATTTTGCATGAGATTGATCCAGTGGTCTTCAAAACTTCCAGAGATACACCCCTTCATCACTTGAAAAAGATCTCCCTAGCTTCTATTCAGAGATGGGAATTAAAACTACAGAACCCTAAACAGATTGCTAAAGAGCAAGCTCATCCTGCTTCAGAGGACAGGACCCCATCTCCCTCCTCTCATGTTATTGCTGAACCATCTGGTGCAGCAGCTGAGGGGGGGGGCTGCTTCCTCTGTCCTAATTGACAGAATCCCCTCTCCTACTCCATCCAAATCTCCTTCTCCAGTCATCAGTCCTATCAAAACTCCAGCTGCATCAACAACCCAAAGTCCAGTCAGAACTCCACCTGCTTCTCCAGCACATTCTCCATCCCCAGCTGCTAAGCAACATATTCCAGATACCATTCCTCTTTTAGTTGAAGACAGTTTATCTCCAGAACCTGCTGATGTTCCTCTGAGAAACCTAGATTTCTCTATTCCCCTCTTTGCTGATGATTCTGAAGCTATTTTTGTCCAGACAACAAGAGCTCAAAGCTCAGTTATTCTTGCAGAAATTCCTCCATGGACAGCACCTCCTAGTGCCTCTGTCTCTTCTGTTCCTGCTGCTGTTGTTACTGCTACTGCTGCTGCTACCCCCTCCAGTTCAGATATTCTCAACAAGATTGAAATGATGTTAGCTGACCAGAGAAAGTATTTTGATGGATCTTTAAAATCAGTTACTGATAAAGTCTCTGATCTAGAAAAGGAAATGCAAAGAGGATTTGCTGAAATTCAAAACAATACAGATCAACTGAAATATCTCTTCACAATAGGTGGTAAAGCACTGAACCATTCTATAACAAGCATTGGTGAAGTTATGAATCAGTCCCTCACTCTTGCCAGCAATCAGATTGAACTTGAAAGGTCAGCACAAAAGCATGTGATGCAATTCTGTGAAGAAGTTGGTACTTTCAAGGAAGAAACTATAGAATAGCTAAGTGTAGAATTCAAAAAGGGGGAGATGCTAGTGAAAGAACAAGTTGCTAAAGTTGCTGCAAATGTTGATTCTCTATGGAATCAGAAAATCACAGAAATCAACAAGTCTATTTTAGAACAAATCCAATCAGTGAAGCTGTATAACTATGATACCACAGTATGGATGCATAATAAGATTTTTCCTAAATTTCAATTTGATCCCAATGTCATTCCTTAACACCTCCACCCTTTTGCTCAAGGACAATCCAGTCAGGTGCAAACTCAGTTGCCAGTCTTTTCTCCTAGGCCAGCAGAGCAAATTCCTCTTCCTACCTCCTCTTATGATCAAGTATGGGATGATATAATTCCCTAAGACCTACCTGAGATTAATACATCTAAGAAGAGAAAGTTTGGGGAAGGCCCCTCTGCCAGAAAAAGCATTCCCAAAGTAGATCCAGAGCAAAGGAAAGCAAAAGAATTTGCTGAAGTCTGGAGTCCCACCTCCAAAGCTTTAATACTTGATACTCTCAAGTTAGTTATGGATTTCAATGAAAGCAGAAGTATCCACTACAGCTCCTCTGAGTGGGAACTATATGAAAATCCATGACTAAAAGGAGAATACATGACAAAGAATATGGAAAGAACAACCCTAAGGCTCCTCCAAAACCTCCCAGATACTATCCAAAGCCTTTCAGCTATCAGAGAAGACAGAAAGAGAAGCTAGACAAGCAGTTTCAGAGCAAAGAATGAATTCCTGTTTACATTTGTTTTTGTGATTGTGATTGAAATGAATGTTGATGGGAAATCTAAAACAATATATATATATAACTTCTAGTTTTGAAAATTCTGTGTCCACCTTTATTTTCTTGCTTTTGTATCTAGTCTTCATTTATAGTTCTTTCTCTAATGGTATAATTCACCTTAGTATAGAGGGTTCTGACTTCTACATATAGGGGGAGATTGTTGGGCATTGCATCCACAATAACCCAGATTTGCATGAAGTCACCCTTGAACTAAGATGAATTAAGTTGTATTTGATATCTTTGTTTAGTTGTGTGTTTGCAGATTATCAGTGCTAAGTGTTGTCCAATGTAAGTCTACTGTGGATCATGAACACAGGACCATACAGTGTAATCTCTCACTGTGTGATCCAAGGTATTGACTCATGGGTAGCCTCTCAATTGGGATACACTTCATATTCAAACACTTGGACCATGGGCTGAAGGTTGGCTGCTTGAAGAATAAGATTTCCAGAAGTTCAAAATTTTCTAAGTCCACTTATCAAGAGGCCTAAGATTAGTTCTCGAGAAGTAGAGCTAGAAGCTCTCGAGAACATCTGTTGGTTCTCGAGAAGTTGAGCTACAAGTTCTCGAGAACTTCTATTAGTTCTCGAGAAGTGCATACAAGTTCTCGAAAACATCTTTTAGTTCTCGAGAAGCGTATACTTATTCTCGAGAAACTTCTGTTAGTTCTCGAGAAGCTCATTCTAGTTCTCGAGAAGTCTTAGTCTACATTTCTCGAGAAGTTAACCTTTAGTTCTCAAGAAGTCTATGTAGTTCTCAAGAACAAGCTTTAGTTCTCGAGTACTATTTTCTTTAGTTCTCGAGACGCTTCTAATTTTTCCTGAACAGACTCAACGCCATTTTGTCTCGAGTACTAGCCTAAGTCAAGAATGCTAGTTCTCGAGAAGTCAGCCTGTTCTCGAGAACTTTCCCATACCTCTCGAGAACTGATGTTCTATTCAGAAAATTTGTTCTATGTCCGATTGACGAGATTTTTAAAATGACATTTCGTGATTAGTACACGTGTCGTCATTAATGCTAATTCTAACCGTTGGGGTAATCCTATTTAAGGTCTTGTCAATAAGACCAGACATAACCAGAAGCAGAAAAACCCTAATCTCTCTCAAATTTTTTTGACGACTTTCTCTCTCTCTCTCAAGATCATTTCTCAGAGTCGTCATCATCGCACTGCTTGCAGATCAAAAAGAAAGCCATTTCCAATCAAGAAAGATTTACTATTCAAGGATTCTTCTTCCTCTCTTTGATCGAGTAGATCTCTAGATTTCTCAGATCAAAGTTTTCAGTGGATCTTCTTCAACATTTCTGAAAAAGTCGCAATTTCAGAAGAAGACCTAAAGTCGAATTTTTCTAGATCTGAAGAAAAATATTTGTTTGTATTTTTCAAACCTTCTTGTAAATCTTGTAGGAGCGTTGCTCTCCGAGTTGTAGGAAGTTGTTATCTTCCGAGTGTAGATCCATTTGGATCGAGTTTGTAGGAACTTTGTTCTGAGGCGTAGGATTGTTTTCAATCCGAGATAGTGGAGTAGCCGAGTCTAGTGATTTGCTAGATCGGTGAGTTAAGTGGATGTACCCAAGATTGGGGAACCACTATAAATCTTCTTGTCTTTCTGTGATTGCTTGATTACTTGTGCAAGTTCGTTAAAATTTTTATTCAGCAAATAGACGCACGATTCACCTATTCACCACCCTCTAGGTGATTTAGGTTGACAACTTTAAACTTTCACACACACACACAGTAGGAATTTCTCGACGAGATCGACGAACTGAAGCGTGGGAGCCGAAATGTCGAATTCCTGGTCTCGGCGAATCGGGTGAAATGTCAACGAATTGACTATGCGGGGCTACCCTCAAATATTTATATATAGGTATATAATTTTCAAATCGACCTAAAAGGCGCGTAACAAATTTTTCGTCGGTTCTTCGGATCCAATATAGTAAGAAAGAATTTATTTACAAGTTAAATTCGGCGAGATTCATCGGATGCAGAATTTGATTCGGTGAGTATCCATTGATAGCCGATGAATCGGCGAGATTCCCATTCGATATTCTCCGAATTTTCCTTTGGAGAATTTTCTCCTTTTCAGACATAGTTCCCAAGAGATTTTTTGTTTGCTTGGACTTCTTCAGGAGTCAATTTTCAGCAGACCTAGTTCTGTTTGGAAAAACGATAACTTGGCTTCATCCAGCAGTTTCGTGAAAATATCTGCGACCTGCTTGTCCGTTGGGACATAGCTGAGGTCTTTGTCCTTGTTCTCCACATGCTCCTGGATGAAGTGATAGCGCACCTCGATGTGTTTTGTCCAGCTGTGGGAGACTGGATTGTTTGCGATCGCTATTGCGCTAGATGAGTCGCAATACATTGGAATTTCTCTAAACTTCAAATTATAGTCTTCTAGTTGATTCCTGATCCATAGCAGTTGTGTGCAACAACTACCCGCAGAGATATACTCTGACTCGGCGACAGAAGTTGCCACACAATTTTGCTTCTTACTGCTTCATAAGATAAGACGTCTTTTGAGGAATTGACATGTCCCGAAAGTGATTTTCCTATCATCCCTACTTCCTGCAAAATCTGCATCTGAAAAACCAATTTGCTCGACATCATTATTTCTCGGGTACCATAAGCCAAGATTGGGTGTACCCTTAAGGTATCTTAAAATCCGCTTTACAGCAACGTAATGAGATTCCTTAGTGTTCATCTTATATCTAGTGCAAACATATGTTGAAAACATTATATCTTGTCTACTCGCAGTCAGGTAGAGCAAGGATCCAATTATGCTTCTATACTTGGTTTTATCAAAAGGTTTCCCTTCTCATCCTTGTCCAGAGACATAGCTGAACCCATTGGAGTCCTCAAAGAGGTTGCGTTCTCCATTCCAAATTTTAGAAGCACCTTGGAGAACTTCTTCTGAGAGATGAAAATTCCATCTTTAGATTGCTTCACCTGAAGTTCTAAGAAATACTTCAGCTCTCCCATACTGCTCATTTCAAACTTTCCTTGTATAAGTTTAGAAAACTTTTTGCAAAGGTTGTCTTCCGTAGAGCCAAATATAATGTCATCGATATTGATCTGCACTAGCAAAATCTTGTCTTTAACTTACCTAAGAAGTAATTTCTTGTCTATCTTTCCCCTTGTGAACTTGTTCTCAAGAAGAAAGCTAGACAACGTCTCATACCAAGCTCGGGGAGTTTGCTTTAAGCTGTATAAATCTTTATTTAAAAAATATACATGTTCAGGGAATTAAGAATTTACAAAATCTAGGGGTTGCGCTACATATACTTTCTCTTTGAAATTCCCGCTAAGTAATGTTGACTTTACATTCATTTGGTAGACGGTGAAGCCTTTGAGGGCATCATATGCAAGAAACAACCTGATCATCTCGAGCCTAGCCACTAGAGCAAAGGTCTGGTCGAAGTCGATCGTTTCTTCTTATTTTTATCCTTGTGCTACAAGTCTGGCTTTGTTAATGATGATTACTCCATGTTCGTCCAGCTTATTTCTGAATATAAATTTGGTGTTGATCACGTTCTGTCCCTTAGTCTTGGGTACCAACTCTCAGACTTTACAACGTTCAAACTGATTGAGCTCCTCTTACATTGCCAGTATCCAAGAAGCATCCTTATTTTCTTCTTCAAATTTCTTTGGCTCAACCTGTGACAGAAAACTAAGATGCATAATTTAATTATTAGTATCTCTTTTGGTTCTCACACCGTCGCCTGGCTCTCTAATTATCTGATCAACTAGGTGATCTCTTATGTGTCTGAACCCTATATTTCTAGCTCTTCCTCAAGCAGGCTCTGCAATATCTGGTGCATCCTCTAGAGGTTGAGGGAATTCTTCCTCAAGAGGTTCTTCATCCACCAAGCTAGGATCAACAAGCATGACTGAGCTTGGAGATTCTTCCTTGATAGCTTCATCCAAGCTTAGCTCCTTGAACCTGGTACCTGCATCTGCACCAATAACACTAGACGAGCTACTTTGGAGCATGCTTGTCTCATCTAATACAATAATTATTGACTCTTCTACCACCATTGTTTTCTTATTGAAAATCTTATATGTCTTACTATGGATACTATATCCTACAAAAATATCTTCAAAACAATTTTCAATAAACTTAGTCTGGTAATACTTCCCATTATTAAGTACGAAGAATTTGCTTCCAAAGATCCTTAAGTAGGACACATTCGGTATTTTGCCCTTAAACAGTTCGTAGGGGGTCTTACGATAGCTCTTGTTAATCATTGCTCTATTTTGCACGTGACATCAGTGTTGACTACTTCATCCCAGAAGTACTCTGGAAGTGTAGTGTCATTCAACATTGTTGTACATGCTTCAATAAGGGTTCTATTCCTTCTCTCTTCAACTCAATTTTGCTGTGGAGTATGCGGGGAGGAAAACTCATGAAAGATACCTTAAATTCCAAAAAATTCTGTCATGGCACAAAACTCAAATTTTGTTCTGTGGTCACTTCTGATTTTGACCACTAAGCAGTCAAATTCGTTCGGAATTTGCCGAACAAAATTAGTGAAAGAATCAAATGTGTCTGACTTGTGTTTTAGAAAGAACACCAAAGTGAAACACGAGTAGTCATCAATAATTACTAACATGTAGAACTTATCTCCTAAGCTATGAATATGCATAGGACTGAATAAGTCCATATGAAGCAAGAATAAGCTTTGTGAAGAATCCTTTTCAGCAATACCCTTGAAGGTATCCCTTGTTTGCTTACCCATTTATCATGGGTGACATGGACTCTCTTTAAGGCACTTAATGTTGGGGGCATCACACACTAAGTTGTGAGAAAATATCATGTTTATAGTTTTCAAATTAATATGTGCTAATCTCTTATGCCATTTGTCATATAGAGACGCACTACTTTTTTTCCAAAAAACACACTGGGTAGAATTGTCTAAGCAAAGAAAATTTAAACAGAAAATATTTTTACTTCGAGTGCCTGTTAAGACCATCTCCAAATTTGTAGACGATTTTATCAACTTGTCCTTATAGAACTCAATGATGTAGCCGTTGTCACATAGCTGACTTATGCTTATAAGATTATGGTGTAATCATTCAACATAAGCTACGTCTGTGAAAGAGACTATGCTGTTGGAGATCATACCATAACCTTTTATTGTTCCCCTATCTGACCCTCCAAAGATCACTTTTGCTTCGTATTTGACTGGGGTATACTCGAGTAAAAGGCTTCTTGTCCCGATCATATGCCAAGAGCATCGACTATCCAAATACCAGATCAGATTTTTGGTGGCCATTGGACATACCTGCAAAAACAAATCATTTTACCTTAGGAATCCAAACGTATCTGGGTCCTTTGTTCCTGGACAGCGGAACACTACTTGGAAGATTTACCTTGCGAGTGGTCAGTCTCACATTGCTAACTTGTGGGGTTATATAATTAGCAGGATTGGACCAACAATCTGCTCCAAAATGACCAATCTTGTCGCAACACCAACAGTCAAACCTTTTGTACTGACTGCTTTACCTTTTGGAGTAGAGGTCCAACAGGTGCAGCATTCATAGAGGTGGATGCCTCCTAGTTTCAGCATACAAAGGAGTTCCCCATCTCTTTAGCCTTAGGAACAACAATTTTGTCTTTTGGTACCTTCTTATTGTTTTGGCCATGTACATACGGACCATAACTCTTCATCTGAATTTCATTATAAGGTGTTTTTAACATGATGACACTAAAGTCACAGGGACGGGTCCATCCCTGTTATCTATTATTAGGCTTTACATAAGTAGTCTTAGCATAATGACCATAGGATGACTCCAGGTCACACTTGTTTGTTGGGAAGATTACCTTCCTAAACTAGGGTTGACCCATGGGTGCCTTCCCCTTTTCATTGGTGCTAGCCTTCCTGGTAGCCTTACCCTTTCCAGCCATGTGGCCAAGACCACTACCCTTCTTCTGAGCTGAAAACTCATCAATGAGAGGGATAATAGTCTTCGGCTTGGAGTAACTCTCAACGAGTTTTCTCTCCACCACGAGCTTCTCTTCTAGCTCATCAAGATATTTTTCTTTCAGACAAAAATTCTCAGCGGAGACCTTGAGTTCCTCTTTCAAGGAGTGGACTTCATCTCTGAGAGGAAGTAATTTTGCAATTTCTTCCTTCAGATTAGTTACCACTGCCTTGAGGAATGAAATCTCTTTTAACTGCTTTCGGACTAACTTACGACATTTGTCGAAAGCCTTTAATAGGTGCTCGTGTTGAGCCATCAATTCTTATTTGTTCTCATCAGAAGAATAGCCTTCATGACCATTAGTGGATGTTTCAAACTCAAAGAGTATTGTGTGAGAATTTACCTTCCCGTGGTACTTGGAGTCGCCCACTTCCTCGTATGATTGTGCCATAATCCTGAAGTAAGCTTTCTTATTTTGTGAGCTCGACTCACTCGAGTCACTGTCACTAAGAGTCTTCGACTTCTTGGCGTACGAAGCTCTTTTCTTCTTTTCTCTTTCCCTTGAAGGATTTCTTTTTTTCCTTCTTGGAACCATCCTTTTTCTTAGAGGGACACTCTGCAATCACATGTCCTAACTTATTACAATAGTAGAAAATAACATCAGAGGAAAACTATTCGTTCGGTTTTGATTTATAACTATCCTCCTTATTGTAGCTTTTCTTCGTTCGATCACCATCACGACGTGATCTCCTGAAATTAGAAGAGGATGACTGATTTTTCATTTGTCTCCTCTTACTCAGAAGTTTCTTGAACTGTTTGGAAATGAGGGAGAACTATCCGTCAGATAGTTTGAATCCTGACAAGCTTGGCTCAGAGTCTTCAGGAGTATCTGGAACTCGTGTCCTTACAGGCGACACAACTCTAGATTTTCTAGAACCTTCATCCTTCAAAGAAACTGACTTGTCTCTGCTTAAAGTTCTGCTGTTTTGCTCCTCCTTCTTTCTGGTGTTCATTTGAAGCTCGTTGGAGAGAAGATTCCCAAATATGTTTAGGGGGTCTATCTCAGGCAGTTTCCCAAACTCCACAATGGCAAAACCTTTGGTATCCTAGTCCTTTTTCAGGGATCTCAAAAATTTGTCGTTCAGCTCGCCATTAGTGAATTTTTGACCATAGTTCCTGAGACCGTTTACTATCTTAAAGAACTTCTCAAAGCTATCAGCAATACTGTCATTTGATCCTTGCTTGAATGCTTTGTATTACTGATTTAGTAAAGATCTACGATCATCACGAACTTCTTCTATACCTTCCATGAGTACAACAAGGCGGTCCCACGTCTCCTTGGCAGATTGACAGTAGAATAAGTTATGAAGCATTGAGTCATCCACTGTGCTTGCTATAATATTCTTTTCCTTCTTGTATAGGGAGACTAGGGCAATCTCATCCTTCATGAGATCCATCATCTTCTTAGGAATCATGATGGTCGGATTCAGAGCTAAGGCTTGTATAGGAATATGCGGCCCTTCCTCCATAATCTGGAATATCCTGGGATCAGTAGCTTCCATGAAGAACCTTACACTTTCTTTCCACATTGGAAAGTTTTCCTTCGTGCACCCTAGTAGCTTCATAGAGGACATGTCTTTACTTATGTCCATGGTGAATACGTGGAATCTCTACATGCTAGATCAAGGATCTTGTTCAAGGTGTTAGCCTTATCGAACAAAACACACCTCAGATACCAATTGAAAGTATCTAGCATCTACCTAATTCACCTAGAGGGGGTGAATAGGTGATTTTTGTGTCTTTTTACGGAATAAAAATCACTTAAAATAAGCACACAAACACAAAGATTTATAGTGTTTCCCCGAGTTGGGTATGCCCACTTTCCCGCCTCGCCTATCTACCACAAAGGGCTAGATTCAGCTACTTCACAAAAATTAGATTTCGTCAAATCTTAAACCTCGGAGCCGCAACTCCTACAACTCGGAGATGATGCTCCTACCACTCGATCCACAACCAGATCTAGAAACTCGATCCACAAACAGATCTACAAATTCGATCCACAAACGGATCTAAAAACTCGATCCATAAACGAATCTACAAACTCGGAGAAAAATTCACCTATAAGAGGAAATAAATGTTACAACAATATTACACTAGATCAGAAAACTTCAGCCCGACGTTCTTCGAAAGTAATGGATCTTGAACTTGGAAAACTCGGAAACTTGAAAGCTTTAAGATCTTGAAACTTGAATCTTCACTTGTCTAGATCTTGAGGAATAAGAGTCTTTAGAAGGCAGTAATCCAGAAGTATAGACCAAGGAAGATCGGCTCTTTCAGTGCTTGCGGTTGTCAGCCGATCTGAAATCCGCGTATGCATAGGAAGCCGACGATCGCTGATTGGAAACTATTCTCATTTTGAATCGGAGAGCAAAATAGCACAATAGCAAGATTAGCAATTAATAAAAATATCCATATGTATTAATTAAGATATTTCATCTAACGGTATAAAGAATATTTCCCAAAATGAAATCAAGAAAGCATTGTGCAGGGCCGACCGAAACCGTGACTGGTTTTTGAATTTTTTTGAAAAAATGACCTAAGTTAAATTCGTTGAGTATCATCGAGTATCATAACGATACTCGTCGAATACATCTTGATATACGACAAAAAGTACTTATTCAAATCATCCAAGACCGGCTGGTCACTCAATGCTATGGTGAAGAGTCATACTCGACGAATTCGTCGAGTATCAGCAGGTATCAGCAGGTATACTCGACACACTTAATATTGTGGCACTCAACGCCTTTTTCTCACTCAATTTCGTTGGCAACATTCGACGAATATCATCGAGTTAACTCAACGCACTCAACGCTTTGATATTCGATGAAAAAGACTTGGAAAAATCTAGAGAAGTAGCATCGACTGGACTCGACGAATTCGGCGTGTATCACTTAGCATATTCGATGAATTTTGCGAGTATCGTTAGATATATTCGACGAATTGGACGAGTATGCACGATGATACTCTATGAATTTTACTTACAAATTTTTCAATATCTTCAATGAATTTACCCTAAGTATATACGACGAATTCGACGGGTATTGGTAAGTATACTCGATGAATTCGGCGTGTATCAACGATGATACTCGACTAATTTGACGTGTATGCTTAACCATACTCACCGAATTTTACTTAGCTAAAATTCCTATTTTTCCTGGGTCTACCCTTGACCATCCTTGAGCCTTCTCTTATACATGGGATAGAAGTACATCCCAATAGAGAGATTACACATGAGTCAACACATTGGCCAACAAAATGAGGAATAACATTGTATAGTCCTGTGTTTACTAACCCACTATAACCTAACATTGGTGTGTACTTGGCATTATATACCTGCAAGTACATAACTAAAATAGCGGCATCAAATACAATCTCAATTCATCTTATCTTGACTGGACCTTTCTTCAAATCAGGGTTATTATGGATGCAATACCCAACATACTGGAATGTGAGAGCCTATGTTATTATAAGCTTCATTCTTAAATAGTCCCTTGTCGAGTGTCATCTTAGAAGATAAGGGCGATGATGACACATTAATACTACCATGTGCGTTGACTGATGACCGGTTCTCGCGGGTCATGATATTGTGATATCAAGTCATCACATGGGTAGTTGTTAATGAATATGTTGTACTGGACAGACCCACTATGAGAATACTTTGTGGATGGTTATATGAATGTGTCACAAGTATGGCTCAAGTGGCAATGGTGATTGTGGTCCTTTGCCTAATGTCACAACATTCATCGAGTGAGGAAGAGCGTTCTTTGATGCTATCAAAAGTCTAGTCTTAAGAAATTTGGATGATAAAGGTGGTTATTGGGTATGTTACGAATCATTTGGGTGTTTGTGTGTCAGCAGATATGGGATTTGTCCTCCTATATGACAGGACTTTCATCCAAGGGCCCTTGATGGAATGGGATTGAGAAATGCATGGCCATGCTTAGTTGAGTCAATATAAGATATTGGTCTCACCAATTTCTAGAAATCCATTCTAGATCAGGAAACTAGGATTGAACAATTATGAGGGTGACACAGTCTATACCTCTAGTTCTATCCGGATGTAAGGGACAAAGGGACATGACAATATTGATACATTGGTCATGATTGCTTATGAGTTCTAAACTCTTATTATTTGGGGAGCAATTATGTTGGTGATGACTACTTTTAGTCATTGTTTTGGGGGGTCATTTAGTATGCAAAATTCCTAAGTTTATTTATATTTTTATGCTTGTTATGTTTTATTTCGTATTTAATGTCTAGGTGTGTTTTGTTATGAAATATAACTATTATTATGTTATGTTATGCATGTTATGTTTTGTTTTATTTTTAATAAATATTATTATGTTATGTTATAAAATATATCAAATATTTTGTTATTTGTTTTGTTTTATTTGTAGGTTAAGACCTCAAGTTGAAGCCCCCTCAAGAGCAAGCCCGAGCCTACATGATGCAGCCCAAGCCTTTACAAGTGCAGCCCCTCTATAACCCGAGCTCACTAACTTGGAGCAGCCCGAGCTCATTATGCAGCCCACTCCTTGGTCCAACCCGAGCACATGAAGAAGCAAGCCCAAACCCGAGTAGCCCAAGCAGCCCACAAATAATATTTTCAGCCCACATTATGAAGCCCATGCTTGGCCGGCCCTCTCTCTCCCCTCCTCATTAATTTCTCCATGCATGCACGTTGCCACCTATGCATGACCAACCCCTCTTTTTCCCCTTATTTATTCTACATTCATCCCCCCTCTCTACTTTATATTTTCCACTTTCATTTCCATAAATTACATGTAATGAATCCCTCCTTTTCTCTCACCACCTCATTTAGTATCATGCATGAACATCTCCAAGTACATGGCCGACCACACCCTTATGCCCTTCATTTCCACCATTTTCTAGAATCTTCCTCCTCTCCTATAAAAGGAACTCATGTCTCATGCATTGGAAGGTTGGACATTGGAGAGAGAGCAAGTGAGATAGCTTGTTCAAGTTTTCTTTTTTCATTGTTGTTAAGTGAATTTCTTTTTCATTATTGTAATAGTCTTTTTATTAGTGTAATCTTGTCTTATTTTTATTATTGTGTACTCCGGTTTTATTAATCAATGAATATGAATTTTCTTCATCTTATTATGTTTTCTTCCTCAACCATACGTAGCAAATTTCCTTTAGTATTCGATCATGAGGATCCATGAAATGAGATGAGGTTTTCCTTTACTTTTTAGTTTTATTTTTGTCGAAATTATTCTCGATCCTTGTTTGATTTTTATCGTGTCGACTCCGTATTTCCGGTATACGGTAGTAGGTATTTATATCTCATTTCATAGTAGTCGAAAGACTCGTTGATTTGAAAGATCACTCAAAGAAGGAAGGAGTTGCACGCAATCCTAGAGATAGGATGACGTAAATCCTCTAGATTGGAGTCAAATCCAATAGTGAGGGTCACTTCGGTAATGCAACTTTAGGCCTTTTTGATTTGCAAAGAGATTTCGGTCAAAATGACTATAAGTTAGGGGATTTAATGCTCTAGCGAGATTATTTCCTATAATTTGATCCGTCACGATCGAGTTTAATTTACAATTATAAAATTATATTTTTATCCTTCTCATTCATTTCATGGTGAATCATTGATCGAATGCTAGCTTTTTATCCTTTGTTTTCATCTTAATTTCATATCTAGTTTAATTTTAATTTCTCAAAATCACCCGACGATGTTACGGTAGGATAATAGTAGAAGCGTGAGTAGTAATAGTTGACAGCCCCGTGTTTAAATACGACCTTGGTACTGCAATTCGATAGGTACACTTGCCTTTTCGGGTTGATATCAATTTAATCCACCAAGTTTTTTGCGCCATTGTCGGGGAACTTTTTTCGTCAATATTAGGAAAACGCTTTCTCTTTTACTTCTGCAAAAAAAACAAATAAAAAAATTTTATCTTTATCATTTTCTTCTTCAAGATTCTATTTCCTTTCTTTTTTTTTTCCTTCCCTCCATTCTCTTTCGTTTTTTTAGTGCATGACTCGTACGAATCTGTCCCTACTTGTTGATTTGGACCTAGAAATCGAGCGCTCCTTTTGGAGAAACTTGCGATTTGGGGGTTCCACTTCTCAAACAGAGGTTGAGGATTCCTACGGTGATTGTAATTTCAATTCTGAAATGGGAGAACCCAACCAAGGAATGGCACAGTAAAGGACCATGTCCGATTATGCTCGACACAACCTGGATGGTACAAAAACCAGTATTGTTCGACCATCAATTGCGAATAATAATTATGAGCTTAAGCCTAACATCATACAAATGGTGCAGCAATATGTACAGATCGACGGATTACAAGATGAAGATCTGAACTTACATATTGCTAGTTTTCTCAAGATCTATGACACCTTCAAAATTAATGGTGTCTCAGATGATGCAATTAGGCTAAGACTCTTCCCCTTCTCCTTAAGAACAAAAGCCAAATAGTGGTTGAGTTCTCTTCTAAGAGGATCAATCACTACTTGGAATATTTTAGTTGTTAAATTTCTTGCTAGATATTTCCCTCCCGCTAAAACTGCTAAACTTAGAAATGATATAACTTCTTATTCTCAAATTGCTTCTAAGACCCTCTATCACACTTGGGAGAGGTTCAAGGAACTTTTGAGATGCCACCCCTATCATGCTCTGCTTGTATGGTTACTGGTTCAGACATTTTATAATGGGCTAAATTAAGAGACTAAGCAGATGATATATGCCGCTTTCGCTGGTTCTTTGGACCACAAAACTCTGGAAGCTGCTCTTGAGCTTATAGAGGACATGGCGATGAATACCTATCAGTGGAACTCATCTAGGACTCGCCGAAATAAACCTGCAGGTATATACGAAGTGGACTCTGTATCGCAACTAGCGCTGCATGTGGAAATTCTAAACAAGAGAATTGCAGAGATGACTGCTTCCTCTGCCCCTCAGGTATTTGAAAATGCAAATGCTACTGCTGTGGAGCAGGTGGATTATTTAGGGAACATACCCAGGTCTGCTCAAAATAATTCTTCCAATTTTTCTTCTTTTTCTAATTTTTTTGCTCCTCCTGGTTTTAATACTGCTACGAACTCTTATCACCCTGGATGGCGTAACCATCCAAATTTTTCGTGGAGTAATCCCGCTAATGCTGCACGTCCACAAATTGATTTTACTTCACCACCACCACCACTAAATCAAAATAAAAATTTTCAAAAACCTTCAGCTTTGGAGGAAATGTTTTCTAGATATGTAAGCGCAAACGAGGCGAACATTAGAAATTTAACATGATCAATGAAAAATCTAGAAAATACGGTCGGGCAACTCGCCAAGGTTATCTCCGAGAGGCCACCTGGGACTCTTCCCTCAACTACTGAACCCAACACAAGGGAGCACGCGATAGCGATTTCCCTTCGGAGTGGTAAAGTAATTCACGAGCTCACCACAAGGGAAGAGCCAGAGGTGATTGCTTCTCCTGCTGCTGAAAAATTTATAATTACAGAAATGAATGATGAAAATTTTGAAAAAGAAAAAGATAAATTTGTTTTTGAAAAAGATAAGTCTGCTTTTGAAAAAGAAAATGATAATTTTCAAGATGAAGCTCTGATTATTATAAAAGAATTTCCGCCACCTCCTTATTCTGCTAAGCTTAGGAAAGAAAAATTAGATGATCAATACAAACGCTTTCTTGAAATGTTCAAACAAATCCACATTAATTTTCCATTTCACGAAGCTGTTAGCCAAATGCCTAAATATGCTAAATAGCTTAATGATTTGTTAACGAACAAGAAGAAATTAGAAAATCTTTCTCACGTAACGTTGAATGAAGAGTGCTCCGCGGTCATTAAAAATTCTAATCTTCCTAAAAAAATAAACGATCCTGGTAGCTTATCAATTCCTTGCATTTTTGGTGATCTTTTTATAAAGCATGCGTTAGCGGATCTAGGTGAGAGCATCAACTTGATGCATTTTTTGTTATTTTAGAAGCTAGGATTTGGCACTCTCAGCCCTACACATATGAGTATCCAATTAGTCGATCGATCAATTAAATATCCATTAGGTGTTGTAGAGGACATGCTAGAGAAGGTCGACAAATTCATCTTACCGGTGGATTTTGTCATTCTTGATATTGAAGAGGATGTCGAGGTCCCTCTTATCCTTGGTCGTCCCTTCCTAGCCATCACTTGAGAAGTCATCGATGTGAATAACGGGAAGCTCTTTCTTCGTGTGGGAGATGACGAGGTCACATTTTCTATTAATGAATCAATGAAAAACTCTTTAAAAATGATGACTCTTGTTTTTTCCTTGATGATTTAAATGATGACTCCTCCCTTTATCTTTCCAATATTTCATCAAATGATTTTTCTTCTTCTTTTTCTGGAATTTCTTCAAATGATTTCAATGGCACGATTATGTCCGTGCAAACCATTTTTGAAAATGAATCTGATTTTAGATAAAAGAATTTTGAAAATTTTACTTTTGAAAAAGACAAAAATCTGAAAAACTCTTATGATAAACCACCCGACCGTGAAACGAATGTTTATCACTATAAGATCTTGTGCCACCCTAAAATGTTTAAACCAGGCGATTGGGTTCTTCTAATTAATTCGCGTTTACGTCTTTTCCATGGAAAGCTCAAATCTCGATGGTCTGGACCGTTTACGGTCAAACAAGTTTTTTCTTATGGAACTGTGTTACTCTCGCACCCGGATAAGTGTGATTTTAAAGTAAATGGTCATAGACTGAAACTATATTTTTCTAATGATTCTGTGTCTCCTGCAATGGAGCATCTTATTTTTGGCTCTTAAATGTTTATGTTCATGTGGAACCTTTATTTATTTTTGGACTTCTTATTATAAAAATTTTATTATTATTATTTGGACAATCTATTATTAAATAAAGAACACTCTTGGGAGCCTGCCCAAGGTTTTTTCTCTTTTTTATTTTTGTACTTTGCTCTTCCTCCCGGTGGCCAACAAGTGCAAGTTTGTGGTTGCCACTCCAACGTTGCTGATTTCAAGAAGGATCAAGTCAAGCCTGCTGGTGATCAAGTGCATTAAAAAGCAAGCATGGGGGAGCGACATCATCTTTCGGCCTCACAAACCCAGGGAAGTCCTATTTTTATTATTATTTTTATTTTACTGCATTTTCTATCCCTTCTCCCTTCTCCTTCTCCTTCTCCTTCTCTTTCTCATTTTCATTCAATGAGGGCAATGAAAAGTCCAAGCATGGGGGAGGGTTTAGTTGTTTTCTTTCTTTTTTCCTTTCTAAAAATTTTTAGAATTTCTACGATAAAAAAATTAGTATAGTTTAATTAAGCTACTTTAGTACTACATTTTCTTTAACTAATACAAAACCCAAAAAAATCAAAAATCAAAAAAATTGCTAAAATCTATTTGAAAATCAAAATCAAAAAATATTTTCTATCTTTATTTTTATGTTTCTTCTAGTGATGTGTAGGCCCATGCGGTTTTTTAGTTCTAAGTAGATTTCTTTGAATCGGTTTCTAAATTTATCATTTTAACATAGCTTAGTCTTACTAGTTTCTAGTTCTTAAATATAGGCATCTATTTTTACGTTGTAAGTTAGCAAACTGTAGTGTTCTATTTATTCGGTTTGTTGCGTATGAATGGTTATTAGGTAACATTATCACTTTTTCATTTGTGGGGTAATACTTTCTTGGTGTCTAGAACTTATCCTTTGCTACTCTCGAAGCATTTGCGCTGTCTTTCACGTACTTTAGAAATTATTTAGGCCACCCTTTGAACCGTTTGAGCCTTTCTGCCCACCAAACTATTTTACCTTTGCAAAAACAATTTTGGGCCTTTTTCCTTGTTTCTTTGTTTTTGCTCCACCTTTCATTTCATTTTTCACCAAAGCCAAAATGCCTTTCCTATTTCACACTAGACTATGAGCTTAAAATATTAATGTGTTGGGTTATCTTTTAAAATGAAAAGGAAAATTTAAAGCCTATATTTGGAGCTCTCCTAAAAAAAAGTTAAGTTAGTATCAAAATGTGAAATTAATCAAAAAGAGAAAAAAAAAGTAGTTTATTTTTGGCCAATTTTATGAAAAGAAAAAAAGTTCGTTTGAATTGGAGAAATGAGGTACTTGTCATTTCTCATTTTTATCATTTTTTTGTTTATTTAGAGCTCACCCTTGGTTTAGTGTGTTTTAACCATCACGTTTATCCTTGATTTTCAATTCCTAATTATTTACCTAAGCCAAGTCTTAACGCCTATAGAAGTCCTTTTGATCTTTAGGACGTGAACCCGTGTAGTGGAGAGAGTGTGAACGGACAAGCCTATGGCCACCATCATTGATGGATTTCTTTGGAGGTTATCTTGAGGTGATTTAGGATTAATCATTATTCTAACAACCGAGTAGTTCATCAATGCGCCGTTTATTTAGAACTTCTACTTTTTTTTTCTTATTTTACTAAATTTTGAATGCCTTGTTTTAGGGATTTTGAAATATGTAATTCTTTTTTATGTTCTAATAATATTTTTAGATCTCCATTTTCAAGTTTTCTATTGTGCACTTCTCACCCCACTAGTTGTTAACATAGAAATTAGGATAGTTTAATTTTTCATGTTTTGGGTTTCTTAATCTATGAAATCTAAATTGCTTGTTTACTTTTATTTCTCTCCCCTAGTTTTCATTTTCATTTGCTTGAGGGCAAGCAAATACTCTAGCATGGGGGCAATTTGATGACTACTTTTAGTCAACATTTTTGGGGGTAGTTTAGTATGCAAAATTCTTAAGTTTATTTATATTTTTATGCTTGTTATGTTTTATTTCGTATTTAATGTCTAGTTATGTTTTGTTATGAAATATAACATTTATTATGTTATGTTATGCTTGTTATGTTTAGTTTTTTTTAATAACTAATATTATGTTATGTTATAAAATATATCTAACATTTTGTTTATTTGTTTTGTTTTATTTGTAGGTTCAAGACCTCAAGTTGAAGCCCCCTCAAGAGCAAGCCCGAGCCTACATGATGCATCTCAAGCCTTTACAAGTGAAGCCCCTCTACAACCCGAGCTCACCAACTTGGAGCAGCCCGAGCTCACCATGCAGCCAACTCCTTGGTCCAACCCGAGCACTTGAAGAAGCAAGCCCAAACTCGAGCAGCCCAAGCAGCCCACAAATAATGTTTTCGTCCCCCATTATGAAGCCAATGCTTGGCTGGTACTCTCTCTCCCCTCCTCATTAATTTCTCCATGCATGCACCTTGCCACCTATGCATGACTGGCCCCTCTTTTTCCCCCTTCTTTATTCTACATTCATCCCCCCTCTCTACTTTATATTTTCCATTTTCATTTCCATAAATTACATGCAATGAATCCCTCCTCTTCTCTCACCACCTCATTTAATAGTATGCATGAACATCTCCAAGTACATGGTCGGACACACCCTTATGCCCTTCATTTCCACCATTTTATAGAATCTTCCTCCTCTCCTATAAAAGGAACCCATGTCTCATGCATTGGAAGGTTTGACATTGGAGAGAGAGCAAGTGAGATAGCTAGTTCAAGTTTTCTTCTTTCTTTATTGCTAAGTGAATTTCTTTTTCATTATTGTAATAGTCTTCTTATTAGTGTATTCTTGTCTTGTTTTTATTATTGTGTACTCCAGTTTTATTAATCAATGAATATGAATTTTCTTCATCTTATTATGTTTTCTTCCTCAACCATGCGTTGCTAATTTCCTTTAGTATTTGATCATGAGGATCCACGAAATGAGATGAGGTTTTCCTTTACTTTTTAGTTTTATTTTTGTCTAAATTATTCTCGATCCTTCTTTTATTTTTATCGTGTCGACTCCGTATTTCCAGTATATGGTAGTAGGAATTTTGATCTCATTTCATAGTAGTCGAGAGACTCGTTGATTTGAAAGATCGCTTAAACAAAGAAGGAGTTGCACGCAATCCTAGAGATAGGATGACGTAAATCCTCCGGATTGGAGTCAAATCCAATAGAGCGGGTCACTTCGGTAATGCAACTTTAGGCCTTTTTGATTTGCAAAGAGATTTCGGTCAAAACGTCTATATTTTAGGGGATTTAATGCTCTAGCAAGATTAATTCCTATAATCGGATCCGTCACGGTCGAGTTTAATTTGCAATTATAAAATTATATTTTTATCCTTCTCATTCATTTCATGGTGAATCATTTATCGAATGCTAGCTTTTTATCCTTGGTTTTCGTCTTAATTTCATCACTAGTTTAATTTTAATTTCTCAAAATCACCCAACAATCTTTCGGTAGGATAATAGTAGAAGCATGAGTAGTAGTAGTTGACAGCCTCTTATTTAAAAATGACCTTGGTACTTCAATTCGATAGGTACACTTGCATTTTTGGGTTGATAGCAATTTAATCCACCCGTTGGAACCAAAAACTTGCCCCAACTAGTGTTCGGACCCTGAGGTGTAGCTAACACCTACTTCTCCCAAACTCAGACCCTTGACCAGTTTCTAGGAACAAAAGAACTTACCATGGGCTACAACATGGAGATCCCTCCACTAACCCAGAAGATATCAGAGCGCTTCACCTCCTTATCCAAGTGTTGAGCTAAGGATACCTCAGAAAGCACTATAAGACTTTAGAAAATGTGAAAACTTGCCTTCTTAGGTACCCTGTGGGTCTATTTATAGATTTCCAGAAAGTTGGTCTGCCAACAGCGTAGCTCCGATGTTCCAAAAGACTATTTGCAGCCCAAAGTGGCCTGTCAATAGCCAATCTCTGTTATTCTAATTAGCAATATGCAGACCTCCAAGGGTATCCAGGTAAATTGGCCTCTGGACCACACTAGGCGGGAGGCTTTTCGCCTACCTAGCAGAAGTTCTCCCGCCGACTTTTCTTTACTAGTGTTTTACACTCGATGCCTTAGGCCGAGAAACATCGAGAGCATTGTATGGAAAAGCCTCACTCAACACCTTCAGCCGAAAATCATCGAGAGCATTGAGTGGAAGAGCCTCACTCAATGCCTTAAGCCAAAAAGCGTCGAGAGCGTTGACTGGAAGAGCCTCACTCAATGCCTTAAGTCGAAAATCATCGAGAATATTGAGTTGAAGAGCCTCACTCAACGCCTTATATCGAGAAGCGTCGAGAGCGTTGAGTGGAAGAGCCTCACTCAATGCCTGAGGTCCAGGGAGTTCTACCCACCCAGGAGGCCTTTCGCCTACCCAGGCGCAAGCCTTTCTGCCTAGCCTAGCGAAAGGATCTCGAACCACCTCCCCAGGGGGAAAAACCCACTCAGTGAATATGGGGTTGTACACAATCCCCGCTCTTTGCTAGAGTCTCACACTCAGAAAGAATTGTCCAACCCCTAATATTTGGTGAGTGCATGCGGACCAGGACGAGAATCTTTTGCGGGTCCCACCTTGACCCTGACCTGGACTCCTCCACTGCTAAACTTGAGAGATTGATGAAATGTGTATGTGACTCAATAGAAAGCACTGATTAGGGGGGGCCCAAAAATGGTGTTATAGCTTCTCTGAGCGTCAATGATGACGAACCGACAGTTCCTCGATACTCCCCCCAAAATTTACGTGCAGTCCCACTCCTCCCTCATCTTCCTTCCACTCCCCTGAGAACCCGAACAATGGTCCATCTGAGTCCAAAACCCTCTGTTCCACCACCTTCATCTCATCGATGCCTTCTTGAAGATCACGTTCACAGAGCTTCTGTTTTCCGCCAGAATCCTGGAGACCGTGAAATTCTCTACGGCCGTCCGGATCACCAAGGCGTCATAGAACGGGTCTTCATAGTCGGGCATATCCTTCAATGAAAAAGTTATTTTTTCCTCCGGTGGGGGGGAGCCTTGGAGGTCAAGGCGACACTCCTTCAGTACATGGTCTGCAAACTCTCCTTCTGGGTAGCTTCAATACAAACTCTCCCATAAAGCACTCTGATCCCTCCTCGGGCCCCCTCATCAGCTCGGTCCTCGCACTTATCCTCTCCCCCTGGAAGATCTTCTTTAATCCTCATGGGAGGCTGCTGCCGCACCTGCCCCCTGGCCTATCTTATCTCCAGAAACTCTGGGTAGGTGGCTGTTGCGTGACCTTCCTCTTTATGGAAGTTACAGAAAGGCAACACCATACTATCTTCCCTTCTCCTCGCTCCTCCTCAATATCCTCTCCTTCCTCCTCTACCTCGGGCGATCTCTGTCGCCTCCTGCTTCTACGGGAGGGGATGATCTGCCCCTGTCTCCACACCGACTGATTGAACCTTCCCTGCTCACGAAAGTTTTCCCTTCCTTTGAAGCCTCCCCCTACCCTTAGGGATGTCCTTCTTGGGGCCTCTAGCCCAACCAGTTATTCGTCTCCCGCTACCTCCAACCTGGGTGCTGCCCTTGATGCCCTTGACCTCTGGGCTCCTCTCTCCTCCTCTCCTCTCTCTACCTCACTTCTCCTGGCTGCTTCACATCCTCCTCCGCCAACTTGGCCAACTTCTTCGTGAATGTCGGGTTAGCCGCCTTGAACTCTATCTCATTCGTCGCCCACTACATCAGCTCCTCAAAAGAGAGGGGGAACTCTTTTCAGCTCTATGCTAAAGAAACTTGACCTCAAACTGAGGGTGAAGGAGAGCATCACGGTGTACCCCGACATCTCCTGGAGCTGTAGAATCTCCTCCTAGAACCTATCAACATAGCATCCCAGCATCTCCTCCGGCTACTACTTGATGGAAAACAAGCACTCCGCTGACTTCTTCCTCTTCTTTGATGTCAAAAAAATCAACACGAACCCTCAGCGCAAATCCTCAAAGCAGTATATAGAACTCACGAGGAACTGGTGAAACCAAACTCTAGCCTTCTCTTTCAAAGTGATGGCAAAATGCCTGCACTTGAAGGCGTCCGACATCTGCCTTATTGAAACGGCATCCTCAAACCATTGCACATGCTGCACGGGGTCATCTATTCCCGTTTAGTAGGACATATCGGGCTCTCGAAACCCATTTGGAACTGGGGAGGAGATGATCAGCTTGCTAAAAGGCTTCGACCCACTACTTGCCGAGAGGGCACGTCTCGGGATCTCGGCTCACTGAGCCCGTCAGCACTAGCCTGCACGGGGAAGAGCTCCCGCTCGGTGACATACCTCTCGCCAACCTCTACCAGGACCTCCTTTCCAGGATGTTGTCAGGGAGCATTCTTGCCCAATGATGGAGCTGCAACTACTGGAACCTAAGGCGTCGCTCATTCGCTTCTTTCCAAGAATGCCAAATGGATGGTCTGCAAGACTTCCCACCTGATGTCTTCCAGCATCCAAACGTCACCCCACTCGCCTGAGGTGGAGAACCTCTCGAGCCTGCATCCTTGTCCTCACCTCTAGACATGAGACTTAGCCCTAGGATTTTCTTATATCAACTACGGTTCATGCTCACCGCACCAGAAATGTTGGAACCAAAAACTGTCCCCAACGAGAGTTCAGACCCTGGGGTGTAGCTAACTCCTAATTCTCCCAAACTTAGACACTTGACTAGTTGCTGAGGACTAAAGAACTGATTCTGGGCTACAGCACGGAGGTCCCTCCACTAACCCGAAAGATCTCATAGCACTTCCCCTCCTTATCCAAGTGCTGAGCTAAAGATACCTCAGAAAGCGCTACAAGACTTCATAAAATGAGAAAACTTGCCTTCTGAGCTACCATGTAGGTCTACTTATAGATTTCCAGAAAGTTGGTCTGCCAACAGCATAGCTCTGCTATTCCAAAAGACTATTTGCAGCCCAATTTTGTCTTCCAATAGCCAATCTCCGCTATTCTATGGTGTTAAATGCAGACCTCCAAGGGTATCTAGGTAAACTGGCCTTTGGACCACACTAGGCGGGAGGCTTTTTGCCTACCTAGGCAAAAGCCCTCCCTCCTACTTTGCTTAACTGATACTTTACACTCGAAGCCTTAGGTCGAGAAGCATCGAGAGCGTTGAGTGGAAAAGCTTTACTCAACGCCTTAAGCCGAAAAGCATCGAGTGTGTTGAGTGGAGGAGCCTCACTCAACGCCTTAAGCTGAAAATCGTCGAGAGCATTAAGTGGAATATTCTCACTCAACGCATTATGCCAAAAAGCATCGAGAACTTTGACTAGAGGAGCCTCAGTCAATGCCTTATGCCGAGAAGCATCGAGAGCATTGAGTGGAAGAGAATCACTCAATGCCTTAGGTCTAGGGAGTTCTACCCACCCTAGTGGCCTTTCGCCTACCCAGGCGCAAGCCTTTCCACCTAGCCTGGCGGAAGGGTCTCGAACAACCTCCCCTGGGGGAATAACCCAGTCAGAGAATATGGGGTTGTACATCTCTTCACGAATGAAATGACAGTCGACCTCAATGTGCTTGGTTCTTTCATGAAAGACCGGATTTTTGGAGATATATATGGCCGCCTTGTTATCACAGAACATAGGTAGAGGATGGTTGTAGACCTCTCCTAAATCCATCATGAGAGCCCGTAACCACTTTAAATCAAAAGTGGTCGACGTCATACTACGATACTCTGCTTCTGCACTGGATCTGGAAACAACAGGCTGCTTCTTGCTTTTCCAGCTCACCAGATTTCCCCCAACAAAGGTGCAAAAACCCAAAGTTGACTTGCGATCCCCTTTGTCATCAGTGTAACTCGCATCTGAGTATGCTTCAACCCTCAGATGACCATTCTTATGAAAGAGTAATCCTTTCCCAGGTGCTGCTTTGGCATATTCCAAGATCCGTAAGGCGGACTGTAGATGGCACTCCCTAGGCGCTTGCATGAATTTACTCACCTTACCCACAGCATAGGAAATGTCAGGCCTGGTAACTGTGAGATATATGAGCTTACCAACCAAATGCCTGTATCGCATAATATCTGAAAGAGGAGGAGAATCATCTTTCCAGGTTTTGTCTTCTCCAATTGTCATGGGGCATCGGGCAAGTTTTGCTCTAGTCAATCCTGCCTCTTTTAATAGATCAAGAGCATACTTACGTTGGGAGAGGACTAAGGAGTTTGGCTTCCGAGAGATTTTAATCCCTAGAAAGTACTTCGGAGAGCCCATATCTTTCGTGACCAGATGTTGACGAAGATGCCGATTTATCAAGGCAACCCCTTCCTAGTCATCGCAAGTGAGAAGAATATCATCGACATACACAGCAAGAACCACTAGTCCTAAGGAGGTTTTGCGAATGAATAGAGAGTAATCGGCAGAGCTTTGCGTAAAACCAACGGTCGCCACGATGCTGCTGAACTTTTCAAACCAAGATTGAGGGATCAGCTTAAGGCCATAGATGTCCTTCTTCAGCCGGCATACCCGTATCTCCACCTGAGCAACATACCTAGGAGGTTGCTCCATGTAGACGGCCTCCTAAAGATCACCATAAAGGAAGGCATTCTTGATATCCAGTTGAGAAATCGGCCAATCTCGATTGACGGCAACAGATAGAAGGACCCGGATAGTGCTAAGACGAGCCACGGGAGAGAAGGTGTCAAAGTAATCAACCCCATAGGTCTGAGTAAAGCCCTTAGCAACAAGGCGGGCTTTATAACGATCCACAGCACCGTCCGGGCCAAATTTGACCATAAAGACCCAGCGACAGGCAACAAAATCAGTACCTAAGGGAGGAGGAATAAGATTCCAGGTACCCCGCTAAGTTAGGTTCGTCATTTCCTCATCCATGGCCATCTTCCAATGAGGAATAGCAAGGGCCTCCAGGTAGGAACGGGGTGTGGCTGTGGCAGATATAGCAAGAGCAAAGGCCCTGCGAGAAGAGGTAAGGCGATCATATGAAACAACAACAGCAAGGGGGTGTAGAGCACACGTCCGCACCCCTTTACGAAGAGCTACAGGAAGATCCAGGTCGTCGGGTCCCTCGGTATCCGGAGCATCCATAGCAGAGAGAGCTTGCCCGGGAGTAGAGAGTGATGATGGCGGAGAAGAGGGAGACGGTGGTGCAGAAGAGGGAGAAAGAGGTGGAGGGAGAGGAGCAGACGGAGATGGAGTTGGGGTTGAGATCGCAGTAGGAGACGAGGGAACAAAGAGAAGAGCAGGAGTATCAGAAGTTGGAGGGAGAGCAGAGGATTCAGCCGAGAAGTATGAGGAATTCTCGAAGAAGGTGACATCAGCAGAGATGAACTGCTTATGAAGAATGAGGTCAAAGCAATAATAGCATTTCTGAGTTGGGGAGTACCCCAGAAAGACATATTTGGTGGAGCGAGGGGAGAGCTTATCTCGGGTGGCAGATGGGGTATGCACAAAGGCAGTGCACCCAAAGATTCGGAGAGGGAGGGTGAAGGGCTCCTTGCCCATATACAGAATGGAGAATTGGGTTTTCCCGTGGAGAACCGTGGAGGGAATGCGATTGATGAGGTAGCAGGCAAGGAGAACAGCATAGCCCCAATAGGAGCGAGGAACATGCATCTGGGTCCTCAAGGTACGAGCGACATCGAGGAGATGATGGTTTTTGCGTTCCGCCACCCCATTTTGCTTGGAGGTCTAAACACAGCTAGTCTGATGAATAATTTCATGTTGCACACAGAAAGATGTAAATGCATGACTCAGATATTCTTTAGCATTGTCTGAGCGAAAAGTTTTAATACAAATACCAAACTGAGTTTGAATTAATTGATAAAAAGAGATCCATACATCCAAAAGTTCAGAGCGATCTCGAAAGAGATACACCCAAGTACATCTAGAAAAATCATCAATAAAAGTTTCAAAATAAGAACTACCCCAACCAATGGTGAGGGTAGGAGCAGGGCCCCAGACATCAGAGTGGACTAGATCAAACAGACGGGTAGAGCTCTGACCTTACTTCGGAGGGAAGGAGGAACGGTGATGCTTGCGAAGCAGACAAGCATCACAGTTGAGAGGAGTACTGGAAGGAGGGAGGTAGGGTAGAAGCTGATGTAGAAGTCACGGAGTAGGATGATCGAGGCGGAGATGCCACTGGAGAAGATCCGTAGAAGAAGAGGAGAAAGCAGACAATGCGGAAACATTGTCGAGGAATTAGAGGCCGCCGCTCTCAGTCCTAGTAGCAATCGTCCGTTGGGAGCTCGGATCTTGAAAAGAACAAGAAGTCGGAGTAAATGTCACAGAGCACTGAAGTTGCTTGCATAAAGAGGTAATCGACAACAAATTGCACGAAAATTTGGGCACATAGAGAGTGTCCGCTAGGCGAAGAGACGGAGTAACATGAACCACTCCCGACCAATGAACCGGGGAGGGAAAACCGTCTGCAACGAGGAAAGGAGGCAACCCATCATGCTGTTCAAGTAGAGAGAAGCATTGAGGATTGCCTGTCATGTGATTAGTCGTACCAGAGTCGATAAGCCATTTACCTTGGGTCACCACGTGGGCACTACCTGATGATGTGACCATGGAGGCAGACCTCTTGGAAGAGGAGGTGGAAGATTCACCCGAGGGGAGAAGATGGGGATGCTTCGTCTAGCAGCGTTCCACAGTATGGTCGGTGCGACCACGGTGAGAGAAGTGGTAGTGGGAAGGAGCACGTCCGCCATACTTGTGACTACAGCTACCAGAGCCACTCCGCTGAGTTTGGTGAGCATAATTGTCCGGTAGAGAAGGAAAGGGCAGAAGCGGGCGCTAAAGGAGGGAGCTGATAGCAGCGATGCGGGCAGCAGTAGCATCTAAGGTAGGGGATTCTGCCTCACCCAGAATTTGCTAGGTGATTATATCATACGTATCTGGAAGCCGGAGCAAATAACACACGACGAGAAGCTCCTAGAAATGCTTGTGTTGTTGAGCCAAATCCGCAAAAAAGGGGCAATTCTGAAGAATATCAGCCCCAAGATCCTGAACCTGTTGATAGGCAGCAGCAGGAGAAAATGTAGGACTGGTAAAGAGGTCTGCATACAACATATAGATGCGGGATGTCTGAGCCCTCTTTGAGTACAGAGCGGCAAGATAAAGCCAAGCGGCCTTGACCGTCTCATCATGACGGATGACAAGGAAGCATTCATCGGAGAGACTGTTAGCGAGCCAAGTATGCATAAGGGCGTCACTCACATCCCAGTCATCAAAGAGAGGTGAAGTCGTGGGAGGAGGGTCATCAACGAGATGGTGGCGTTTATGTTGCAAGAGAAGGAGAAAGATGAAGGAGACGCTCCAATCTGGGTAGTTGGAGCCGATAAGTTTCGAAACGGTGCCAAGGTTCCCGGAAGGAGTAGGAGGAAGAGGCGGAGTTAGATTGGCGATAGGAGTGGTAGCAGTAGAAGCATCAGAAAGAGCCATAGGAGAAAACAACAGGAAGCCGTGCGGTTAAGAAACAAACCGTGCGGTTAGGAAACAAACCGCGTAAACAGGGAGAAATCGCAGCGGTTAGAAGAAGGAGATCTGTGGCGGTCACGATGACAAACACCAGCGGCCAGAAAAGCTACGACCAAGCCACAGAATCAAGCAGAGGGGAAGAAGTCGAGCGGCTAGAAGGCAGCCTGCGCGAACAGAAGAAGGATAAGACTGAGCGGTTAGAGATAAGACCGCGGGAGACAAACAAGGCGACCAAGGCAAACAGGTCACGGCAACAGGTCGCGGCGACTAAAGGAGAGTTCGCGGCGAGAAGAAGAGAGCGTGCACATAAACGGCAACGACAAGAAGAGAAAGAAGTCGCGCAAACAGAGCGTAAGCCGGCGGAAGAAACAAGTCGCGAGAAGAAGAAGCAAGCCAGGCGGACAGGTCGCGTGGACAGAGAAGGCACACAGAATCAAGAGGAGAAGATCGAGTCCTCTGATACCATGTAGAAACGAGCAAAAAACAAGCTGGAAGAGGTGTAACAGAAATTTTATTATCTGAAAAAGGTATCTATTACAAAGGTATGGCCTCCATTTTATAGAATGGAGGAGAGAAGAGAGAATACAAATAAGAGATGTGGGACTAAAAAATACAGGAGTAAGCGGTCTATACAGAAATAACCCGCACAAGCCGCGCAGTTAGATGAAAGGGCTAACCGCTCGGCCATGACCAGAGAGGAAGGAGAGATTGCCATGGGATACCGCTAGACCGCCCGATCTCCAAGCCGCCAGAGACAAACTGCTAGACCACTCAGACTCTAGATAGCAACAGCACAGTAACCAAACCGCCAAAGGGAAACTGCCAGACCGCGCGGTCTTCAATCTGCCACGACTGGCCGCCAGACCGCCCGGTCACAAACTTCAACACTCCATAACCCCCTCAATGAAGTATACCCTAGAGAATAAAGACTCCCGTTTTTTCATAGATGCCTTAGGTGAAGAATCTTCCTACTGCCTTTCCGAAAGTGAAAATAAATTTTTTGATTTTTTTTCTAATAAAAATAAAATGCTGCAAAATTATTTCCTTGAGTGCGATGTTTTCGACCTCTGGGGAATTGATTTTATTGGCCCTCTTCATTCTAGCTTCGGGAACAAGTTTATTTTAGTTGGTGTAGATTATGTTTCACGATGGGTTGAAGCCCAAGCTCTTCCTACTAACAACGCCTGAGTCATAATTATATTTTTGAAAAAATTATTTTCTCGATTCAGTACGCCACGAGCCATCATTAGCGATAAGGGTTCACATTTTGTAATACATAGTTTTAAAAAATTCTTATTAAATACGGCGTTACGCATAAGCTTTCAATTGCCTACCACCCCCAAACTTACGGACAAGTCGATGTAGTGAATAGAGAGCTTAAAAGAATTTTAGAAAAGACTATTTCCACCTCTAGAAAAGACTGGTTAACCAAATTAGATGATGCTCTATGGGCCAACCAAACAGCGTACAAAACTATCATTGGTTGTACGTCATATCGGTTGGTCTATGGAAAATCATGTCATTTACCCGTAGAATTAGAACATCATGCTTTTTGGGCCTTAAGGTTTTTAAATTTCGATCCCCACTCTGTCAGCGATTTGCGAAAATTTCAACTTAACAAACTCGACGAGTGGCGCTCTTATGCATACGAAAATAACAAATTTTATAAAGAGCGGACGAAGCGTTTTCACGACAAGCACCTAAGGCACCCAAAAACCTCCAAGCCAGGTGACCAAGTTCTTTTATATAATTCACGATTACGTTTACTTTCGGGCAAGTTAAAGTCACGATGGTCTGAGCCGTTTACTGTTAAAGAAGTTTTTTCATATGGAATGCTTTTAATTTCAAACCCTGATAAGGGTGAGTTCAAAGTGAATGGTCAGCTTCTTAAACTTTATTTCTGTGGAGATGTCAGTCCAAATGTATTAATTTTATTATGTATGATCCAGACTTTAACTAGCTTAAGACTTTTTATTTTTGTTAAAACTTTAATTATTATTTTGGACAATAATCTTTTGGAAAATATTATTTTGTTGCGTCGAGCTCAAATGACGTTTTAAACAAAGGGCGCTCTTGGGAGGCAACCCAAGTTATTTTTTCTATTTTCTTTATTTTGCACTTTTTGCCCCGGACATCTCTGACAAGCTGAAGCCTCTGCAATCGCCTGCTCCAACGCTGTTGAATCCATCATGAAGTCCAAAGAAGACATTTTATGAAGATCTATTGCGCAAGCAAGAGGGAGCGGCATCGCTCAACTTTCGCGTCGCATATATTTGAGGAAGTACCTGTTTTCAATTCTGTACTTTTATTTCTGTTTTAATTTTTCTCTCTTTCCCCTCTTTTCTCCATTGAGGACAATGTCCATTTGAAGCTTGGGAGAGGATTTCCTCCTTCTCTTGTCTTTATTTTGTTTCATTTTAAAAAAATAAAATCAAAATTTTTTTTATGTATATCTTAAAAATCCAAAAGAGAATATCTTAAAAATCCAAAAGAAATATATAAAATATTTCTAAATCAAAAATATATATACTATTTATTTTTACTTTAATAGTTTAAACTAATTTTGGTATTTCAGTACTCCCCCCTTGCTTTTTGTTTTGTTTTTCCCAAAATTTCCTATAAAAACTTAGCTAATTATGATCTTTCAAATCACTCTTTTAAATTATGTTTCACAAATAAAATATTGGTCCTGATGTGTTTCTAATTCACAGTAGCATGTAACGTGAAACGTTATTCTAAACTCACATTTCAATTAGGGTCCGTTCGTTTGCACGGAATTGAGCACCTGGAATTGGAATTGAAGGTCTAATTCTCATTGCATCGTTCATCTGCACGCTTGACGTTGCAATTTAAATTTTAATGAATTCCGTAGAATTCATTTTGAACTAAAGACAATTCTTTCCAATCTATATAAGAATTGGACAATTCCGGTCGAGACACATTTTTATGCCCGGGAGCGATTTTTTTGCCCGGATGCGAATTTTTTTTCCCGGGCACAATTTTTTCGTGCGTGTGCGATTTTTTCGCCCGGGCGCGATTTTTTTCGCGCTAGAACATTTTTTTCGCCCGGGCACGTTTTTTCGCCCGGGCGCGATTTTTTTGATCGGTCGCGATTTTTTCGCCCGGGCGTTTTTTTTTTTCGCACGGGCGCTTTTTTTTCACCCGGGCGCGCTTTTTTCGCCCAGGCGCAATTTTTGCGCCCGGACGCAATTTTTTCGCCCTGGCGCGATTTTTTCGCCCGCGCAAGATTTTTTCGGCCTGACCCGATTTTTTTGCCCGTCGTGTTTTTTAGCCCTGCGCGCTTTTTTCATTCGGGCGCGATTTTTTCGCACTGCGCGTTTTTTTTCGCCCGGCGCATTTTTTCGCCCAAGCGCGTTTTTTCGCCAGGTGCATTTTTCTCGCCCAACAAGATTTTTTCACCCATGCGCGATTTTTTCACCCGGGTGCGATTTTTTCACACGGACGCGATTTTAAAAGCCCGAAAGTGATTTTTTTTCGCCCGGGTGCGAATTTTTCGCCCGGGCGCATTTTTTTCGCCCGGGCACGATTTTTTCTCCCGGGCACAATTTTTTCGCCCGGACGTGATTTTTTCGCCCAGGCGCGCTTTTATCGCTTGGGCGCGAGCGCGATTTTTTTGCTCGGGCAGGTTTTTTTCGTCTGAGCTCGATTTTTTGCTCGCGCCTATTTTTTGCCTCCAGTCGAAAAAATCACGCCCGAGCGACAAAAAAGGGCCCGGGCGACATAATCGCGGCCGAGCGAAAAATAATCGAGGCCACGTGAAAAAATCCCACTCGTGAGAAAAAATCATGGCTAGGTGAAAAAAATCTCGCCCGGACAAAAAAATCGCGTCCGGGCCTAAAATCACGCCCGAGCAAAAAAATCGAATTCCAATTCCACAACATTGGAATTGGAATTCATCACCAATATTTAATTCCACAATATTCACAAATATTCAATTCCAATATCGAATTCCAATTCCGTACAAACGAACGGACCCTCATTGTTTCTCGCTCTTTATTTTATTTACTTCCTAAAAATCTTTATCCACTATTTTACTTTTTGTTTTTGGATAATTTTTATAATGTCATTTTTTGATTAGCGTAGTAGATGTGAACGATCCAAGTCGCTTATTATTTCTATTTTCAAGATAATTTCATTAGCCTTCATTTATTAACTAGGATTAGTTTTTTGAAATTTTTCAAAACTATGCTTTAGATAAATTTAGAACCATGAAAATGATATAGGCCGTTTTTAGTTCCATTTGAGCCTTCTTGCCAACCTAAAAATTTTTATCCCTAGTTAGCCGCTTTTGAGCATTTTTCCAATTTCAATTGATAGCACCACTTATCATTTCATTTTCACCAAAGCTAAAATCTTCCAACCTATCTAATCACACTAACCTTTTGAGTTTCATTAAAAATTTTCATGATAATAATAGAGTTGTTTTGTGATATATTTGGAGAACATTTTGAAACAATATGCTCATAAGAAGTGTTTACTTTTGTTTGGGCAATTTCAAAACAAAAAGAAAAATTATTTATGCCCTTTGTTTTGAAAAGAAAAAAAGGGGAAAGAAAAGAAAATGGAAAAGAAAACGAAAGAAAAATATTTTATTAATGATGAAATTTTTGAAACTCTTTATTTTAATTTAGTGTGATTTTAAAGCCTCCTTGTTTATCTTTGAATTCCACTCCTAATCATAATCCTAAACAAAACGTTACGGTCCTAATAAGCCCATTTGATACATGTTTTTTGAATTTTATTTTTTAGCTAAGTAAAGAAGAAAAGTAAAATAGTAATGTTTTGGATTTAAATTTAGATTTTTGTTATTTGATTGATATAGTTATAATGTGTCTCTTGGATCTAGTTACAACTCAATGCATTTTTTTATTTTGTTGTTTTGCTTAAATTTATTTAAAGAATTTTGTTAAAATTTTGGATGATTTATTTTCATTAGTAAAGTTTATAAATTGTTAAATAAGGTTTAAGCAATTGTTTTAGGTTTACGTTTCACCTTCTCCCTACTTAGAATTTCGCATAGTACTTGTGTTACCATATTTAGAATTTCCTTGATTAGTCACTTTTATGTTAGCTAGTTTTTATATTTTTGCTTGAGGACAAACAAAGCTTAAGCTGGAGGGAGTTTGATAATATGTTTTATAGTTTAAATGTTTAGGGTAATTACATGTTTTTATTATAAAATTCATATCTTTTAAAGCTTTATTTTGACCTCCTTTTGTATATATTAATAACACTAATGACTGTTTTCATTCTTTTACAGGTTTGCGGTTTTTTAGCTTTTTCATCGAGCTCAGCCAATTTCGTTGAACTCAGCCTTTTCGTCAAGCTCCGCCTTTTCATCGAACTTAGCCTTTCGTCGAGCTCCGCATTTTTGTCGAGCTCAGTCATTTCATCGAACTCCACCTTTTCATCGAACTCAGCCAATTTCATCGAGCTCCGCCTTCATTCTGCGTTCGACGAACTCCTCCAATTTTATCGATCTCCGCCTTTATTCTACATTCGTCGAACTCCTCCTGCTCCTTATCTTTGCCTTTTCATCGACATCCCGTCCACTTTTTGCATTCGACGTTCGTCGACCTCGCCTTCAATTCAATTTCATCGACCTCTCGTCTACTTTCTGCGTTCGATGTTTTCCTCTATTCGTCGACCTCGCCTTCAGTTCTATTTCATCGACCTCCCGTCCACTTTCTGCGTTCGATGTTTTCCTCCGTTCGTCGACCTCCCGTCCACTTTCTGAGTTCGACATTCGTCGACCTCGCCTACAGTTCAATTTTTCTACCTCCCTATTTATCGACCTCGCCTTCAGTTCAATTTTGTCGACCTCCCATCCACTCTCTGCGTTCGACGTTTTCCTCCATTCGTTGACCTCCCGTCCACTTTCTGCATTCGACGTTCGTCGACCTTGCCTTCAGTTCAATTTCGCCGACCTTTCGTCCACTTTCTGAATTTGATGTTTTCCTCTATTCATCGAACTCTCCTTCAGTTAAATTTTGTCGACCTCCCGTCCACTTTCTACGTTCGACATTTTCCTCCGTTCGTCGACCTCGCCTTCAGTTCAAAGTTCGTCGATCCCACCTTGCACTTTCTGCGTTCGACATTTTCCTCCGTCCGTCGACCTCCCATCTACCTTCTCTTTCCTCCTTTCGTCGAGCTCTCCCTCCTTCTCCTCTAATTTCGTCGAGCCCTCTCTCCTTCTTTCATCGAGCTTTCCCCGCTTCCAGAGACAAGTCCCGCTTTCCCACAAAAGCCTACTGCCGCCATAAATGCATGTCACCCGTACCGAGGCAATAATCATTTCCCAGCAAAATTCATACCAAGGTCAACTCCCGTGCATGGCTGGATGCATGGACATTTCCTGCTCTTTGAAGAATCTATAAATAGAGCCTCACCCATTGTGTTGAAAAAAAAGAGAACTTTGGAGAGGGGAAATGCTGTCATTTTCAGTTCTTCCTTATTATTCTTCCTCTCTCCTTTTCTCATTTCAGTTTTTTTGTTTTAAGTTTTACTCTTTGGTAATAGTTCTTGAATTTATTTTGTAGTTTATTTTTAGTAATCGCTTAGTTTTTCATTTTCTGCAAGTGTAATATCTTTTATTTCAAGTTATAAGCTCTCTATTTGATTTAATATAAAGTCTGTTTGCATTTACTTGTCTCTATTTTGTTTCCATACACTCCTACTCATCTCTCTTCCTCCACTTCACCATGAGTAACTAATCCTCCTTGTACTCAATCTTGATGATCTGAGGTTCGAGTTGATTAAGTTATGATGCTCTAGTTTGTTTTTTCTTTGTAAGGTTTAGACCTTGATTTACTCTTGATTAATCGTGTTTGGAGTTATATCATCGATATATAATTTACATGTTTGTTTTCACTCTTAGCTAGCCGAGAGGCTCATAGTTTGAAGTGAACACTCAAGAGCAAAGAGAGTTGCACGCACCCCTCCAGAGAGGCAGACGTTAAATTTCCCGGATTAGAGTGAAATCCAATAGTGGGGTTCACAACGTAAATCGAGCTTTAGGCCTTTGATTTGGACGAGAGTTCGGTCGGACCTTCCTAAATTCAGGTGGGCACGTCTTCGAGAGTAGCGTATTCATGCTTTAGGAACCTCCATGGGCAAGGTCCTTTGCCTTATTAAGTTAGACTTTATTATCGCATTTTTAATCAACTTAGGCTGAGGTGATTCTCGATCAAGTGCTTTTCTTTATCATTGTTTAACCCCTCGTTTTAATCGCTAGTTGTGGCCTCTCTGATTAAGTACAAGTGATTTTCTTTATGCAAGTAGTCTCTTGTTTTAATTTAGTTACCAACCCTAAAAGTTTTTCGATAAGATAATAGTCTTCGTGTGAGTAAGATTACTCAATGGTTCCCGGATTTTAATATGATACTTGTGTCCCTTAGCTACAATTCGATAGGTATACTTGCCTAGTTGGATTGCTAGTTCGGTTTTATTCTCTTCACGATTAGTAGACACCAGTCCTTCCACATCGTACTACTGGTCGTACTAGTGTTCCATCTCCCCGAGCTCCTAAAATAATACGGTCACAACCGACCGTTAGTCATAAAGACTAAGCCATTTTGTCCTCGCCTCACCCCAACAACTCCTAGGCACCGAGCGGGAGGACGAAAGCGGAGGACAACAAAGCAGTACAAAATGGAAGTAGGTGATAGTGGATCTATTCTATCACGGTTATGTTTCTAACAGTTATATCATTATACTAACAGTGCTTACAACACAAGTAAAGTAAGTGAGCAGTAATGAAAAGAAGTGCAATAGGTAAAGTAGAACTGTAAGAAAGTGTTGTAAGTAAAGTAAAGAAACTGAGAAGAAATTAAACTATCTACCGCTACACTAATCATCACAGGAGTACCTTAACTTATATGTATGCCCTTACAAACTTATAAGTAAAGGTTTCATAAGCATAACTTATCATATAAAAGAGCTCATACTAATTTATATGATAAGGATCCATAGTGCGTATGTCCTAAGTATGTATGTATGCTATGAGGAGTTATGCGGGTTATGATTCATACAAGTGCAACTCACGCAAATGACTCTGTGATCAAAGATCATTAGTTCCCACTTTTTGGATTAAGCTGAACTCTCTAGTACCACCATTATTGCTATGATAGTAGTGGAGCGGGCGTCTCCACTTCCTAGGCAGGTATACACACTACCAAACCCAGACCCTTTGTATACCTCTGTACACATTTGAAGTGCACTTTATAGTCTCTACGTACTAATTTGCTAGACATTTCTACCAGTCTTTTTGGTAGGATGTGAAATTTCGGGTATTATCGTTAAGACCGTAGTATAAATTAACCTACTGGCCCCTCAAACCGTCATACCTCACAAGAGTCACCATACTGTCGTCGGTGTAATGACTGGATAGTGCTGCATAAACTGCCACTAATATGTTCTATGCAAATGCAAGTCATTTAAAACCAGAGCCTCAAACTCGTAGGACTAAACCCATCCTGAATCCAAACATCCGAGCCTCCAGCTCGTAGGACTAAACCTGTCATGAATCCAAACATCTGAGCCTCCAGCTCGCAGGACTAAAACTATCCTGAATCCAAACATCCGAGCCTCTAGCTTGCAGGACTAAAACTGTCCTGAATCCAAACATTCGATCCTCTAGCTTGCAGGACAAAATGCGTCCTGAACCATCCAACCCTATACGAGTGAGATTATCGCATCGCTCCCCTAATCTATTATACTACTCTTGTCTGCTTATTGTTATACATAGCAGTTTAGGGTTCATTCTTGGACTGCCCAGGGAATGCCCGGTGAAGGGCTCTCTAGACCACTAGAAACTACGATGGGCTGAAGCTCAAAGTTCCCTTTCCCAAAGACACTTACTTTAATTAGTGTATACCCATTACTAATACCCCAAGTTTGTTATTACTCTTGAGTAAACCTAATGACTTAAGGTACTGATTGGGAGAGCGACGATCTTTCACCGAACCCCGTTATAGTTGTTCTCCTTGTGACTTGCACTCTAACACTCGGTACTATATAGTGACGTACTTGCGATATAAACTAGGGTTTCAGCTTCCCAATATATCTCTTAATTTAACTATATCTCATCACCCTTAGTACTCGCAATTTTCTTATTACTTTTACTAAACACAGCCCATGACCTAACTCTAACCCATATGAGATGACCACCAATTTCCTGGGCCAAAGACCTCCAAATTTTTATCATGGGTTTGTCATATGTAAAATATTGATAATTCAGGATTCCATTATTTTTCTAATTATTTTGGACCATAATTTAAATTAATTAATCAAGTGACCTATGTCATTTTGAACATAAGCTACTCTAAGCATTGGTCCATTAGGTCTAAATGAATTACCTGAGGTTCATCTAAGTTAAAAATGTATGTTCCCAAAAATTCTAATTTTCCAACTTGATGTGACCATTATTTTCCATTTATGATTAAAATCCCATTATCTCCTTTTTCAAATGTAGTACAAAAAATAATCATGTAAAAATTTAGGGAAAATTTCTACTCAATAATATTAACAACATAATGGTCAAAATAGATTTTTATACTCTTAGCCAGTGATTTGGCCTAAGATATTCACATGTTAAGATAATTACAAAAATGTCACTATTATGGTATTCATCATAAATAATCATACCAAAATCTTAATAAAATTTATAGGGATTCATATTGGAGAAATAAGGGCCTAGACAATTTCTCATAATTTTCCATGAACCACTACTCATGTTTTTGATCAAAGACCTATAAGGGTAAAAATGTAATTACACTATTTATACATGGAAAAGTCCTCAAAAATGCTCATAAATTTTTCCAGAGAAGTGAAATGACCTAGTAGGGCTTGGGTCATCAATTTGAAATTTACTAAATCCAGCAGCCCTATTTTCCATTTTAACACCTAAATGTGCTATTTTTGAAATAAATCCAACTTATGGGATTTTTGATTCCGAAAATCCCAATTTTCTTATGAAAGGAGTATATACATCCATAAGTCTCTGTCCAAAAAACGTGGACATACATTGGGTCAAAAGGGCTAAATTCCCATTTTTTTTTACTATTTGCACACCATTCACAATTCTACCTTCACCATACTTGTTGGATACTTTAACATGCCGAAATCCAAATGGCTCCAAATTCTTACTAAGGCCATAAGATGACCTTATAGCACTGCCACCTAAATATGGGGGTATTTGGAGTTGTAAAACTCCCTAAATCACACTTATTTAATAAATCAAATTTTGACTAAAACTATAGAAAACCATCCTCCGAAAATTCTCATTTTTCGACATAGTCTAAGTATTGTATAGACACATGCTTGACCTAAATTTCACTGCATGTGGACTTATAGTTTAGTATAGGCATCCATTTGAATTTCTGCCCTAGTATAGGAGCAGTCCTAGGAGAATGACCCTACAAGAAATTAAAGTGGTCCAAATTGCAAGTTTAGGGTGTCCAAATAAAGTTAAGACCTACGGATATAATTTATATGCTGAAATTTTTCTCTAAATATGTCTCTACAAGGCCTACAATCAGCATTCAAAGGACTGATTTATATGTGACAGAAATACACATAAATATCATAAATACTATAGTTTAATTAATGCAGAAATGAACGATATCGGGTTATCTTCCCCGATAGCCAACGACCATGATTGATCTTGCCTGTAGCATATTAATTCCTTGTTTTTGGCCACCTGGGCCGCTGCCACCGCCGACGATTATCACCACCACCTTCGTTAAGGTGGTGGCTAGCATTTCCGGACGACATGTCCGCCGAAGGTGGTTCCTCCAACGAACTCGAGCAAGAAGAAAACTCGATATTTATCCCTCTTACTTGCATGGAATCGGGCTCATTTGAGCCCAATATCTCTCCTAGTGGATCTAGAATACTTGCACAGAGGGAGGGGAGGAGAAACAGACCTGGATGCGAGCTTGGCGGCGAGTGCGGTGGTGGTGAGCAATAACTGATGACTTCTGTTAGGTATTGTATCCACAATTACCTAGATTTGAGGAAGCCTCCTGTCAAGCTAAGATGAATTCACAATGTGTTTGATGCTCTGTCTTTAAGTTGTTCTTACAGTTATTCCACGCTAAGTACACACCAATGTCAGGGTGCAGTAGGTCAATATACACGGGTCTGCGCAACGTAATCCCTCGTTGAGCAGATAAGTGTGTTGGCTTACGTGTACTCTCTCTATTGGAGTGTACTGATAATACGTTTTGTAGCCTAAACTATTATCGTATTTTATATTTTATATTGTACAAATTATGTCTATTATTAGTTTATTTTTATCCTTTTTATGTAAATTTTATTGCCACTAACTTTTTCCTGTCTTTTTGCAGGTTTTCAGAAAATTGGCCAAAATGACCTGTCACGCCCTCCCTGGGCGTGACCTAGGGCGTGTCACCTGATCCCGAGGACACTTGCTGGAAGGGATAGAAAACGGTCAAAACCGCTGTCACGCCCCCCTGTCACGCCCTCCCTGGGCGTGTCACTAGGCGTGACCAGGGGCGTGTCGCCCTCTGCCGCAAAGCTGCCGCCGCATTAAATGCCCTTCCGCCTCAGCACGCAAATAGTACTGTCACGCCCCATGTCACGCCCGTGACATGGGCGTGACACCTTCCTTTTTCGGCGACTGACGGATTTCCGACAAATGATTTGGACATGACATGCCTGTCACGCCCCCCTGTCACGGGCGTGACCTAGGGCGTGACCACCGACGTACCGAAGCAATCATCCCTCCCGCCAGAATCCAGAGCCCGAGGTCAAATCCGTACCTGTCAGCCCCCTGACACGCCCCCCCTAGGGCGTGTCGGAGGGCGTGACCAACCCGAGAAATTTTCTATAAATTGAGCCCCCCTCCTCCCCATTTCAGCAAGCTTTGGTTGAGTGGGGGAGGTGCTGCCCCTTTGTTTCTTGATCCTTTTTCATGCTTTCTCTCTCTCTCTCTCCCCCCCTCTCTTTGTACTTTTTGGTTAACCCTAGTTTAATCTTAGTTTGTGCTAGCTTTTAATGTAATTTTCTTCTTGCTTAGTGCTTAATGTAGGGCTAGAATAGGGTTTAATTTTCATGCACTTGTAATTTTATTTTCATTAGTGTAACTTGCCCTTTTTCATTAATAAAATTGTTCTTCCCTTAGCTTGTGTTCTTCTTATGTTTTTCTACTCATCTCCCCCCCCCCCTCCACTCCATTATGATTAACTAATCCTCCTTGTACTCGATCTTGATGATCCGAGGTTAGAGCGATTATGTTATGATGTTTTAATCAATCTTTTCTTTTTAGGTTAGGGCCTTGAATTACTCTTGATTAATCACGGGTTGGGGGTATATTTTCGATATATACTCTCCGCCTTTGCTTTCATTCTGGGCTAGCCGAGAGGCCGAAAGAATGAAGTGAGCATTCAAGAGTAAAGGGAGTTGTACGCACCCCTCGAGAGAGGCAGACGTCCAAATCTCCCGGATTGGAGTAAAATCCAATAGTGGGGTTCACCGCGTAAAGCGAGTTTTAGGCCTCCGATTTAGACGAGAGTCGGTCGGACCTTCCTAAACTCAGTTGGGCACGACTTCGAGAGAAGCGTGTTCAAGCTTTAGGAACCTCCACGGTCAAGGACCCTTATCCTATTAAGTTTAGATTTTTATCACATTTTCTTAATCGTCTTTAGCCGAGGTGAATCTCGATCGAGTGCATTTCCATTTCATATTTTCTTCCTTTAGTAGTAATCTCCTATCTTGTGCTCTTTAATTAACTGCAGTAGTTTCCTTTCTAGCATAGTTCTTTTCTTAATAGCGTAACTTAATTGCGGTAGTTCTCTTTCTAGTTTGCTTTCATTTCTCCATTGCGCTTAGATTTTCTAAAACCCTAGTTTTTCCGTCGATAAGATAATAGCGTTCGTGTGAGTAAGCTTAGCCAACAGTTCCCGGATTTCAATACGACACTTGTGTCCCCTTGCTACAATTCGATATGTATACTTGCCTCATCGGGTTGCTAGTTCGGTTGCGTTTATTTTCTTCGAACCCTAGCGCGCAACAAGTTTTTGGCGCCGTTGCCGGGGACCCAACTTCCGTTGATATTTTGAAAACACGAACCTATTAATTTTATCTCTTCTCTTTCTCATCCCCTTTCTTTAAAGTTTTAAAAAAAAAAATCAAAAAAAATTATCACCGCTCTTAATAGAAACCAACCTCACAATTTTTCTACGCCACCTAATTCTCTCGAAAAGGGCAAAGGGCTTTAAGTGCCACTGTCTTGTCTAGTACCTTGCGAACCCTTCACGGGGTAGTCCTTGGGAAGTTCGGGAGTTAATCTATAAAAAAAATCTATTTCAAAAAGAAGAAAAAAATTTTAATTTAATTTTCTAAATCTAGTTTTTCTTTCTAGTTTATCCTTTTTCACTTTCTCTTCTTCTTTTCTGTTCTTTTAGTGCATGACCCGCGGGAGTCCGTCGGTTATTTTGGACTTGGACCACGAAATTGAGCGTACTCTTCGGAGAAGATCGCGATTTCAAGGTCCTACTATCCAAGTGCCGGTTGAGGACTCCGAGTCATTTAATACTTTAAGAATGGAAGAACCCAACGTAGATGAGGCCGTGCAAAGGACTATGTCCTATTATGCACGACCGAACCTCGAGGGAACAGAATCGAGTATAGTCCGTCCTACTATAGCAAATAATAACTTTGAACTAAAGCCTAGCATAATTCAAATGGTGCAGCAATATGTGCAATTTGACGGACTTCAAGATGAAGATCCGAACGCACATATAGCTAGCTTTCTTGAAATTTGCGACACCTTCAAGATAAATGGTGTCACAAATGATGCGATCAGGCTAAGACTCTTCCCCTTCTCTCTAAGAACTAAAGCTAAGCAGTGGCTTAACACACTTCTGAAAAATAGCATAACCACTTGGAATGAATTAACTGAAAAATTTTTGGCGAAGTATTTTCCGCCCGCTAAAACTGCAAAACTTAGGAACGATATCTCTGCCTTCGGACAAATAGACTCTGAAACCCTTTACGAAACCTGGGAGAGATTTAAAGAATTATTAAGATGATGCCCACATCACGCGCTGCCTGTATGGTTACAAGTGCAGACGTTTTATAACGGGCTAAATCAAAGCACGAAGCAAATGATAGACGCAGCTTCTGGCGGTACTTTAAATCATAAGACCCCGGAAGCCGCTCTTGAGCTTTTTGAGGATATGGCCATGAACACTTATCAGTGGAATGTGCCTAGGTCCCGCCCGAACAAGCCTGCAGGTATCTATGAAGTGGACAACGTCTCCCAGCTCGCTCTGCAAGTAGAAATCCTAAGCAAAAAAATCACGGAGATGACTGCTGCCTCCGCCCCTCAGGTATGGGAATCTGCAACCCCTACTCCAGAACATTTAGATTATGTTAATAATTTGCCTAGAACTGCTTTTAATAATTTTTCTGCTCCGAATTTTCATCCGCCTGGTTTTAATTTTCTGAATAGTTATAACCCCGCTTTAAGAAATCACCCGAATTTTTCATGGAGTAATCCATCGAATGCGATGCGCCCACCTCCGCAAAATGATTTTTCTGCACAACCACCACCACCACCACCACTTCTTCAAAATTACCCAAAACCTCCGAGCTTGGAGGAATTACTTTCTAAATATATCACCACAAATGACGCTACCATAAGAACTTTAACCGGAAGCGTAAAAAGTTTAGAAAATCAGGTAGGACAGCTCGCGAAAATAATTTCTGAGCGACCCGCAGGGTCTCTTCCTTCCAATACAGAACCTAACCCGAGAGAGCAAGCGAAAGCTATAACTCTTCGGAGTGGGAAGCAAGTCTCCGGTATGGTAAGTGAAGAGCCCGAGGCAAGCTCCGCTTCTGCTTTTAAAAATCAAAGCTCCGCTTCCGCTTTTAAAAATCAAAGCTCCGCTCTGCTTCCACCCTCTGCTGAAGAAGTAATCACCCCCACATTAGAAAATAATCTCACTCCACCACCCATCTTCAAAAATAATTCAACTCCTCCATACCCCTCTGAACTTAATAGACAACGTCAAGATGATCAGTACTCCCGCTTCTTAGAAATCTTCAAACAAATCCACATTAATCTTCCCTTCCACGAGGCTATTTCGCAAATGCCGAAATACGCCAAATATCTTAAAGACCTCCTCACAAACAAGAAGAAGTTAGAGAATCTTTCGTACGTCACGCTAAACGCCGAGTGCTCTGCCGTTTTAACAAACGGTTTGCCGAAGAAAATCAGTGACCCGGGTAGTTTCTCTATCCCGTGTGTCTTCGGTGATCTCTTTGTTAAACACGCGTTAGCCGACTTAGGCGCAAGTATAAACCTGATGCCCTTTTCGTTGTTCAAAAAGTTAGGGATTGGTAGCCTTAACCCCACGCGTATGAGTATCCAGCTAGCCGATAGATCCGTCAAGTACCCGTTAGGAATAGTGGAGGACGTTCTGGTGAAAGTCGACAAGTTCATCTTCCCGGTGGACTTTGTCATTTTGGACATCGAAGAAGACGTCGAGGTTCCCCTGATCCTTGGCCGACCCTTTCTCGCCACCTCCCGAGCCATCATTGACGTAAGCAATGGTAAGCTCTTTCTTCGAGTAGGCGACGACGAAGTCACATTTCCTATCACCCCTTCGATGAAGAACACCTTAGCGAACGTTGACTCATGTTTTTTCGTAGACGTCGTGAGTGATGATTCTTCCTACTGCCTCTCCGACTTTGAAAAAGAATTTTCTACTTTTTGCTCCTCTTCTCTTACAACAGAATCACTGCAAGGAAGTGATGAATCTTCTTATTGTTTTTCTGAGTTTGAAAAAGAATTTTCTGATTTTTGCTCCTCCTCTTTTCTTCCCACTGAATCTCTACAAGAAGCTGTCTTGGCTGCTAGCCCCACCCCTTATTACGTTCCTTATAAAAAAGTTTATGAAGATATTATTTTTGAAAAAGAAAGAATCTCAAAATCCTCTTATGAAGAACCCCCTACCCTAGAACTTAAAGAACTTCCCGAACACCTAAAGTATGCTTTCTTAGAAAAAGACTCCAAGTTACCAGTTATCATTTCGGCCTACCTCACGGATACGCAGAACGATAAACTTCTTCTAGTTCTACGTAAGCATCGCCGGGCTATTGCTTGGCAAATTTCTGATATCAAGGGCATAAGCCCATCTTTCTGTACACATAAAATTCTAATGGAAGATAATTCGCGTAACTCTATTCAACCTCAGCGCCGTATAAACCCGAATATGAAAGTAGTTAAGGGCGAGGTTATGAAACTATTAGACGCAGGAATTATCTACCCTATATCGAACAGTAAGTGGGTTAGCCCCATTCAGGTAGTTCCAAAAAAGGGAGGGATAACCGTAATTAGTAATGAGAATAATGAATTAATCCCGACACGGACGGTGACGTGTTGGCGTATGTGCATAGATTACCGTAAGTTAAATGACGCCACCCGTAAGGACCACTTTCCTCTACCGTTTATCGACCAGATTTTAGAACGTCTCTCCGGCCATAGCTTTTATTGTTTTCTCGATTGCCTCTCGGGGTACTTTCAAATACCCATCTCTCCCGAGGACCAAGAGAAAACTACGTTTACTTGTCCCTTCGGCACCTTTGCGTACCGAAGAATGCCGTTTGGATTATGCAATGCGCCGGCTACATTCCAACGATGTATGCTCGCAATATTTGACAAGTACGTAGAAAGCATTATGGAGGTATTCATGGACGATTTCTCCGTGTTCGGCGACTCCTTCGATAGATGTTTAGAAAACCTCGAAAAAGTCTTAGAACGATGCGAAGAAACTAACCTTGCCCTAAATTGGGAAAAATGCCATTTTATGGTGAGGGAAGGGTTAGTTTTGGGTCATAAAATTTCTGCTAAAGGTATTGAGGTAGACGTTGCCAAGATAGAAGTTATTGAGAAGTTGCCGCCACCTACAAACATAAAAGCTATAAGAAGTTTCCTAGGCCACGCTGGTTTTTATCGTCGTTTTATAAAGGACTTCTCCAAGATCACTAAGCCCCTCACCCATCTCTTAGAAAAAGACGCTCCATTCATTTTTGATGACTCTTGTATTTCTGCCTTTGAATTAATTAAAGAAAAGTTAATTAACGCGCCAATTATGATAGCTCCGGTATGGGACCTTCCTTTCGAGAATATGTGCGATGCGAGTAGTTTTGCGGTGGGAGCCGTATTAGGTCAACGCATATCTAAGAACTTCCACCCCATCTATTACGCTAGTAAAACCCTCACATCTGCATAAGAAAATTACACCACAACCGAGAAGGAGCTCTTAGCTGTAGTATTTGCGTTTGATAAATTTCGCCCTTACATTACACTTTCAAAAATCATTGTTTTTACGGACCACTCGTCCCTCAAGTACCTTCTTGCCAAAACGGATGCCAAGCCTCGCTTGATTCGCTGGGTCTTACTCCTCTAGGAGTTTGACTTAGAGATCCGTGATAAGCGAGGAGCCGAGAACTTGGCCGCCGACCATTTATCAAGATTAGATAACCCCTTTATAGAAAAATTAAATGAAAAATCTTTTAATGATTATTTTCCTGATGAGAAGCTGCTTTTAGTTAATACATCTACTTCTCCTTGGTTCGCGCACATCGCCAACTATCTAGTGGCCCGGGTGCTCCCAAAAGAGTTCTCCTCTCAGCAGAAGAAGAAATTCTTTTCTGAGCTGAAGAACTAGTTTTGGGAAGACCCGCATCTTTTCAAAATTTGTGCGGATCAAGTGATAAGGAGATGTGTTTCTTTTGATGAAGGAATTGATATTCTAAAACATTTGCATGAAGGTCCGACAGGTGGGCACTATCAAGCTGCTCGCACCGCTCATAAGGTGCTTTGCGCGGGTTTTTACTGGCCTAGCCTGTTTAAAGACGCGCAAGCCTTTGTGAGCAGGTGTGATAGTTGCCAACGGTCGGGTAATATTTCTAATAAAAATGAAATGCCGCAAAATTATTTCTTAGAGTGCGAAATTTTCGACCTCTGGGGAATTGATTTTGTTGGCCCCCTTCCTTCTAGCTTCGGAAACAAATATATTTTAGTTGCTGTTGATTATGTTTCACGATGGGCTGAGGCCCAAGCTCTTCCTACGAACGACTCCCGAGTTGTAGTCACGTTTTTAAAAAAATTAGTTTCTAGATTCGGTACGCCACGCGCAATCGTTAGCGATAGTGGTTCCCATTTCTGTAACGCGCAATTTTCAAAAATCCTTACTAAATACAGCGTTACGCATAAACTATCCACTGCCTACCACCCCCAAACTAACGGTCAAGTCGAAGTAGTAAATAGAGAAATAAAAAGAATATTAGAAAAGACTGTTTCAACTTCTAGAAAAGACTGGTCAACCAAACTTGACGATGCCTTATGGGCCTACCGAACAGCGTACAAAACCGCCCTCGGATGTACGCCGTATCGGCTGGTCTATGGAAAATCGTGCCATCTGCCCGTAGAGTTAGAACACCGTGCCTTTTGGGCCTTAAAATTTTTAAAATTTGATCCCCACTCAGTCGGTGACCTTCGAAAATTCCAACTAAATGAACTCGACGAGTGGCGCTCTTATGCTTATGAAAATAATAAACTTTATAAAGAGCGGACGAAGCGTTTACACGATAAAAACTTAAGGCACCCTAAAAACTTTAAGCCGGGCGACCAAGTCCTTTTATATAATTTTCGTTTACGTTTATTTCCGGGCAAATTAAAATCTCGCTGGTCTGGCCCGTTTTCTGTTTTAGAAGTATTTCCTTATGGAACTGTTTTAATTTCTCACCCTGATAAGGGTAATTTCAAAGTGAATGGTCAGCATCTTAAACTGTATTTCTCTGGTGATAATGATGTCAGTCCAAACACTATTAAGTTTCTGCTTCACGAACTTTAATCTGAAACTTTTAATTTTTTGCTAAAAACAATTTTATTGCGGGACAACAATATTTTTGGACAATATTATTTTTGATGCGTCGAGCTCAACGACGCTTTAACCAAAGGGAGCTCTTGGGAGGCAACCCAAGTTATCTTTTTCTGTTTTCTTTATTTTATAATTTTTGCCTCGGACGGCTTCGACAAGCTGAAGCTTCTGCGATCGCCTGCTCCAACATTGCTGAATCCATCACAAAGTCCAAAGAAGACATTCGGGGAGCGACATCACTCAGCTTTCGCAGCAAATAAATCCGGGGAAGTACCTGTATTTCAATTCTGTCTTTCAATTCTGTACTTTATTTTTCTCTCCTTCTCCAATCCCCTTCTTTAGACATCGAGGACAATGTCTGTTTTAAGCTTGGGGGAGGATTTCCTCCTTCATTTTGCGTAGTGTAAATAATCTTCTTTTTGTATATATTGTAAATATTTCCAAAAAAAAAATGAATATCTTAAAATTCCAAAATCCAAAAAAAGAGAATATTCCACAAAATTAAATTAAAAAATATATATGTGTTTTTGAATAGTTTAGACATTTTGGTATTTCAATAGTACCTCTAGTTTTTAGTTTTGTTTTACTCAAAATCTCCTATAAACAACTTAGTTAATTATAATATTTCTAATCATCCTTTTTAATTATGTTTCACAAGTAAAATGTTGGCCATGCTGTATTTCTAATTCACGGTAGCATGTTAAGGTGAAATATTTTTCTAAAACTCGCATTTCTATTATGGTTTTTTGTTGTTTATTTCCTTTACTTTCTTAAAAATTCATCATCCACTATTTTCTTTTTCGTTTTTGAATAATTTTTGTAAAGTCAACTTTTGAATAACGTAGTAGATGTGAACGATCCAAGTCACCTATTATTTCTATTTTCAAGTTAATTTCATCAATCTTCTTTTATTATCTAGGACTCGCTTTTTGAAAAATTTTCAAACCTTTGTTTTAAATAAATTCAAAAGCGTGAAAATGATTTAGGCCATTTTTGTTTTCGTTTGAGCTTTCCTGCCAACCTAAAGAAAAACTTTTACCACTAGTTAGCCATTTTGAGCCTTTTTCCGATTTCATTTGATAGCTCCTCCTTTCATTTCAGTTTCACCAAAGCCAAAATTTCCAACCTATCGAATCACACTAGCCTTTTTGAGTTTCATAAATTATTTTGACGATTTTGATAGGGTATTTTGTGATTTTTGTGGAGAAAGGTTTTCGAAAAAAAAAGAAGTATGTTCAAAAGTGATGTTTATTTTTTGTTTGGCAAACTCAAAAAGGAAAATAAAAATATTTATGGCCTTTGTTTTGAAAAAAGGAAAAAATGGAAAAGAAAAAAAAATGAAAAAGAAAGAAAAAAAATGTGTATATATTTTTATGAAAATTTTTGAAACTCTTTGCTTTGGTTTAGTGTGATTTTAAAACCTTCACGTTTATCTTTGAATTCCGCTCCTAATCATTTTCCTAAACCAAACGTTTCTGTCCTATTTAAGTCCTTTTGATTCACGCTTTTTGATTTTTTATTTAACAACTAAGAAAAGAAAACAGTAAATCAGTTTTAGTTTTAGATTTAAACCTAGATTTTTGATAATTAAATTGATATAATTATAATGCGTTGCTTGGATCTAGTAACAACTCAATGCGTGTTTTTCATTTTCGTTGCTTTACTTAAGTCCATTTAAAAAAATCTCGCTAAAATTTTGGATGATTTGTTTTTATTAAGTAAAGTTTTTAAAAGTTTTACCATACCTAAATAATTGTTTTAGACTTACATTTCACCTTTTCCCTACTTAGAATTTCGCATAGTACTTGTGTAGGCATAATTAGAACTTTTTGATTAGTCCTTTTTATAAATATCTAGTTTTTATATTTTTGCTTGGGGACAAGCAAAGCTTAAGCTTGGGGGAATTTGATAATACGTTTTGTAGCCTAAACTATTATCGTATTTTATATTTTATATTGTACAAATTATGTCTATTATTAGTTTATTTTTATCCTTTTTATGTAAATTTTATTGCCACTAACTTTTTCCTGTCTTTTTGCAGGTTTTCAGAAAATTGGCCAAAATGACCTGTCACGCCCCCCTGTCACGCCCTCCCTGGGCGTGACCTAGGGCATGTCACCTGATCCCGAGGACACTTGCTGGAAGGGACAGAAAACGGTCAAAACCGCTGTCACGCCCCCCTGTCACGCCCTCCCTGGGCGTGTCACTAGGCGTGACCGGGGGCGTGTCGCCCTCTGCCGCAAAGCTGCCGCCGCATTAAATGCCCTTCCGCCTCAGCACGCAAATAGTACTGTCACGCCCCATGTCACGCCCGTGACATGGGCGTGACACCTTCCTTTTTCGGCGACTGATGGATTTCCGACAAATGATTTGGACATGACATGCCTGTCACGCCCCCCTGTCACGGGCGTGACCTAGGGCGTGACCACCGACGTACCGAAGCAATCATCCCTCCCGCCAGAATCTAGAGCCCGAGGTCAAATCCGTACCTGTCAGCCCCCTGACACGCCCCCCCCCCCCTAGGGCGTGTCGGAGGGCGTGACCAACCCGAGAAATTTTCTATAAATTGAGCCCCCCTCCTCCCCATTTCAGCAAGCTTTGGTTGAGTGGGGGAGGTGCTGCCCCTTTGTTTCTTGATCCTTTTTCATGCTTTCTCTCTCTCTCTCTCCCCCCCTCTCTTTGTACTTTTTGGTTAACCCTAGTTTAATCTTAGTTTGTGCTAGCTTTTAATGTAATTTTCTTCTTGCTTAGTGCTTAATGTAGGGCTAGAATAGGGTTTAATTTTCATGCACTTGTAATTTTATTTTCATTAGTGTAACTTGCCCTTTTTCATTAATAAAATTGTTCTTCCCTTAGCTTGTGTTCTTCTTATGTTTTTCTACTCATCTCCCCCCCTCCACTCCATTATGATTAACTAATCCTCCTTGTACTCGATCTTGATGATCCGAGGTTAGAGCGATTATGTTATGATGTTTTAATCAATCTTTTCTTTTTAGGTTAGGGCCTTGAATTACTCTTGATTAATCACGGGTTGGGGGTATATTTTCGATATATACTCTCCGCCTTTGCTTTCATTCTGGGCTAGCCGAGAGGCCGAAAGAATGAAGTGAGCATTCAAGAGTAAAGGGAGTTGTACGCACCCATCGAGAGAGGCAGACGTCCAAATCTCCTGGATTGGAGTAAAATCCAATAGTGGGGTTCACCGCGTAAAGCGAGTTTTAGGCCTCCAATTTAGACGAGAGTCGGTCGGACCTTCCTAAACTCAGTTGGGCATGACTTCGAGAGAAGCGTGTTCAAGCTTTAGGAACCTCCACGGTCAAGGACCCTTATCCTATTAAGTTTAGATTTTTATCGCATTTTCTTAATCGTCTTTAGCCGAGGTGAATCTCGATCGGGTGCATTTCCATTTCATATTTTCTTCCTTTAGTAGTAATCTCCTATCTTGTGCTCTTTAATTAACTGCAGTAGTTTCCTTTCTAGCATAGTTCTTTTCTTAATAGCGTAACTTAATTGCGGTAGTTCTCTTTCTAGTTTGCTTTCATTTCTCCATTGCGCTTAGATTTTCTAAAACCCTAGTTTTTCCGTCGATAAGATAATAGCGTTCGTGTGAGTAAGCTTAGCCAACAGTTCCCGGATTTCAATTCGACACTTGTGTCCCCTTGCTACAATTCGATAGGTATACTTGCCTCATCGGGTTGCTAGTTCGGTTGCGTTTATTTTCTTCGAACCCTAGCGCGCAACATGTACTTACTTTCAAGTACAGGGATGAGATAGATCAAGAGCAGAAGAGGAGCAAGGATGGGTCAAAGACCAACTCATGGGCAGAAAGACAAAGAATCGTCTAAGTTAAAGTCGACGAGAATCACTAAGTGATTCTCGCTGATTCGACGGGAATCACTAGTGATTCTCGCCAAATCGTCGAGAATCACTCGCCGATTCTGGCCGACTGCATCCGGCTGACTCAACGCCTTCAAGATTTATGCTAAGGCAGAATCGACGAGAATCGTCAACTGATTCTCGCCGAATCGTCGAGAATGACATTGCATTCTCGCCGATTCGTCGAGAATAGTTGTGATTCTCGCCGATTCTCTCCGGATGGCAAGCTTTTCAGCAAGAATTCTTCTAAGTAGAATTCGACGGGAATCATAAGTGATTCTCGCCGAATCGTCGAGAATCACAAATGATTCCTGCCAAATTTGCCTTAGGCATTTTCCGTCGACTTGCTGGACCGGACCATGTACTCAGGCGCTGTTTGTACCGGAATTAGAGTTTCATCTTGTGGGGCCCACAACGGTCATAAAGGAGTATTCTACAGTATAAATACTCTCCTATTTTGAATGTAAGAGGTAGCGAAGAAAATGAACAAGTCGGCCATCGCTGACGTGACCTAGCAGATCGCAGAATTCCTTTCGCCGCCGTAGCCGCTCGAAAGGTTGTCGTCGCCGCTGATCGGATTCTTCTTGATCTCTTGGCGACAGAAACTTAGCCAAGCAACGCGTCTCACGTTTCTTTCTTGAGATCCTTTGTCTCTTGGTTTTTTGAACGGGAATACCTTCCACTTCTGATCGATTGAGACGATCGATCCAAATAAGATCGTAGGTAGACCTTGCTAGCTTTGTTAAGAAGTTTGGATCTACAAAGCATCGCCGCCGCAATCCTTGCCGCCGCCGATCTCGGGAAGATCTTCTCCAATAGAGTGCTTAGGTCGTGGACTCTTTGTCTTCTTCAAGAACGCTTCATCGAACGAAGAGGGACACCAAGCGCTCCAAATGTAGTTTGTATTTTGTACATTCTATTTTTACTTTTGTTGTAAAGGAACTTTTTTCCTCATTGTAAGGGTTGGGTGCAACCCGTGGTGGAGGAGTAGTGACTCCTTCGGGTGGAAGGGTTCCTTCCATAGTGTGAGGATTGGATTTCAATCTGGTTAGTGAAGTGACCGAGTCGTCCCTTGTTGGGAGATAGGTCAAAGGGGGAAAGTGGACGTACCCAAATCAGGGAACCACTATAATTGCCTGTGTGTTTGTGTGTTGTGCTTGTTTTGTTTTATTGTGTAGGTAAATTTTTAATTCCGCAAAAAGACTGCAAATCACCTATCCCCCCCATAGGTGAAGGTAGTTGACACTAGAGTGACTTTCAAGTGGTATCAGAGGGAGGTTACTCAGCAATAAGGTTAACACCTTGAGTAAGATCCCGGTTCTAGTGTCAAGAAGAAGACAAGACACAAGCATGGAGCTGGACTCTAATGTCTCTCCTCTGAGACTCCCTGCTTGCATAACGGAGTATTATCCCATCTAGAAGATGATAGTTATGTTTCATCTGGAGGCCATTGACCCTCGCACATCACTCATTTTGGAAGAGAGTCCCTTCATTCCCATGAAGGCTTCCAGCTCAGGAAATGATCTCCAAATCCCAAAGAGTCTCGAAGAGATGTCTGAGCCTGAGCTCTCACTTTTCAACCTGGACAAGCTGATTCATCAGATCATCACTGACGTGTGGTCTGGATCATCTCGGTAAAGATTGGACAAGTGTAAGACTGCAAAGTCTATGTGGCAAACTATCTCAGATCTCATGGTGGGATCAGAGACAGCTAGGACTGGATGCTAGCAGGAGGATGAAGCCTATGTGGGGGTCCTCATTTTTGAAGATGAAGGTCAAGACCAATCTCTCAGTATCAGGGCTCCTGTGTCCATGTCAAAGACTGAAGAAGAGGCTGAGGAAAGCAATTCTTATGAAGCTGACACAACAGTCTCTACCGATCTTAATGCTAACCCGGAACATCAAAGTCAGGATCAGGTAACTTCTTCATCATGCTCCTCTCCCCTTGAAGTTCCTGAAAATAGGAATAGTTCAGAGGGTTGTCCTTCTAGTGATGCAAGGGATATGTATAGCTTCAATCAAAAGATTGAAAATCTTGATTCCCTTGAGAGTGCCCTTCAGAAGAGCAACTTACTTGTGGAGGAGCAAGCTAAGGAGATTGCTCAGCTGAAGACCTTGATGAATCTCCAATTGGAATCCATCAAGGTAAAGGACTCAAAGATATCGGATCTAGAGAGTCGTCTAGAGACCGAGAAGAGGATAGTTTCTAACTTTTCCAAGATAGATGCTATCAAGAGAAAAGCAGAAAATGGGTGGATCTCCCAAATCATTAATTCATGGAGAAATGGGGAAACTGTGTTTGGACCCCCCACCCCGAGTAGGAAGGGAACACATCATGCTTTCAGGTATGACCACAGGAACATCCATGGTCACTGCAAGAATTATCGGCCCTCAGGTGGAAATGCCCACAGTGCAAGAGCTGTCATGGCTACCCATGAGAGAATACCCAAGGCTCATACTGAACACTTTGTATTCTCAGCCTCTGCCTCAACTCATCATGAATCTGCAGGAACCATCTCTCACTGTCGTACTTACCTCCCTAGGACATAGGAAAGGGGGGTCAGGAAACATGCGGTAAGTACCCATGGGGCCTCTGGAAGTGTGCTGACTGAAAGGAAGGCACCACCTCCCATGCCTCATGACACTCACCACATGCTCTCTTTCCACCCTCCCACGTGTCACGGTGGAAAAGGCAATTTTGTGAGCAGAACCTGCCCTGTTCCGTTTAGACCTAAGATCATGACTACCTCAGTTAGTAGATCAGGTCAGAAATGGCGATACAACATTCATGAGTGTTGGTGCTGTGGCATGGTGGGTCACTTTGTCGTAGATTGTTGGCACAATCCCTCTGTGCCAAGGGCAAGGGTATGTCCACTTCCTCTGGGCAGATTTAGCCTTCATGACAGGATTCCTGTAGGAAGGCATTCAAGATTTTATGCTGACAAGAACCTAGGACCCAATACATATTGGGTTCCTAAGGTAAGATAATCCTTTTTGCAGGTTAGTCTAGGTTCCCGTAAACATGATGGGAACTAGACATGTGATGTTCCAAGAATGACATGGAACAAGTATTAGGGATAAGAGCAGTGCTAACTACAATGGCCTACTCAAATTGGACACATGGTGTACCTCAAATAGAAGATCTGAATGATCAATTTTATGATCACAGGTACACGCATTCAATGTCAAGACTTGAGTCAGATTATCTTGATGTTTACATTTATATATATCCTCATATTTATCCACAAGAATTTGTCAATTCTTACTTTAAAAAATGAATGGTTATATATATATATATACACACATATGTTCACACACTTGATGACAGACCGAAACTGTTAAATGATCCTTAGGTACAATCTGAAGATTTCCTTGTAGGTACATATTTATATATTTGATAATGAATCTCAATAGGCATAAATCAGCCCATTTTAAATTACAGAATGTATGCCAGTGGGTGTAACAAAATATTACAATTTTTCACCTAGAATAACTCTGGAATTACGTATAGGTCTCATATATTGTTCAACCCGATCGAGGTTTCATGATTAAGAAATATAATGAAGGCTAAGGCTTGAAATTTACATGCCACGGTTAATGTGTATAGAAAATCCCGTCGCACTCTCCTCGATCGTACGAAAGAAATAATTAGTAAACCCCGTCGAATCCCATCGACTTCCCCCGATTCGGAAGATATAAATAGCATAAATTAGTTTGACTCTTCATCTCCCCAAATATCGCTGAACTCCCTACGAATCCCCTAGAGCATCCCGTCGACTTCCCAGTCTCCTTGTATAATCTCGTGGTCGTGCGGAAGCTGCTTCGCCTGGTGCTCACCGTCTCTCCTCCGGGCTCCCGTCGACAACACCCTCAAATCGCAAGGACCATCTCGTGCTCCTGTCCGTTCCGTGAATCCTGCACCTTCCCGTCAGATTTCCATCACCGGTCGACGATCCTTCCAGTCGCCATCGTCCCTTCAAACCGCTCGGCGCTAGGGAAAGTTTCCCTCATTCTTGAAGGTTCGTGTATAAGTGTATCTCATATTCTAGAAGTACTGATAGGGTTAGATGTCCTGTTTAGGTTTGCAATGGCTCCTAGAACCACTGCAGGACTCCTCACTGGAAGTGAACTGGTTCGGACAGGCTTCTCTCATGCCTCCGATGATTTCAGGAGTATTATCCTCATGCTTGAAGAGGTCGGACTTACATTCATCCTGGAGCATCCTTGCAAAATTCTGGATAAGGAGGTGCTGGAGTTCTTTGCAACAGCAAAACTACGGCGTGAAGATACAGTGATCAATAGTAAGATTGCTGGAGTACGGATCAAAGTGTTTGCAGGAAAATTGACACAATATTTGTAGCTCTCTAGTTCTGAAGATGAGGACTATCTTGAGGACGAGGATTGAGCCAGGACTCTCCTCTTCTGTGGACTAGCTCGAGGAACCAAATCAATCAAGAGAAAGGAAATGATTGAGGAAGGGAAGATACAGTCAGATATCGTTGGGAAAGTCCTGATCTGCAAACCAGGCTCCCACGATCATATCTCGGGAGATATGTTCAAGATCTTAGTGGCTATAGTCTGTCGAAAGAGATACAACTGGGGAGCTATGTTGTTTGAGAAAATAAAAGATACTCTGCGAACCCCAAGTTTTGGAAGAATCATCACCCTGTTTCTCAACCAGCTGGATGGGGACAGGTTCGATATGAGTAAGGGAGTTCCTCTACACTACCTGAAGAAAATGGATTCAAGTGTTTTTGATAGATGGGAAAGAAGAATTGGTCAAGCAGCCGTTGCTGAAGAACATGATGAATCCCTGGCTGAGTCCCATGGGGATGAGGACAATAGAACTCTAGAAGATCCCGTGGCTGAACCCAGTGAAGTTCCTGATCTTCTGCCTGCAGGAACCGAGGGGGAGTCTCTACCCCTTGCTACTGGAACTCATTGGACAAATATCTCAGTCTCTGTTCCTACTGATGTTGTTTCTGACATCTCTCAGATAGCCAAAGATGCAGTTGATACCCTGGATGAGGAGGAAAATGAGGAAGCCTTGGACAATGATGCAATTGACAATGAAGAAGAGGATGATGTGGTTGAAAATGAAACAACCTTGAAGATGGTGGAGATTGTGGAGCCACAGGATGATATTGAAGTCCCATCTGAGGAACGAGCTCCAATGGTAGCTCCTGAGAAATCTGGTGCAACAATGGAGGGGGAGTCCTCTCAGTAGGGGCTGATTAGCATTCCTGAGAAATCTACAGAGGCTGCCACTATCCCCCCATTGGAAACGGTGCAAGTATCAAGCTCGTCCAGTGAATCTGCTGAAGAGCAAGACCAAGGCATGCCTCAGGGTTATCCACTACGACCAAATCTAACAAATCACACCGTGAACATCATTCAAGGGATAGTGGATGAACTCAAAGATTCTTTTGAAAAATCACACAACAAGGTATTAAAAAGAATTAAGAAATCGTAGGAGCTAATGCTGAAAAATGTTGTGGAAATCAATCACAAGATGGATCTGATGGAACAAAAGTTTAATGCTAAGTACACAGAGGCCGGCACTACTGTCACACTTCTCATGCAAGGGCTTCAGAAAAATACGACCGATCTGGAAGTAGTAAATAAGAATGCTCATGTTATGGCCGATAGCATCCAGAAATTCGATGCCAACATGGTAATTCTAAATACAAATCAAAAAAACCTGCTGACTGAGTTTACAAAGATTGTGCAGCACATCGATGGGTCACTGCACACTTATGCAAACTCAATTGCCCTCGAAGCCAAAAAGGGGGAGGAAGAATATAAATCTAAGATGGCAGGGCTACAACAGATTATCATCGACAACTTCAAACAGTCAAATAAGTATATTTTTGATAGCTGTCACTGGCTCGTTCAGCAGGCATCAGGTATTCAAATTCCAATTCTGGTTCCTTCTCCAGATGAGGTTACCACTGTTGCTAATGATATTACAAGTGTTGAGGAGGTTCCTCTTAGCGAAGCTGATGCCAAGAAGGCTGCCAGGGCTGCTGAAAAAGCTACTCTCAGGGCAATGTTTGACCAGGAAGCCATAGCAAGAGGAAAAAGGAAACTCCAAGAAGGGACGTCCAAAGAAACTCCAACCGAAAAGAAAGTAAGATTGAAGGAGGATGAAGTGAGAAATGAAAGATGGAGTCTTGTTTCAAGGAGCATTATTTTGGATACTTTATGCTACAGCAGAGGGGGGAAATTGTTGGAGTTACCATGGTGATCTAGAAGTGGTCAAACATGTAATCTCATTGCCAACGCGATATGAGCCTGCAGGGTCGCACATAAGATCATGTGGAGAAGTTGGAAGATTGATTGTGTTGGTAAGGGTTACCAATCACCACCCATAATAGGTCGAGCAAACATTGCCAAAGGAAAATGATCGAGAATCAAAGGGTGTCGTCGAGTATATCTCGCCTATTAAGGCAAAGTCTTCGAGAATCGACGGGAGTCGTCGAGGCTGTCTCGCCGATTAAGGCAAAATCGTCGAGAATCAATTTGCTGAAATCGTCGAGAATCGAAGACAGTGTCGTCGAGACTGTCTGCTGATTCTCACCGAATCTGGCTGCTGATTCTCGCCGAATCTGCCTGTTGATCTCGCCGACTGATTCTCGCCGAACCTATAAGTGATTCTCGCCGAATTTTCCAGAAGCCTTGTCCTGTGCGGTGTGCGGATAGCGATACTTTTATGCTTTTGGTATAAAAGGGGACTTAGGGTTTTGGGATCAAGGCTCTCGATAGATCGGATTTTTCTACTGTAGCTGGATCGAACCCGATGGAAGTGTTCCGCCGCTCGCTCCGCCAAATCCTGAGCCCCGCCGGACGGAAGAGTTCCGTTCCTGCCGCCTCTTCGCTCCGCCGACCTCATCCTCTCCGGCGACAGCCGCTGGCGTTGCTTTTCCTGGAGCGGACCTAGCAGTCCGTGGAAGTGCAAAGGTGTGGTTGATCTCCTTTCCGACCCTTCGTGCAACTAAGCTCGGTGTTCTCCCGCTCGTGTGGATTTCTGCAGAGACGTGGACATTATTCCACGTAGAACTCACCACCGACGAGGACTCGAAGCTTGGAGCATCTCCGTTGAGTTGTGACTCAACGCCACTAAGGTATTTTGCCTAGTAATTTTGTTTACTTCTTGATTCAACATTCGTGGCCCGATCCCATCTCTTTTGGGTTGTCTTGATGTTTTATTCCTTCCGCTGCGTGCACAAGCGTTGTGCCATCCTTATAGAGAAACCCAACAGTGGTATCAGAGGGAGGTTGCGGCCATGATTGTTGTATTGGAAGTTAGGTTATTCCAGTACGTGTAAACCTAGGGACTTAGAAGTGTTCTAAATGTCTAGATTTAATCTTGGCACCCCGCCGGGAACGTCTGGAATCTTGTAGTAATTTCTAATCGTTAGGAATTACTGTCTCCTTAGCAGTAACCATCCCTCAATTTTGTTTTGGATTTTGAATCCAACAAGGAGAGATGAGCTTGTCTACTACTTTAAGTTGAGTTGCCTTTGTCCCTTATCTAATGCATGTAAACATGAAGGTTTGGAAGTGTCCAGATGTTCAGATTTATCCCTTTTCTTCTATCAAATGTTGATAGTGTCAGGTTGTGCACATAAGAGATGCATGTGGATTTTAGAAATTGTTTTTCTGTGGATGTGCACATTGATCAAATGTTGATCATGGTTAATGGTTAACCCATAATCAAAATCCCTTCCTCTAATATTAAGTGTTCAGATGCCTTCCGATGGATGACACTCTTCCTGCCTCGATCGATGAAGTGTGGGCTTGCCAAAGCAAGGTGCATTAATCTATCTTGGTAAGGGTGCGAGCGGATAATTGTGATATCCCACTGTCGACATCGGGTATAACTTAACTAGGTGACCTCAAAGGTTGAGTGCTTAGAGGCATGGGGTTGGCATGCACCACATGATGGATGCGAATAAGGAGTTATTCACCAACTATACAAGAATTGCATGAGAATGCAATTGGCAAGCGTTGCCTACCTAAATAACCGCATTGTGAGAGGAAAGCCAAAGCTGACTCATAGTGTTGGTGAAATACGGATCTTGTCCACTAAGAGAGTAGCTCGCATGAACTCTCCGAATTGATAGTGAGGGCTATTATTTTGAATAAAATAGTGGGAGTTTTTAATTGAAGTCCAAATTAAGAAAATAATTGTATTTTGAAATTTTGGTACTGATTTATTCTGCATGAATTCTTGTAGAATTCCATGGCAAGTGGTTCACACTCCACTTTGTCTCTGAGAGCCATCCTTGAGAAGGATAAGATCAGCGGGACTAATTACATGGACTGGTAAAGGAACCTGAGAATTGTTCTCAGGCAAGAGCGAAAGCTCTACGTCTTGGAAGAAGAAGCCCCCGAGGTGCTGACCAGGAATTCTTCCCGTGCTGATAAAGATACTTATAAGAAGTATACTGATGATGCCTTGGATGTCGAATGCCTTATGCTTGCCACCATGAACTCTGAGCTTCAGAAGCAACATGAGAACATGGGGTGCAAGGAGATTGACGAGCATCTCAAGAAAATGTTTCAAGGGCAAGCTCGTCAAGAGAGGTTTGACGTCACCAAAGCGTTGTTTCAGTGCAAGATGGGAGTTCGAGACTCAGTAGGGACTCACGTACTCAAGATGATTGGGTATATAGATAACCTTGAAAGACAAGATACTGCAATCGTTGGCTACAGATCTGATCCTGCAATCGTTGCCGGACAGTTACGAGTAGTTTGTCTTGAACTACAACATGAATGAGATAGACAAGATACTGCCCGAGCTCCTAGGCATGTTGAGAACTGTCGAGATCAATATAAAGAAGGCCAAGCCTGCCAACCCCATACTGATGGTGCATAAGGGCAAGGGCAAGGCCAAAGGCTTCAAGAAGACGAAGGTGGGACCTAAGTCACATCTTGAGCCAAAGTCTTCTGCACTGATGAAGAAGAAGAGCACGGTGAAGGAGGGGAAATGCCATCATTGTGGCAAGGCTGGTCATTGGAGGAGGAACTGTCCTTCGTACATTGAGGGTCTGCAGAAAATGAAGGGAGGTATGACCTCTGCTTCAAGTATTTACGTTATAGAGATAAACCTTTCTGCTCCTTCATCTTGGGTATTGGATACCGGATGTGGTTCTCACATTTGTACAAATGTGCAGGAACTGGGAAGGAGAAGATTGCTGAGTAAAGGGGAGGTGGACCTTCGTGTCGGCAATGGAGCAAGAGTTGTTGTTATAGCCGTAGGGGTTTACCGTCTTTCTTTGCCAAGTGGGCTTGTAATAGAACTAGATAACTGCTATTTTGTTCCGGCAATAACTAGAAACATTATATCCATTTCATGCTTGGACATGATTGGATTTTCTTTTATGATTAAGAACAACTGTTGTTCTATATTTAAGAATGATGTTTGTTATGTTGTAGCCCAATTGTTTAATGGTCTTTATGTTTTGAACTTAGACCATCAGATCTATAATGTAGAAAATAATAAAAGACTAAGAACAAATGACTCAAACCCTACATATCTCTGGCATTGTCGTTTGGGCCATATAAACGAGAAGCGCATATCCAAGCTCCATAAAGATGGACTTTTGGACTCATTTGATTATGAATCATTTGAGCGATGTGAGTCTTGTTTGTTAGGCAAGATGACTAAGGCCCCTTTCACTTGTTATACTGAGAGGGTTGAGGATCTCTTGGGTGTTGTACATAGTGATGTATGCGGACCCATGAGTTCCATGGCTAGAGGTGGGTATTTCTACTTCGTTACATTTACTGATGATTTCAGTAGATACGGATATGTGTATCTTATGAAGTGCAAATCCGAGACCTTTGAAAAGTTCAAAGAGTTCAAGAATGAAGTAGAAAACTAGTTGGGTAAAAGGGTTAAAGCACTCTGATCCGATCGAGGTGGCGAATACCTGAGTCATGAGTTCCGTGATCATCTGAAAGAGTGTGGTATTGTATCACAGCTCACTCCACCTAGAACACTACAACATAATGGTGTGTTTGAGAGGAGAAATCGTACATTGTTAGACATGGTACGTTCGATGATGAGTCATGCAGACTTGCCTGTTTCCTTTTGGGGTTTTGCGTTAGAGACTGCTGCAATGACACTGAATCGCGCTCCAATGAAAACGGTTCTGAAGACACCATATGAGATATGAACTGAGAAGCGTCCTAGTATGTCGTTCATTAAAATTTGGGGTTGTGAGGCATACGTGCGATGTCAAATGCCTGACAAGCTGGAACCCAAATCGGATAAATGTTATCTGGTGGGATATCCTAAGGAAACGAAAGGGTATTACTTTTACCTACCGTCCGAGGGCAAAGTGTTTGTCACAAGGACTGGCGTCTTCTTGGAGAAAGAGTTCTTATCAAGAAAGACTAAAAAGGTAGAACTTGAAGAAGTTCATGAACCACAAGTAGTGAATGAACCGGAATTGGATTTTGAGACAGGACTACAAGATGTTGTAGCTAGAGAACCTGCTCAAGAAACACAAGTCCTACGTAGATCTGGTAGACCGAGGTTTGAGCTTGAGAGATATGGATTTCTCATGTCTCAAATAGGTAATGTGTTGCTTATGGATCATGATGTTGAACCAGCAACCTACCAAGAGGCTATGAATGGACCGGACTCCGACAAATGGCTTGAGGCTATGAAATCCGAGGTGGACTCCATGTATGCAAACCAAGTTTGGAACTTAGTGGAACCACCTGAAGGGGTATGACCCATAGGGTGCAAATGGGTCTTCAAGAAGAAGACCGACATGGATGGGAATGTACAGACATTCAAAGGGTGACTGGTGGCTAAAGGTTTCAAGCAAATTCATGGTATTGACTATGATGAGACTTTTTCCCCTGTTGCCATGGTAAAGTCCATAAGGATATTGCTTGCTATTGCTGTGTATTATGACTACGAGATCTGGCAGATGGATGTCAAAACGGCTTTCCTTAATGGAAACCTCCTTGAGGAAGTGTACATGACACAACCCGAGGGTTTTGTATCCCCAAATGAAGCCACTAAAATATGCAAGCTGAACAAGTCCATCTATGGACTGAAACAGGCCTCTCGAAGTTGGAATCTTCGTTTTGATGAGAAAATCAAAGAGTTTGGTTTCATCAAGAATGAAGATGAGCCTTGTGTTTACAAGCGAATCAGTGGGAGTATTGTTGTCTTCCTGATATTGTATGCGAATCAGTGGGAGCGGGAAAGAATCTATGAATTTAGCGCATTCATTAGTGCATGAAAGGCCCCACGAAAGAAGCAAATCTTCTTGCTCTTTCCTCCTTTGACTATCCCCCAACTCGCGAGATGCAAAGCCGGACCAAAGGGGTTCATCAAAGCGGTCTTTGAAAAGTAAGAAAGAGGGCTACGGATTGGGAATGACATTCCTACCCTGAAAGTTGTTAAGAACAACCTAGGGAACTGATTTTCTATGAAGGACTTGGGTGAAGCGACTTACATACTCGATATTAAGATCTATAGAGATAGATCGAAGAAGTTGCTGGGTTTGACCCAGAGTACATACATTGAGAAGGTGTTGAAGCGGTTCAACATGCTTGAGTCCAAGAAAGGATTTTTACCCATGTCTCATGGTGTGAATCTCTCTAAGGACCAGTGTCCAAAATCTTGTGAAGATAAGGACCGCATGAAGTTGATTCCATATGCTTCGGCAATTGGATCAATCATGTATGCAATGTTATGTACTCGACCCGATGTCTCCTTTGCTTTGAGCATGACTAGCAGGTATCAGTCAGACCCCGGTGAATGTCACTGGATTGTAGTCAAGAATATCCTGAAGTACTTGAGAAGGACTAAGGATGTGTTCTTGGTCTATGGGTGAGAGGAAGAGCTTGTTGCAAGTGGTTACACGGATGCTAGCTTCCAAACTGATAGAGACGACTCAAAGTCTCAGTCAGGTTTTGTGTTTTGCCTTAATGGAGGAGCTGTGAGCTGAAAGAGTTCCAAGCAAGAGACAGTTGCTGATTCTACAACAGAGACCGAGTATATTGATGCGGCTAACACAGCGAAGGAGGCTGTATGGATTAGGAAATTCATCGGCGAGCTGGATGTAGTTCCTAGCATTGTTGGTCCCGTAGTTCTTTACTGTGATTACAATGGTGCAATTGCACAATCTAAGGAACCTAGATCCCATCAGCGCTCCAAGCACATACTTCGGCAGTTCCATCTTATTCGTGAGATTGTCGAACGAGGAGATAAGAACATTTGCAGAGTGCCGACTGAGGAGAATATTGCGGATCCACTGACTAAGCCTCTCGCACAGAGAAAGCATGATGGTCATATTATATCAATGGGTATGCGATACCTAAATGATCAACTCTAGTGAGAGCCTTGTGGGTTGCATGTAAACATATATTCTGTTGGTTGTTTATTGTTTATTCATATGATGAATTGTGTACCAAATGTTTCTTTTTGCAATTAATGGCAAGTTCTTTTATTGTGATTTTTCTATGTGATAGTTTAATTGTAACATAATAAATACCCTTAGAGTGTTCGCTTCCATAGGACATCAAGTACGTGACTTGAATGTGAGAGCCTATGATTTATTTGAAGCTTCATTCTTAAAAGGTCCCTAGTCGTTGTATCATCATAGAAGCTTAGGGTGATGATGATACCTTAAGACTAGCACGTGCGTTGACTGATGACCAGTTCTCACAGGTCATGATATTGTGATATCAAGTCATCACATGAGTACTTGTTAATAAACAAATTGTACTGGACAGACCCATCCTGAGACTACTTTGTGGATTGTTATCTAATCGTGTCACAAGTAGGTCTCTATTGGCAATGGTGTTGTGGTCCTTTGACCTGACGTCACAGCATTCATCAAGTGAGGAAGAGCGTGCTTTGATGCCATCTAAAGTCTTCCTTGAGAAAGGTTGATGATAAGGGTGGTTATTGGGTACGTTACGAATCATTTGGGTGTTTGTGTGTGAGCAGATATGGGATTTGTCCTCCTATATGACAGGAGTTACGTCCATCGGCCCCTTAATGGAACTGGACTGAGAATTGCATGGCCATGCTTGGTTTAGTCAGTATGTGATATTGGACTCACCATTCTCTGGAAGTCCGTTCTAGATCAAGAAACTTGGATTGAGCAATTATGAGGGTGATACGGTCCATGCCTCTAGTTCTTTCCAGATGTAAGGGACAAAGGGACAAAGACAACGCTGGGACATTGTTCATAAAGGCTTATGAGTTATGAACTCTTATTGCTTGGGGAGCAATGATGCATTGCTAGATGCCGCTCATTGTTTGTGAGGTTTTTGGTTTGATACTTTCAAGATCAAGTGGGAGACTGTTGGAGTTACCATGGTGATCTAGAAGTGGTCAAACATGTAATCTCATTGCCAACGCGATATGAGCCTGCAGGGTCACTCATAAGAGCATGTGGAGAAGTTGGAAGATTGACTGTGTTGGTAAGGGTTACCAATCACCACCCATAATAGGTTGGGCAAACGTTGCCAAAGGAAAATCGTCGAGAGTCAAAGGGTGTCGTCGAGTATATCTCGCCGACTAAGGCAAAGTCGTCGAGAATCGACGGGAGTCGTCGAGCCTGTCTCGCCGACTAAGGCAAAATCGTCGAGAATCAATTTGCTGAAATCGTCGAGAATCGAAGACAGTGTCGTCGAGACTGTCTGCTGATTCTCACCGAATCTGGCTGCTGATTCTTGCCGAATCTGCCTATTGATCTCGCCGACTTATTCTCGCCGAACCTGTAAGTGATTCTCGCCAAATTTTCCAGAAGCCTTGTCCTATGCGGTGTGCGGATAGCGATACTTTTATGCTTTTGGTATAAAAGGGGACTTAGGGTTTTGGGATCAAGGCTCTCGATAGATCGGATTTTTCTATTGTAGCTGGATCGAACCCGACGGAAGTGTTCCGCCGCTCGCTCCGCCAAATACTGAGCCCCGCCAGACGGAAGAGTTCCGTTTCCACTGCCTCTTCGCTCCGCCGACCTCATCCTCTCCGGCGACAGTCGCTGGCGCTGCTTTTCCTGGAGCGGACCTAGCAGTCCATGGAAGTGCAAAGGTGCGGTTGATCTCCTTTCTGACCCTTCGTGCGACGAAGCTCGGTGTTCTCCCGCTCGTGTGGATTTCTACAGAGACGTGGATGTTATTCCACGTAGAACTCACCACCGATGAGGACTCAAAGCTTGGAGCATCTCCGTTGAGTTTTGACTCAACGCCACTAAGGTATTTTGCCTAGTAATTTTGTTTACTTCTTGATTCAACATTCGTGGCCCGATCCCATCTCTTTTGGGTTGTCTTGATGTTTTATTCCTTTTGCTGCGTGCACAAGCGTTGTGCCATCCTTATAGAGAAACCCAACAGAAATAAATCGGAATGATGTATAAATCAGTATGAGTGGGAGCTGCATAAAGAATATGAAGCTAAACGGAATATCTTTTTCAGGTCCAACACCGTGGAAAATAAAGCTCCTCCTCCCAGATATTATCCAAAGCCCAAGGAGTATTTTGAGAGACAAAGCAAGAAATTATTGGCTCAACAACTAAAGGATGATTTAGCTAAGGAGAAATAGGCTTAGGATTATGGCTTGTCATTTCCTCAATGCATGTTTTTATCTTCATGTTGTTGTATGAACAATTCTTGTTCATATATATATATATATATATATATATATATATATATATATATATATATATATATATATATATATATATGATTTCATGATTGACTCAATATTGTTCTATTTGCCTTTATTTCTCCGTGTCTTGTCTTTCTTAATTTGCCTTGTATATTACTCTGGTTGGTGTAATTCATCTTAGCTAGTAGGGTTTTTGCTTCTTCAAATAGGGGGAGATTGTTAGGTATTGTATCCACAATTACCTGGATTTGAGGAAGCCTCCTGTCAAGCTAAGATGAATTCACAATGTGTTTGATGCTCTGTCTTCAAGTTGTGCTTGCAGTTATTCCACGCTAAGTACAAACCAATGTCAGGGTGCAGTAGGTCAACATACACGGGTCTGCGCAACGTAATCCCTCATTGAGCAGATCAGTGTGTTGGCTTACGTGTACTCTCTCTATTGGAGTGTACTTACTTTCAAGTACAGGGCTGAGATAGATCAAGAGCAGAAGAGGAGCAAGGATGGGTCAAAGACCAACTCATGGGCAGAAAGACAAAGAATCGTCTAAGTTAAAGTCGACGAGAATCACTAAGTGATTCTCGCCGATTCGACGGGAATCACTAGTGATTCTCTCCGAATCGTCGAGAATCACTCGCCGATTCTCGCCGACTACATCCGGCTGACTCAAGGCCTTCAAGATTTTTGCTAAGGCAGAATCGACGAGAATCGTCAACTGATTCTCGCTGAATCGTCGAGAATGACTTTGCATTCTCGCCGATTTGTCGAGAATAGTTATGATTCTCGCCGATTCTCTACGGATGGCAAGCTTTTCAGCAAGAATTCTTCTAAGTAGAATTCGACGGGAATCATAAGTGATTCTCGGCGAATCGTCGAGAATCACAAATGACTTCTGCCGAATTTGCCTTAGGCGTTTTCCGTCGACTCGCTGGACCGGACCATGTACTCAGGCGCTGTTTGTACCGGAATTAGGGTTTCGTCTTGTGGGGCCCACAACGGTAATAAAGGAGTATTCTACAGTATAAATACTCTCCTATTTTGAATGTAAGAGGTAGCGAAGAAAATGAACAAGTCGGCCGTCGCTGACGTGACCTAGAAGATCGCGGATTTCCTTCCGCCGCCGTCGCCGCTCGAAAGGTTTTCGCCGCCGCTGATCAGATTCTTCTTGAACTCTCGGCGACAGAAACTTAGCCAAGCAACGCATCTCACGTTTCTTTCTTGAGATCCTTTGTCTCTTGGTTTGTTGAACGGGAATACCTCCCACTTCCGAATCGATTGAGACAATCGATCCAAATAAGATCGTTGGTAGACCTTGCTAGCTTTGTTAAGAAGTTTGGATCTACAAAGCATAGCCGCCGCAATCCTTGCCGCCGCCGATCTCGGGAAGATCTTCTCCAAGAGAGTGCTTAGGTCATGGACTCTTCGTCTTCTTCAAGAACGCTTCATCGAACGAAGAGGGACACCAAGCGCTCCAAACGTAGTTTGTATTTTGTACATTCTATTTTAACTTTTGTTGTAAAGGAACTTTGGTTCCTCATTATAAGAGTTGGGTGCAACCCATGGTGGAGGAGTAGTGACTCCTTCGGGTGGAAGGGTTCCTTCCATAGTGTGAGGATTGGATTTCAATCCGGTTAGTGAAGTGACCGAGTCGTCCCTTGTTGGGAGATAGGTCGAAGGGGGAAAGTAGATGTACCCAAATCGGGGAACCACTAAAACTGCCTGTGTGTTTCTGTGTTGTGCTTGTTTTGTTTTATTGTGCAGGTAAATTTTTAATTCCGCAAAAAGACTGCAAATCACCTATCCCCCCCCCATAGGTGAAGGTAGTTGACACTAGAGTGACTTTCAACTTCTCCAGTGAACTAGCTCAAACACTTGTTTCTCCAGCAAAAGCTTAGCTCCTGGAGTTGTTTTTCACTCCTCTGGGCTCAATGAAGATGATGGCAGCCTTGGTAAGAAGCGGGAGTGACGGCTAGGGTTTCTTGTCTCTTCCTTTTTATAAAAGGAATTAGGGTTTAAGTTGTTTGACACGTGTCACCCTAATGTTGGACTGCCAATTAGTTTAAGTTGCTTTGCCATGTGTCACCTTAGTATTGGACCGTCAATCATTGCTTTAAATGGGTCTTCTTGAGAAGATCAATGTATTAAATAGATTTGTTAAAGAGATCGGGTTTTAATTATCCATCAGCGCTTATCCCGAAAAGAACCCGGTCCAAGCCGTACTAGCAAACACGGCTTAGATCGAAAATAATCTAAGTCCAAAAGTGTTGAGTGTTACTCGACGCTTCGTCGAGTGACATCAAGTTCACTCAACGCACTCGACGCTTCATCAAATAACGTCGAGTTCACTCAACGCACTCGACGCCTTGTGATTCCAGAACAACTTTCTAAGTCAAAGAGCATGGCATTGAGTCAACTCAATGCACTCGATGCTTTGTTAAATGGCATCGAGTTCACTCGATGCTTATTGATTCAGAACAATTTTTCTAAGTTAAAGAGCATGACATTGACTCCACTCAATGCACTTGACGCTTCATCGAATGGCATCGAGTTCACTCGATGCATATTGATCCAGAATAATTTTTCTAAGATAAAGAGCTTGGCATTGAGTCCACTCAACGCACTCGATGCTTCGTCGAATGACATCAAGTTCACTCAACGCACTCAATGCCTTGTGATTCCAGAACAAATTTTCTAAGTTAAAGAGTATGGCGTTGAGTCTACTTGACGCACTCGACGCTTCCTCTAATGGCGTCGAGTTCACTCAACGCACTCGACGCCTATTGATCCAGAATAATTTTTCTAAGTTAAAGTTGACTTGATTCCTATAGTAGGCCCTATGTGAATCCACTCTAACTCCTTAGGTCAAACCTAGCCTAACCCATTCACTCCCCGCATGTTCTACCCTAATCTAAGTTAAGGGGTCTAGAAGGAAATGGGATGTTACACTCTGACTGATAGAGTTTGCTTATAATAATAGTTATAAGGAAAGTTTGCAGATGGCCCCCTTTGAGGCTTTGTATGGGAGGACTTAGAAGAAATGAGAATTTCTGTAACGCATATTCATGAAAAGCTTTGTGTGGCTCAGGAGCGTTATGAGAAGTATACAAATCGACGAATGGTTGATCTGGAGTTCACAGTTGGGGACATGGTTTTTCTAAAGATTTCTTCGATGCCAGGTGTTAAGAGGTTTGGAAGGAACCACAAGTTGGATCCTAGGTATGTGAGACCTTTCCAGATTGTTGAGCGCATCTGAGTGTCAACTTATAGGCTAGATTTGCCTGCTACTTTCCATGGAGTTCACGATGTGTTTCATGTGAGTCAGTTGCAAAAGTGTGTTCTTAGTGATCGTCATGTCCTCGACTCGGTGCCCCAGTTGCAGCCTATCTTTCATATATTGACGAGCCAGTATGTATTCTAGAGACTCAGGATCAGGTGTTGTAGAGAAAGACAATACCTATGGTCAAGGTTCTTTGGCAAAACAAAGATGTCGCGAGCGTGACATGGGAGTTGGTGTCAGCTATGAGAGAGGTTCATCCTCACCTTTTTTCCTATTTTCTTTGATAAGTATTTCTATTCGGTAACCTTTGTCTATTTATTTTCTGTTTCGGTTTTTAATTGCGTATCAAGTTTCGGGATGAAACTTATTTTTAGGGGGAGTGACTGTAACACCCCTGAATTTTGGATAATTACTTTAATCCCTTTAGTGGCGCAATAATGACGTAAGGGCGTTATATTGTGTAACAACCCGACCTGTTAAATAACATATAATAGAAGGTTCGGCCGGGGCCCCACATTATATGCCACAAACAGACGATGAGATTACAGGTTAATACCAAAATACAACGCATCCTAACTCAAAGCATTCTAGCGGAACTTTCAAGTTGCACGAACTCAATCCATAAATGTCCACAAATATATAAATAACTCATTTATATACAAGACCAGGAATGTTAACAAGCACACCGCTCACGGCCTTAAGGCCTTACAAGTTTCTCTTTACAAACATACGACTTCATACATCGGTATGCAAGCCGGCCACACATGAAATCCAAAGCTTCGCACGGCCTTCGAGGTCCTGACAGCAACAGCAAGGTCTTCAGCCCGCTCAATCCATTTCTGCATATACAAGGGCAGTACCTGCATATAGACATCCACCCCATGGGTGACAAACAAAGCAACAATCAGCATTCAGCTGACCAATTATAATGACCCTACCCCTTACCCGGGGTAGTGGTTCCTTCCCTGCATGGAATCCAATCTCAACACATATATACAATACGCATTACCATCACAAATGTCGGCCTTCGTGCCAGACGTCCCGTGCACTCAGGGCACACTTACGGTGTACCAAGCTCCTCATGGTTCCACCACCAATTCGATGTGTTTACTTGTTGGTCGGTCCTAAGCCTCCAAACCCCTGTTTAAGACCTTACGCACCCGTTCACTCAGAGGCACGCACCTCATAACAAATTGTGAGCGCTTTCAGTCGACCTACCCACGTAGTGTAACAAGCCTAGGAAAATCGCCCCGCTGCATTGCTACCAATCGATCGCTCACTCGATCCTACCACGGAACTTGTTGGGTGGCCCACCGACTCAGAGGTTCTTAACTTGTTTGCTATGGCCATCAGCCGCCAAACCCTTGTTGGCGACCTCTCGTACCCACCCACTCAGAGGTTCTTAACTTGTTGGCTATGGGCATCAGCCTCCAAACCCCTATTGGCGACCTCTCGTACCCACCCACTCAGAGGTGTTCTCTTACAACAATCCGATCAATGAACTTGGTGGGTGACCTACCCACTCAGAGGTTCTCGCATTCCTCCTCAACGTTGGCGCATAGTGCCGCTTTCCATTCCATCAATACAGCTCGCGTCGAGCATACAACCAAAGGAGCTATACAAAGCTTCCTTCTCACCATCACAATTATCCTCACCAATCTCCGTAGGTTAACCGATGTATACATGGAGTCTTCTCCGGTTCGCAGCAACACCAATCCAGACATCCATCCAGATGGGCTTCACAAAGCATGCATATGCCGTACTACACATTTCCATCTCTAGATGCAGACTCAACCGCTGGAATCACTTACGCTCTTCCATCTTTTGATGGAGGATTCCATAGATATACATGCATAAACAAAGGGCTTCACCTACCCAAGGAAGAAAGACACCCTTGATGATCGCTTCGGCGCCATGGATAACTAGCTGGATGGAAAACACCACGGCGGCCTTTCCTCCACAACGCTGCACTCGACTCTCGAAACGGACCGTTGAAGCTCCACCGGGGGCCGGAAAGCTTCTCCTTCTTCCTTCCTTGCTCTCCTCTCTCTCTTCACTTAGAAAGAGAATGAATAATATGAGAATGAGATATTCATCTCCATTCTCGGCCTTATAAGAGTAGGGAAGAACTGGGACCACAGGATCCAAGTAGAAGGGAGCGAACGGCCAAGATCTTCTTGGAAAAGCATCTAAACAGAGCTGACACAGCCTGTGACACGCCCGTATCACAGGCAGTGTTCCTTGAGCGGTTCAGGAACTGACTCAATCTTGAACAGAACACGGGCCACGATACGCCTGTGTCACTCCCTGACACACTCGTGTGAACCAGTACACGGGCGTGTGGATGGCCATATCACCTCATTAACACAAGGCTGAAACACCCGAGAAGGACACTGCTAAGGCATATGCCCGTGTCCTCGGCTGTGTGCTCAACACACCCCTATTACACGCCCGTGTCACAGGCCGTGTACCACACTCAATGCCACTCAATGCCACTCCACTCAACGCCACTCAATGCCACTCCACTAAACGTCGCCCGAGCACGACACGCCCTGGGACACACCCGTGTCCCAGGCCGTGTTTACCTGACACGCCCTGGGAAACGCCAGTGTCCCAGGCTGTGTCACCCAGCCTGAACCCATTTTTGGGACTTAGGGTTTTTGGGGTGTTACAATCCTCCCCTCCTTATAGAAATATCGTCCCGAAATTTAGCGCAACATATCCAACGATACAACCATTCCTTGGTACAAATTCCGAAATTTAGCGCAACGTATCCAACAATACAACCATTCCTTGGTACAAATTCACACGATGATCCGGGGTTAGTCTCCCCATGTCCTCGCACCAACAAAAGTGTTTTCACAAACATACATACAAGATACAAAGTACAACAAAAGGCAAAAAAGTTCACCCTCCACTTTATTTCCGCTCATCTGCGTCTCTAAGCAGCTTTTTGACAGCCTCTTGCAACTCCAGGTTAAACACTCGAGGCTGTTGCACTTCATAATGTGAGCTTTGTGGCTCCTGCACTCTGAGATTGTACACTCATGGTTGCGCCCGAGATGCAGATGATTCCGCCACTGCCTTACCCTTTTCCTTATAGGACGCACATGTCTTTTGCTCACTCTTTGTCGGGCCTTTCCAACAGTAATGGGCTATATGTACCTGCTTTCCACAATTTAAACAGGTACGCGACTCAACACGTCCTTGACCAAACGTCGCGCCCGAAGCAACATCTGAAGTTGTTTGTTCAGCAGGCTTGAACCTCTTCTTATCCCGTTTCCTAAACTCCGAATGTTCGGACTGCGGGACTTTGAACTCCGACTTGTCCACCGCCAAGTTCTTCTTGTCATGTACTCATTTCAAATCTTTTTCCAGCGCACAGGAAAATATTTTTCCCAAAACAATCTTGAGAATTCGTCCATCGAAATCTCTCCCAGGCCTCTGCCTGCCAACTGGTGCATCTCGACGTCATCCCACTACAGTCTCGACTCTCCTTCTAGTAAGAAAGTGGCTAACATCACTCTGTGCCCCTCATCAATCCTGAGCGCTGTCAGGATCCTCTTCACTCTTACAAGCCAATCTTCCACCTGCGTTGGGGAATGCGCCCCGACAAACGTAGGTGGATGAAAATCCATAAACCGCTTCAATTGCTCGTAAGTCGCTCGCTCGTCCACTCGAGCTTCCACCTGCTCTTGCCTTGCACCAACCCGAACTGGCTCCACGACAGGCCTTGCCTGCCTAACAGGTTGTGCTTGAATCATTTCAAATACCGCCTCTACAACTAGGCGTACCGTTTCCGCAGAAGGAGGAGGTGTGGGCAAGATAGTAATAATCAACTCCAATCCAAAACAGCAAACATACCGAATACACACGCGCACATTCCTAGTGGACATTCTTGAGTTCAATTATGTTAAAATGGTTCGCACGTATACGTGCTCACCACACGACAAAAGAATTTTGCCACAAATTCGAAAGCAGAAAACCGAGAGGCCTCTGATACCAAAGTGTAACAACCCGACCCGTTAAATAACATATAATAGAAGGTTTGGTCGGGGCCCCACATTATATGCCACAAACAGAAGGCGAGGTCATCGGTTAATACCAAAATACCACGCATCCTAACTCAGAGCATTCTAGTGGAAGCTTACAAGTTGCACAAACTCAATCCATGAATGTCCACTAATATATAAATAACTCATTTATATACAAGACCAGGAATGTTAACAAGCACACCGCTCACGGACTTAAGGCCTTACAAGTTTCTCTTTACAAACATACGACTTCATACATCGGCACGCAGGACGGCCACACATGAAATTCAAAGCTTTGCACGGCCTTTGAGGTCCTAACAGAAACAGCAAGGGCTTCAGCCCGCTCAATCCATTTCCGCATCTACAAGGGCAGCACCTGCATATAGACATCCACCCCATGGGTGACAAAAAAAGCAACGGTCAGCATTAACCTGACCAATTATAACAACCCTACCCCTTACCCGGGGCAGTGGTTCCTTCCCTGCATGTAATAAAATCTCAACACATATATACAATACACATTACCATCACAAACGCCGGCCTTCGTGCCAGACGTACCGTGCACTCAGGGCACACTTATAGTATACCAAGCTCCTCATAGTTCCACCACTAATTCGAGGTGTTTACTTATTGGCCGGGCCAAAGCCTCCAAACCCCTGTTGAAGACCTCACGCACCCGTCCACTCAGAGGCATGCACCTCATAACAAATTTTGAGCGCTATCAGTCTACCTACCCACGTAGTGTAACAAGCCTAGGGAAATCGCCCCGCTGCATTGCTACCAATCGACCGCTCACCTGATCCTACCATGAAACTTGTTGGGTGGCCCACCCACTCAGAGGTTCTTAACTTATTGGCTACGAGCATCAGCCTCCAAACCCCTGTTGGCGACCTCTCGTACCTACCCACTCAGAGGTTCTTAACTTGTTGGCTATGGGCATAAGCCGCCAAACCCCTATTGGCGACATCTCGTACCCACCCACTCAGAGATGTTCGCTTACAACAATCCGATCAATGAACTTGGTGGGTGACCTACCCACTCAGAGGTTCTCGCATTCCTCCTCAACACTGGCACATAGTGCCGCTTTCCATTCCATCAATACAGCTCGCGCCGAGCATATAACAAAAGGAGATATACAAAGCTTCCTTCTCACCATCACAATTGTCCTCACCAATCTCCGTAGGTTAACCGATGTATACACGGAGTCTCTCCGATTCACAGCATCACCAATCCAGACATCCATCCAGATGGGCTTCACACAGCATGCCTATGTCGTACTACACATTTCTGGCTCTAGATGCAGACTCAACCGCTGGAATCACTTACGCTCTTCCATCTTTTGATGGATGATTCAACAGATATACATACATTAACAAAGTGCTTCACCTGCCCAAGGAAGAATGACTGTTACCCTTGACGATCACTTCGGCGCCATGGAAAACTAGCCAGATGGAAAACACTGCGGCGGCCTTGCCTCCACAACGCTGCACTCGGCTCTCAAAACGGACCGCTGAAGCTCCACCGGCGGCTGAAAAGCTTCTCTTTCTTCCTTCCGTGCTATCCTCTCTCTCTTCACTTAGAAAGAGAATGGCTAATATGAGAATGAGATATTCATCTCCATTCTTGGCCTTATAAGAGCAGGGAAGAACTTGGACCACAGGATCCAAGTAGAAGGGAATGAACGGCCAAGATCTGCTTGGAAAAGCATCTAAACAGAGCTGACACGGCCTGTGACATGCCCGTGTCACAAGCCGTGTTCCTTGAGCGGTTCAGGAACTGACTCAATCTGGAACAGAACACGGGCCACGACACGCCCGTTTCACTCCCTGACACGCCTGTGTCAACTAGTACACGACTGTGTGGATGGTCGTTTCACCTCATCAACACAAGGCTGAAACACTCGAGAAGGACACGGCTAAGTCACACGCCCGTGTCCTCGGCCGTGTGCTCAACACGCCCCTATGACACGCCTGTGTCACAGGACGTGTACCACACTCAACGCCACTCAACGCCACTCCACTCAATGCCACTCCACTCAACGCCACTGAACGCCACTCCACTTAACGCCGCCCGAGGAGGACACTCCCTGGGACACGCCCGTGTCCCAGGCCGTGTGCACCTGACACGCCCTGGGGCACGCCCGTGTCCCAGGCCGTGTTTGTAACACCCCTATCCGTCGCATAGCATATAGCAGTAGGTCCGGCCGGGGCCCAACGCCATATACTACAGACAGACAGGTTAGTTACGCGTTGAACCATTCAACCAATTACACGACCTACACAGCACCTAGCGGAAGCATTAAAATTAAGTTTCAAGACGAAAGAACCCAGCCAAAAGCATGAATGTCCACTACAATAACACCCGTAGGAATGTTTCAATATATAAAAATAGAAATGGCCTTAAGGCCTTACACAGTTTGCTTGACATAAAAGTGTTTTCATACTTCGGCTCGCAGGCCGGCCATACATGATTACAATGAAACACTCAAAATTAGGCCTTCGAGGGCCGGCTCAGCAACTTGGGCTTTAGCCCGCTATTTCCCGCTCGGCTCCGCAGCACCTGCAAGCAACAATCCACCGCCCGGTGGCAAACAAAAGCAACTGTCAGCTATGATGTCCAAATTATAACGATCCCGCCCCCAGAATTGAGGCAGCGAAGCTCTTTCCCTGCACTTTATTAGTATAAGCAACAGTTAATAGTGTAATCACACTACATCACAGGCGTAGGCTCGCACGTCCACACACCCCGTGCACTAAGGGCACATACACGGTGAATCCGGTCAAATCCATGGCTTCACCACCCCTTGGATGGCAAAACTCGTGAGCAATCTAGTCTTTCCGGTCCATGCCTAAGACTCGCACAACCATGCCAATGGACAGTCTCTTTTTCAGATGTCTGTCACCAAACCGCATAGCCCCGGGTCCGCGTCCACTTGCCCGTTGCTCACACCGCATAGTCACATAAATACGTACGCGCGGGCCAAGCTTCTCCCGGATCCCAAAATTCGATCACACAAGCACATAACCTAGTTATTTTCAAGTTGTCTCCCCGTCCACCATTTTGGCAAAACCCGCTTTTGCCCAATTTTTCGGGTGCACCTTGGAGTTAGTCTCCAAGGCTCCCTGATGCAATCTACCACGTAGAAAACCGGAAAAATGCCCAAACACCCGGAGTATTCCCCGGTTCATAAGCAATGCAACATCACCGATCCGGCTATACTTGTCCGGATAGGCTTCACACACAATGTCTATGCTCGTTTTCATATACGGACTCTATACAAGGGGGACTTCACATATCTACCCCAAGGAACGCTCCAACTCTTCGCTCACTCGCGAGAGCGGGCTTCCTATGCAAAGGAAAAGAGGGCTTCACATGCCCTAGGATGAGAAATCGTTACCCTTGCATTCTTCCGCGGCGCCATGAAAAACTACGTCGTTGGAAAGCACCGCAACGGCGTCGCCATCGCGGATCTGAACTCGGATTGCGATTCGGAGCTCCGAAGCTTCACCGGCGGCCGGATCTTTGCCTTCCTCCTCCTCCTTGCTCTCCCCTCTCTCTAGACTTTAGAAAGAGAACCAAGGGGATGAAATGAGGGATTTCAAACCCTATTTCCGGGTTTAAACCGCCAGCATCCACCCCCAGCTGTCGGATCCCAAGCAAAGGAAATCGAACGGCTGCGATTCAGCCCAATTTTACAAAATCTGGGCCGAACACGGGTTGCAACATGGCCATGTGCATGGCCGTGTCACCCATTTGCCGTCTCGACCGACACGATAACCAGCACACGGCATTCGACATGGCCTCCGACACGCCCGAGTCGTATGCGACACGGCCGTGTCACGACTCGTGTCACGCCTCGTGTGCAACTGCCAACACTTGCTTCCCGAGGAGGACACGGCCTGCGACACGGTACCCGACACGCCCGTGTCACATGTGATACGCCCGTGTCTGTGACTGTGTCATGGCCCATGTGCATGACTCAGAAAACTCCCTAGCGTGACACGCCCTGGGACACGCCCGTGTCCCAGGCCGTGTGCCTTAACTCGACGATCGCCGATAGTCAAAACGTCGACCACATGACCCGTGGCCGAACACGCCCGTGTCACGCCCGTGACACGCCCGTGTTACGCCCGTGACATGCCCGTGTCACGCCCGTGACACCTGCTCCAAAATTCAGACTAGGCTTAAAACGTCACTCGTCCCTCTTTTGAGTTTCGGGGTGTTACAACTCTCTCCCCCTTAAAAGAATTTCGCCCACGAAATTTACTAAAGGAAAACAACAGGAACTGAAGGCTTTTAACGGTACCTAAGCGGAATAACTCCGGGTACTCCTCCAGCATAGATTGCTCCCGTTCCCAAGAGAGCTCCTCCCGACCGCAATTATCCCACCGGACCTTAACCATCCGGATCTCCTTGTTACGAAGCCTCTTGACCTCAGAGTCTTAAATACAAACGGGCTTGACGCTAGTCGTCAACCCTTCGTCCACCGGCACTTGATCCACTGGGATCACTAGCGAAGGCTCTTGCACCGCCTTCCGCAACACAGAGATGTGGAACACATCGTGTAGCCCACTCAACTCCACCAATAGCTTCAAACGGTATGCTACTTCGCCGACTCGCTCCAGAACCTCAAAAGGTCCATGGTATCTTGGGCTCAGCTTCTTCAAGCGTCTCACCCGCGAAACCCCCTTGAACGGCTTTACTTTCAAGTATACCCAATCACCTACCTCGAACTCAACGTCCCGATGCTTGGCATTATAATACTTCGCCTGCCTGTCCTGAGCGGTCAACAAGCGCTCCCGAATGATCTGCACCAACGAGGTAGCACTCTCCACCTCCTGCTTCTTGTACAACCTTGCCTCACCCGTTTCTAACCAAGATAATGGCGTGCGACATTTTCTACCATATAGGGCCTCAAAGGGCGCCATTTGGATACTCGCCTGGTAGCTATTGTTGCATGCGAACTCCACCAAATATAGGTGGTCCTCCCAATACTTCCCGAAGTCTAGAACACACATGCGGAGCATGTCCTCCATCGTTCTATTGACTCTCTCGGTCTGCCCATCCGTCTGCGGATGGAAGGCTGTGCTGAACTTCAACTTTGTCCCCAGCATCTGTTGCACCAACCTCCAATCATTGGACGTGAAACGCCCATCGTGATCACTCACAATGCTGCGAGGCACACCATGCAGTCTAACTATATTGTCCACATATAGCTTCTCCAACTTCTCCACCGAGTCGTCCTTCCTATGCGGAATGAAATGCGACACCTTAGTTAACCGATCTACGATCACCCAGATGGCGTCGTTCCCCTTCTGCGACCTTGGCAACCCATGCACAAAGTCCATAGATATGTCGTCGAACTTACACTCTGGTATAAGCAAGGACTTCAGAAATCCTCCCGGCTTTTGGCACTCCGCCTTCACCAAGGCGCACGTTTGGCACTTAGCCACAAACAACGCTACGTCTTTCTTAAGCCCCGGCCACCAAAACAGCTTATTGAGGTCACGGTACATCTTTGTGCTCCCTGGGTGGATCGAGTACTTGGTATGATGAGCCTCGTACATCAACTCCGCCCGTAGGTTACCCCCGCTTGGGACGCACAACTGATGGTCCTTCCATAACCCTACCGAACACAGTCAGCCAGGTCATACTGAACTTCTGTCCAGTTCAACATTGCTTTGGCGCTCGTCAGCTTGTCAACGCAACAGATCTCAAGCTCCTCCAACTCCCGTACTAGACTCTCATCATGAACCGACAACCAGTTGGCTTGGGCGGGAGCCCTGCGACTCAACGCATCAGCAACCGCATTGCCCTTTCTTGGTACATAATGAATCTTGAAGGTGTAGTCCCCCAGGAACTCCATCCACCTCCTCTGCCTCATGTTAAGATCCTTCTGATCCAACAGGTACTTCAGGCTCTTTGTGATCTGTGTAAATATCGACCCTTACGCCGTATAGGTAGTGCCTCCACAGCTTAAGTGAAAATATCACGGCCGCCAACTCCAAGTCGTGGACCGGATAGTTCCTTTCATGCACTTTTAGCTGACGCGATCCATAAGCTATGACGCTCCCATGCTACAACAACACGCAGCCAAAACCACTACCCGAGGCGTCACTATAAACCTCGAAGCCCTCGGTCCCACTCGGCGAACTAAGCACTGGCGCCGTGGTCAACCATCTCTTCAACTCCTCAAAAGCTTGCACGCACTCCTGTGTCCACAAGAATCTCTGATCTTTCCTTGTCAACTTCGTGAGAGGTAGCGCTATCCGCGAGAAGTTCTCTACGAAGCGCCTGTAATATCCGGCAAGCCCGAGAAAACTACGGACTTCCGCGACAGAAGACAACGCAGGCCACTCCCATATCGCAACGATCTTCGCTGGATCCACCGCTATACCTTCCCCACTAACAATGTGACCAAGGAACACTACTGAGGGTAGCCAGAACTCGCACTTGGAGAATTTCGCATATAGCTCATTCCTCCTATAAGTCTCCAACACCAGATGCAAGTGCTTGAAGTGATCTTCTTCGCACTGCGAGTACACCATTATATCGTCAATAAAGACGATCACAAAGCGGTCCAGGAAATCTCGGAACATCTTGTTCATCAAGTCCAAAAACACTGAAGGCGCATTCGTCAGTCTAAACGGCATGACCGTGAACTCGAAATGCCCATACCTTGTGTTGAACGCCGTCTTCGGGATATCACACTCCCTGATCCTCAACTGATAGTACCCCGACTTCAAGTCCAACTTAGAATATGCTGACGATCCGACTAACTGATCGAACAGATCATCAATCCTCGGGATAGGGTACTTATTCTTTTCCATCAGTTTGTTCAACTCTCTGTAGTCGATACACAGTCGCATTCTCCCGTCCTTCTTCTTAACGAAGAGGACCGGTGCGCTCCAAGGCGACGAGCTTGGACGCACATAACCTTGCTCCATTAGCTACTCTAGCTGAACATTCAACTCTGCCATTTCCTTCGGCGCCAACCTATACGGAGCACGTGACACGGGTTTGGCACCCGGCACGAGCTCGATGGTGAAATCAATCTCTCACTGCGGTGTGGCCCCGGGAAGATTATCCGGGAACACATCGGGGTATTCACAAACCACGGGGATGCTATCCAGCGTGGACTTTGGCTCCACAACCCCCACTATTGCGAAGAACAGCTCTGCACCCACACGAACTGCCTTTACCACCTGAAGAGCAGACATCAGCGTCTTGCTCGACCCCTTAAGTCCCTCAAATATTGTCTTCTGTCCAACACCCAGCTTGACCTCCTTCCGGTCGCAATCAATCCAAGCCTTCTGCTCCGAAAGCCAATCTATCCCAAAGATAATGTCGAACTCTACTAGCGGCAGCAGTGATGCTAGCAAGTCGAACTCTTGGCTCTCTAGGTGAACCTTTACGGCGCACACTCTGTCCACACGCATCGAGCACCCATTCGGTAGAAGCACATCCAACTTGTCCTTCGCCATCGAAGAAGGGACTCCAATACGCGATATAAAATTTTCGGACAAGAAGGAGTGTGAAGCTCCCGTATCGAACAGTGCCCGTGCCGGACTATCGCTAATCAAAACAAAGCCTATGCAAACAATATTAGGCTAACAAGCAATAGATAACAGTAGTTAAAGTTAACTTGCCATAAATTAACTTGTACCTGTCACCACATCGGCTTGTTTAATGGCCTCCTGCTGGCCCAAGTTGTACACTTTAGGTTGAGTCGGAGCATAATGGGACGCGGTTGACTCCACCGCCTTGCCCTTCTCATCGTAGGTAGCTCCTTGTTTTCTCTCGGACTTTGTGCATCCGCTCCAGCAATCGTGGGCAAAGTGCCCCGTCTTTCCACACGTGAAACAAGCGCCCGGGGTTAGGTTTGTAGTTGCCCCCGAGGCACCTGCAGAAGAAGCTGGACCTGACGTCCTAGCCTTCTTGTTCCATCTTCGAAAGCCAGACTTTGAATTCGGCACTTTAAACTCCGGTTTCTTCCAACTGGATTCCTTCTTAGCTTGTACATTTCTCATGTCCTTCTCCAAGGACCGGGCCGAGTTGACCAGGGTCATGAAACCCTGCGCCATGGGCCCCGACAGTAGCAATCTCAGCTCATCTCTTAACCCTTCAAAGAAGCGGTTAGTCTTTCGCTCCTCATCGACAAAGGTAGCGCTAGCATATCTCCCCAATCGAGTAAACTCAAGGAGGTACTCGTCAACAGTGCTATCTCCTTGCACCAACTTTTGGAACTCGTTCTCTAGTGCGATCCTCTGCGTTGAGGGGAGGTATCGAGCCATGAACAGTCTCGAAAATTCCTCCATAGATACTTCGGCCAACGGCCTTCCCCTCAACTGGTGTAGCTCTAGACCTTCCCACCATAACCTTGCGTCCCCATCCAATAGGAACGTCGCTATTGTGGTCTTCTGCCACTCTTCCGTTTCAGTTGCTGTCATCACCCTATTGACCCTTGAGAGCCAATCTTCAGCCTGGGTCGGGGTTCCTGTTCCCGAGAACACCGGTGGATGGAAGCCCATCACATGCTTAAGCTGTCTCTCAGTTGCTCTCCGAGGCAACTCCGGCTTCACCTCCACCTGTGATGGAGACGAAGGCCCACAACATTTTGAAGATGGTGACGACATGCTTGCGAACGACTATGTGGAGCATCGCAATAATTGCCATCCTGAATGCAAACCTATATATTATTAACTAATAATATTTATTAATAAATTATTATTAATTAATAATTCATTTCTATGTTTGGTCTCTATGTTGCGTTGTTATTTTACCTCCTATTTAAATTTTTATTTCAGGTGTAAAGATGGGTGCTTATAACCATCATGTAGTATTTTAATTATTATTTCATTTCATGAGCTATGATGGGTGCATATAACCATCACATGTTCATTTTGAATTTTGAATTTTGAATTTTGAAGTTTGCTTGGAGGGAGATTGAGTGGTGTAGCCTATATATAGGCATGTATCTTTTCCTTATTGATTTATTGAAAGAATGAAAAATTGAAAACCCAAGAAAATCAAGTGTGATTTTTTTCTCCCCCTAGGCAATATTCGGCCATCTCTTCCCTCTCCTTTTTTTTTTCTCCCCCCCCCCCCGGCCACCAGTCAACTCTTCTCTCTCTCTCTCTTACCTTTCCCGGCCTCCCTCCTCCTCCCCTCTCCTCTCAAATAACAGCCACCACCCTCCTCCTCCCTTCCTTTCTCTCTCAATTCAAGCAGCCACACTCTTCCCCTCTCCCTTTCACTCTCTCGGCCCCCTCTCTCTATCCAAGCAGCCACTTTTTCTCTCCCTCCCTCTCTATTATTTCCTCATACCCACCTCCTCTCTTTCTTCCCCCACCAAGCAGCCGCTGGCCCTACTCCCTCCTCCACCACTAACGGCCACCACACCCTCCTATAACCCGACAACATCTGCCTCCTCCCCTCCCTAAACCGACAACCACCTCCATTTAACAAAAAAAGAATTAATTATAATCTATCACCTTTTCTATCTCATTTTTTTTCATATATAATTATTCCCAAGTTTTCCCTATAATCATTCCCCTCATCCCTATATATATTGGAAGCTCCAAGAAAATCTCTCTTCTATACCATGGGCCTGCATCAATTTGGTATCAGAGGGAGGTTCACGTAAATTTCCTAATTGGCACCCCTCCCCCATCTTGTGGCACGTTAACCCGCACTTTTGTTTGCACGTTAGTTGTCAAAAATCACAAAAAAATTATTTTTTTTTTGTCTGCCAATAGCGGCTTAAATTTCTTATTTTTCAACAAAAATAAAAAAAAAATTTATTAATAATATTCATATTTTGTTTAGCAAGAAAATCTATTTTCTATAAGTATTACCCTAGTGGTTAAGCGGGAACAATTCCGACAATCCTAATTTATTTGGGTAAGTTTACTCTTCTTTGCATGTACACAAGTATCAGATCGAGTTTTCTCTCCGGTTCTTACGATTATGGCCTATGACGTTAACGTTTCCCATTTAGACTATTGGTATGATAAATCCATGGTTAAGCCTCCCTCTAGGCAAAGCCACATTAATCTTACCTATGACGATTTAGGGTATCCTACAAATTTTAGGGTTTGGCTTAAGGAGATAGAACTTCATTTTGACTGTCGCGAATGGGATGACCTCCAAAAGGTCCACTTCGCCCGAGAGCGGTTAATAGGTCGAGCCCAGTCATTCTGGATAAACGAAGAGCGTCGTGTTGGCAATTATACACACACGTGGTGGGCGATGCGTAGCCTCCTCTCGGATCAATTTGATCCCACTAATCTCCGTACTACTAACGCCAAACCTTTGAGTGAGTATCGTTATAGCGCTAGTTCCATACCAAATATTAGGACTGACTATAAACCTAATGCCCAGATCAAACGACACATTGTTGAGCGATCTCCACCGATTATGTCTGTAGACCTTTTTGAATCTCCCCCTGAGTTGTCTAGTCTAGTTGTTGACTCTCCTGTTAAGTCTAAGGTAATGTCTAGGATCGTGCCCGTCACTGAGGACGTGGATGTTATCTCTGATGATGATAGCGACGATGAGGATATTGGTTACCCTAGTGACCTGGATGAGGATTTCACCTTTGAGGAATCCTCTCCACTCCCCGTCGACGATATTTTCGGACCATCTCCCTTTGTTATTATGGAGTCTTCGGTCGACCCAATGATGTTAGATGTTTCAGCAGTGTTGGAAGAGTCCTCGAGGGATGAAAGTTTATCTTGGGGTGAAGATAGCCTGATATGTGAGAATAGCGCATTGCCTATTATTAGCCATACTAGTGTTGTGTCTGTTCAAACTAGTATTGAGAGCCCTCTCCAACCTATGATCCCCGTCGTGTTAGAGTGTAATATTACACCTGCTGAGACAATACCTGAGTCGGTAGACATTTTTGCTGAGTCAGTAGAGTCACCTTACATTGAGAGTTTACCTAGTAGTGACTTGGAGGATGATCTGTTCGGACTCGAGCTGGTTCCTTTTAGACCGAGATATGTTGAAGATTGTTCTGATGACCCTGTTGTATTGGACGTTCCGACTGATTGGGAAGAATTACCGTTGGTGAACGAGTTATGCTTGGATGATTTTAGTGCTATGAGCCCGAACGATATTTCTTTGATGCAAACACCTTCATCTGACGTTCCTGATTTAAAGCTTCCGTCGGGCTCAATTTTACCCTTGTCTGAGACCATAATTGATTCTAAATTAAATAACTTGGATAGTGTGTCAGAAGAAATTGTAAGCAAGGAAGTTGCATTATTGGACGACTTTTTTGATTGTACCCCGGGTTTGATTTTACCGACTCGTCTCCCTGACCCGTTGACTCGACGTACTGATCATTTAGGACATGAGTGTGGTACGACTGGTTTCAGGAGTTCTACGATGCCCCCTGAGTTCATTCTGCCAGTACCCCCAGATGAGGTCTCGTTAGTGCCTCCAGATCTCGTATTATTGTTGCCGACCTATGAGCCGACCACTGATTCTGAATTACATGATATATCTAATGAATTGGTAGACATGTCAAACGAATTTTTTGTAAGGGCGAATCCATTGTTTGAATTTTCATATGACTTTAATGGATTGCAACCGGGTGATCTTTCTTGGATGTTAAACCCGTGTTTCGACGTTGAGAATGACTTAGATCCTCCTTTAGACATGTCCCCTTTTACGACCTATTACCCTACGAGTCCATCGTTGGTCACACCCTCCGATGTTTTTGATTTTATTTCTGTGGCGACTATTTCTTTTATCCTAATTTTATCCTCCATGAATTTTAAAGAAAATCATTTATCGAATTATACGTTTAGGATAGGGCCGCTTATAGTGCCCCCTGATGTAATTCCATTGGCTCCACCAAATTTAGTTCCATTGGTGCCCGCTTATTTAGTTCCATTACCACCGAATATATTAAGTGCGGTTGCACAAGATTATGCTCGCCATGACCATTATTTACGTAAGCACTTTTGTGAAACGCTAACCACGACACATAAATCTATTCAATTTCTTGCTAGCTTACATAAAACGGCGTCTTACTGTCTATTTGGCGATTTAGTTTTGGTGCGTCTCGTCCCTGAACGGTTGCCTTCGGGCACTATAGAAAGTTGGCGAGTTGGCGAGCTAGACCTTTTGCAGACATTAATGAAATTAGGAGAACACGTATTTCTTTTGAAGTTTTCCACTGATTGGGATAATACCCCCTATTTTTAATGTTTCAAATTTAACGCTATGTGTCTCTCCACCACTTGAATTATCTGCCTGTCCGTGTGGTTCCACTTTGTTTTCTTATGGGTTGGGTAGTGAGCTTGTGCCTTGAACGCTCTCTTCTTCGGTCTTCACTGGAGGTACGTTGGTAGTCGATGTAGAAACTTATCTTCCTTTATTGCCTAATGCCTTTCCAAGGGTCCCCAGGACCAACTTTTTGCATGACAGGATACTCCAGGTTGAAGTGCTCTTTTCTCCTAGTGGTGTTGTTCACTGCTACGTGTTTCTTGTGGATGATGCTCTCCTACACCGGTACTCTCAGACCAACTCATCGGTGATGAGTACTTTTGAGCGGGGGAGGATTGATGGAGACGACGACCCACAACATTTTGAAGATGGTGACGGCATGCTTGCGAACGACTATGTGGAGCATCGCAATAATTGTCGTCCTGAATGCAAACCTATATATTATTAATTAATAATATTTATTAATAAATTATTATTAATTAATAATTCATTTCTATGTTTGGTCTCTATGTTGCGTTGTTATTTTACCACCTATTTAAATTTTTATTTCAGGTGTAAAGATGGGTGCTTATAACCATCATGTAGTATTTTAATTATTATTTCATTTCATGAGCTATGATGGGTGCATATAACCATCACATGTTCATTTTGAATTTTGAATTTTGAAGTTTGAAGTTTGATTGGAGGGAGATTGAGTGGTGTAGCCTATATATAGGCATGTATCTTTTCCTTATTGATTTATTGAAAGAATGAAAAATTGAAAACCCAAGAAAATCAAGTGTGATTTTTTTCTCCCCCTAGGCAATATTCGACCATCTCTTCCCTCTCCTTTTTTTTCTCCCCCCCCCCGGCCACCGGTCAACTCTTCTCTCTCTCTCTTACCTTTCCTGACCTCCCTCCTCCTCCCCTCTCCTCTCAAATAACAGCCACCACCCTCCTCCTCCCTTCCTTTCTCTCTCAATTCAAGCAGCCACACTCTTCCCCTCTCCCTTTCAATCTCTCGGCCCCCTCTCTCTATCCAAGCAGCCACTTTTTCTCTCCCTCCCTCTCTATTATTTCCTCACACCCACCTCCTCTCTTTCCTCCCCCACCAAGCAGCCGCTGGCCCTACTCCCTCCTCCACCACCAACGGCCACCACACCCTCCTATAACCCGACAACATCTGCCTCCTCCCCTCCCTAAACCGACAACCAACTCCATTTAACAAAAAAAGAATTAATTATAATCTATCACCTTTTCTATCTCATTTTTTCCATATATAATTATTCCCAAGTTTTCCCTATAATCATTCCCCTCATCCCTATATATATTGGAAGCTCCATGAAAATCTCTCTTCTATACCATGGGCCTGCATCAACCTGCTCAACCCTTCTAGGCTCCGCCGCCTGGAGCGGCACTTGCTCCTCCGCAGGAGCAGGCTGCTGCACCTGTCTTGCAGGTTGCGCATTAATCATAGCAAAGACAGCTTCTGCCACCAATCTAATGGTCTCGACAGACGGAGGTGTTGCAGGTGCTTCACTTGGCGCACTTCTTGCCTCAGAACCTAGCCGTTCTGACGGCCCAACACCACTTCTGGTCACCTATAATCGTGCAAAACACCGATAAGCGACCAAATACTATTGCAAACAGCAATTATAGGAACACGCAGGTTCCTCAAACATGTGTATTTTCATTCCTAAGTGGAAATTCATGGGTTCTTTTCATGTTATAACGATGACGCACACACATGTGCTCACCACCCCTTAAAGTGAATTCGCCCACGAATTCATTTAAGTTTGACCGAAACCTCCCTCTAATACCAATTTGTACCACCCATTTCCGTCGCATAGCATATAGCAGTAGGTCCGGCCGGGGCCCGACGTCATATACTACGGACAGACCGGTTGGTTACGCGTTGAAACCATTCAACCAATTACACGACCTACACAGCACCTAGCGGAAGCATTAAAATTAAGTTGCAAGACGAAAGAACCCAGCCAAAAGCATGAATGTCCACTACAATAACACCCGTAGGAATGTTTCAATACATAGAAATAGAAATGGCCTTAAGGCCTTGCACAGTTTGCTTGACATAAAAGTGTTTTCATACTTTAGCTCGCAGGCCGGCCACACAGGATTACAATGAAACACTCAAAATTAGGCCTTCGAGGGCCGGCTCAGCAACTTGGGCTTTAGCCCACTATTTCCCGCTCGGCTCCGCAGCACCTGCAAGCAACAATCCACCGCCCGGTGGCAAACAAAAGCAAAAGTCAGCTATGTTGACCAAATTATAACGATCCCGCCCCCAGAATTGAGGCGGTGAAGCTCTTTCCCTGCACTTTATTAGTATAAGCAATAGTTAATAGTGTAATCACACTACATCACAGGCGTAGGCTCGCACAGCCACACACCCCGTGCACTCAGGGCATATACTCGGTGAATCCGGTCAAATCCGTGGCTTCACCACCACCCCTTGGATGGCAAAACTCGTGAGCAATCTAGTATTTCCGGTCCATGCCTAAGACTCGCACAACCATGCCAATGGACAGTCTCTTTTTCAAATGTCTGTCACCAAACCGCATAGCCCCGGGTCCGCGTCCACTTGCCCGTTGCTCACACCGCATAGTCACATTAAGACGTACGCGCAGGCCAAGCTTCTCCCGGATCCCAAAATTTGATCACACAAGCACATAACCTAGTTATGTTCAAGTTGGCTCCCCGACCACCATTTTGGCAAAACCCTCTTTTGCCCAATTTTCCGGGTGCACCTTGGAGTTAGTCTCCAAGGCTCCCTGATGCAATCTACCACGTAAAAAACCCGAAAAACGCCCAAACACCCAGAGTCTTCCCCGATTCATATGCAATGCAACATCACCGATCCGGCTCTACTTGTCCGGATAGGCTTCACACACAATGCCTATGCCCATTTTCGCATACGGACTCTATACAAGGGGGACTTCACATATCTACCCCAAGAAACGCCCCAACTCTTCGCTCACTCGCGAGAGCGGGCTTCCTATGCAAAGGAAAAGAGGGCTTCACATGCCCTAGGATGAGAAATCGTTACCCTTGCGTTCTTCCGCGGCGCCATGAAAAACTACGCGGTTGGAAAGCACTGCAACGGCGTCGCCTTCGCGGATCTGAACTCGGATTGCGATTCGGAGCTCCGAAGCTCCACCGGCGGCCGGATCTTGGCCTTCCTCCTCCTCCTTGCTCTCCCCTCTCTCTAGACTTTAGAAAGAGAACTAAGGGGATGAAATGAGGGATTGCAAACCCAAATTCCGGGTTTAAACCGCCAGCATCCACCCCCAGCCGTCGGATCCCAAGCCAAGGAAATCGAACGGCTGCGATTCAACCCAATTTTACAAAATCTGGGCCGAACACGGGATGCAACACGGCCGTGTGCATTGCCGTGTCACCCATTCGCCGTCTCGACCGACGCGATAACCAGCACACGACATTCGACACGGCCTCCGACACGCCCGTGTCGCATGCGACACGGCCGTGTCACGACCCGTGTCGCATGCGACACGGCCGTGTCACGACCCGTGTCACGCCCCGTGTGCAACTGCCAACACTTGCTTCCCGAGGAGGACACGGCCTGCGACACGACACCCGACATGCCTGTGTCACATGTGATACGCCCGTGTCTGTGACTGTGTCATGGCCCGTGTGCATGACTCAGAAAACTCCCTAGCGTGACACGCCCTGGGACACGCCCGTGTCCCAGGCCGTGTGCCTCAACTCGACGATTGCCGATCGTCAAAACGTCGACCACATGACCCGTGGCCGAACACGCCCGTGTCACGCCCGTGACACGCCCGTGTCATGCCCGTGTCACGCCCATGACACCAGATCCAAAATTCAGATTGGGCTTAAAACGTCACCCGTCCCTCTTTTGAGTTTCGGGGTGTTACAGTGTCACCCAGCCTGAACCCCTTTTTGGGACTTAGGGTTTTTGGGGTGTTACATGTTGACGCATAGTTAATGGTGCGTCGTCGTTAGTGTGAGATTTTTTTCGGTGGGGGCAAGTCGACCAGTTTTTAGACTCGTAGGAATTAGAGTTTTTGTCTTGGAAATTTATAGTGATTAATTTTAAGCGTGTTTGTGATGTTTTGTTGCAAACCGGGCGTTTTTGGAGACTTGGTGAATTTTATAAGGATTTTGTTATTTTAAATTCGGGAAATTTTTACCCGAGTTTGGTTCGTTTGATCCGGATTTCGACTTCGCAGTTTGATTCGTAGAACCGCCATTTAGTTTTGATGCAAATTTCTTCAAAAACCAAGGTGATTTAGTCATTCTCATCGTTTGAGTTTTTTCTAGTTATAATAATATTATTATTATTTATATATGTACTTAAGAACACCTATTCATCATCTTCCGTAAACCGATGGCTCGAAGAGCGGAGTGTAGTGAGCGACTGACATCGCGAAGTCTTATGGCCGCCGTGTCTCGGAGATCCGGTGCACAAAACCCTCGACGGAGCATAGATCCGGAAAGCTCTCGCCGAGATCTTCGCGTGCATGGTAAGATTTTCCTGTTTCGTTGATTTTTGACATTAGGGTATTTGACCTTAACCTTTATTTTTCCCGAAAAGTTCCAGAGATCGCAGGTGAGGGCTTCTTGCGGCCGATCCTTGAAGCGGAGCGCTTGGGAGGCCATTTTCGGGAAATTTTGAGGCAAGTGGTGGTTTGCTCTCTTGCCCCTCTTGTTGACCCTCTAGCTTTGTTGCTATTGTTCTTGTTTACCACTCTTTTTCTCTTCATTGGACTTAGAAATGTTGTAGGATCTAATGCCTTATTGTTTCAGTTGAATAAGGGTAGTGTAGAAAATTCGTCTAGGTATGTTCATCGAGTCACTTCGTGAAACCAAGAAAATATGTCGATACCAAGGAAATTTGTGGAGCCAAGTCTTTTTCGTCAAGTATTCTCAGCGAATTTGTCGAGTGAAGAAGAATCCGTTGAGTATCCAGTGAATCCGTCGAGTGAAGCCTTGGCATCGAGTGATTACAGTTAGGCATCTAGTGATGCAGAATTCGTAGAGTATCCAGCAAATGCGTCGAGTGTTTATGAGAGGCCAAGTATTTTTCTTCGAGTACTCTCGACGAAATAGTAGAGTAACCCTGGGTTTTCGTTAAATTAACCAAGTACAATTCGTTGAGTATATCAGTGGAACCAAGTCCAAGTCGCTGAGTATCCAGTTAATTCATCGAGTGGTAACGATAGGTAAAGTCTTATTCGTCGAGTATTCTCGAAGAATTCGTTGAGTATCATTGGGTATTAATTTAATTCACCAAGTCTTTTCGTCGAGTAGGCCGTGAATTCATCGAGTGCCTTTCGATGAATTTCCGTGCACAGATTTTTTTTGTCCAGTACTTACGCTAAATTAATCGAGTCTGACCTTCATCGTAGAGTCTATTCGACGAATCTATGTGGACTTAGAAGTTTTTCGACGGGTGACCCTCATATTAGTTTAGTATACCTTATTAGTTTTTTGGGGTTTTTCTTTCGTTATCAATACTTTTTGAAGTTTAATTATGGCCTTTTGTTGGCAGTGGATAAAGGATCACCACCTTAGTGCTGGTTTGTCAATCATTACGCTTGGTGGGCATTTCATCTTTCCTCTTCTTATGGTCTGTTGGGTTGTGTTGGACAATGTGGCCAACACTATAGTGTCTTTTTGAGATTGTTTGGTTTTATGCTTTGTGTTGGACAAGTGGCCACCGCCTCAGTACCGGGTTTCTTTTAACGGTATTAATGATTCATGTGTTTAACTGATCAGTCTTTTCTTATATATATATAAATATTGATAAGCATAATCTTGCAGATGTTATCGAAGCATAGCTCTTTGTCGCACTTGGTGCAACTATACATGATTAACCTCTTGAATTCTTCATTTGCTTACTGTGTTTTTGATTTACGTTATGGATTGACAGCCAATCTGTTTGGGTTGATAACCCTCTTAGAGGGTCTAATTATTTGATTTTGATCCTTGTTGCCACTTGTATTTATTTTGCTGAGCCATTCTTTTCTTTTGGATGCCTCAGGCCCGGAGCAGTAGCGGTCAGAGCAGCTAGAGTCGGTGTTCTCAGGAATTCTGCAGTAGTAGTAGTGGTTCTTCCCTCACCTCCGTGATGTAGTTTTGTTGTTCTTGTTTTAGTTTAGACATACACTTTGTTTTGCAGGTTTGTGTCCGGTTGTTGACACTCACAGTGAATTATTGTAGATGTTAGACTATTTTCTAGCTGCTATGTTACTTTCTTATTATTTTGTCTTACCTACTTGCTCTCTGGGAACGATTTATGTTGGGTTGCATATTATTCAAAGTATAAAAAGATCAATATTCCTAGCTCATACTCCTAACATCTCTTTAAATCAAATATCACTCTACTTTAACGAACGTAAAAGCTCTTTTAGTACCTATATTAAATCTAGAGGTGTTCATAACATGGATTATCTTACTGGATCTTCATACTCATATAGGATAATAAATAAAATAAACCAAGTATTTTCCACTGCTTATATGTATATTTTAACCCGTGGGCTAGTTGATCCACTGAGTCGAGGCACACGACCATTAAAACTTAAACCCAAACAATATCTTCATCATAAAAAACTTGAGAATTTCATGAAAAGTCTTAGGATTAGTTCTTGCCTAAGCGTCTGCAGTTGTCCCCTACACGGCATGGCATCACAGCGTGTATTTTCTCTTAATCTGATATACTGTCAAATGCTAAGAAAATGCGGGTTGTGACACCATCAACTATGTTGATCTCTTGAGGAAAGCAATGCTCCCCTGCGCGCACTTGCCCACCTAGTCAATGTAGTGTGTAGCTCAATTTTTCTGCAATCTATGGCCTTCAGGTTCTCTCTCTGCGGCCAACTTTCACTGACTGCCCATCTTGCAGGTTCTAGGGAAGCTAACAACTTTGATAACCTCTAGAGGAAGCATTATTGCTTCAAGCGCTCCTACCCAACCGATCATCCTAGGTTGCAAGCTACCCGCGAGGTTAGCCATTCTTATCCGTAAAAAACATATCCGTCGAATCACAACACTAACGATTTGGTAAGGAAAATAATGTAGCCTCGTGCGCACCTACCTGATTGATCATCTCTGGCTGTAAACCACAAAGATAGTTAGCCATTTCCTATTCACTAGGCTCTTCCATCTCGGAAAAAAGGGTCTAAATGGAGAATTTTGGGTTATGTTCTGAGCATATGGTCTATCGTATCTTACCCCATATGGAGCTTATTAAGGCTCTGTTTGGGAGGGCTTTTCGGAAAGGAAAAGGAGTGGTAGCAAAAGGAAGGTGGGAAAATGAGTTTTTAGAAAATGTATATTGCAAAAGGAGATCCGTTTGTGTGAACTTCTTTTACAGAAATTTTCAGAAAGGAGCATTTTATAAACTGTTTTGCAAATCTCCGTTGCAGTGACTTTTTTATTAAAATTACGCACATTTTTCGACCGAGAGTGAATTTTTCGGACAGACGAAAATTTCGCGCCCGATCAAAAATTTCGCGTCGGGGCGAAAAGTTCGCTCAAAACTGTGCGCCCAGGAAAAATATTCGCGCCCGGGCGAAATAATCACGCCTGGGGGAAAAATTCGCGCCCGGGCGAAAATTTAGCTCACGGGGGAAAATTTCACGCCCGGGCGATAATTTCGCACGGGGGCGAAAAATCGTGCACAGGTGAAAAAATTGCGATCGGGCGATAAAACTTCGTTCAGAGGAAAAAAAACCGTTCCTGGGCGAAAAAATCGCGCCGGGGGAAAAACTGCTCCCGGGCGAAAAAACAGCGCCTGAGCAAAACATTCGCACCTGGGCGAAAAAATTCGCGCTCGGGCGAAAAAATTCGCGCCCGGGCGAAAAATTTGCGCTCGGGCGAAAAATTCGCTCCGGGAGAAAAAATTTGCGACCGAGTGAAAAAATTTATGCTAGGGTGGAAAATTCGCGCCCGGGCGAAAGAATGTTGCCCGGGCGAAAAATTCCGCGCCCTGTCAAAAATTTCACGTCCGGGTGAAAAATTCGTGACCCGGCCAAAAATTCGCGCCCCGACAAAAAATTCGCGCTCGGGCGAAAAATTCGCCCCGGGAGAAAAAAATTCGCGCCCGGGTGAAACAATATGCGCCCGGGTGGAAAATTCACGCAAGGGCGAAAGAATGTCGCCCAAGCAAAAAATTAGGTGCCCGAGCGAAAAATTCCGCGTCGGGGCGAAAAATTCGCGTTCGGGCGAAAAATTTGCGTCAGGGCGTAAAATTCGTTACCGGGCCAAAAATTCGCGGCCCGATAGAAAATTCGCGTCCGGGCAAAAAAATCGCGCACGGGCGAAAAATTCCGCGCCAGGGCGAAAAATTCGTGCCTGGGCGAAAAAATCGTCCCGTGCGATAAAATCGCGCATGAGCGAAATATTCATTTAGAAAAATGCTAGTGTTTTCGCAGTGTTGTCGAAGTAGATCCAGAGGAGTAAAATGTTTTCATAGCATCAACTGTGTATCAGATGAGAAATTTCTTTTCGAAAAGTTGAAAAGTAGGAGTCTAGTGACTTTTCAAATAGAGGATTAAAAAGAGTTTTTGGTGGTAGCTTTTCCCACCGGTAGACATTCCAAAACGATTTATTATGTGCGGTGGCGTTTTCTAGAAAACGAAAAAGAGCTAGAAAGCCCTCCCAAACAGGCCCTAAGGCTCAGTAATCTAGTTTATCAGGGATGTTATCTATGCTGCCAATATGATTAACATCAACTGTCTGGATCAATTTCTTTCACAAATATCACTGTTATCATTAGTCATTAGCGGTCTCCATTTCATTAATTCTTTATAAAATCAGCCTTTGAAAATTATGGGGAGAGATAGTCTGCCGACATGGTATCCCGATGGCAATAATCACTGATAATGGACCACAATTCAATAACACTGAGATGCTAGATTTCTGAAAATGAATCGGAATAGAGCTACGTTTTGCAACAGTCCATCACCCCAGAAGCAATGGTCAGGTAGAGGCAGCCAATAAGCAGATTCTCAACTTGCTTAAGAAGAAAGTACAGAACCTCAAGGGTAGTTGGGCTGATCAACTTTCTTAAGTTCTCTGAACCCTAAAAACGACGCCTTCATCTTCAACAGGGAAAATTCCGTTCAAGCTTTCCCCAAATCCTACCAGCAGATTCTCTACGCGGGTAGGATTTGGGGTCAAAAATCATTAATGTCTACAAACCTGGTTTCCAGCTCTTCATTTGACCGCTAAAGTAGCTGCATTACTTGGACTATAGTATCAGATCTCTTCTTATAGATGATTGAGTTTTCTTAATCCCACACTAGCCGTGTGGGCTAATATCTTATTCTATAAATAACTTCAGTTCGCAACTCAAAGTATTGCAGACAATTAGTAATAGGCTGGCTCATTTTATGTGGCTAGATCCGTTAAATATATGATGTTCCAAATTTTCCTCGGAGTATTATGGTTATCAATAATTCTAAACAGATTCAGTGATTAGTTCTCTTCACAAAGTTTTGAAAATAATGGAAATATTGTCGCGACATAACATGACTTAAATTGCGACCTCACTCAGCCCATTTGGTTTAACTATTCTTCTTGCAAACTTCCAGAAGACTTGATCGTACGACAAGCAATGTTGCAAAGCATCATTTTTCTCTGAGAGATATATTCAACTAAATTACGTGGTTAGACACCATCAATACTAAAGAATGCGTAATAGATGTGAAATGATAAAAGTCAAACCGCGTTTGTTATCACATCATAATCAGAATGAGGTAAATTTGTATTTTTGCTTTATAATTCCAAAAGTTTACATGTATATACCAACGCAGTTAACAAAAATAGACCATTGGGTCTTTGAGAAAGAAAAATAACATCATGTTATCGAATAGCCAGATTTGAGCCACTTAGACGCAGATGGCCCCCAAAATTTACTGAACCATCAATGTCAACCGGAGGCAAATAGCCAGATTTTAATTTTTTTAATCATATAAAAAATTGTGTTTTCTAAAATAAATTATAAAATTTTAATTAGATTATTTTTATATTTAATTTAAGATCTTATTTGTCTATAAAAAATGTTTTTAAAAAAAAAATTCGGTCGGATATTCCATTTTTTAAAATCCGGTCAGATTTCATTTTTTTATTTTTTTAAAACTGTGTATTTTGCTGACTGTTTGATCAAAAGATGAACGATCAAGTCTCATCCGGACCTTCCTTTAGGCCCTCCTGGCGGAGCCAATTATTTCTCCTTAGGTGACTTGGAGCTCGAAGCTATTTTGCCGCTGTCACTATTATCTTCACTCTCCTTGTATATGTTTTCATCGCCTAGGTCATTGGAGTTGTCAGACTCCTCTAATGCGGTCTACACTACCTCCTTTTTCTTTCCTCCATTATCAGACTCGTCATCATCCGCGCGCTCCTCTCCTGTCTCTTCTTCTTCTTCGTCCCCATCTTCTTCTTCCTTTCCTTCATCCTCAGGTTCCTCGTCGTCTTTACCTTTTCCCTTGTCTGCACAGTTCATCGAGGCTACCATCGTCTTGCATTTAGGATAGAGATCGACGAAGGAGCTAGGTGATTTCGATTCCTTTTTTCACTCCTCCTAGACCGTTAAAGTAGACAACAACTTCCAGAAAAAGGGAAGATGGCGTGGAAGACGAAATTATCCAGGTTGTAGGCCACTTACAAGGAACTAAACAAACATTCTGGTCGTGTCTATTTCTCCTAAAGCTTCAGGTTATCTCTCATTATTTTCTTAATGACATAACCCAAGAAATGGCTTGTGACCATGCCGTTTGCTTGAGTATGAGCAACTAGGTATGGAAAATCTTTAGGAGCAACTTCTGATAACTCTTTTAAGTTAGGCTTACTATATAAGGCAGTGCTGGACAAAAAGGCGCCAAGGGTAATCTTCCCACTCCTCCAAGAAGGAAGGACAGTCGACACCCTGATATGCTTGCTCTTATAATTTCCATTGCATCGTTGGGTTTTTGCGAAGGTCCATCAACTTGTCCCTTATCCCATGATGGGGAAGGAGTCCTCATCTGAGTCCGTGGATGAGTCATCTTCTTCCCTCCCCTTCTTTTCCAACTCCAGTCTCTTGTCCCCTTGGGTAAGAGTAAGGTCGCTAGGAGTCTGTTGCGGGCACCACCAGGTTCATTGCAAAAAATATCGTTAATGGGCATCTAATGCTGTTTGAAATGTTTGATCGCAGAAGGTTACTTACTGTCTTGGCGAGCCACCCCTTTCAATGACAGAAGAAGGGGAAGGTATTGATCAATATTAAGTTGCGAGTCCTAAAAAAATCAACAATTTTCATCTCGATTTCATCCAGACCGCAAGCTTCCTGATGGGTGTGATTTAAGCCAAGATCGCCTTCGAATATCAAATAGAGTTCAAACTAATTGTGAACCTTGTTCGGCAGGTTCACTATTTTCATCCCCTTGCTGTAAAAGTACATAATTCCCATGAAGATAGTACTGGACTCTTTAATAGACCGAACAAACTGAAGACGTTCAGGGAAATTGTTACTCTATCATACTGCAGGTAAGAATTATAGCTTAAGATCGCAACAATAGATTTAGGGGCAAGCTAACCAAGAACAATCTCATAGTGATCAAAGATTTATGCTACCACCCACAAGAGGGAGAACTTAAAACCGCAATCAAAATGGTCGATAAGAATCGATCTGGTTGGCCAGTGAAGTATTAATCCTTTGGTGTATTTCTTTAAGCTGTACGTGTAATGAAAAATTCTGTAAATGCCTCTCAATAAAACGAGTAATTTTTAGGTACCCGCGGGTACATAGAGGTAGGTGCAATACATTTTCAGGCGTTGGATTTGAGATCTGACCGTCAGTACTATTAAAGGGAGGAAAAATATTTAAAAATAGACAGAAGTTTTTGTTGATCGGACGACTCCCAATACAATGCGGGCACCATCCTCCATATGCCCGGATGTACCTAAAAATTTTCGCAATAAAACCTTGAAGTTTTTCATTCGTGACTTGACATTTCTTGTGGTTTGCGACATGAAAAGCTTCAACAGCAAAAGTCCCCTCGGACATCATTTTTTCAGACCATTGTGACTTCTGCTTCGGGCACATCAAAATTTCCCGCGGAAATGTCGGAAGTCAGTTTTTTTATAGATAACGTTGTACTATGCATAATTGTGCTAGCTGCAAACCTGTCCGCCGGTTCATGCTATTTCAAGCCCTGCACTTGCAATATTTTCGAAAAGCAATATAGAAGATGGCTATTAAAAGATTGAGACGGCACATGTCGCAAGATAAATCATTCAGCACGAGCAACTCAAATCCGTAAATCTTCTTTAAAGTTGTCACAATATCAATGAATTAAATAATGGTTGCATATGATAGAAAAATCTAGTTCACATAAACTCAAAAAGCAAGGATTCAGCAAATAAGAAGCAAAGTAGAATCAGTCACATAAATTAAATAAAAAAATCTCAGATCACACCAATCATTGTTCACCATAGATAACAAACAAATTGTTAAGAGTTATTGACAACGATCAGTGCGGTCTATCCAGATGTGCTTTGCTTGGTCTCCTACTCGAAGAAGTGCCTCTTACATCTGCTACAAATAATGGTGCATAGTGTTAAGAGATCAGTGAATACGATAAGCCTCTTGGTCCATACAATTCAATGAATCCATGTGTTTTGCTGGCCCTCTTATTTGTCAGGTGGCACGGGCTTCTCAATTGTACCTGTTAGAGGGTCGGAGGTCACGCCCCCGACCAGGGGGTCTAGCTATCACTACCTCTTAGTGTTCGCAACACCAGGTCACTGGTTCTTGTCGGTCTCAAATGCCAGGTTGAATTACTTGTCCTTGTATTATATGGCATCATCGTCAAACCTCCAACTGTTCCTCTTCTCACTTTCAAGGGAGGAAGACAAAGAAGTGACATGCTCTGGAGTGTCTTATCCCTCTCCAACTGCTCCTTCTTCTCCTTCTCCAGTTTAGTACAACAGAGCTCCTCTACTTCTCGCTCCATGACCAACAACGACTTCAACGTCTCCTCCCTTTTTCATATGGAATTCAGTTCCTCATTCATCCTTTCTTTCAAGGTGTCCAACTGAGTAGACTGATCAAGTAGCATTTACTAACACTTCTTGCTTATCTCATTGGGCAGTCGCCAGTCACGCTAGCGGCGGGGGCAGCAACAAGAACTCGCTTGACTCTGTAGAGATCACCGACTCATTTACAGCTGCAATAAAGAAAGAATCAGGGTAGAATTCCTTAACTAAACAGATCATCATTGTTCAAGCACTTAAAAGATCAATACAGCTAGGTGTCAAGGCTCTCTCCCCAATCTCCGCAGTGACCAGGTGACTTTAAAAATTAGGGTGCCTTGACTGCTCGGGGTCAATTAACATAAGTTGATCGCCCCAATCTCGATGAACCTTTTTCTCCTCACATCCAGTTCTTTTATAGAAAGAATAATATCCTCAGTTTCTGTTATAAGGACAACTGATTGCTTTTTCCAAGGAGGAGACATGTAAGGAGGCGGAAGCTTGATAACCTTTGATGCTGATTTGAGCTTACCGGATCATGGTAGGTTAGTAGCGATTTGCAAGTTTGTCATAGCCTGATTAGCCGCATCATCCTTCTCCTTGGCTGCCCTCTAAGTAGCTATCTGCTCCATAAGCTTCTTCTTTTCATCCCCTTAGAATGATCCTCCAACGTTTGCTTCCCTCCAGTCTTCACCTCCAACACCTAAAGATCAGAGTCGTCAACCACCTGACTACCTTGAGTTGGCAAAAGGGCCTCCATCAAAGACTTGAAAATTTACTAAAACTTGTCAAAGTTTTTCAAAATTTCATCAGTAGAGTTACCGATCGAGGAAAGCACGGTCTCATTACCTAGAGTAGCGGTAGGGGTCTCTAGAGCTGTTTCAAGAACTTCCTTTTCATGCTCCTTGTGCTGAAGTCTAGCCGCAATGACCATGACCGAGAAATTTGGCTCCTTCATTCCTTTGAGCTTCTTCCTCACTCGCTCGTCAACGATCATTTTATCATTCTATCCCTCTTCTTACCACTCAATTTGGACGCTAAGACTTTTTGATGTAGTTTTTCTACAGTGATCTTTCAGAGCTTCGACAACCACTCACAAATAGACCTAGTGTTCTCAACAGTTATAATTATAGAGGTTACGACCTGATCATTAGTGGCTTCTCTTTCTCGATAACTTCTGGCTTCCTGAAATCCTTGTTGAATTTGTCCAAATCTATCTTCAACATAACCGTTCTAGAGGCTAAGACTGTTATATCCATATTGGAACCCCTGAGAATAACTGAAGAAGCCACCGTAGGAACAATAACCACCAGTGCACAGGTGGGATTGGTCATGTGTGCTATAGGAGAAGCGATCATCCCTAGTTGAGGTTCCACCACAGTCGTTGCCTTTATTTCTCCAAAAGACACACTAGTAAGGCAAACAAGGTTTCCAGGTTTCTTCGTAAACTTTTCTTTTTCTTGCGCAACTTGATGGCATCCTTGCACGATGATATCGATGATATTATTTTTCCAAGACCTGGCATTGAGGCCTAGAAAAGGCTAACCGTAAGTGGTGAGTGAAAGTATCTAGTGTATACCTTAATCACCTAGAGGGGGGGGGGGGTGAATAGGTGATGTCAATGTCTTTTCGCAAAATAAAAATACTTTAAAAAAAGAGCACACAGAACATAGAGATTTATAGTGGTTCCCCGAGTTAGGTACGTCCACTGTCCCGCCTCGCTTATCTACCACGAAAGGCTAGATTCAGCTACTTCACCTTTCTCAGATTTCAACAAATCTTATGCCTTGGAGCCGCAACTCCTACAACTCGAAGACGTCGCTCCTACCACTCAGAGAACAACCTCTTCTACAACTCGATCCACATTCAGATCTACAACTCGATCCACATTCAGATCTACAACTCGATCCAAAAATGGATCTACTAATCGGAGGGAAAACCTCCTACAAATATAATAAGAGATTTACAAATGATTACAAATAAACCTATTCAGATCTAAAGTCTTTAGTCCTTCGTTCTTCAAAAAGTTGATCTTGAATAACTTGGAGAACACGAAAATGTTGAGACTTCGAAGACTTGAATCTGAACTCACGGAATGACTAGATCTGAATGGATAGGAATCTTCAGAAAGCAACGATCCAGTCTATTTGTTGAAGAAAGATCAAATCGAGCAGCACACTTGCATCAGCCGAGAGTTGTCACGTGACACGTATAGAAGCCGCCAGTAATTTTTTAATCGGAAAGTTCTTGGAAAGAGTTCGATTAACATGATTAGGGTTTGAGAATAAATCACCCTAAATATATATAGAGATCTTCCTTCGCAATGGCTAGAATAGTTATTGCACACCAGAAAACTCGCGGGTCACTGTACATGGCTGTCGGCAAGAGCGAACTAGATTTTGAAATCGGGAAGAAGAAATAACCCTAAGTAATATTCGTCGAGTATCTTCAAGTTTCATTTAGGATACTCGTCGAATATCAATAAAATTCGACGAATTTTACTTGGAGAAATTTATCCTAATTGAATCTTAACACTCGGCGCCATGCAGAAGAATCACTCGATGAATTCGACGAGTATCAGCTAGTATACTCGACGAATTCCACGAGTATCGACTAGCTGACTCGATGCACTCGACATAATCGACGAGTATCGACAAGCTCACTCGATGCACTAGACGCACTCGACGAGTATCAGCTAGCTCACTCGACGCACTAGACGCCTGACCTAGTGATAGCTGACGGATTTGACTTAGAAAATCCTGAGAAGTAAATTCGAATTGACTCGACGAATTCGTCGGGTATCGACCAGTATATTCGACGAATTTGTCGAGTATCGTTAGATACAATAAACGAATTCGACGAGTATACATGGGAATATTCGACAATTTTTTACTTGGCGGATTTTCCAACTCTCAGAGATTTTACCTCAAGTACAATATGATGGATTCGACGAGTGTTAATAAGTATATACGATGAATTCGACGAGTATCAATGAGTATACTCGACGAAGTCGATGAATATCCCTTACAATACTCGATAAATTTTACTTAGGTAAAATTTCTGTTCTTCTGAATTTCATTCCTTGACCTTCTATGATCCTTCTCATGCACTTGGGATAGATGTATGCCATAATAAAGAGATTACACTTGAGTCAACACATTGGCCTACACAATGAAAGATTACATTATATAGTCCCGTGTTTCATGACACACTGTAACCTAACATTGGATTGTACTTAGCAATACAGTCCTGCAAGCACATAACAAAAACACAGCATCAAATACATACTCAATTTATCTTAGCTTAATGGGACCTTTCTTCTAATCAGAATTATTGTGGATACAATACCCAACAATCTCCCCCTATTTGAAGAAGTTAGAACCCTACAAGCTAAGGTGAATTGCACACATAATAATAATAAATCAAAGAAAGAACAAGACCTTTAAAGAATAAATAATTTTGAAATAAGATGCAATCCCAGACAAAATATTAAATTATATATATATATATATATATGAGTTCAATATAGGGTCAAACAATATCTACAGATCAATAGAAAGAAAATCAAGTCTATTTCACCTTATTCTTCTGACTCTGTCTGGTAAAATAGGCTTTCTGCTTGGGATAATATCTTGGCAGAGCTGGAGGTGCATTTGGATCATCAGAACTATACTTCCTGAAATGAAGTATTCTTTTGGCACATGCAACCTCATACTTCTGCCATTAATCTTAATTATAATAATCTCACATGTTCTCATTAGCCAAATCCGCAATCTTAAATGTGTCCAAGATGATGCTCTTTGAAATCAGACTCCACACCTTAGGTATTTCTCTAATAGGTTTAGACCTGACAGCAGACGGGCCTTCACCATACTTTCTCTTTTTCTGAGCTGGATGTGGTTTGTCTTCAACTAAACGAACTTCTGGATCAGCAGCAGCAGCAACTGTATCTGGTCCAAACTGAGGAAAATCCTGAGTGTTTGTCCAGTATTTAGAATAATCCTGAGCAGTATTAACATGAACATCCACAAGAACATGCATTATAGGTGTTGGGATTCTTGTATCATTGTGACCAGGCCTACCAAAAATCTCATCATGAATCCAGGAGAAGTTGTCATAACTGTAGTTATTGACTCCCTTGAAGTTTTCCACCATTGCAGCTTCAAGAGATGTCACCTTAGCTTTCAGCTCATCCTCCCCCTTTTTGACTTCTTCTAGTACCGCGTTTGCTATGACATTTTAATAATAAACCATTTGGTTGTCAAAGTACTCTATGCTACATTCTGAGCAGTAATGATGGTTTTGGCATTTGTATCAAGATTCTATAACACATCCAAGTTACTTTTCAGTCATGGCATTATGTGAAAAATTGCTTTGCCACACTGCACAAACCATGAATCAAGCCTATCATTAAGCTTATTAAAACGAACTGTTGGGCATTGCATCCACAATAACCCAGATTTGCATGAAGTCACCCTTGATCTAAGATAAATTAAGTTGTATTTGATATCTTTGTTTAGTTGTGTGTTTGCAGATTATCAGTGCTAAGTGTAGACCAATGTCAGTCTACTGTGGATCATGAACATAGGACCATACAGTGTAATCCCTCACTGTGTGATCCAAGGTGTTGACTCATGGGTAGCCTCTCAATTGGGATACACTTCATATTCAAACACTTGGACCATGGGCTGAAGGTTGGCTGCTTGAAGAATAAGATTTCCAGAAGTTCTAAATTTTCTAAGTCCACTTCTCGAGAGGCCTAAGATTAGTTCTCGAGAAATAGAGCTAGAAGCTCTCGAGAACATCCGTTAGTTCTCGAGAAGTTGAGCTACTAGTTCTCGAGAACATCTGTTAGTTCTCGAGAAGCGCATACTAGTTCTCGAAAACATCTATTAGTTCTCGAGAAGCGCATACTAGTTCTCGATAAACATCTGTTAGTTCTCGAGAAGCTCATTCTAGTTCTCGAGAAGTCTTAGTCTACATTTCTCGAGAAGTTAACTTCTAGTTCTCGAGAAGTCTATGTAGTTCTCGAGAACAAGATTTAGTTCTCGAGTACTATTTTCTTCAGTTCTCGAGATGCTTCTGATTTTTCCTGAACAGACTCAATGCCATTTTGTCTCGAGTACTAGCCTAAGTCCAGAATGTATAGTTCTCGAGAAGTCAGCCTGTTCTCGAGAACTTTCTCATACCTCTCGAGAACTGATGTTCTATTAAGAAAAATTTTCTAAGTCTGATTGACGAGATTTTTGAATGATATTTCGTGATTAGTACACATGCCGTCATTAATGCTAATTCTAACTGTTGGGGTATTCCTATTTAAGGTCTTGTCAACAAGACCAAATAATACCCAGAAGCGAAAAAACCCTAATCTCTCTCAAATTTTTCTGACGGTCGTCTCTCTCTCTCAAGATCATTTCTCAGAGCCGCCGTCGCCGCACTGTTCGCAGATCGAATAGAAAGCCATTTCCGATCAAGAAAGATTTACTGTTCAAGGATTCTTCTTCCTCTCCTTGATCAAGTAGATCTCCAGATTTCTCAGATCAAATTTTCAGTGGATCTTCTTCAACATTTCTAAAAAAGCCGCAAGTTCAGAAGAAGACCTAAAGTCGAATTTTTCCAGATCTGAAGAAAAATATTTGTTAGTATTTTTTAAACCTTTTTTTTGTAAATCTTCTAGGAGCGTTGCTCTCCGAGTTGTAGGAATTTGTTATCTTCCGAGTGTAGATCCATTTGGATCAAATTTGTAGGAACTTCGTTTCGTGGCGTAGGATTGTTTTCAATCCGAGATAGTGGATTAGCCGAGTCTAGTGATTTGCTAGATCGGTGAGGTAAAGTGGACGTACCCAAGATTGGGGAACCACTATAAACCTTCTTGTATTTCTGTGATTGCTTGATTACTTGTGCAAGTTTGTTAAAATTTTAATTCCGTAAATAGACGCACGATTCACCTATTCACCCCCCTCTAGGTGATTTAGGTTGACAACTTTACACTTTCAATTCATATCAAAGGATGGTTAATCGATAAAAAGTTAGCACCTTGATCAATTTCCTCTCGAAAGGTTTCACTTGGATATTCAAGAAATGGACAAGGCCAAAGATTTTGCCAAGCTTCTTTTGTGCACAAAGAATAACTTTCCCATGTGGAAAGAAAGAATCAAATTTTCCATGGAAGCTGTGGACCCCCGGATCTTCATGATTGTTGAAGAAGGTCCTCACGTCCCCATGACTACCTCCACTATAGATCCAACCAAGAAGGTTCCTAAGAAATTTATGGACCTAGATAAGGATGAGATTGCACTTGTCTCTTTGGACAAGAAAGCTAAAAATATTATAGCAAGTGCAGTCGATGACTCCATGCTGCAGAATCTGATTCACTGCCAATCGGCTAAAGAGATGTGGCAGTCTCTAGTAACTCTGATGGAAGGTACTGAAGAAGTGAGGGATGATAGAAGATCCCTACTAAACCAAAAATATGAAACCTTTAAGCAAGGGTCAAAGGAGACCATTGCAGATACTTTTGAGAATTTCTTCAAGATAGTAAATAGCCTAAGAGTGTACGACCGAGTCTTCACTAATGGGGAGCTGAATGATAAGTTTCTGAGGTCTCTCACAAAGGAATGGGACAACAAAGTCTGTGCCATCCGGGAGTTTGACAGACTAGCTGAGACAGACCCACATAATCTATTTGACAAGCTGATGTCCTATGAAAAACATATAAATTCCAAAAAAGCTGAAGAAGAGAAAAGTCACTTCTCCTCAAAAGAGAAGTCAGTTGCATTAAAGGCTGACAGTTCAAGGAAGGGCAAAGCTGCCTCACCAGCACCTGCTTAAGAAGTGAGTGAAGAGGAAAACTCTGAGCCAAGCACCACGGGCTCGGAACTATCTGAAGGAGAGTTCTCATTGCTCTCATGGCAGTTCAAGAAATTATTGAACAAGAAGAAGCAGTGGAGAGGAAAGGATACCTCATACAGAAGATCACGACATGATGGTGATCAGCGAAAGAAAGGCTCAAGTAGCCATGACAGATATACCTCTAAACAGAACAAACAGATTTCTACTAACATTGTTTGCTACTGCTGTAACAAACCAGGTCACGTCATAGCTGACTGCCCCACAAGAAGAAGGAGGGTGGCAGAAGAGAGGAAAAGAAGTCCTAGTACCACAAGAAGAGGACAGAGAAGAGCCTGTTGGCCAAGAAGGGTAAGACTCTCAGCGACTCCAACTCTTCTGAGTCGAGTGAAGAAGAGGAAGCCTACTTTGGGATCATGGCTCAATCAGATGACGAACAAGAGCCCAAGTTCACTGGGGAGGTAAAATCTCACACTCCTCTCTCTGAATCTAAAAGTTCTGAGCATGATCATGAGGACAACTCTTCTGACGATGAGTCGGAACTTATGGCCTAGTACAAGGAGCTGATCATGACTTACGACAAATGTCGCCGAGTCGTGAAAACTCAGGCTAAAGAGATTAAGTCTCTAAAGGCCATAGAGAGAAGCTTGAAAGAAGAAGTAACTAAGACAGACTCTCTTCAAGAGAACTTCAATCTTGCTATTGAAGAATACAATCAAGCTCTTAATCACCTCGACCTTAAAGATGAAATCATCAAAGAGTTGAAAGAACAACTCGAGGCTGAGAAGAAACTTGTTGAAAGTTTCTCTAAGACTAAGACAGTTCTTCCACTCGTTGCTGAATTCTCAGCTAAGGTCCAAGGAGCTGGACTAGGCCATGTTGACGCTCCTAGTAAATCTTCTAGGATAAACAAGGCTCAACGAAAGAATAAGGCCACCAAGAAGGCCTTGGCCAAAGAAAAGGGGAAAGCCCCTCTAGATCAGACTATCTTTACGAAAGTTATCTTTCTAACAAATAAGTTTGATTTGGACTCGTCCTATGGTCACTTGACTAGACCTACTTATGTAGAGCCAAAGTCTCAATACCAAGGATGGACTCACCCTCGAAACTTTGGTGAGAGTGTCTTCAATGCACCTTATGAAGAAGTGACTCTTCAGGGCTATGGTCCTTATAATCATTGCCACAACTTCAAGAGAGCACCTAAAGTAAAACCCATTGGGGAAAGGCCTCAGAAGGAGAAGAAATCATATGACTACCATCACCATGAAGCTTCCTCCTCCAAGAATGCTACCCTTGCTAGACCACCATCTCAAAAGGTCAAGCAGGAGTACATAAGGCAAAGATACAACAAGTTTGACTGTTGGTGCTGTGCCAAAATTGGTCATTTTGCCATCGATTGTTGGTTTAATACTAGGAAGGTCGCTACTCCTCAAGTTGGAAACATGAGATTGACCACTCAGGATGCTAATCTTCGTAGGGGGAGTGTTCTAACCCGAGACCAAGGACCCAAACATGTTTGGTTTCCTAAGGTAAAGTGATCATGAATGCAGGTATGTCCAAAGGCCACCAAAATGCCAATCTGGTACTTGGACAGTTGATGCTCTCGGCACATGACCGGGACAAGAAGCCTACTCCAGAATTTCACTTCAGTCTGCAACGGACCAAAAGACATCTTTGGAGGTTCAGATCGAGGGATAACTAAAGGCTACGGTATGATCATTAACGGTAGTGTATCCTTTTCAGATGTAGCTTATGTGGAGGGATTGAAACACAATCTTATAAGCATAAGCTAACTATGCGACAAAGGATACATAGTTGAATTCGACGCTGACAGGTGCTTGATAAAGTCTGTTGACAATATGAAAACAATTCTATCAGGCACTCGAAGCAGGAACATATTTTGCTTAAATTTCATTTGTATAGACTCTTCTACACCAGTGTGTCTTTTAGAAAAATATAGTGCGTCTCTTGGTGACCAATGGCACAAGAGGCTAGCGTATATTAATTTTAAAACTATTAATAAATTATTCTCCCAGAACTTAGTATGTGATGCCCCAAATGTCAAGCACGTCAAAGAGAGACCTTGTCATGCATGCGTAAAAAGCAAGCAAACAAGGGATACTTTTAAAAGCATCATAGGCAAAAACTCTAATAGGTGTTTACACCTACTTCATATGGACTTGTTCGGTGCACTGCAAATTAGAAGCTTAGGAGGTAAGGATTATACGTTGGTAATTGTTGATGACTACTCGCGTTTTGCGTGGGTGTTCTTTCTGAAACTCAAGTCAGATACCTTCGATATCTTTACAAATTTTGTCAGGCAGGTCCAGAATGAATATAACTGTTCTGTATTCAAAATCAGATGTGACAATAGAATAGAGTTCAAACCTGGGGACATGACAGAATTTTGTGAAAGCCTAGGTATCTTTCATTAGTTTACCTCTCCTCGTACTCCACATCAAAATGGAGTAGCTGAGAGAAGGAATAGAACACTCATAGAGGCTTACAGGACCATGTTGAGTGACGCTTCACTACCAGAATACTTCTGGGCTGAAGCCGTCAACACTGCATGTCACGTGCAAAATCGAGCCCTCATAAACAAGAATCATGATAAGACACCTTATGAACTTCTAAAAGGCAGGAAACCAACTGTTTTATATTTTAGAATTTTTGGCTGTAAATGCTTCGTACTTAACAATGGTAAGTATCATACTACCAAGTTTAGTGAGAAAAGTTTTGAAGGTATTTTTGTAGGATATAGTAGCCATAGTAAGGCATACGGGATTTTCAATAGAAAAACTCTGGTCGTAGAAGAATCAATACATATTGTATTTGATGAGACGAGCTTGCTGCAAAGCAAATCATCTAGTGTGCTTGTTGAAAATGCAGGTACAAGGCTTAAAGAGATTAGCTTGGATGAACCGACCGAAGGTAAAGATGAAAAGTTCAACAATGAAAGATGTAAGTTGTCTACCTAAATCACCTAGAGGGGGGGGGGGTGAATATGTGAGATGTACGTCTAATGCGGAATAAAAAATTTAGCGACTAGCACAAATAAGTAAGCAAGTAATCACACAGACGGCAAGAGATTTATAGTGGTTCCCCGATCTTTGGTACGTCCACTTTCCTCACCGATCTAGCATATCACTAGACTCGGCTACTCCACTATCTCAGATTGCAAATCAATCCTACACCTCGGAACCACGTTCCTACAAACTCGATCCAAACGGATCTACACTCGGAAGATAAAAACTTCCTACCACTCGGAGCACAACACTCCTACACTTGGAGAATAATCTCCTACAAGATTTACAAATATAGATTGAAAATACAAACAGAAATTTTCTCAGATCTGAAAGAATTTGTCTCTAGGTCTTCTTCTTGAATCGATGCGGCTCTTTCAGAATTTCTAAAAGAAGATCCTTTGAAAATCTGACCTGAGAGAACTTGAATCTACTCGATCAAGGAGAGAAAACCGATTCCTTAATCAGCAGATCATCTAGATCGAATGCAGAGAGATCGATCTTGACGTGAGCGGCGGCTTTAGACGTCGTTCTTGAGAAAAGTCGGCCGAACCAGTAATTTAGGAAAGTACGGAATCCGCTCATAAGAGATTCTTCTTTTTCTATTCTGCTTAGGGTTATGTCTTAGGGAAAAAACTTTATATAGGATTACCCTTAACGGCTAGAAAAGACATTAATTACGACACGTGGACCAATCACGTTGAGGTATTTGAAATTTCGGCATTTCTAGACTTAGAACAAAAATTTCTGGAAAATCCACTTAGCTCTTGAGAAGTGGCTATAGTTCTCGAGAACTAGGATCTGAGTTCTCGAGAACTGTCAAGACTTCTCGGGAACTAAATTCTATAGAAAAGATTTGGACTTCTCAAGAACACAAGGTTTAGTTCTCGAGAACTAATTGACTTATCGAGAACTTAACTTAGAAAAGTTCCTGAACTTCTCGAGAACAATCACTTGGACAATTTTTCTGAACTTCTCGAAAACAAAGAGGAAGACTTCTCGAGAACTGAGGGAGGACTTCTCGAGAACTAAATAAGACTTCTCGAGAACTTAACTTTGAAAAATTTATGAGGTAAATCCTGTCTTATTCAAGAAATTGAGCTTACAGTTCCCGAGAACTGAAGCCCATCTTCTCGAGAACAAATAAGACTTCTCGAGAACTATACCTTAGGCTTCTCAAAAACTGACCAAGACTTCTCGAGAACAAAGAGGACTTCTCGAGAACTATGACTTAGAAAATTTCTTGAATCTGTCCAGACTTTTCATGAACTATGTAGTTAAGCTTCTCGAGAACTATGAGAGCTTCTTGAGAACTAAACTACACTTCTCGAAAACTCTAAAGCTGCTTCTCGAGAACTTGACTTAGATAATTTTCAAGACTTTTAGAGAATGTTATCTTCTGGTCCTGTCTTCATCCCATGCTCCCAATGTTTGAACATGAAGTGTATCCCAATTGAGAGGCTACATATGAGTCAACACTTTGGATCACACAGTGAGGGATTACACTGTATGGTCCTGTGTTCCTGACCCACTGTAGACTGACATTGGTCTACACTTAGCATGAGAATCTGCAAACATTCAACTAGAACAAGGATATCAAATACAACTTAATTCATCTTAGTTAAAGGGTGACTTCCTGCAAATCTGGGTTATTGTGGATGCAATACCCAACAATCTCCCCCTATTTGTAGAAGTCAGAACTTCTATACTAAGGTGAATTATCATAATAAAGAAAGAACTGGAAGAAAGGAAATTGAATATAAATGCAAAGACAGATTAATTAAAAACACAATATGCAAAACTAGGAATTGTATATATAAGTAATGTTTTAGAATCAATCAACATCCATTTCCTCAAAATTCTCAAAAAAGAATATCATGAATCAATCTTTGCTTTGCTGTTGCCTGTATTGATTTTCCTGCTACCTCCTCTGATAATTAAAAGGCTTAGGGTAGTACCTTGGAGGCTTGGGAGGAGCTTTAGGATTATTCTTTCCATATTCTCTGTCAAAAATCCTCTTTTTGGTCATGGACTTTTCATATAACTCCCACTCAGCTGAGCTGTAGTGAAGATGTCTGTTCTCATTAAAGTCCATGACTAGTTTAAGAGTGTCCAAAATTAGAGCTTTGGAAGTTGGGCTCCAAACTTCAGCAAATTCATTTGCTTTCCTTCTTTCTGCCTCTGGCTGGGGAACAGATTTGCTAGCAGAAGGACCTTCCTCATACTTCCTTTTCTTAGGGATGTGAACCTCTGGTAGATCTTGAGGAATAATGTCATCCCAAACTTGGGAATAGGAAGCTGGAGGAGGTGCCTGATCTTTTGGTCTAGGGGAGAATGTAGGCATTTAAGGTTGAGGTACTTGGCTGGACTCACCTTGAGCAAGAGGATTTAAGTGATAAGGAATAATGTTGGGGTCATCCTGGAAATCTAGGAAGATCTGGTTATTCATCCAGACAGCTGTATCATATGTATGGAATTTTACGGATTGAATCTGTTCTAAGACATCCTTACTGATTGCAGTTAGTTTCTCATCCCAGATAATTTTTGCATTTGCAGTAAGCTTTTCTACCTATTCTTTCATTATGATCTCCCCCTTTCTGATTTCTACAGATAGCTGTTCTATGGAGTCTTCTTTTAAAGTACCAACTTCATTGCATACCTTCATGACATTCTCTTCAGCTCTCTTGTCCAACTGAATTTGATTGTTTGCCATGGTGATACATTGGTCCATGACTTGACCAATGCTTGTGATGGTGTGATCTATGGATTTTCCTCCAATTGTGAACAATCCTTTGAGAGAATCAGTGTTGGCTTGAATCTCTGCAAAGCCTCTCCACATTTCTTTCTCAAGGGCAGTTACCTGATCTTTGACAGTCTGAAGAGATTCATCAAAATATGTCCTCTGGTTAGCTAACATTTCTTCAATCTTTGACAGAATATCTGAATTGGCAATTACAGCAGTAGCAGCAGGAGCAAGGGTGGTAGAATAAATCTGAGGTGGTGGAGGAGCTTTCCATGGGTGGATTTCTTCCAGTATTATAAAGCTATGGGCTCTTACAGTATGAGATGCTATATCTCCATCCTCATCAACAAATCTAGGAAGGGAGAAATCAAGATTCCTGAGAGGGGCTTCCACCTCCTCAGGGGCTTGCACATCCTCTTCAAATAGAAGGATGGTCTCTAATGGAGTTGATTCTTTTATTGGAGAGGGAGAAGGAGTAGCTTGGGGTGAGAGTAGGGGAGATGGTTCTCTGGATGGGTCTTTAGGTAGATCTTTGGAAAGGGGAGGAAGAGGTTCTTCTGAGGAGAGATCTTCTATCATCTTGTAATTAGCTTCATTTGTGTCTTTGAGAATATCTTGGGCTGCAACATCTGATAGGTTTGGCACTGGAGAGACTGCCACAGGGCTCCTGACTGGAGATATCACTGGGCTTCTTAGAGGAGATTTGGCTGGAGGAGTAGGAATTGTGATATCTGAGGAAGAGAGTGTAGGCTCCCCATCAATTGCTGCACCAGATGGTTCAACAACATGATGTAGAGGAGGAGATGGGGTCCTCACCTCTGAGACAGAAGCTCCAACATCTTTAGCTATCTGCCTTGGGTTTTTCAGCTTTAACTCCCATCTCTGGATGGAGGCTAAGGAAATCTTCTTAAGGTGATGAATTGTTGTACCTTTGGAGGTTTTGAAGGTAACAAGATCAATCTCTCACAAAATCAATGAGATTATCCTTGCAAATTTGGGAGCTTGGATGCTGTCCCTGATCAACTCAAACACCATCATGCCAAACTGAAAATTCTTCCTTGAGACAATGGCTGTCATTACTCCAAATAGATCATTAGTAATGAAACTAATTGACCCTGTCTTGCACCATAGGATTTTTCCAATAATGTCTACAAGAAATTTCCCTACATCATTAAAAAGGTTTCTCCTGAAGGAGTGAAATTCCTCAGGAACTCCACAGAGGGAGTAGGTCCTGTCATAGTCTTCCAAAGTAAGGTCATCTTCCTCATCTAAAACGGGCATTCTCAAAAGCTGGGCAACTCTTGTCTTGTTCAACTTTATCTTGATCCCTCTGACTTGAGTCTTTAGAATAGTACCATTTCTTTTCACCTTAGCATTCTTGAAGAACTCCTCGACATCAGGAAAGAGAATCTTGCAGGGTTCTGCCAAAATGAACATGAGGCCGGCGGTTTTGAGAAGAATGAGAAGGTTACGGAAATCGTCTGAAATCTCTGCAATTACTGCGACTACCAGTTCGCTGCCGACTCCAATCTTGGAAACCTGCGCCATGAAAGCTGACGGTGGCGATGGACTGAGCGCGAGACTGCGGCGGAGGCAAAGTTTTCTTACGGCGGAAGACAAAGAGTTTGAGAGAATGATTTTGAAATGGCGGTTGATTTAAGATCTCTAAAATATTATATATATATATAACCCTAGTAATGTCAATTATGAGTCTAATTAACCTTGGATTAGGACAGAAATTAAGAGGTTTTCGAAGTAGAAGAGTTAGCAGAAATCGTCAAAATGACGGGACATTTCTCGAGAGGCAACTTTTGTTCTCGAGAAGTGGCAGATAGTTCTCGAGAAGCGAGGATGGTTCTCGAGAACTGGCAGATAGTTCTTGAGAAGCAAGCTTCTTAGTTCTCGAGAACTGGCAGATAGTTCTCGAGAGGCAATCTTTAGTTCTCGAGAACTGGCAGATAGTTCTCGGGAAGTAAGTATAGTTCTCGAGAGCTATCCTTCTACTTGAGAAATTCTGACGTTTTTGGAGATCCTCGATTCTTGAGCCTTTGAACTGATCACCTTGGCCTAATCTTCCTTGTTTAGTAGCCCAAGTTTAGTTTTGAAGAAATTGAACTTTGTCTCGTCCAGCGGCTTTGTGAAAATATCTGCAACCTGCCGATAAGTTGGCACGTACTGCAGATCCACATCCCCTTGCTCCACATACTCCCGGATGAAGTAGTATCTCAGCTCGATGTGCTTTGTCCGGCTGTGAGAGACTGGGTTGTTTGCGATTGTGATTGCGCTGGAGGGGTCACAGAATAATGGAATGTCCTTGACCTTCATATTATAATCCTCTAGCTGGTTCTTTAGCCAAAGCAAATGTGCACAACAACTACCGGCATAAATGTATTCTGACTCGGCCATTGAGATTGCGACACAGTTTTGCTTTTTGCTACTCCAAGAGATAAGCCTTCTTCCTAGGAATTGGCAAGTCCCAGAAGTGCTTTTACTGTCATCTTTGCTTCCTGCAAAATCTGCATCTGAAAATCCAATCAGTTCACTATCATTACTTCTTGGGTACCATAAGCCAAGATTTGGTGTACCTTTAAGGTATCTCAAAATTCGCTTCGAAGTAATATAGTGAGATTACTTAGAGTTCACCTTGAATCTAGCACATACACATGTTGAAAACATTATATCTGGTCTACTTGCGGTAAGGTAGGGCAAGGACCCAATTATGCTTCTGTAATTGGTTTCATCAAAAGGTTTCCCTTTCTCATCCTTATCCCGAGATATAGCTGAGGCCATTGGAGTCCTCATAGAGGTTGCATTCTCCATTCCGAATTTCTTAAGTAGCTCTTTGGTGAACTTGGTCTGTGAGATGAAAATTCCATCCTCAGATTGTTTCACCTGAAGCCCTAAGAAATACTTCAGCTCTCCCTTACTGCTCATTTCAAACTTCCCTTGCATAAGTTTAGAAAACTTCTTGCAGAAGTTGTTATCTGTAGAGCCAAAAATAATGTCATCGACATAGATTTGCACTAGCAAAATCTTGCCATTTATTTCCCTAAGAAAAAATGTCTTGTCTATCTTCCCTCTTGTGAACTTATTCTCAAGAAGAAAGCTAGACAGTGTCTTATACCAAGCTCGAGGAGCTTGTTTAAGACCATATAATGCTTTATGCAGTAAATAAACATGATTAGAAAAGGTTGAGTCAACAAAACCTGGCAGTTGCTCTACATACACTTCTTCCTTTAAGTCACCATTTAGGAAGGTGGATTTTACATCCATCTGATAGACGGTAAAGCCCTTAAGTGCAGCATAAGCAAGGAATAACCTGATCACCTACAGTCTTGCCACTGGAGCATACGTTTGATCAAAGTCGATTCCTTCTTCTTGATGATAGCCCTTGGTAACGAGTCTGGCTTTGTTCTTTATAATAGTTCCATCTTCGTCCATCTTGTTCCGATAGACCCATTTTGTCCCGATGACGTTCTTACTCTTGGGTCTAGGAACAAGTGTCCAAACTTTGCAGCGTTTGAACTGATTTAACTCTTCTTCTTTGGCTAGAATCCAAGATGCATCCGAGTTTGCTTCCTCGAACTTCTTAGGTTCAAGCTGTGATAGAAAACTTAATAATAAATTATCGTTAGTTGTACCTCGACGAGTTCTGACACCATCCCGGGGATCTCCTATGATCTGGTCAAAGGGATGATCCTTCAGGTGTCTGAGCTCTAGAGTCCTTGCATCTAGGATCTCCTCAGCCACTGGAGTTGCATCTTCAGCTGGGATGAATTCTTAATCTTGATCATCTACCTCTCCAATCGGAGTATTAGAGGCGATCTTGATGAACTTTTCATCTTTATCTTCAGTAGGTTAATCTAGACTGAGTTCCTTTATCTTTGTACTTGCATCTTCAATAAGCACACTAGAAGAGTTGTTTTGCAGCAAACTCATCTCATCAAATACAATGTGTATCGATTCTTCTACCACCAGAGTTTTTCTATTAAATACTCTATAGGCCTTACTATGGCTACTATAACCTACAAAAACACCTTTAAAGCTTTTCTCGCTAAACTTGGTAGTGTGATACTTGCCGTTGTTAAGTACGAAGCACTTACAGCCAAAGATTCTAAAATATGAAATGGTTGGTTTCCTGCCTTTTAGAATTTCGTAAGGAGTCTTATCATGGTTCTTGTTAATGAGTGCTCGATTTTGCACGTGACAAGCAGTGTTGACGGCTTCAGCCCAAAAGTACTCTGGAAGTGAGGCATCACTCAACATAGTCCGGCAAGCCTCTATGAGTGTTCTGTACCTTCTCTCAACTACTCCATTTTGCTGTAGAGTGCGAGGAGAGGAAAACTCATGAAAGATACCTTGACTTTCACAGTATTCTATCATGGCCCCACACTTGAATTTCGTTCCATTGTCACTTCTGATTTTGACTACAGAGCAGTTGTATTCATTCTGGACTTGCCTAGCAAAATTAGTGAAAATATTGAAGTATCTGACTTGTGTTTCAGAAAGAACACCCACGCAATGCGCGAGTAATCATCCACAATAACCAACATATATTCCTTACCTCCCAAACTTCTAACTTGCAGTGGGTCGAACAAGTCCATATAAAGAAGCTGTAAGCTTCTATTAGAATCCTTGCCTATAATGCTTTTAAATGAACTCCTTGTTTGCTTGCCTTTTATGCAGGCATGACAAGGGCTGTCCTTAGCGTACTTTATATTCGGGGCATCACGTACTAAGTTCTGAGAGAATAGTTTATTAATAGTTTTGAAATTAATATGTGCCAGTCTCTTGTGTCATTTGTCAGCAAGAGATGCACTACTTTTTGCTAAAAGACATACTGGTGTAGAGGAGTCAATACAGATGAAATTTAAAGAAAAAATATTTCTGCTTCGAGTGCCTGATAAAATAGTTTCCATGTTGTCAACTGATTTTTATCAAACACTTGTCAGCATGGAATTCAACCATGTATCCTTTGTCTCATAGTTGGCATATGCTGATGAGATTGTGTTCCAATCCTTCAACATAGGCTACATCCGAAAAGGATGCGTTACCGTTAGTAATCATACTGTAGCCTTTGGTAATTCCTCAGTCTGAACCTCTAAAGATGACCTTTAGTCCATTCAACACCGGTGAAAAGTTCTGGAGTAGGCTCCTTGTCCCGGTCATATGCCGAGAACATCCACTGTCCAAATACAAGATTGGCATTTTAATGGCCTTTGGACGTACCTGCAATTATAATCACTTAGCCTTAGGAACCCAAACACTTTTGGGTCCTTGGTCTCGAGTAAGAATACTCCCCCTACGAGTATTAGCCTCATGAGTGGTCATTCTCAAGTTGCTAACTTAAGGAGTTGCAGCATTTTTAGGATTGAACCAACAATCTATGGCAAAGTGACCAACTCTTCTACAGCACCAACAGTTGAATCGGTTGTATCTTTGCCTTATAATCTCCTGCTTGACCTTCTTGAGAGGAGGTCTAGCAGGGGTAGCATCCTTGGAGGAAGAAGCTTCATGATGATGGCAACTATATGATGTCTTCTCCTTCATAGGCTTTTCCACAACAGATTTTGTTGGGTTTTCTATCGAGGTTTGCACAACACTTGTGCACACAGCAGAAGGAATAAAACATGAACAACCCAAAGAGAAATGGATCGGGCCATGAATGTTGAATCAAGAAGTTATCAAAATAACAAGGCAAAATTACCTCTTCGGTGTTGAGTCACAACTCAACAAAGATGCTCCAAGATCTGAGTCCTGACGGTGGGGAGTTTCACGTAGAATAATGTCTACGTTTCTGCAGAAATCCACACGAGTGGGAGAACACCTAGCTTCGTCGCACACAGGGTCGGGAAGGAGATCGACCGCACCTTGCGATTCCATGGACTGCTAGGTCCGCGCCAGGAAAGGCAATACCAACGACGATCGTCGGAGAGGAGGAGGTCGGCGGAGCAAACACGGCGGCAGAACACTTCCGTCCGGCGGGTTCGGGATTCGGCGGATCGGTAGAACGGCAGAACGCTTCCGTAGGGTTCTATTCGGTCGCAGGAAAAATCGCCTCCTTCCCAAAACCCTAAGTCCCTATTTATACTAAAAGTATAAACAGACCTAAAAGCATCGCAATCCGCACACCACACAGTGTAGGGTCATAGAATCGTTCGGCGAGAAACAGCGGATGGATTCGGCGAGAATCACCTGCAGAATCGTCGAGAATCAGGGACGACTCTCGACGAATGGCCTCAGTCGTCGAGTCATACTCGACGACACTCGACGATTCTCGTCGATCGGCGGTCGACGACAATCGTCGAACCCTGGTCGACGATATTCGTCGACCCGCGTTCGACGACAATCGTCGAACGGCGGTCGATGATATTCGTCGACCCGCATTCGACGACAATCGTCAAACGACGGTCGATGATATTTGTAAACCCGCGTTCGACAACAATCGTCGAACGGCGGTCGACGATATTCATCGATCGGCGGTCGACGATATTCGTCGACCCGCGTTCGACGACAATCGTCGATCCGCGGTCGACGATATTCTTTGACCCTGCTTCAGTCGTCGAGTCATACTCTATGACTCTCATCGACTCAGCCTTAGTTGTCGAGTCATACTCGACGACTCTCGTCGAAATAGCCTTAGTCGTCGACTATCCATTCTCAATGAACTTTCTTGGCAACGATTGCCTGACCCCCATACACTATGGTGATTGGTAACCATTACCAACACAGTCAATCTTCCAACTTATCCACAGCTCTTATGTGCGACCCTGCAGGCTCATATCGCGTTGGCAGTGAGATTACATGTTTGACCACTTCTAGATCACCATGGTAACTCCAACAGTCTCCCACTTGATCTTGAAAGTATTAAACCAAAAACCTCACAAACAGTGAGCGACATCTAGCAATGCATCACTACTCCCCAAACAATAAGAGTTTATAACTCACAAGCCTTTATGACCAATGTTCCAGCGTTGTCTTTGTCCCTTTGTCCCTTACATCTGAAAAGAACTAGAGGCATGGACCGTGTCACCCTCATAATAGCTCAATCCAAGTTTCTTGATCTAGAACGGACTTCCAGAGAATGGTGAGTCCAATATCACATATTGAATCAACAAAGCATGGCCATGTATTTCTCAGTCCAGTTCCATCAAGGGGCCCATGGATGCAACTCCTGTCATATAGGAGGACAAATCCCATATCTGCTCACACACAAACACCCAAATGATTCGTAACGTGCCCAACAACCACCCTGATCATCAACCTTTCTCAAGGAAGACTTTAGATGGCATCAAATCATGCTCTTCCTCACTTGATGAATGCTGTGACTTCAGGTCAAAGGACCACAACACCATTGTCAATTGAGACCTACTCGTGACACATTTAGATAACAATCCAAAAAGTAGTCTCAGGATGGGTCTGTCCAGTACAACTTGTTCATTAACAAGTACACACGTGATGACTTGATATCACAATATCATGACCTGTGAGAACTGGTCATCAGTCAACGCACGTGCTAGTCTTAAGGCATCATCATCACCCTTAGCTTCTATGATGATACAACGACCAGGGACCTTTTAAGAATGAAGCTTCAAATAAATCATAGACTCTCACATTCAAGTCACGCACTTGATGTCCTATGGAAGCGAACACTCTAAGGGTATTTATTATGTTACAATTTAACTATCACATAGGAAAATCATAATGAAAGAACTTGCCATTAATTATAAAAAGAAACATTTGGTACACAATTCATCATATGAATAAACAATAAACAGCCAATAGAATATATATTTACATGCAACCCACAAGACTCCCACTAGAGTTGATCACTTAGGTATCGCATACCCATTGATCTAGTATGACCATCATGCTTTCTCTGCGAGAGAGGCTTTGCCAGTGGATCCGCAATATTCTCCTCAGTCGGCACTCTGCAAATGTTCACATCTCCTCGTTCGACAATCTCACAAATAAGATGGAACCGCCGAAGTATGTGCTTGGAGTGCTGATGAGATCTAGGTTCCTTAGATTGTGCAATTGCACAATTGTTATCACAGTAGAGAACTACAGGACCAACAATGCTAGGAACTACATCAAGCTCGCCGATGAATTTCCTAATCCATAGAGCCTCCTTCGCTGCGTTAGCTGCAGCGATATACTCAGCCTCTGTTGTAGAATTAGCAACTATCTCTTGCTTGGAACTCTTCTAGCTCACAGCTCCTCCATTAAGGCAAAACACAAACCCTGACTGAGACTTTGAATCATCCCTATCAGTTTGGAAGCTAGCATCCGTGTAACCACTTACAACGAGCTCTTCCTCTCCACCATAAACCAAGAACACATCCTTAGTCCTTCTCAAGTACTTCAGGATATTCTTGACTGCAATCCAGTGACACTCACCGGGGTCTGACATATACCTGCTAGTCATGCTCAAAGCAAAGGAGACATCGGGTCGAGTACACAACATTGCATACATGATTGATCCAATTGCCAAAGCATATGGAATCAACTTCATGCGGTCCTTATCTTCACAAGATTTTTGACACTGGTCCTTAGAGAGATTCACACCATGAGATATGGGTAAAAATCCTTTCTTGGACTCAAGCATGTTGAACCGCTTCAACACCTTCTCAATGTATGTACTCTGGGTCAAACCCAGCAACTTCTTCGATCTATCTCTATAGATCTTAATACCGAGTATATAAGTCGCTTCACCCAAGTCCTTCATAGAAAAGCAGTTCTCTAGGTTGTTCTTAACAACTTTCAGGGTAGGAATGTCATTCCCAATTAATAGTATGTCATCTACATACAATATCAAGAAGACAACAATGCTCCCATTGATTCGGTTGTAAACACAAGGCTCATCTTCATTCTTGATGAAACCAAACACTTTGATTTTCTCATCAAAATGAAGATTCCAACTTCGAGAGGCCTGTTTCAGTCCATAGATGGACTTATTCAGCTTGTATATTTTAGTGGCTTTATTTGGGGATACAAAACCCTCGGGTTGTGTCATGTACACTTCCTCAAGGAGGTTTCCATTAAGGAAAGCCGTTTTGACATCCATCTGCCAGATCTCGTAGTCATAATACGCAGCAATAGCAAGCAATATCCTTATGGACTTTACCATGGCAACAGGGGAAAAGGTCTCATCATAGTGAATACCATGAATTTGCTTGAAACCCTTAGCCACCAGTCGCCCTTTGAATGTCTGTACATTCCCATCCATGTCGGTCTTCTTTTTGAAGACCCATTTGCACCCTATGTGTCGTACCCCTTCAGGTGGTTCCACCAAGTTCAAAACTTGGTTTGCATACATGGAGTCCATTTCGGATTTCATAGCCTCAAGCCATTTGTCGGAGTCCGGTCCATTCATAGCCTCTTGGTAGGTCGCTAGTTCATCATCATGATCCATAAGCAACACATTACCTATTTGAGACATGAGAAATCCATATCTCTCAGGCTCAAACCTCGGTCGACCAGATCTACGTAGGACTTGTGTTTCTTGAGCAGGTTCTCTAGCTACAACATCTTGTAGTCCTGTCTCAGAATCCAATTCCGGTTCATTCACTACTTGTGGTTCTTGAACTTCTTCAAGTTCTACCTTTTCAGTCTTTCTTGATAAGAACTCTTTCTCCAAGAAGATGCCAGTCCTTGCGACAAACACTTTGCCCTCGGACGGTAGGTAAAAGTAAAACCCTTTCGTTTCCTTAGGATATCCCACTAGATAACATTTATCTGATTTGGGTTCTAGCTTGTCAGGCATTTGACGTCGCACGTATGCCTCACAGCCCCAAATTTTAATGAACGACATACTAGGATGCTTCCCAGTCCATATCTCATATGGTGTCTTCAGAACCGTTTTCGTTGGAGCGCGATTCAGTGTCATTGCAGTAGTCTCTAAAGCAAAACCCCAAAAGGAAATAGGAAAGTCTGCATGACTCATCATCGAACGTACCATGTCTAACAGAGTACGATTTCTCCTCTCAGATACACCATTATGCAGTAGTATTCTAGATGGAGTGAGTTGTGATACAATACCACACTCTTTCAGATGATCACGGAACTCATGACTCAGGTATTCACCACCTCGATCAGATCGGAGTGCTTTAACCCTTTTTCCCAACTGGTTTTCTACTTCATTTTTGAACTCTTTGAACTTTTCAAAGGTCTCAGATTTACACTTCATAAGATACACATATCCGTATCTACTAAAATCATCAGTAAATGTAACAAAGTAGAAATACCCACCTCTAGCCATGGAGCTCATGGGTCCACATACATCACTATGTACAACACCCAAGAGATCCTCAGCCCTCTCAGTATAACCAGTGAAAGGGGATTTAGTCATTTTGCCTAACAAACAAGATTCGCATCGCTCAGATGATTCATAATCAAATGAGTCCAAAAGTCCATCTTTATGGAGTTTGGATATGCGTTTCTCGTTTATATGGCCCAAACGACAATGCTAGAGATATGTAGGGTTTGAGTCATTCGTTCTTAGTCTTTTATTATTTTTTACATTATAGATTTGATGGTCCAAGTTCAAAATGTAAAGACCATTAAACAATTGGGCTACAACATAACAAACATCATTCTTAAATATAGAACAACAGTTGTTCTTAATTATAAAAGAAAATCCAATCATGTCCAAGCATGAAATGTATATAATGTTTCTAATTATTGCCGGAACAAAATAACAGTTATCTAGTTCTATTACAAGCCCACTGGGCAAAGAAAGACGGTAAACCCCTACGGCTACAACAGTAACTCTTGCTCCATTGCCGACGCGCAGGTCCACCTCCCCTTTACTCAGCAATCTTCTCCTTTCCAGTTCCTGCACATTTGTACAAATGTTAGAACCACATCCGGTATCCAATATCCAAGATGAAGGAGCAGAAAGGTTTATCTCTATAACGTAAATATTCGAAGCGGAAGTCATACCTCCCTTCATTTTTTGCAGACCCTCAATATAAGAAGGACAGTTCCTCCTCCAATGACCAACCTTGCCATAGTGGTGGTATTTCCCCTCCTTCACTGTGCTCTTCTTTTTCATCAGTGCAGAATAATTGGGCTCGAGATGTGACTTAGGTCCCACCTTCGTCTTCTTAGAGCCCTTGGCCTTGGCCTTGCTCTTATGCACCATCAGTATGGGGCTGGCAGGCTTGGCCTTCTTCATATTGATCTTGGCAGTTCTCAACATGCCTAAGATCTCGGGCAGTGTCTTGTCTATTTCATTCATGTTGTAGTTCAAGACAAACTGCTCGTAACTGTCCGGCAACGATTGCAGGATCAGATCTGTGGCACTCTCTTGACCCAGAGGAAAACCCAGTCTTTCAAGGTTCTCTATATACCCAATCATCTTGAGTATGTGAGTCCCTACTTAGTCTCAAACTCCCATCTTGCACTGAAACAACGCTTTGGTGATGTCAAACCTCTCTTGACGAGCTTGCCCTTGAAACATTTTATTGAGATGCTCGTCAATCTCCTTGCACCCCATGTTATCATGTTGCTTCTGAAGCTCAGAGTTCATGGTGGCAAGCATAAGGCATTCGACGTCCAAGGCATCATCAGTATACTTCTTATAAGTATCTTTATGAGGACGGGAAGAATTCCCGGTCGGCACCTCGGGGGCTTCTTCTTCCATGACATAGAGCTTTCGCTCTTGCCTGAGAACAATTCTCAGGTTCCTGTACCAGTCCATGTAGTTAGTCCCACTGAGCTTATCCTTCTCAAGGATGGCTCTGAGAGACAGTGTGGAGTTTGAACCACTTGCCATGGAATTCTACAAGAATTCATACAGAATAAATCAGTACAAAAATTTCAAAATACAATTATTTTCTTAATTTGGACCTCAATTAAAAAAATCCCACTATTTTATTCGAAATAATAGCCCTCACTATCAATTCGGAGAATTCATGCGAGCTACTCTCTTAGTGGACAAGATCCGTATTTCACCAACACTATGAGTCAGCTTTGGCTTTCCTCTCACAATGCGGTTATTTAGGTAGGCAACGCTTGCCAATTGCATCCTCATGCAATTCTTGTATGGTTGGTGAATAACTCCTTATTCGCATCCATCATATGGTTCATGCAACCCCTATGCCTCTAGGCACTCAACTTTTGAGGTCACCTAGTTAAGATGGACCCGATGTCGACAGTGGGATATCACAATTATTCGCTCGCACCCTTACCGAGATACATAAATGCACCTTGCTTTGGCAAGCCCACACATCATCGATCGAGGTAGGAAGAGTGTCATCCATCGGAAGGCATCCGAACACTTAATATTAGAGGAAGGGATTTTAATTATATGTTAACAATTAACCACGATCAACATTTGATCAATGTGCACATCCACAGAAGAACAATTCTAAAATCCACATGCATCCCTTATGTGCACAACCTGACATTATCAACATTTGATAGAAAGGAAGGGTTAAATCTGAACATCTGGACTCTTCCAAATCTTCAGATTTACATGCATTGGACAAAAATAAAGACAACTAAACTTAAAGCAGTAGACAAGCTCGTCTCTCATTGTTGGATACAAAATCCAAAACAATACATTGGTTCACTAACCATTCGAGGGACGGTTACTGCTAAGGAGACAACAATTTCTAACAATTAGAAATAACCATGAAATCCCAGACTTCCTGGCAGGGTTCCAAGGGGCAGAGCCCCTAACCTGTGGGTTATGGGCCCACCGATCTCCCTTGGAAAAACCATCAACAATTGATGTACCAGGAATAAATCTAGACATTTAGAACACTTCTAAATCCCCAGGTTTACACGCACTAGAATAACCTAACTTCCAAAATAACAATCATGGCCAGAACCTCCCTCTGATACCACTGTTGGGTTTTCTATGGAGGTTGGCACAACACTTGTGCACGCAGCGGAAGGAATAAAACAAGAACAACCCAAATAGAAATGGATCGGGACATGAATGTTGAATCAAGAAGTTATCAAAATAACAAGGCAAAATTACCTCTTCGGTGTTGAGTCACAAATCAACAAAGATGCTCCCAGATCTGAGTCCTGTTGGTGGGGAGTTTCACGTAGAATAATGTCTACGTTTCTGCGGAACTCCACACGAGCGGGAGAACACCTAGCTTCGTCGCACGAAGGGTCGGAAAGGAGATCGACCGCACCTTGCGATTCCATGGACTGCTAGGTACGCGCCAGGAAATGCAATACCGACGACGATCGTTGGAGAGGAGGAGGTCGGCGGAGCAAACACGATGGCGGAACACTTCCGTCCGGCGGGGTTTGGGATTTGGCGGATCGGTAGAACGGCGGAACACTTCCGTCGTGTTCTATTCGGCCGCAGGAAAAATCACCTCCTTCCCAAAACCCTAAGTCCCTATTTATACTAAAAGTATAAACAGACCTAAAAGCATCGCAATCCGCAGACCACACAGTGTAGGGTCATCGAATCGTTCGGCGAGAAACAGTGGATGGATTCGGCGAGAATCACCCGCAGAATCGTCGAGAATCAGGGACGACTCTCGACGAATGGCCTCAGTCATCGAGTCATACTCAACGACACTCGACGATTCTTGTCGATCGGCGGTCGACGACAATCGTCGAACCACGGTCGACGATATTCGTCGACCCGCGTTCGACGACAATCGTCGAACAGCGGTCGAGGATATTTGTCGACCTGCGTTCGACGACAATCATCGAATGGCGGTCAACGATATTCGTCAACCCGCGTTCGACGACAATCGTCGAACGGCGGTCGACGATATTCGTCAATCGGCAGTCGACGATATTCGTCGACCCGCGTTCGACGACAATCGTCGAACGGTGATCGACGATATTCGTCAAACGATGGTCGACGATATTCGTCGACCCTGCTTTAGTCGTCGATTCATACTCGACGACTGTCACAACCCGCATTTTTCTCACTATTTAATAAATCAGAGTAAGAGAAAATCTACGCGCTGTGATGCCACGTCGAGCAGGGGATAACTGCCGACGTTCAGGCGACACTCCAAATCCTTTCAAATCATGACTTAATTGATTATAAAAACTTGATTTATTTATTGGCCGTATCCCTCGGCTCAGTGGACCAAAGAGTCCACGGTTTCAAAACTGATTTTTATACGTAGCGGAAAATACTTCATTTATGTCAACATCCTAAATTGTGAGAGGCGGCAGTAGCAAAAACAAGAAACTTGGAATCAGGTTGAAAGCGTTCCAAATCGCCCAACCACTAATTCCGAGTCAACAAATTGCTCAAGGGTTGACACGTGAAGGCACAAAAGACCCATCACTCACTTGCCCAGAAAACTACTCGGGTCAAGGTAAAGAGTGTGGTCAAGGCTACATCACGCCACACAACCCCTAAAAGAGCCATCCACCACCACTACTGACCACAACCCACGATTCGGCCTTCGAAAGGTAACAGCCGGCAAGGGACTCTCGATACACGAGCAAAACACTCGGGGAGAAATCAACGCTAAGGGATTAGTCGTTGCGATTACGCAACGCCGCTGCGAGTGAGTACACTCACTCGATTCTAAGCCTAGCGTACGAGCACCGACATCGGGTCGCACGATTAAAAGACGCACGACCATAGGCCGTGCGTGCACAATTACAACTAAACGCCTCGATTAGGCAAACTAGGAAAAAATCCCAAACCCTAGACCTACACCTAGGCCTAACATAAACCCAACCCGACGCTAACCCACATCAACGCTACACACCTACCGCGACGCCGTCCTAAATCGGAGGCTACTAGCGGGAGGGATATAACCCTAATTTTCTAACGCGATTCAATAGGGATTAGGGTTAGGAGGATCGTTATTACGACAAAATTAACTATTTACTAATGAATTTAACATGCAATAGAGGGAAAAAGAGAGGCCAAACGGCGAAAGAGGGGAAGCACTTGCCTCGCTAAATCACCAAAAATTTCGCCGGCACAACGGCGCTATGGCGGACGCCCAAGAGCACGAAAAGCTCCAATCACTCCAACCAACCTAAGATTGCATTCTATCAACACAAGGAGCGAAAAACAAACCACATCCATTCCAAATCACGAAAAAATCTACGGTGAAACTCAAAATAAATTACCTCGGGAGGGAGATCGCGCCTAGGGGAGTCCGGATCCGGCCTCGGACAAGGATTTGGGGAATAAAAGGGCGGCCAACGGGCGGCCGGAGTGGCTGCTAGGGTTCCGCCTCCACCTTCCGCTCAGCTCGGGACTCTGCGTACAGGCTGCGGCCCTTTTTTTTTTAAAACAGGGAATCTATTTTATTTATTGGCTTGGTTATACGGGTTGGGGAAGAGGAGGGTTTTAAAACCTTAATAACTCATATAATATAAAGCCTAATTTACTAACTATGCTATACACTTATACGTTATAACAATTAATAATCTAATAACTCATAATGAATTTAAACTTAATAAAACCTAATAAAATAACCTAATGAAATAACCTAAATCAAAACTTAAATTATATAAAATAACTTAATCTCATAATACCAACCAACTACTAACCTATTACTTAATTTAATCATATAACCAAATACGTATATACATACATACACTAAAATACATGAAATCCCTCATACAGGTATAAATACCCGCGCTATGCGCACGAACACGCACACCTCCGCACACACGATTTCCACTCCGCACGCACGCACACGCGCGCGCGCGCACGTACATAACTACCGGCACATGTAGACCATGCACCATGCTCCACATGCGTACATATATAAATAAGCTAACATAAAATGACGACTCGCTAACGAGCGACCGTCGAAACGATGCGAAAATGCGACGTTCTCGGAATTCGACCAAACTTGCACCGTAGCTAAATACCCGAGCTACGAACACAACGGCGAAGTCGAAAACGACTTCCGACGAACAAAACTCGAGCTAACCTCGCCCGAAGCCAAACACGAGAATTCCCTGAAAGGCTCAACCGGGTCTCCAAAACAGACACCGGCTAGCTGGGGAAACCCGCAAACAGGCTAAACCTCTAAGAACACCTAACGAGGTACTCTAACAACGGCTCGAGACGGAAAACGTCAACGTAACGCCGAAAAAGGATTTAAAATAAATCATCGAAAATTCGGGGGCGTTACAGTCACTCCCCCTAACAAAAAGTTTCGACCCGAAACTTTGCGAAAACTACTCCTACAACAGAAGGAAAGAAACAAACCACCAGAAAGGGAACGTACCCGAAAACTCAGGGGAACAAATGAGGGTGAGCCTCCCTCATAGCCGACTCTAGCTCCCAAGTCGCGCTCTCCAAATCCTGGTTCCTCCAAAGAACCTTCACCATAGGAATAGACTTCGTCCGCAACACTCGAGCTTGAGCTTCCAAGATGCGGACCGGCACCTCGACATACGAAAGATTAGGCTCCAACTGGGGCACAGCATCCAAGACTTGCCCACTGCTCCGCACACACTTCCGCAACTGGCTCACATGAAAGACATTATGAACCCCCGGGAAGCTAGCTGGCAGATCCAGCCTATAAGCAGCCACACCAATACGCTCCAAAATCCTGAACGGGCCCACAAATCTCGGATCCAACTTCCGATTCTTGCCGAACCTCTTCACTCCTACCATCGGAGATACCTTCAAGAAGACCAAATCATCCACTGAAAATTCTAAATCGGACCTACGCCGATTGGCGTTCTTCTCATACCTCTCCTGGGCAACTCGAAGCTTCTCCCGAATGAGCTTCACGGAAACCTCCATCTCTTCGAGTGCATCAGGACCCAAAACAGGCCTCTCACCGGCCTCGGCCCAAAACAAAGGGGTTCTGCAACGCCTCCCATACAACGCCTCGAAGGGAGCCATCTGTAGACTCTCTTGGTAGCTGTTGTTGTAGGCAAATTCCATGAGTCGCAAACGCTCATCCCAAGCACCTCCATGATCAAGAATATAGCACCGGATCATATCCTCCACAATCTGATTCACACGCTCGGTCTGCCCGTTGGTCTGCGGATGGTAAGCTGTGGAATACCTCAAATCAGTGCCCAAACCCTCCTGCAAACTCCTCCAGAAACGCGATGTGAACCGAGAGTCTCGATCTGAAACGATGCTAACTGGAACGCCGTGCAATCTGACGACCTCATCCAAATACAACTCAGCAATCTTCTTCATCGAGTAATCGATCTTATAAGGTACGAAGTGCGCACACTTCGTCAATCGGTCCACGATCACCCAAACAGAATCAAACCCTCTCGGAGATCTCGGTAAGCCTGTAATGAAATCCATCGAGATGCTTTCCCACTTCCAAGTCGGGATCTCCAAAGGTGCCAACTTGCCACCAGGCCTGCCATGGTCGGCCTTCACCCGCCTGCAAGTGTAACACTCCGAGACAAAACGAGCTATATCACCCTTCATCCCATACCACCAGGCGATCTGCTTCAGATCATGGTACATCTTCGTAGATCCCGGGTGGTAGGAAACACTGGATCCGTGAGCCTCTTTGCAAACCAATACTCTGATGTCTCCAACTGCGGGGATGCAAAACCTGCCGCGGTACTTCAAAGTACCCGCCTGGTCGATGGAGAAATCTGGCAACTCTCCCCTCTCAGCTCTGAGGTACAAGTGCAACAAATCCGGATCCTCTTTCTGATGCAATCTGGTGAGAGAAATCCATGACGGCTCTGCCACTACCAAACTGCTCTGCAACTCACAGCGTCCTGCGGTGATATCCATCAATAGAAACTCCTCCACTAAACGATCCGCGGTGAGATTGAAGACTTTCCCCGTCTTCCGGCTCAAGGCGTCGGCCACCACATTGGCCTTGCCCGGATGGTACTGAATCTCAACATCATAATCAGCAACATACTCAAGCCACTGCCGCTGGCGCAAATTCAGCTCCTTCTGAGTGAACACGTACTTCAGGCTCTTATGATCGGTAAAGATCCTGCACTGGGCCCCATAAAGTAAGTGTCTCCACAGCTTCAAGGCAAAAATCACCGCTGCGAACTCGAGGTCGTGCGTAGGATAGTTCCGCTCATGAATCTTCAACTGACGAGACCCATAAGCGATCACCTTCCCCTCCTGCATCAACACACCACCGAGTCCAACGTGCGAGGCATCCACATAAACGTCATAGTCCTGTCCCTCCGCCGGTAAGGTCAACACAGGGGCAGAACATAACCGGCTCTTCAGCTCCAGAAAGGCCTCCTCGCACTTATCACTCCAAACGAACGCCGCATGCTTCTGCGTCAGCTTTGTCAAGGGCGCTGCCAAGGTAGAAAAGCCCTCGACGAATCTCCTATAATAGCCGGCCAACCCCAAGAAGCTCCTGATCTCCTTGGGTGTGCTCGGCCTACTCCAATCCATCACTGCTGAGATCTTCTCCGGGTCCACTGAAATACCATCTTTGTTCACCACATGACCCAGGAAGGAAACCTGAGGCAACCAGAACTCGCACTTGCTCAGCTTGGCGTACAACTGATGATCCCTCAAGGCGGATAACACCAACCGCAAATGCTGATCATGCTCCGCCGCATTCCGAGAATAAATCAGAACGTCGTCAATGAACACGACGACAAACTTGTCCAGAAAGTCCTTGAACACCCGGTTCATCATGTCCATAAATGCTGAAGGCGCATTGGTTAGCCCAAAAGACATGACCAGGAACTCGAAATGACCATGCCTCGATCGGAAAGCCGTCCGTGGAACATCCGACTCTCGGATCCTAAGCTGATGGTAACCCGAACGGAGGTCTATCTTCGAAAATACTGAACTGCCACGCAACTGATCAAATAAGTCGTCGATTCTGGGCAGTGGATACCTGTTCTTGATGGTGACTTTGTTCAACTCTCTATAGTCGATACAAAGGCGCATCGAACCGTCCTTCTTCTTCACAAAGAGAACCGGAGCACCCCAGGGCGACGAGCTTTGCCTTATGAAGCCCTTCTCCAATAACTCATCAAGCTGAGAACGAAGCTCTTCCAGCTCTCGCGGGGCCATCCGATAGGGCGCCTTGGCAATCGGACGCGTACCAGGCTCCAAATCAATCACGAACTCCACATCCCTGTCTGGAGGAAGACCGGGAAGATCGCTAGGAAACACGTCAGGAAACTCTCGCGCAACCGGAATCTCATCCAACAGCGGCACACTGCTAACAGTCCCCAACACTGAGACTAAACAAGCAAAACAGCTAGCAGGAAAAACCCTCTGAGCACATACCGCAGAAATCGCCGGAGAGTCCCGACGCGAATCACCGAAAACACTCCCAGGCTGACCGCTGTCCTTCCTGAAATCCAAGCGCTTTCCCCTGCACTGAATCACTGCATCATATCGGGACAGCCAGTCCATACCCAGGATGACATCGAAATCCTCTAAGTCCAACACTTTCAGATCAGCCTTGGCCAGATAATCCCCCAACAAAATAGGGCAGTCCAGAATGCCCTGATCTGATATCGCGGATTCACCCGAGGGGAACTTGACGCTAAAGGCACCACCAACACAATCAACAACCCACTGGCACCGCTCGACAAAGGCCCTAGCCACAAAAGAGTGGGTAGCACCTGAGTCAAATAGGACGCGGGCCCAGCGGTTCCTTACCTTAAATTTCCCTATACACAAACAAAATAATAAACGCACAAGCAATAAACAAAACAATAGCAATACTAAAACTGCTACAAAAGAGAAAGCCAAGCGAGGGGGGGGGGGGTTTACCTGAAATGACATGCGTCGAAGTCTCAGCCTCCGCTGAAGATACCACATTCAGCTTCCCTTTACCCTTATCCACCGGCTGAGGCGGAAGTAAAGCCTGAAGCGGAACTGCATGTAGAGCGGACTGAACCTGAGGGCACCTCGACTTAATATGGCCCTTCTGGCCACACTGGTAGCAAACACGATCCTTGGACCAGCACTGAGCAGCATCGTGACCGGGTCGCTTGCAGACAGGACAAGGAACATCCCTCCTAGGAGCACCCTGGATAGCATGCACATGCTCCTTCTTCTGGACCCTTGCCCTCTTGAAGCACCTCTCAGCTGGGTGGCCCGGATGGCCACAGAAACTGCACACTACCTTGCTCTTCTTCTCAGAAGCAGCACCAAGAACCTGGGGACCCTTTTCCTCAACTGACCTCCTCTTCTCGCTTCTCGCCTGCTGTCCACGCTGCTTCGCGTTCTCGATAGCCTCTACCTTCAAAGCGGCCTCAACTGCTCCCGCATAAGTAACTGCGCCGTGAGCAACCGCAAGCTGCTGGACATCGCTCCTGAGGCCACCCAGAAAACGCTTCACCCTGTCCTCCTCGGAGCTCACCAAGCTAGGACCAAAGCGACTGAGTTTGCTAAACTCAATCTCATAATCGCTGACGGAGAGCTGCCTCTGCTTCAGATGAATAAAGTCATTCATCAGTCTGTCTCGCTCTACTGACGGTAGAAACTTCCTCATCAGGATCTCTTTGAAGGATGCCCAAGTACATCCTCCCACCATGCCTTGATAAGGCCTCGTTACTCTGCCTCAGGCTCTCCACCAACGCATCACTTTGAGCACCGGAGGACTCACCCTCAGACTGGGGAGTCGACCTCGCCACTCTACGCTTCGGCGGCATACTATAAGGAAAGTTAAAACATAACAAACGATTAGAACCTAGCTAAACTCCTAGGATTAGACAAAAGGTACAGACAATACATACATACATATGATCTTCTACTGCTATATTTGCTCTGAGATTTTATTTTATTTAATACAAAAGGAATGATATGCTTAGCCTAAGATGGTTCGCCACCATCACACTAACTCTTGTGCCTAGATCGGGAATGCATGAATTATATTATTTTTGACTCAAAAATTATGTGTGTACACATGTCATCCTGCACGTCTTTAGCTTGGCGCGTTGTGCTTATGCGATGTTATGCTATGCATGGTTATGCTATGCATTCTAAAAAAGGCCCTAGTGCATGCCATGGCGGAGTACACATGAAAATGTTATGCATCCCATACTACATAACATTCTCATGCAACTAAAAAGAAAACGTGCTAGTCGCATCCATGCGGTGAGGTTATGCACCCCATAATACATAACCCTCGCATGTTGCCCCTATGGTGGATCCATATACAACCACATATTATGTATCGCAAAATACATAATATGCCCCGTATACTTCATGTTATGCTTATGAGTGTAGTGCAGTGTTCGTGCTTCAGCCAAAACGTGCCGATGACATGTCGGTGTGTGTATGATATGACTCTAAACATCTAACACAAACAAAGGAAGGTTGCCCGACCAATTGTCAAGCAACCTCCCTCTGATACCAACTGTCACAACCCGCATTTTTCTCACTATTTAATAAATCAGAGTAAGAGAAAATCTACGCGCTGTGATGCCACGTCGAGCAGGGGATAACTGCCGACGTTCAGGCGACACTCCAAATCCTTTCAAATCATGACTTAATTGATTATAAAAACTTGATTTATTTATTGGCCGTATCCCTCGGCTCAGTGGACCAAAGAGTCCACGGTTTCAAAACTGATTTTTATACGTAGCGGAAAATACTTCATTTATGTCAACATCCTAAATTGTGAGAGGCGGCAGTAGCAAAAACAAGAAACTTGGAATCAGGTTGAAAGCGTTCCAAATCGCCCAACCACTAATTCCGAGTCAACAAATTGCTCAAGGGTTGACACGTGAAGGCACAAAAGACCCATCACTCACTTGCCCAGAAAACTACTCGGGTCAAGGTAAAGAGTGTGGTCAAGGCTACATCACGCCACACAACCCCTAAAAGAGCCATCCACCACCACTACTGACCACAACCCACGATTCGGCCTTCGAAAGGTAACAGCCGGCAAGGGACTCTCGATACACGAGCAAAACACTCGGGGAGAAATCAACGCTAAGGGATTAGTCGTTGCGATTACGCAACGCCGCTGCGAGTGAGTACACTCACTCGATTCTAAGCCTAGCGTACGAGCACCGACATCGGGTCGCACGATTAAAAGACGCACGACCATAGGCCGTGCGTGCACAATTACAACTAAACGCCTCGATTAGGCAAACTAGGAAAAAATCCCAAACCCTAGACCTACACCTAGGCCTAACATAAACCCAACCCGACGCTAACCCACATCAACGCTACACACCTACCGCGACGCCGTCCTAAATCGGAGGCTACTAGCGGGAGGGATATAACCCTAATTTTCTAACGCGATTCAATAGGGATTAGGGTTAGGAGGATCGTTATTACGACAAAATTAACTATTTACTAATGAATTTAACATGCAATAGAGGGAAAAAGAGAGGCCAAACGGCGAAAGAGGGGAAGCACTTGCCTCGCTAAATCACCAAAAATTTCGCCGGCACAACGGCGCTATGGCGGACGCCCAAGAGCACGAAAAGCTCCAATCACTCCAACCAACCTAAGATTGCATTCTATCAACACAAGGAGCGAAAAACAAACCACATCCATTCCAAATCACGAAAAAATCTACGGTGAAACTCAAAATAAATTACCTCGGGAGGGAGATCGCGCCTAGGGGAGTCCGGATCCGGCCTCGGACAAGGATTTGGGGAATAAAAGGGCGGCCAACGGGCGGCCGGAGTGGCTGCTAGGGTTCCGCCTCCACCTTCCGCTCAGCTCGGGACTCTGCGTACAGGCTGCGGCCCTTTTTTTTTAAAACAGGGAATCTATTTTATTTATTGGCTTGGTTATACGGGTTGGGGAAGAGGAGGGTTTTAAAACCTTAATAACTCATATAATATAAAGCCTAATTTACTAACTATGCTATACACTTATACGTTATAACAATTAATAATCTAATAACTCATAATGAATTTAAACTTAATAAAACCTAATAAAATAACCTAATGAAATAACCTAAATCAAAACTTAAATTATATAAAATAACTTAATCTCATAATACCAACCAACTACTAACCTATTACTTAATTTAATCATATAACCAAATACGTATATACATACATACACTAAAATACATGAAATCCCTCATACAGGTATAAATACCCGCGCTATGCGCACGAACACGCACACCTCCGCACACACGATTTCCACTCCGCACGCACGCACACGCGCGCGCGCGCACGTACATAACTACCGGCACATGTAGACCATGCACCATGCTCCACATGCGTACATATATAAATAAGCTAACATAAAATGACGACTCGCTAACGAGCGACCGTCGAAACGATGCGAAAATGCGACGTTCTCGGAATTCGACCAAACTTGCACCGTAGCTAAATACCCGAGCTACGAACACAACGGCGAAGTCGAAAACGACTTCCGACGAACAAAACTCGAGCTAACCTCGCCCGAAGCCAAACACGAGAATTCCCTGAAAGGCTCAACCGGGTCTCCAAAACAGACACCGGCTAGCTGGGGAAACCCGCAAACAGGCTAAACCTCTAAGAACACCTAACGAGGTACTCTAACAACGGCTCGAGACGGAAAACGTCAACGTAACGCCGAAAAAGGATTTAAAATAAATCATCGAAAATTCGGGGGCGTTACAACGACTCTCATCGACTCAGCCTCAGTCGTCGAGTCATACTCGACGACTCTCGTCGAAACAGCCTTAGTCGTCGACTATCCATTCTCAATGAACTTTCTTGGCAACGATTGCCTGACCCCCATACACTATGGTGATTGGTAACCATTACCAACACAGTCAATCTTCCAACTTATCCACAGCTCTTATGTGCGACCCTGCGGGCTCATATCGCGTTGGCAGTGAGATTACATGTTTGACCACTTCTAGATCACCATGGTAACTCCAAGAGATTTTATCTTTGGTGCCTTCTTGATGTTATGACCATGAGCATAGGGTCCATAGCTCTGAATTTGAATCTCTTTATAAGGTGCCTTGAAGACACTCTCGCTAATGTCACGAGGGCGAGTCCAACCTTGGTACCTTGACTTAGTCTTCTCCGAGATCGGCCTAGTGAAGTGTCCATAGGTGGACTCATAGTCGAATTTGTTCGCAAGAAAGGTAACTTTCTTGAACGAGATTGGCTCCAAAGGAGCTTTCCCTTTTTCCTCGGCCAAGGCCTTCTTGGCATCCTTATTCTTTCTCTTGGCATTCCTTCTCCTAGAGGATTTACTAGGAGCACCTTTGTGGCATAGACCAGCACCCTTGGCCTTAGCTTAGAATTCATCAATCAGAGGAAGTACAGTCTTAGGCTTAGAGAAACCTTCTACAAGTTTCTTTTCAGCCGAGAGTTGTTCTTCCAACTCCTTGATGATTTTCTCTTTAAGGTCAAGGTGCTCAAGAGCCTTGTTATATTCTTCAATAGATTTATTGAAGTCTTCCTTGAGAGAGTCAATCTTTGAGACTTCTTCTCTTAAGGTGCTCTCTGTAGCTTTTAGAGACTTTATCTCTTTAGCTTGAGTTTTCACGACTCGGCGACATTTGTCGTAAGCCTCGAGTAACTCCTTATATTGTCCCATGAGTTCAGATTCATCCTCAGAGTGATAGCCCTCTTGCTCATTATCATCATCAGATTCTGAAAGAGGGGTGTGATATTTTACCTCCCCAGTGAACTGGGGGACTTGTTCATCATAAGTTAGAGCCATTAGCCCTAAGTTGGCTTCTTCCTATTCTGCACTCGACTCAGATGAGTCAGAGTCACTGAGGGTTTTTCCCTTCTTGGCCAACAAGCTCTTTTCTGTCCTCTTTTTACTGTAGGACTTCTTCTCTTCTCTTTTGCCACCCTCTTTCTTCTTGTGGGGCAATCCGCAATGACGTGACCTGGCTTATTACAGCAATAACAAACGATGTCAGTTGAATAATGTTTATTCGGTTTAGAACCTTACCTATCGTGGCTGCTTGAGCCTTTTCTATGGCGATCACCATCATTGCGTGATCTTCTATAGGAGGCATCCTTGCCTTTCCATTGCTTCTTCTTGCTCAAGAATTTCTTGAACTGCCTTGAGAGTAGAGAGAACTCTCCATCAGATAGCTCTGAGCCAGAGGAGCTTGGCTCAGATGATTCTTCTTCATTAGCTTCAGGAGCTGGGGTAGGAGAGCTAGCCTTTGTCTTCCTTGAGCTATCTGCCTTCAGAGTGACAGACATCTCCTTGGATGCAGACCTGCTCATCTCTTCTTCAACCTTTCTTGAGTTTATTTGGAGCTCGTAAGACATAAGCTTTTCGAATAGATTCTGCGGGTCCGTCTCGGCTAACCTTCCAAACTCCTGAATGGCGCATACCTTATTATCCCATTCCTTGGTTAGGGATCTTGAGAATTTGTCATTCAGTTCCCCATTTATGAAGACACGGCCATAAACTCTTAGGCCATTGACTATCTTGAAGAAGTTCTCAAAGGTATCAGCTATGGCTTCCTTGTGACCTTGCCTGAAGGCTTCATACGCTTGATTTAGAAGGGATCTCCGATCATCCCTAACTTCTTCAGTGCCTTCCATCAGAGTCACCAGGGATTGCCACATCTCCTTGGCAGACTGGCAATGTATCAAATTTTGCAGCATCGAGTCATCGACTGCACTTGCTATAATATTTTTAGCTTTCTTGTCCAGGGAGACAAGTGCAATCTCGTCCTTATCCAAGTCCATCAACTTCTTTGGGACTTTTCTGATTGGATCTATTGTAGATGTAATCATAGGAATATACGGACCTTCTTCAACAATCATGAAGATCCGAGGGTCCACTGCTTCCATGAAGAGTTTAACTCTTTCCTTCAACATAGGAAAATTGTTCTTGGTGCATATAGGGAGCTTAGAAAAAACCTTGGTCTTACTCATGCTTGATACTTCTCTAAAGACAACTTGGGAAGGATCAGATTAAGGTGTTAACCTTTTAACGATCAACCTCCCTCTAATACTAATTGAAAGATGTAAGTTGTCTACCTAAATCACCTAGAGGTGGGTGAATAGGTGAGATGTGCGTCTAATGCGGAATAAAAAATTTAGCAACTAGCACAAATAAGTAAGCAAGCAATCACACAGACGACAAGAGATTTATAGTTGTTCCCCGATCTTGGGTACGTCCACTTTCCTCACCAATCTAGCAAATCACTAGACTTGGCTACTCCACTATCTCAGATTGCAAACCAATCCTACACCTCGGAACCACATTCCTACAAAACTCGATCCAAACGGATCTACACTCGGAAGATAAAAACTTCCTACCACTCGGAGCACAACACTCCTACACTCGGAGAATAATCTCCTACAAGATTTACAAATAGAGATTGAAAATACAAACAAAAATTTTCTCAGATCATAAAGAATTTGTCTCTAGGTCTTCTTCTTGAATCGATGCGACTCTTTCAGAATTTATAGAAGAAGATCCTTTGAAAATCTGACCTGAGAGAACTTGAATCTACTTGATCAAGGAGAGAAAATCGATTCCTTAATCAGCAGATCTTCTAGATCGAATGCAGAGAGATCGATCTTGACGTGAGCGGCGGCTTTAGATGTCGTTCTTGAGAAAAGTCGGTCGAACCAGTAATTTAGGAAAGTACGGAATCCGCTCTTAAGAGATTCTTCTTTTTCTATTCTGCTTAGGGTTATGTCTTAGGGAAAAGACTTTATATAGGATTACCCTTAACGGCTAGAAAAGACATTAATTACGACACGTGGACCAATCACGTCGAGGTATTTGAAATTTCGGCCGTTCTGGACTTAGAACAAAAATTTCTGGAAAATCGACTTAGCTCTCGAGAAGTGGCTATAGTTCTCGAGAACTAGGATCTGAGTTCTCGAGAACTGTCAAGACTTCTCGGGAACTAAATTCTATAGAAAAGATTTAGACTTCTCGAGAACACAAGGTTTAGTTCTCGAGAACTAATTGACTTCTCGAGAACTTAACTTAGAAAAGTTCCTGAACTTCTCGAGAACAATCACTTAGACAATTTTTTTGAACTTCTCGAAAACAAATTGGAAGACTTCTCGAGAACTGAGGGAGGACTTCTCTAGAACTAAATAAAACTTCTCGAGAACTTAACTTAGAAAAATTTCTGAGGAAAATCCTATCTTATTCAAGAAATTGAGCTGGCAGTTCTCGAGAACTGAAGCCATGCTTCTCGAGAACAAATAAGACTTCTCGAGAACTATACCTTAGGCATCTCGAAAACTGACTTAGACTTCTCGAGAACAAAGAGGACTTCTCGAGAACTATAACTTAAAAAATTTCGTGAATCTGTCAAGACTTTTCATGAACTATGTAGTTAAGCTTCTTGAGAACTATGAGAGCTTCTCGAGAACTAAACTACACTTCTTGAGAACTCTGAAGCTGCTTCTCGAGAACTTGACTTAGATAATTTTCAAGACTTTTAGAGAATGTTATCTTCTGGTCCTGTCTTCATCCCATGCTCCAAATATTTGAACATGAAGTGTATCCCAATTGAGAGGCTACATATGATTCAACACTTTGGATCACACAGTGAGGGATTACACTGTATGGTCCTATGTTCCCGACCCACTATAGACTAACATTGGTCTACACTTAGCACTGAGAATCTGCAAACATTCAACTAGAACAAGGATATCAAATACAACTTAATTCATCTTAGTTCAAGGGTGACTTCATGCAAATCTGAGTTATTGTGGATGCAATACCCAACAATCAAGATCACCTCTCCAACCCCTATTGGAGAGGTAGAGGATCAAGATGAAAATATTGTCCAGATTGATTAAGTCAATCCAGTGGCTGAAGAAGTCCTAGATGCGAGGAATCTATAGCTCAGACATCTGAAGGATCACCCAATGGACAAAATCAGAGGAGATTTCCGGGATGGTGTCAGAACTCATCGAGGTACAACTAACGAGAATCTCTACTTAAGTTTTCTCTCACAGGTTGAGCCAAAGAAGTTTGAGGAAGAAAACTCAGACTCATCATGGATCTTGGCCATGGAAGAAGAACTGCATCAGTTCAAGCGATGCAAAGTTTGGTTACTAGTTCCTAGACCCAAAGGTAAAAATGTCATCGGAACAAAGTGGGTCTATAGGAACGAGATGGACGAGGATGGCGCAATCATAAAGAACAATGCCAGACTCTCGCTAAAGGATATTGTCAAGAAGAAGGGATCGACTTCACCCAGACATACGCTCCAGTGATAAGGCTAGAGGCTATCAGACTGTTTTTATCTTATGCTGCACTGAAGGGTTTCACAGTCTACCAAATGGATGTGAAATCCAACTTCCTTAATGGTGACATAAAGGAAGAAGTGTATGTGGAACAACCCCCAGGTTTTGTTGATCCTAACTTTCCTGAGCATGTTTATTTATTATCGAAAGCGCTGTACGGTTTGAAACAAGATCCTCGAGCTTGGTACGAAACGCTGTCTAGCTTTCTCCTCGAGAACAAGTTCACAAGGGAAAAGATAGACAAGACATTATTCTTAGGGAAATTAAAGGCAAGGTTTTGCTAGTTCAAATCTATGTCGATGACATTATATTTGGTTCTACAAACGACAACCTCTGTAAAAAGTTTTCTATACTTATGCAAGGGAAGTTTGAAATGAGTAGTATGAGAGAGCTGAAGTATTTCTTAGGACTTCAGGTGAAACAATCTGAAGATGGAATTTTCATCTCTCAGACTAAGTTCACCAAGGAGTTGATTAAGAAATTCGGAATGGAGAGTGCAACCTCTTTGAGGACTCCAATGGCCTCAGCTATGTCTCTAGACAAGGATGGGAAAGGAAAACCATTTGATGAAACCAAGTACAGAAGTATAGTTGGATCCTTGCTCTACCTTACTGCCAGTAGACTAGATAAAATGTTCTCTACATGTGTCTGTGCTAGATTCCAAGTGAACTATAAGAAATCTCACTATGCTGCTGCAAAGCGGATTTTGAGATACCTTAAAGGTACACCGAATCTTGGCTTATGGTACTGTCACAACCCGCATTTTCTCCAAATTTAAGAAGAATCAGAGTATGAGAAAACACGCATCGTGATGCCACCTCGAGCAGGGGATAACTGTCAACGCTCAGGCGAACACCATTTAACTAGACTGTGAAAATTCATAAGTTTAATGATTAGAAAATCAGTTACCTTTTAAAGGTCGTATCCCTCGGCTCAGTGGATCATCTAGTCCACAGTTTAAAAACAATACTTATACGCTGCGAATAATACTTTATTCAGGTTTGACATCCTAAAAGAGTTCATAAGTTCCCTTATAGGACAACTTATACTTTGATGGACCATACATTAATTTATACTATATATAGGAAAACGATATTTTTTCGTTTTTTGAAAAATAGTGTTGAGTTTTATAAAACATGCTGATCATGAGATATACTTATAATAGTGTTTTTAGGTTTAAAAGTAACTAGCAACCTAGCATAAATCATCCCAAGAGCGAGTTGACTATCTCTAGAAAAGATAGCAGCAAAAAGGTAACATATCTAATATCAAGGTAAAACTACCAGTGGGCACGAACAAACTGACACGAACCCACTGGAAAGTATGTATGACTGTAAGAAAGAAATACAAAACTACCTCACAAGACTAGAGAACTGATCTCCACAGAACGAGAGACCACCAACAACAACACAACACAACTAGCCGCCTAATCGGCTACTAACCAGAACCTGAGGCATTCAAAGAAGAAAAGAATACCTCAGCAAGCAAAACAAATAAGCTGAACGGAAATGTTAATCTAAATGATAAGCAAGAAGAGTAAGTAAACCTTAACAAGCACCACTGTCCAAGGCAAGACAAAAAGGAAAAGCACTATGAGCGAGGAAACAACAACAACCCTGCCCAAAAATCCTGCAGAGTTTACAAGGCTACCATGAGCCCAAATCGTTGCACTCTAAAAAGGAAGAGACGTCTACCATCCTAAATTGTGAGAGATGGCAGTAGTAAAAACAACGCGGATCCGGGTTGGAGGCAAACTCAGTCCCCGCAACCACCATTTCCAAGAAACAAAGCTCAAGGGTCTCATGTGAAAGCACTAGGGACCTCCAACCAACTTGCCCAGCCCGTACTTGGAACAAGATAAAAATGTGGCCACGACTAAGTCACACAACTTCACCCCTATTAAGAGCTTCAATCCACCACTACTAACCACAACCCACGATTCGGCCTTTGGAAAAACATAGCCGACAAGGAACCTCAAAACCAAAGGAAATTCACTCGTGAGAGAAAATAAAAGTAAGGGAAAAGCGTTGAGATGACTCAACACGGCATGGCGTTGAGTGAGCCCCACTCACTCAATGCCTAAACATGCGGTGTCGTTGAGTGAGTTAACCTCACTCAATGCCAAAAAAGCTATGGTGTTGAGTGAGGTTCACTCACTCAATGCCTTCCGCAACACTGGCTGTGGCGTTGAGTGAGCTAACCTCACTCAACGCCAAAAAAGTCAGTGGCGTTGAGTGAGGTAACCTCACTCAATGCCAAAGCAGCCACGGCGTTGAGTGAGGTTCACTCACTCAACACCCTATGCAACACTGATTGTGGCATTGAGTGAGCTAACCTCACTCAATGCAAAAACAGACGGTGGAGTTGTGTGAGTTAACCTCACTCAACGCCAAAACAGCCACGGCATTGAGTGAGGTTCACACACTCTACGCCTTAACACTTAGCCGCAAAAACTAACTATAGCGTTGAGTGAGTCTACCTCTCTCAATGCCAAAACAGTTTTGGCGTTGAGTGAGGTCGGCTCACTCAACGCCAAAAGACTTAACCACAAGAAACGGCTGCGGCGTTGAGTGAGCCCGCCTCACTCAATGCCTAAACCGCCATGGCGTTGAGTGAGGCCCACTCACTCAACGCCATTCGACATAACCGCGCGGATATGCTGTGGCATTGAGTGAGTCTACCTCACTCAACGCCAACCAACCTATCCGCCCGGATTGGCTGCGACGTTGAGTGAGTCCGCCTCACTCAACGCCTAGACAGCCATGGCGTTTAGTGAGGCCGACTCACTCAACGCCACCAAACATAGCCGCAAAAGAACAAACCAACAAAGCTATGGCTTTGAGTGTGTGCACCACACTCAACGCCACACCCAAATAACCAAGGCGTTGAGTGTGTGCACCACACTCAACGCCGAGCCTAATAGCCCAGGCGCTGAGTGTGTGCACCACACTCAATGCCGATCTTTAACCCTACTCCAACATATACCAGCAAGCTGATTACTGTAGTAATATTATTCTAACAGCTAAACACATTGCTAAGGTTATAATGAGGACTAGTAAAATTTTCGAGTTAAAGCTTCTAACTCCTACCCGGCTACAGCTACGACACAGGACAAAATTAACCCTAGCCTTTACTTCATTTCTCAGCCCGAGAACTAGATGATTTGCTTGTACCGGTAAAAGGAAAGCATAGTGCCCCGACTGCTTTAGGTAAAAACCATATAGGAAGGCTTACTGTAGGAATTTTATACCCGATTTCAAGCAAAGAATTGGGTTTCTAACCTAGGGCTAACAGGGCTTTACTAATATAGCAAAAATCAAGGCAAGATTTTCTACGGCCGCAAGAACAAAGAGGGAAAGAAAACGCTACTAGGCAAGGGCAAGAACACCACTTGCCTCGATTTCTAGAAGAACTTGGTCGGCTCCTCCTCTTCCTCACGGATCCGGTGACAAGGTACTAAGCCGAGCAAACTGGACATTTTCGGCGGAAAACATATTTAAACTGAGAATTTGCAACCTTTAGAAATGCTACGATTCCAGAAAAACTCACCGTAGGAGTGAAGGTCTAAGCGCGAGCAGTCCAAATCCGCTTTCGGAATCGAATTCCGTCCACTAACACTCCCGGAATCGGCGTCCGAAGGTAGCAGTTCCGGCGGTTTCTCTGTTTCGCGAACAGGCGCAGGCGGGCGGGGGAAGAAAGTGAACAGAAGCGGTTTTTATCTTAAGTCTAAACTATCCTATATATAGAACCCTATTAATATTTATTAGCTAATCAATTAATTAAGGTATAATAAGACAAGGTAAAACCGCCAAGCACCCGCACCCTTCCAAAATAATAATTAATATAATATTTATTAAATAGTATTATTTTTCATAAAATACAAAACGACGCGAAAACCGAACATCCTCGGAATTTGATGAAATTTGCACCGTAGCTAAATACCCATGCTACGAACGCAACGACGAAGTCAAAATTAACTTTCGACGAACAAAACTCGAGTTATACTCACCCGAAGCCAAAACACATGCATCCCCCGAGAGGCCACACCGGGTCACCCAAAATGACTCGGCTTGTTAGGGAGATCTTGCCCATAGGCTACAAAATAGGCCACTCAGTTCTAAGGAGTTAAGAACACACTCCACAGATGACACAAGCCAAGAAATCGCGTCGACGTAACGCCAAACGAGAATTAAATAATCGCAGAAAAATAGGGGGCGTTACAGTCACTCCCCCTAAAAGAAAGTTTCGTCCCGAAACTTTACGCACAACACTTCCACTATAGAAGGAAGAATAATAAGCCAAATATTACAAGAAGAAAGCATACCAATCCAATTAGGGGAACAGCTGAGGGTGAGCCTCCCTCATAGCCGACTCTAACTGCCAAGTTGCGCTTTCCAAATTCTAATTCTTCTATAGAACTTTGACCATCGGGATAAACTTCCTTCGCAACACCCGATCTTGAGTATCCAAAATGCAGACCGGCACTTAAACAAAAGAGAGATTAGGCTCCAACTGGGGCACAACAACCAAGACTTGCCCACTGCTGCGCACACACTTCCGCAATTGGCTTACATGAAATACATTATGAACACCTGGGAAGTTTGCTGGCAAATCCAACCTATATGCTGACACGCCAATCCGTTCAACAATCTTAAACGGGCCCATATACCTCGGGTCCAATTTTCAGTTCTTACCGAACCTCTTAACACCAACCATCGGGGAAACCTTAAGAAATATAAGGTACCCTACAGAAAACTCCCAGTCAGACCTACGCCGATTGGCGTTCTTTTCATATCTCTCCTATGTTATACGAAGCTTTTCTCGAATAAGCTTAACTGCGACTTCCATATCCTCAAGCGCATCCGGACCAAACAGGTGTCTCTCACCTGCCTCAGCCCAAAACAGGGGAGTTCTACAGTGCCTCCCATACAAAGCCTCAAACGGAGCAATTTGCAAACTTTCTTGATAACTGTTATTGTATGCAAACTCCATAAGTCGCAACCGCTCATCCCACGCTCCGCTGTGGTCTAGAATGTTCCATTTGATCATATCCTCAACTATCTGGTTCACCCGCTCCGTCTGCCCATTGGTATGTGGGTGGTAAGCAGTAGAATACCTCAGATCTTTACCCAAACCCTCCTGCAGACTCTGCCAAAAACGAGAAGTAAACCGGGAGTCTCGATCAGAAATGATGCTAACAGGCACACCGTGCAATCTGATGAACTCATTCAAGTACAGCTCTGCTATCTTCTTCATCGGATAATCAATCTTATATGACACGAAGTGAGCACACTTCGTCAGTCTATCTACTATAACCCAAACAGAATCAAATCCCCTTGGAGATCTCGGTAAGCCCGTAATGAAGTCCATAGAAATGCTTTCCCACTTCCAAGTCAGGATCTCTAACGGAGTCAACTTGCCACCAGGCTTTCCGTGATTGGCCTTCACACGCTTGCAAATGTGGCACTCAGCAACAAATCGGGCTATATCACTCTTCATCCCAAACCACCAGGCAATTTGCTTCAAATCACGATATATCTTAGTAGATCCTAGATGGTAGGCAACACTGGATCCATGAGCCTCTCTGCAAATCATACACCTGATGTCTCCAACAACGAGGATGCAAAATTTGCCGCAGTACTTCAAAGTACCCGCATCATCGATAGAAAAATCTGGCAACTCCCCCCTCTCAGTCCTGAGTTATAAGTGCAGAAGGTCCGGATCATCCTTCTTGTGCAACCAAGTCAGAGAAATCCAAGACGGCTCTGCCATTGCCAAACTGCTCTGCATGTCACAGCATCCCACTGAGATATCCATAAGGAGGAACTCTTCCACTAAACGATTGGCGGAGAGATTAAAGAGCTTCCCCATCTTCCTGCTCAAGGCGTCGGCCACCACATTGGCCTTGCCTGGATGATACTGGATCTCCACATCATAATCAGACACATACTCTAGCCACCGTCACTTGTGCAGATTCAACTCTTTCTGCAAGAACACGTACTTCAGGCTCTTATGATCAGTGAAGATCTTGCACTGAGCCCCATAAAGTAGATTCCTCCACAACTTCAACGCATAAATCACCGCTGCAAACTCAAGGTCATGCATAGGGTAATTCCTCTCATGAGTCTTCAATTGTATTGACCCATATGCAATCACTTTTCCAGCCTGCATCAACACGCAACCCAGACCAACGTGCGAAGCATCCACATACACATCATACTCCACACCCTCAGTAGGTAGGGTCAGAACGGGAGCAGTGCACAATCTGTTCTTTAGCTCCAGGAAGGCTTCTTCGCACTTCTCGCTCCAAACAAAGGCCGCGTTCTTCTGAGTCAACCTAGTCAAAGGTGCAGCCAGGGTAGAGAAACCCTCCACGAACCTCCTGTAGTAGCTGGCCAACCCTAGGAAGCTCCTGATCTCTTTGGGCGTGCCCGACCTGCTCCAATCCATCATTGTTGCGATTTTTTCTGTGTCGACCGAGATTTCATCCTTGTTCACCACGTAGCCCAGAAACGAGACCTGAGGCAACCAAAATTCACACTTGCTCAGCTTGGCGAATAACTTTTGATTCCTCAACTTTGATAGAACAAAGCGCAGATGCTGCTCATGCTCCTCAGCGCTGCGAGAATAGACCAACACATCATCGATAAAAACCACAACGAACTTGTCTAGAAAATCCTTGAACACCTGGTTCATCATATCCATGAAGGCTGATGGTGTGTTGGTCAATCCAAACGACATCACCAAGAACTCAAAATGTCCATGCCTCGATCGAAATGCAGTCCGTGGAATATCTGCCTCACGGATCCTGAGCTGATGATAGCCAGAACGAAGATCGATCTTAGAGAACACTATGCTACCACGCAACTGATCAAATAAGTCATCGATCCTCGACAGAGGGTACCTGTTCTTAATAGTGACTTTGTTCAACTCTCTGTAGTCGATGCAAAGCCGCATCAACCCATCCTTCTTCTTTACAAACAAAACAGGAGCACCCCAAGGCGACAAACTCTGCCTGATAAATCCTTTTGCCAACAACTCATCCGACTAGACTCGCAACTCCTCTAAGTCACGAGGGGCCATCCGGTACGGCGCCTTAGCAATAGGTTGCGTACCCGATTCCAAATCAATCACAAACTCAACATCCTGATCGGGAGGAAGACTAGGAAGGTTATCAGGAAAAACGTCAGCGAAACCACGAACAACAGGAATCTCCTCTAAGCGCGGTATACTAACAGGAGTCCCAACCACCGAGACTAAACAAGCAAAACAATCAGAATAAAACAGCTTCTAAGCACATACCGCAGAAATGACAGGAGAATCCTGGCACGGATCAGCATACACGCTTCCGGGCTGACCGTTGTCCTTGATGAAGTCCAAGCGCTTACCTTTACACTGAATAACCGCATCATACATAGACAGCCAGTCCATGCCTAGAATAACATCGAAGTCCTCCATATCAATCATCTTCAAGTCTGCCTTCGCAAGAAAGTCTCCCAACAAAACAGGGCAATCTAGAATGCCCAAATCTGATATCACAGATTCACCAGAAGGGAACTTGATGCGGAAGGTATCACGAACCTGATCTAGAGTCAACCGATGTCGCTCCACAAAGGCTCTAGCCACAAATGAGTGGGTAGCGCCGGAGTCGAACAAAACACGCGCCCAATGGTTCTTCACCTTAAATTTCCCTATAGAAGTATATACAACTAAGGAACTACCAAAACAAAACTATAACCATTCTAGTAAATAAAACTTTCAGGCTAGAAAAACAACTAACCTGAGATGACCTGAGTCGAAGATTGAGCCTCCTCGGAAGAGATCACGTTCAGCTTTCCTTTGCCCTTGTCCACACGCTGAGGCAGAGGTAATGCCTGAAGTGGAACTACATGAAGAGCAGGCTGGACCTGAGGACACCTAGACTTGATATGGCCCTTCTGTCCACACTAATAACAGAATTTATCCTTGGACCAGCACTGGGCAGCATCATGTCCGGGTCGCTTGCAAATAGAATAGGAAACATCCCTCCTAGGAGCACCCTGAATAGCATGAACTTGCTCCTTCTTCTGAGCTACTGCCTTCTTGAAGCACCTCTCAATAGGGTGGCCTGACCGGCCACAGAATCTACACACCACCTTGCTCTTCTTTCCCGAAGCAGCACCGGGTACCTGGGGTTTCTTCTCCTCAATAGACTTCCTCTTATCCTTACTCATTTGCTGGCCTCTACACTTTGTGGTCTCAATTGGCTTACCTTCAGAGCAGCCTCCACTACCCTTGCATATGTCTCTGATCCATATGCACTGGTCAACTGCTAAACCTCGCTCCTCAAGCCACCAAGGAACCGCTTGACTCGATCAGCCTCAACACTCACCAACCCAGGAGCAAACCAGCTCAACTTGTTGAACTCTATCTAATACTCACCGACTGTGAGGTTTCTTTACTTTAGGTGGAGGAAGTAGTTCATAAGACGGTCACGCTCGACCGAAGGCAAGAACTTCCTCAGCAGCTTTTCCTTGAATACTTCCCAAGAGCATCCAGCTACCAAGCTCTCCTTTTCTCTAAGCCACCAACTCTTCGCCAAAACCTTAAGGTGATAGGCGGATATCATCATTCTCAGATCATCTGTAATACCGGAGTACGAGAACATCTCCTCCATGGAGATCAGCCAATCATCTATGACCATGAAATATGCCTTCCCATCATAAGCAAGGAGGGCTAAGTCTCTGAAACTGCGAGATAAATGCCATCTCTGCTGGCACCACCACTGGAGGTCTCAGGAGTATAGGAGGAGGAGGAACAGCTAACCCCCCTGCAGGGCCTTGCACTCCCTGAGTCTGTCCTTCCACAACTGCCACCAGAGAATGGATCTGGGCCTGCACCTCCGCCAACTGCCTGCTCAAGGAATCGCTACTATGCCGCAGGATCTCGATCACCGCATTATTCTGCGCTCCAGATTACTCACCCTCAGACAGGGGAATCGATTTAGTCGAAGGACGTCTCGCCATCCTAAAATCATTACAACATTAGTTAGATCATAGTACAACAGCTATAACTAACTACAAGTACAGACAATACATACATAAATATGAATTAAAAGCTGATAAACTTGCTCTAGGATTTTATTTTTACAAGAATTGATGTTATGCCTAACCTAGGATGGTTTACAACCACCTTTCTAACTCTTGTGTCTAGATCAGGAATGCATGAACTTATACTATTTTTGACTCAAAACTTATGTGTGTACATATGTAATCCTGCCAGTCTTTAGCTTGGCACGTTGTGCTTATGTAATGTTATGCTATGCAGTCTAAAAAAAAGCCCTAATGCATGTTATGAGCGGCGTACACATGAAAATGTTATGCATCCCATACTACATAACATTCTCATACAACAAAAAGAAAACGAGCTAGTCGCAGCCATGTTGTGAGGTTATGCATCCCATACTACATAACCCTCACATGTTGCCCCTATGGTGGATCCATATACGAACACACATTATGCATCCCATACTACATAATATGCCCCGTATACTTCATGTTATGCTATGAGTGTAGTGTTCGTGCTTTTGCCAAGACGTGCTGATGACATATCGGTGTGTGAATGAGATGATGCTAAACTACTTATGCAGTCAAAAGGAAAGGTTGCCCGACTTACTTGTCAAGCAACCTCCCTCTGATACCAACTGTCACAACCCGAATTTTCTCCAAATTTTAGAAGCATTATAGTATGAGAAAACACGCATTGTGATGTCACGTCGAGCAGAGGATAACTGTCGACGCTCAGGCGAACACCATTTAACTAGACTGTGAAAATTCATAAGTTTAATGATTAGAAAATCAGTTACCTTTTAAAGGCCGTATCCCTCGGCTCAGTGGATCATCTAGTCCACAGTTTAAAAACTATACTTATACGCTGCGGAAAATACTTTATTCAGGTTTGACATCCTAAAAGAGTGCATAAGTGCCCCTATAGGACAACTTATACTATGCAGGAACCTACATTAATTTATAGTATATATAGGAAAACGATATTTTTTCGTTATTTGGAAAATTGTGTTGAGTTTTATAAAACATGCTGATCATGAGATATACTTATAATAGTATTTTTAGGTTTAAAAGAAACTAGCAACCTAGCATAATCATCCCAAGAGCAAGTTGACTATCTTCAGAAAAGATAGCAGCAAAAAAATAACATATCTAATATCAAGGTAAAACTACCAGTGGGCACCAACAAACTGACACGAACCCACTGGAAAGTATGTATGACTATAAGAAAGAAACACAAAACTACCTCACAAGACTAGAGAACTGATCTCCACAGAACGAGAGACCACCAACAACAGCACAACACAACTAGCTGCCTAATCAGCTACTAACCAGAACTTGAGGCATTCAAAGAAGAAAAGAATATCTCAGCAAGCAAAACAAATAAGCTGAACGAAAATGTTAATCTAAATGATAAGCAAGAAGAGTAAGTAAACCGTAACAAGCACCACCGTCCAAGGCAAGACAAAAATGAAAAGAACTATGAGCGAGGAAACAGCAAAAACTCTGCCCAAAAATCCTGCAGAGTTTACAAGGCTACCATGAGCCCAAATCATTGCACTATACAAAGGAAGAGACGTCTAACATCCTAAATTGTGAGAGATGGCAGTAGCAAAAACAACGCGGATCCGGGTTGGAGGCAAACTCAGTCCCCCAACCACCATTTCAAAGAAACAAAGCTCAAGGGTCTACATGTCAAAGCACTAAAGACCTCCCACCAACTTGCCCAGCAAGTACCTGGAACAAGATAAAAATGTGGCCACGGCTAAGTTATACAGCTTCACCCCTATTAGGAGCTTCAAACCATCACTACTAACCACAACCCACGATTCAGACTTTGGAAAAACATAGCCGACAAGGAACCTCAAAACCAAAGGAAATTCACTCGAAAGAGAGAATCAAGGTAAGAGAAAAGCGTTGAGATGGCTCAACACCACATGATGTTGAGTGAGCCACACTCACTCAACGCCTAAACAGACGGTGGCGTTGAGTGAGTTAACCTCACTCAATGCCAAAACAGCTATGGTGTTGAGTGAGGTTCACTCACTCAACGCCTTCCTTAACAATGGTTGTGGCCTTGAGTGAGCTAACCTCACTCAACGCCAAAACAGTCAGTGACGTTGAGTGAGGTAACCTCACTCAACCCCAAAACAGCCATGGCGTTGAGTGAGGTTCACTCACTCAACGCCTTCTACAACACTGGTTGTGGCGTTGAGTGAGCTAACCTCACTCAATGCCAAAACAGACAGTGGCGTTGAGTGAGTTAACCTCACTCAATGCCAAAACAGCCATGGAGTTGAGTGAGGTTCACTCACTCAACGCCTTAGCACTTAGCCGCAAAAACTAACTGTGGCGTTGAGTGAGGCCACCTCTCTCAATGCCAAAACAGTTTTGGCATTGAGTTAGGTCGACCCACTCAACGCCAAAATACTTAACCGCAAGAAAGGGCTGCGGCGTTGAGTGAGCCCGCCTCACTCAACGCCTAAACCGCCATGGCGTTGAGTGAGGACCACTCACTCAACTCCATTCGACATAACCGCGCGGATTTGCGGCGGAGTTGACTGAGTCCGCCTCACTCAACGCCAACCAACCTATCCGCCCGGATTGGCTGCAATGTTGAGTGAGTCCGCCTCACTCAATGCCTAGACAGCCATGACGTTGAGTGAGGCTGACTCACTCAACGCCACCATACATAGATGCAAAAGAATAGACCAACAAGGCTATTGCTTTTAGTGTGTGCACCACACTCAATGCCACACCCGAACAGCCCAGGCATTGAGTGTGTGCACCACACTCAACGCTGAGCCTAATAGCCCAGGCGCTGAGTTGTGCACCGCACTCAACGCCGAGCCTTAACTCTACACCAACATGATACCAGCAAGCTTATTACTGTAGTAATATTATTCTAACAGCTAAACACATTGCTCAAGTTTTAATGAGGACTAGTAAAATTTTCAAGTTAAATCTTCTAACTCCTACCCGGCTACAGCTATGACACAGGACAAAATTAACCCTTGTCTTTACTTCATTTCTCAGCCCGAGAACCAGACGATTTGCTTGTAACGGTAAAAGGAAAACATAGTGCCCCGGCTGCTTTAGGTAAAAACCATATAGGAAGGCTTACTGTAGGAAGTTTATACCCGATTTCAAGCAAAGAATTGGGTTCCTAACCTAGGGCTAACAGGGATTTACTAACATAGCAAAAATCTAGACAAGCTTTTCTACGGCCGAAAGAACAAAGAGAGTAAGAAAACACTACTAGGCAAGGGCAAGAACACCACTTGCCTCGATTTCCAGAAGAACTTGGCCGGCTCCTCCTCTTCCTCCCGGATCCGGCGACAAGGTACTAAGCCGAGCAAACTGGACATTTTTGGTGGAAAACATGGTTAAACCGAGAATTTGCCACCTTTAGAAATGCTATGATTCTAGAAAACTCAACGTAGGAGTGAAGGTCTAAGCGCGAGCAGTCCAAATCCGCTTTCAGAATCGAATTCCATCCACTAACACTCCCGAAATCAGCGTCCGAAGGTAGCAGTTCCGGCGGTTTCTCTATTTCGCGAACATGCGCAGGCGGGCGGGTGAAGAAAGTGAACAGAAGCGGTTTTTATCTTAAGTCTAAACTATCCTATATATAGAACCCTATTAATCTTAATTAGCTTATCAATTAATTAAGGTATAATAAGACAAGGTAAAACCGCCAAGCACCCGCACCCTTCCAAAATAATAATTAATATAATATTTATTAAATAATATTATTTTTCATAAAATACAAAACGACGCGAAAACCGAACATCCTCGGAATTCGACGAAATTTGCACCGTAGCTAAATACCCATACTACAAACGCAACGGCGAATTCGAAATTAACTTTTGACGAACAGAACTCTAGTTATACCCACCCAAAGCCAAAACACAAGCATCCCCCGAGAGGCCACACCGGGTCACCAAAAACGACTCGGCTTGCTAGGGAGATCTTGCCCATAGGCTACAAAATTGGCCACTCAGTTCTAAGGAGTTAAGACCACACTCCACAGATGACACAAGCCAAGAAAACGTGTCGACGTAACGCCAAACGAGAATTAAATAATCGCAGAAAAATCGGGGGCGTTACAGGTACCCAAGAAGTAATGACAACGAACTAATTGGTTTTTCAGATGCAGACTTTGCAGGTAGCAAAGATGACAGGAAAAGCACTGTCAGGACGTGTGAGTTCCTTGGAAGAAGGCCTATCTCATGGAGCAGCAAAAATAAAAATTGTGTCGCAATCTCAACAGCCGAGTCAGAATACATTTCTGCCAGCAGTTGTTGTGCACAGTTGCCTTTGTTAAAGAACCAACTAGAAGATTACAATATGAAGATCAAAGACATTCCATTATTCTGCAAATCCTCCAGTGGCAATCGCAATCGCAAACAACCCAATCTCACACAGCCGGACAAAGCGCATCGAGCTCAGATATCACTTCATCCGGGAGCATGTGGAGCAAGGGGATGTGAATCTGCAGTACGTGCCAATAGATCGGCAAGTTGCAGATATTTTCACAAAGCCGCTGGATGAGAACAAGTTCAACTTCTTCAAAACTGAACTTGGGTTGCTGAATAGAGAAGGATAGACCAAAGTGGATCACTTCAAAGCTCAAGGATCTAGGACACTTCAAAAGGGTCAGAAATTTCTCTAGTGGAAGAAAAGTCTAGAGAAATGAAGTAAACCTCTCGAGAAGTATGAAAAGTTCTCGAGAACTAAGTCTACTTCTCGAGAATAAGTCAGTTCAGATCTCGAAAACTACTTTGCTTCTCGAAAACTAACTCTCACTTCTCGAGAAGCTCAAGCTTACTTCTCGAGAAGCTGAAGCTTTCTTCTTGAGAACTAACTTTCCTCTCGAGAACTAACTTACCTCTCAAGAACCATTACTCTATCTCTCGAGAAGAAAACTCTCCCTCTCGAGAAATGCCCCGCCATTTCGAATTCTGTCCATTTCTTTTCACAAACCAGTCTATTCCCGCTTTATTAAAAAGACTAATATTAGTTGATTAGACACTTAGTTATCTAACCTAGGGTTATGTGTATATAAAAATCCTTAGAAATCCCTAATCAACCTACATTTCAAATTCACTCCTCTCAAAAACTCTTCATCTTCCCCGACTCAGAGCTTCGTCGCCGCCGTTCTCTCGCGCTCAGTTCACCGACGTTTTCCGAATCTATGGCGCAACATTCAAGGATTGGAGTTGGCAGTGAGCTTGTCGTGGCCGGGATTGTAGACCTCTCCGACAATTTCAAGAATCTTCTTCTTCTCATGGACAGTGTAGGTCTCAGTTTTGTTCTTCAAGAACCTTGTGAAATCCTCTTCCCAGAGGTAGATGAGTTTTACCAGAATTCTAAAGTCAGGAAGTATAACACTGTTCTGAAATCCAAGGTTAAGGGAGTAAAAATTCAGTTAAGTCCAACCAGTGTCACAAATCTCCTCAGGCTGCCAGTTGGAGATGATGAGGATGAAATTACTAGGGCTGATGCTGACAGAACCTATCGCTTCTGTGGAGTCTCAGCTGACACTACTTCTCTAAGGAGGACTTCCATGAATGATGTTGGCAAGCTCCTGGTAGACATTATTGTAAAAATTCTATGGAGCAGAACGGGATCTATTGGATTCATTACAAATGATCTGTTTGGTGTAATGATTGTCATTGTCTGCAGAAAGAGATTTCCCTATGGGATGATGATCTTTGATATGATAAGGGACAGCCTTAAAGAACCTAAATTTGCCAGGATAATCTCCTTGATTTTGCATGAGATTGATCCAGTGGTCTTCAAAACTTCCAGAGGCACACCCCTTCATCACTTGAAAAAGATCTCCCTAGCTTCTATTCAGAGATGGGAATTAAAACTAGAGAACCCTAAACAGATTGCTAAAGAGCAAGCTCATCCTTCTTTAGAGGACAGGACCCCATCTCCCTCCTCTTATGGTATTGCTAAACCATCTGGTGCAGTAGCTGAGGTGGAGCCTGCTTCCTCTGTCCCAGTTGACAACATCACCTCTCCTACTCCAGCCAGATCTCCTTCTCCAGTCAACAGTCCTATCAAAACACCAGCTGCATCAACAGTCCTAAGTCTAGACAGAACTCCACCTGCTTCTCCAACACATTCTCTATCCCCAGCTGCTAAGAAAAATATTCCAGATACCATTCTTCTTTCAGATAAAGACAGATTATCTCCAGAACCTGCTGATGTTCCTCTAAGAAACCTAGATTTCTCTATTCCCCTCTTTGCTGATGAGTCTGAAGCTATTTTTGTCCAGACAACAAGAGCTCAAAGCTCAGTTGTTCTTGCAGAAATTCCTCCATGGACTTCACCTCCTGGTGCCTCTGTCTCTTCTGTTCCAGCTGCTATCGTTACTACTGCTACCCCCTCAAATTCAGATATTCTCAACAAGATTGAAATGATGTTAGCTGACCAGAGAAAGTATTTTGATGAATCCTTAAAACCAGTTACAGACAAAGTCTCTGATCTAGAAAAGGAAATGCAAAGAGGATTTGCTGAAATTCAAAACAATACAGATCAACTGAAACATCTCTTCAAAATAGGTGGTAAAGCCCTGGACAATTCTATAACAAACATTGGTGAAGTTATGAATCAGTCCCTCACTCTTGCCAGCAATCAGATTGAACTTGAAAAGTCAACACAAAAGCATGTGATGCAAGTCTGTGAATAAGTTGGTACTTTCAAGAAAGAAACTATAAAACAGCTGAGTGTAGAATTCAAAAAGGGGGAGATGCTAGTGAAAGAACAAGTTACTAAAGTTACTGCAAATGCTGATTCTCTATAGAATCAGAAAATCACAGAAATCAACAAGTCTGTTTTAGAACAAATCCAATCAGTTAAGTTGTATAACTATGATACCACAATATGGATGCATAATCAGATTTTTCCTAAATTTCAATTTGATCCCAATGTCATTCCTAAGCACCTCAACCCTTTTGCTGAAGGAAAATCTAGTCAGGTGCAAACTCAGTTTCCAGTCTTTTCTCCTAGGCCAGCAGAGAAAATTCTTCCTCCCTCCTCTTATGATCAAGTATGGGATGATATAATTCCCCAAGACCTACCTTAGATTAATACATCTAAGAAGAGAAAGTTTGGGGAAGGCCCCTCTGCCAGCAAAAGCATTCCCAAAGCAGATCCAGAGCAAAGGAAAGCAAAAGAATTTGCTGAAATCTGGAGTCCTACCTCCAAAGCTTTAATACTTGATACTCTCAAGTTAGTTATGGATTTCAATGAAAGCAGAAGCATCCACTCCAGCTCCTCTGAGTGGGAACTATATGAAAAATCCATGACTAAATGGAGAATACATGACAGAGAATATGGAAAGAACAACCCTAAGGCTCCTCCAAAACCTCCCAGATATTACCCAAAGCCTTTCAGCTATCAGAGAAGACAGAAAGAGAAGCTTGACAAGCAGTTTTAGAGCAAAGAATGAATTCCTGTTTACATTTGTTTTTGGGATTGTGATTGAAATGAATGTTGATGGGAAATCTAAAAAAAATATATATATAATTTCTAGTTTTGATAATTCTGTGTTTACCTAATTTTCTTGCTTTTGTATCTTGTCTTTATTATAGTTCTTTCTCTAATGGTATAATTCACCTTAGTGTAGATGGTTCTGACTTCTACAAATAGGGGGAGATTGTTTGGCATTGCATCCACAATAACCCAGATTTGCATGAAGTCACCCTTGAACTAAGATGAATTAAGTTGTATTTGATATCTTTGTTTAGTTGTGTGTTTGCAGATTATCAGTGCTAAGTGTAGACCAATGTCAGTCTACTGTGAAACACAAGACCATACAGTGTAATCCCTCACTGTGTGATCGAAGGTGTTGACTCATGGGTAGCCTCTCAATTGGGATACACTTCATATTCAAACACTTGGACCATGGGCTGAAGGTTGGCTGCTTGAAGAATAAGATTTCCAGAAGTTCAAAATTTTCTAAGTCCACTTCTCGAGAGGCCTAAGATTAGTTCTTGAGAAGTAGAGCTAGAAGCGCTCGAGAACATCTGTTAGTTCTTGAGAAGTTGAGCTACTAGTTCTCGAGAACATCTGCTAGTTCTCGAGAAGCGCATACTAGTTCTCGAAAACATCTGTTAGTTCTCGAGAAGTGCATACTAGTTCTCGAGAAACATTTGTTAGTTCTCGAGAAGCTCATTCTAGTTTTCGAGAAGTCTCAGTCTACATTTCTCGAGAAGTTAACTTTTAGTTCTCGAGAAGTCTATGTAGTTCTCGAGAACAAGCTTTAGTTCTCGAGTACTATTTTCTTCAGTTCTCGAGATGCTTCTTATTTTTCTTGAACAAACTCAATGCCATTTTGTATCGAGTACTGGCCTAAGTCCAAAATGCACAGTTCTCGAGAAGTCAGCCTGTTCTCGAGAACTTTCTCATACCTCTCGAGAACTGATGTTATATTCAGAAAATTTTTTTAAGTCTGATTGACGAGATTTTTGAAATGACATTTTGTGATTAGTACACGTGTCGTCATTAATGCTAATTCTAATCATTGGGGTAATCCTAGTTAAGGTATTGTCAACAAGACCAAATAATACCTGAAGCGAAAAAACCCTAATCTCTCTCAAATTTATCTGACGGCCGTCTCTCTCTCTCTCAAGATCATTTCTCAGAGCCGCCGTCGCCGCACTGTTCACAGATCGAAAAGAAAGCCATTTCCGATCAAGAAAGATTTACTGTTCAAGGATTCTTCTTCCTCTCCTTGATCGAGTAGATCTCCAGATTTCTCAGATCAAATTTTCAGTGGATCTTCTTCAACATTTCTGAAAAAGCCGCAAGTTCAGAAGAAGACCTAAAGTCGAATTTTTACAGATCTGAAGAAAAACATTTGTTTGTATTTTTTAAACCTTTTTTTTTTGTAAATCCTGAGGAGTGTTGCTCTCCGAGTGGTAGGAAGTTGTTATCTTCTGAGTGTAGATCCATTTGTATCGAGTTTGTAGGAACTTGGTTCCGAGGCGTAGGATTGTTTTCAATCCGAGATAGTGGAGTAGCCAAGTCTAGTGATTTGCTAGATCAGTAAGGTAAAGTGGACGTACCCAAGATTGGGGAACCACTATAAATCTTCATGTATTTCTGTGATTGCTTGATTACTTGTGCAAGTTCATTAAAATTTTATCTCGTAAATAGACTGAAAGTGAGGGTAAGATCTATCTTCACTCTAGAGGGGGGGGGGGGAGGGTGAATAGAGTATTTTAAAACAATTTACAATTAAAACTGTAAAGCAGTGGAAGACTTAATTTACTTATATGTGTAATGTGCTAGCAGAAAGGTAAACACTAAAGCAGTAAGAAAACAGAAACACACAGCACACAACAAAGCAAAAAACACAGCAATCCAGATGACACAAGGAGCTATAGTGGTTCACCAACAACCTGGGTACATCCACTCTTCTACCACCCTAGGTAGGAATCCACTACAGGAATAGTTGATCAGGTGTCTTGGGCACCAATGAGCTTTTGATAAGGTGCTAAAAAAAACTAGATTTTTTGATAAGGTGTCTTGCCACCACTGAGTTTTGACAAGGTCTCAGAAACCAGACACAAAACTTTTGAAGGGAGTTTTGAGAAACCCTTTTACAGGAGAGAAAGGAAAAAGAAAATAAGTTGAGTTGTTCTTCTCTGTCAACAATCTGAGAGAAGACAAGTGGAAGATGTTGTCAAAGCTCCCCCTGAGATCAATAAGGGTTCAGGAAGATGAGCTTTGCTTAGGGTGATAGGCCTTCAGTTGCTTCAGATCTCCAGCAAAGGATGATTTCAGCAGATGCTGAAATGTGTGATGTCTGGAGTCCTTGATAATGAAGCTTTTGAACACTTGAAGCTTGAAGGAGTAGAAAGGCAGATGATCTCCTTCACAATGATGTTCCTTGTGTTCTTGAAGAATTTTGACTCAGTAATTCTGCAAGTTTTTGTCTACTGAATCTATTCTCAGAAGATGAATTCTTGATTAGTGAATTTCTTGTTCTCTCTTCTGTATATCTTTTTCAAATCTTGTCTGTGATATATTAAGAATAATTCTCTAGGTAGTATATTTTATCCTGACTTTAGATGGCCGTTATTCAGTCATAAATGACTTCCATAATTGACAACTTTCTCTGGGGAAAGTCCTATGTAACATTCCAATTATTCTTCCTTGAAACTTGCACCAGATTACTTGAAACGTCTTCATAATCCTTTGTCATAAATGCTGAGAATAAATCTGAAAGAATTCCTTAACTGTCCTGAATTTGAATCCTGAAAACGTCAACCTCTCAGAAAAATCGTCGACCTGAGCTTAGCTATCGTCGACCTGAGCTCAGAGATTATATTTATACTAGAGACAGAAAACATCGACCTTAGTTCTACGATCGTCGACCTGAGCTCAGCGACTTGGAAATCAGTTAGAGACAGAGCGTCGATCTGAGCTCGAAGATCGTCGAACGGAGTTTGATGCCTCATTGAACTGAGCTCAGAGATCGTCGACCTGAGTTTGACATTTCGTCGACCTGAGCTCGACGAGAATTGTCTTTGTCTCAACACTTGAATCCTGATCTGTAGAAGGTCTGGAGGGTAGCTTTCAAACCTAAGTACTAACCCTAAGACTCATTCTAATTGACCTATCAGACTATATAGCAAGGTCAAAATAGAATCCTAATCACATAGTGATCCTTACCCAAATTAGTAATAGGGTGTTCCAACAATCTCCCCCTATTTGGGTTAGGATTACTATTTACATGACAGAATGTAAAATAACAAGCATACATCAGGATTAAAGAAAACAAAACAGAAACAACAATGCAGATAACATATGTTGAGCATTGTAGAAACACAACAAGAGTCATAGAATCAGTCAGAAGATAAATATGAGTATCAGCTTACACAAGTTACTCATTGCCCTTCTTGAATAAGATTTCTCTGTTGGGATTTAGGGCTTCTTTCTTGGATCTTCTATCATCTTCTGCACCTAAGGAGGTTTGAGATCTTGGCCTTGGAACTACAGCCTCAGGATGCAGCTTCATATAGTCTTCTGGATCAAAGAATTTCCTTGAAGCATATCTCTCTAATTCTTTCTTTCTATGTTCTTACACTGTTGTGATGTTGGAAGTATCTCTGCCTTGCTCTTTAGCCTTCTTAATCTAATCTAATGTAGCAAGCTCTTTCATTCTAGCTGTCCAAGATAAAGGATTATTCTCAGGGTCCTCAAAAGGAACTGGGGGTTCATATCTGTTGATTGACTCTAAATTAGTTTGAGGAGCCCTTGTGACAACTGTATCTCTGAGCTTGTATGGGAAAGGACCTGATGTAGAATCAGTAGGGCCTTGTCCTTCCCGTTGTTGACTGGAGTAAGTTTTTTAATCTCTTTGCCTTCCTCTTGACTGACCTCTTCTAGACTAATAACCTATTTGATGTTGTCCTCTGGGTTGATATCTCTGTGAAGGTTGAGAGGAGCTATGCTTTGTAGCAGATGACTGAAAAGCTGAGCCTCCACCAGATCCTGAATCTGGAGGAGGAGGAGGAGGAGGAGGAGGATGAAATTGAGATGATCCTTTTTCATACTTGTTAAGCTTTCTCTTTTTCCTCATGGCCTTAAGCTGGTTCTTAGAGTATTGCATCCATGGTTCAGTGATTTGGCAGTCTTGCAGAATGTAATAGGGTATATCATTGTTGTCTTTGACTTTTGCAGGAGGTACTTTCATCATTGCCTTACTTCTTGCTTTCCTTTTCTTGGCAATGGTGCCAGAAAAATCATTAGAGTCAGTGTTGAATTGATCACTATCTGAACTCTGGGGTTTGTCATATAGATCATCAATACTTTTGATATACTCTTCTCTTTGTTTTGACTTCTCAGAAGTAGCAGCAGGAGCAGAAACTATTGGAGTAGCAGTAGGAGCAGAGACAGGAGCTTCAGAAACAACAAGTTCTTCTAAGTAAACATCAAGTTCATCAGCAGCAGCAGCATCAACAGAAACAACTGGAAACATATCAATATCAGAAAATTCAACAATTTCAACAGCAGCAGCAATAAAAATAATAACTTCCTCAGTCTTAAGAGAACTGATATTAGAAGTAATTAGACTGGGATCATAGACAGCAACAGGCACAATGGCCTTTGTAAAGTCTTCAACTCCCTGAGCTGAAAAGCAGCTGAAGTGAAGAAAGTCAAAATCAGATAGCAGTGAACTGAGGTCCACTGTTAGTACTGGTACTGGAACTGAAGCATCAATAGCAATTTCTGGCACCAATTCCTCTGAAATAGCAGGCACTACCACAACTTCATAGGGCATCTCCCCCTGTCTTGATTCAGTGAGAACTGGATCAAGGCACCCCATTGAAGGGATTGCCTAAGGAGTAGATAGAGAGGAGAGCTTGTCAGATAACTCCTTGATGGACTGCAGGAGTGGAGCCATGGAGGTCTCCAGCAGGGCTACTAGCTTGGGAGCCAGTATCCCATAGAGCTTATCTGCTAGTGCTGAGAGATCCACTTGCTCAAGTGGGACTTGAGTAGAGGTGGAGGAAGAAATGACTGTGGTTGGTGATGGATAGGCTACAGGACGAGTTGGTGGGGATGGTAGGATGTTGGGTTGAGAGATTGGGATTGTGGAGATATAGGTTATGGGTGTGGAGATGGATGGAGTGAAGGATGGTTGGGTTAGAATATCATGGAGTAGTTGTTGGTATGAGGAAGTGGAGGTAAGCTCACTAGGTGATGAGGGGGAATCATCTATGATGTTGAAAGATGGAATGTCAAGAGGTGGAGAATAATGAAGTGGATGGAATTGTTGTTTTGTGGTGGCTGGAGGTGGTGAAAGAGTGGATAGAGGAGTTGAAATTGTAATGGGGGAGGAGATTGATGTGGAGATGGTTGAGGTGGAGATGGAGGTAAAGATGGTTATAGTGGATGAGGGAATGGTTGAGGGAAGAACTTGAGAAAGTTGAGAAGAGGAGGAGGCATGCAATGCTTCAATGAGGGCAGGGGCCTGAGGGGAAGAGACTGCAATAATCCTTGTGCCTGAAGCAGTAGTAGTCTTGGTTGGCCTGTCTATCTGCCTGTCCCATTTCCTAAACAGGGCACAGGTCAGCTTCTTTGATGCATTGATGTGCATTCCACTTGATACCAGCAGTTCAGGGCACCTGGAGTGCAGGAATAACCCTATTATCCTCCCAAAGTTTACCAAACTTTTGTTCACTTTCTTCTTAATCAAGTCAAAGAAGAGCTCTCACCAGTTCAAATGTTTCTTGTCCACAAGTGCTCCCATCAAGCAGAACTGATACCTTGAGATGGTATCATGTGCTGAGTGCTTTGCCAACATCACTGTCACAACCCGCATTTTCCCCGAATTAAATAATTATCAGAGTATGAGAAAACGCGCGTCATGATGCCACGTCAAGCAGGGGATAACTGCTGACGCTCACCCAAAACCAACTGCTACTCTTTATGAAAGAAAATCATGAGCTTAATGATTAGAAAATCAGTTATATTTTAGAGGCCGTATCCCTCGGCTCGGTGGATCACCTAGTCCACAGTTAAAAAACTATACTTATGCGCTGCGGAAAAATACTTTATTCAGGTTTAGCATCCTAAAGGGTGTATAAGAGTTCCAAGAGAACCACTCATACTATGCAAGACTCTACATTTAATTGATATTATATATAGGAAAATGATCTTTATACGCTGCTTGGAAAATAGTGATTTAGTTTTATAAAACATGCTGATCATGAGCTTACTTATAAGAATAATTATGGTTTAAAAGTAACTAGCAACCTAGCATAAATCCTTCTCAGAGCAAGTAGACTATCTCCAGAAAACAGTAGCAGCATAAGTAATATATCCAGTACAAAGGTAAAAACTACCAGTTGGCGCCAACAACCTGACACGAACCCACTGGCGCATATGTATGTCTGTAAGAAAGTACTGAAAACTACCTCACCAACAAGGCAAACGGATCTCCAAAGTCCAAGAGACCACCAACACCACCACTGCAAAATAGCCACCCAACTGGCTACAACTCAGAACCTGAGGCATTTCAAAAGAAAACAGAATACCTCAGCAAGCAAAATAAGGTAAAAACTGCATGAAGGAGTCAACCAAAGGGGGAAAAGTAACTGAAAATCATGCAGTAGAAAAAGTCACAACTGTCCAAAATAGGACAACAAGAAATGCACTACGTGCAAGGAAACAGCAACAACCCAGCCCAGGAACTACATCCTGCAGGGCCTACTAGGCTACCAAGAGCCCAAAGTGCTGCAAACTACCAAGGAAGAAACTTCTAACACCCTAAGCTGTGGGAGATGGTAGTAGCAAAACAACAGCATGGATCCGGGTTGGAGGCAAACTCAGTCCCCCAACCACCAATTTCCATGCCAACAAGCTCAGGGGTCTATATGATAAAGCACAAGGGACCTTCCACCCCCTTGCCCAGCCCGTACCTGGAGCAAGATAGAAGAATAAGGGTGGCCTTGGCTAGATTACACAGCACCTCCCCCATAAAGAGCTTCAAACCACCACTACTATCCATATCCCACGATTTGGCCTTTAGGAAAGAAAATATGGCCGACAAGGAAACTACAAATATAATCAAGGAAACTCACTCGGGAACATAAATCGAGGAAAGAGAAACAGTGTTGAAGCTACTCAACACGGCTCGGCGTTGGGTGGAATCCACTCAGTGCCTAACCAGACCTTGGCATTGAGTGAGTTAGCCTCAATCAGCTCCAGAATAGCCATGGCGTTGAGTGAGGTCCACTCCCTCAACGCCTTCAGCAAAACCACAAAACCTAACAGCGGCGTTGAGTGAGTCTACCTCCCTCAACGCCAAAGTAGCTTTGGCGTTGAGTGAGGTCAACTCACTCTACGCAGAAGTTCACTTCCGCAGGAGAAACCTAAGCCAACGCCAACAAGAGAAGGTCGGCGGGAATGCCGACTGATTCTCGCCGAATCAGCGGGAATGCAGGACGATTCTCGCCGAATCGGCGAGAATGCAGGATGATTCTTGACGACCGGCGGGAATCCAGAATGATTCTCGCCGAATCGGCGGGAATCAAGGAGGATTCTCGCCGAATCGGCGGGAATCAAGGTTGATTCTCGCTGATCGGTGGGAATCACTGACGATACACGTCGAAATCGGCGGGAATCACTTGGTGATTCCCGTCGATTTTGACTTAGACGAAAAATTTCACTCAATCACCCCACCAATCAGCCGCAAAGAACAAACCGAACTATGGCTTTGAGTGTGTCCACCACACTCAACGCCAAGTCCGGGCGGCTTTTGGCTTTGAGTGTGTGCACCACACTCAACACCAAAACTCGAGAGTCTACCAAGACTAGTTCTAACCAGAGCCCTACCACAACAACCTCCCTCACTCTCTCTCTCGGCTCCACCCGCAAAAGCACCCAACTAGAACTACAAATCTGGAGTCTAAATGGTGAACACAACTAGCACGAGGAGCAAACAGCCCAAGGAGGGGGCTCATAGGAGAATCTAAGCCCTAAAACTTAGTAAGATAATAAGAGAATAAGCATGGTTTCTACCCTAGGGCTAACCGGGAAACATTCCAAAATTCAAAAGAACAACAATGGCAAGGGCAAGAATACCACTTGCGTCGATTTCCGGCGAATCTTGGTCGGCTTTCCCTCCTCTTCGTTCTGCACTAGAAGGAGAAGCACCTAACAAGCAAACCGTACCTTAATGGCGGAAAACCACAAGAACAGGAAATCCAAGTCTCCTAAAACTCCACGAAAATTAAATATCTTACCGTCGAAATGAAGATCTGAGCGATAGAAAGACAACGCCGCTTTCGGAATCGAAATCCGTCCACGAACAAGCCCAGAATCACCATCCGATGGGGAAGCAGGCCGGCGGTTTTCCTCCGTTTTCCGCGAACAGGAGGGGCGACGGTTTCAGTCTGATCTCGGGAAGGAGGAAGGAGAAGTGGGTCCGCCACTTCTTAACAAGGCTTTTATAATAAAAGGACACGCCTATTCGGCCCTAACCGCTGCCTAAACTGTCGGTTCACTTAATTTAAAAAGGGTTTCTAATTTGTTTTTACTAATAACACACCCAAAACGACTCGAAAACCGAACCACCTCGGAATTCGACAAAATTCGCACCGTAGCTAAATATCCACGCTACGAACACAACGGCGAAGTCGAAATTAACTTTCGACGAACAGAACTCGAGTTATACCCAAATAAAGCCAAACACAAACATTCCCCCGAGAGGCCACACCGGGTCACCCAAAACGACTCGGCTTGCTAGGGAGATATTGCCAACAGGCTACAGAATAGGGCACTCAGTTCTAAGGAGTTAAACCACACTCCACAAATGGCAAAAGCCACGGAAACGCGTCATCTTAACGCCAAACAAGAATTAAATAATCGCAGAAAAAAAAATCGGGGGCATTACAGTCACTCCCCCTAAAAGAAAGTTTCGTCCCGAAACTTTACGCACAACACTTCTACTAAAGAAGGAATGTAATAATCCAAACATTACAAGAAGAAAAACAAACCAAACTAATCAGGGAAACAGCTGAGGGTAAGCCTCCCTCATAGCAGACTCTAACTCCCAAGTCGCGCTCTCCAAATCCTGATTCCTCCAAAGAACTTTCACCATCGGAATAGACTTCTTTCGCAGCACCCGTTCCTGAGTATCCAAAATACGGACCGGCACTTCAACAAAAGAGAGGTTGGGCTCCAACAGGTGCACAACGTACAAGACTTGCCCACTGCTGCGCACGCACTTCCGCAATTGGCTAACATGGAAAACATTATGAATACCTTGGAAGTTTGCTGGCAAATCCAACCTGTAAGCTGACACGACAATTCGTTCCAAAATCTTAAACGGGCCCACATACCTCGTGTCCAATTTCCGATTCTTACCAAACCTCTTTACACCCACCATCAAGGAAACCTTAAGAAATACAAGGTCCCCCACAGAAAACTCCAAGGCAGACCTACGCCGATTGGCGTTCTTCTCGTACCTCTCCTGAGCTATACAAAGCTTTTCCCGAACAAGCTTCACTGCGACTTCCATTTCTTCGAGCGCATCAGGACCTAACAATGACCTCTCACCAGCCTCAGCCCAAAACAACGGAGTTCCGCATCGCCTCCCATACAAGGCTTCGATCGGAGCCATCTGCAAGCTCTCCTGATAACTATTGTTGTAAGCAAATTCCATAGGACGCAGCCGCTCATCCCACGCTCCAACGTGGTCTAAAGTGTAACATCGGATCATATCCTCAACTATCTGATTCACCCGCTCCGTCTGCCCATTAGTCTGTGGGTGGTACGCAGTAGAATACCTCAGATCCGTACCCAAACCCTCCTGCAGACTCTGCCAAAAACGAGAAGTAAACCGGGAGTCTCGATCAGAAATGATGCTAACCGGCACACCGTGGAGTCGGATAACTTCATTCAAGTACAACTCTGCTATCTTCTTCATAGGGTAATCAATCTTATATGGCACGAAGTGAGCACACTTCGTCAATCTATCCACTATAACCCAAACAGAATCAAATCCCCTCGGGGATCGCGGTAAACCCGTGATGAAATCCATAGATATACTCTCCCACTTCCAAGTCGGAATCTCTAGCGGAGTCAACTTACCACCAGGCCTTCCATGATCGGCCTTCACCCGCTTGCAAGTATGGCACTCCGCAACAAATCGGGCTATATCTCCCTTCATGCCATACCACCAGGCAATTTGCTTTAAGTCACGATACATCTTCGTAGATCCTGGATGATAGGCAACGCTGGATCCATGAGCCTCTCTACAAACCATACCCCGAATGTCCCCAACCGCGGGGATGCAAAATCTGCCACGGTACTTCAAAGTTCCTGCATCATCGATGGAATAATCCGGCAACTCTCCTCTCTAAGTCTTGGAGTACAAGTGAAGAAGATCCGTGTCGTCCTTCTGGTGAAGTCTGGTCAAAGAAATCCAAGACGGCTCTACCACTGACAAACTACTTTGCAGGCCACCGCATTCCACTGATATATCCATAAGGAGGAACTATTCCACTAAACGGTCGGCGGAGAGATTAAAGATTTTACCCGTCCTCCGACTCAGGGCGTCGGCCACCACATTGGCCTTGCCTGGGTGATACTGGATCTCTACATCATAATCGTCCACATAATCTAGCCACCGACGCTGGCGCAGATTTAACTCCTTCTGCGTGAACACGTACTTCAGGCTCTTATGGTCGGTGAAGATCTTGCACTGAGCCCCATAAAGTAGGTGTCTCCACAGCTTCAACGCATAAATAACTGCTGCGAACTCGAGGTCATGCGTAGGATAATTCTTCTCACGAGTCTTCAGTTGCCTTGACCCATAGGCAATCACCTTACCCACCTGCATTAATACGCATCCCAGACCCACATGCGAAGCATCCACATATACATCATAATCCATGCCCTCGGTAGGCAGGGTCAGGACAGGAGCAGTGCACAATCTCCTCTTTAACTCCAGGAAGGCTTCTTCGCACTTCTCGCTCCAATCAAAAGCCACGTTCTTCTGAGTCAGCTTAGTCAGAGGTGCACCTAGGGTAGAGAAACCCTCCACAAACCTCCTGTAGTAGCCGGCTAACCCTAGGAAGCTCCTGATCTCTTTGGGCGTGCCCGGCCTACTCTAATCCATCACTACTGCGATCTTTTCCGGGTCAACCGAGATCCCATCCTCATTCACCACGTGGCCCAGAAACGAGACCTGAGGCAACCAAAATTCGCACTTGCTTAACTTGGCGAATAACTTATGGTTCCTTAACTCCGATAGAACCAAGCGCAGATGCTGCTCATGCTCCTCAGCACTGCGAGAGTAAACCAACACATCATCGATGAAGACCACCACGAACTTATCTAGGAAATCCTTGTACACCCGGTTCATCATATACATGAACGCTGATGGATCGTTGGTCAATCCAAACGACATCACTAAGAACTCAAAATGTCCGTGCCTTGATCTAAACGCAGTCCGTGGAATATCTGCATCACGGATCCTAAGCTGATGATAGCCTGAACGAAGGTCAATCTTGGAGAAGACCGTGCTACTGCGCAACTGGTCAAATAAGTCATCGATCCTCAGTAGAGGGTACCTGTTCTTGATTGTGACCTTGTTCAGCTCCCTATAGTCGAGGCAAAGTCGCATTGACCCATCTTTCTTCTTCACAAATAGAACAGAAGCACCCCAAGGCGACGAACTCTGCCTGATAAACCCTTTCGCCAACAACTCATCTAACTGAACTCGCAACTCCTCTAGCTCTCGAGGGGCCATCCGGTACGGCGCCTTAACAATAGGGCGCGTACCCGGCTCCAAATCGATCACAAACTCAACATCCCGCTCGGGAGGAAGACCAGGAAGGTCATCAGGAAAAACATCGACAAAATCTCGCACAACTGGAATCTCCTCTAAGCGCGGTACACTAACAGCGGTCCCAACCACCAAGACCAAACAAGCAAAACAGTCCGAAAGAAAAAACTTCTGAGCACATACCGCAAAGATGACAGGAGAATCCTGGCTCAGATCCGCATACACGCTTCCTGGCTGACCGTCATCCCTGATGAAGTCCAAGCGCTTCCCTTTGCACTGAATGAATGCATCATACCTGGACAGCCAGTCCATGCCCAAAATAACATCGAAGTGCTCCAGATCAATCATCTTCAGGTCTGTCTTCGCAAGGAAGTCCCCCAACAAAACAAGGCAATCCAACATGCCCACGTCTGACAACACAGATTCACCAGAGGGGAACTTAACATGAAAGGTATCCCGAACTCGATCTAAAGTCAACCGATGTCGCTCTACAAAGGCTCTAACCACGAACGAGTGGGTAGCGCAGGAGTCAAACAGAACTCGCGCCCAGCGGTTCTTCACCTTAAACTTCCCTATAGGAACATATATAACTAAGGAACTACCACAAAAATACTACATTTTAGCAAGACAAAAACAAAACATTCAGGCTGGAAGACAACTAACCTGAGATGACTAGAGTCGAAGCTTCAGCCTCCTCGGAAGAGATCACGTTCAGCTTTCACTTTCCCTTGTCCACATGCTGAGGTGGAGGTAATGCCTGAAGGGGCACTACTTGTAGGGCAGGCTGGACCTGAGGACACCTAGACTTGATGTGTCCCTTCTGCCCACACTGGAAATAGACCTTATCCTTGGACCAGCACTAGGCAGCATCATGCCCGGGTCGCTTGCAAACAGAATAGGAGACATCTTTCCTCGGAGTACCCTGAATCGTATGAACCTGCTCCTTCCTCTGAGCTGCTGCTCTCTTGAAACATCTCTCGACCAGGTGGCCTGACCGGCCACAGAAACTGCACACCACTTTGCTCTTCTTCCCAGGAACCGCATCCGGTACCCGGGGTTTCTTTTCCTCCACAGACTTCCTCTTATCCTTCATACTTTGCTGTCCTCTACTCTTCGCGGTCTCAATAGCCTCCACCTTCAGAGCAGCCTCCACTACTCCAGCGTAAGTTTCTGACCCATAAGCACTAGTCAACTGCTGCACCTCACTCCTCAAACCACCGAAAAATTGCTTAACTTGATCAGCCTCAACGCTGACCAATCCAGGGGCAAAACGGCTCAACTTGCTGAATTCTATCTCATACTCACCCACCGTGAGCTGCCTTTGCTTCAGATGGAGGAAGTCATTCATGAGGCGGTCACGCTCGACCGAGGGTAAGAACTTTCTCAATAGCATCTCCTTGAACACCTCCCAAGAGCATCCGGTTACCAAGCTCTCATTCTCTCTCAGCCACCAACTCTTAGCCAAACCTTTAAGCTGATTGGCGGCTATCATCACCCTCTGATCGTCTGCAATCCCTGAATACGAGAACATCTCCTCCATGGAGATCAGCCAGTCGTCTATCACCATGAAGTCTGCCTTCCTGTCTGTTGAAGTTGGTGACCGGGCGGTCTGGCGGTCTGTCTTGGCGGTTTGGAGACCGCGCGGTCTGGTAGTTTCCCTTCAACGGTTTGATTGCTGTGCTGTTGCTATCTGGTTGCCGAGCGGTCAGGCGGTCTCCCCTGGCGGTCTCTCTCTCTCTCTAGTGGTAGCCGTGCGGTTAGACATTCTGTCTAACCGCGCGGCTTGTGCGGTTTGTTCTGTATAGTCTGCTTAGTCCTGTAATTTTTTAGTCCCACATCTCTTATTTGTATTCTCTCATCTCTCCTCCATTCTATATAAGGGAGGACATACCTTTGTAATAGATACCTTTTTCTGATAATAAAGTTTCAGTTATACCCGTTCCGACTTATTTTAGTTCGTTTTATAACATGGTATCAGAGGAATCGATCTTTGGCTCCTGATTCTGTCCGCTCTGTCCGCGCGGCTTGCTTATTCTTCTCGCGACCTGTTCTCGCGGCTTGTTTCTTCCGCCTGCTTGCTTGCGCCTTGATCGCGCGGCTTTCTTCCTCTTCTCGCGACCTGGTCTCGCGGCTTGTTTCTTCCGCCTGCTTGCGCCCTGTTCGCGCGGCTTCTTTTCTTCCTTGTCGTTGTCCTTTGTGTGCGCGACCTGTGCCGCGGCCTGTTGCCTTATTCGCCGTGTTTGCTTCCTAGCGGACATCTCTCTGTTCGCGTGGTGTCTCTCTCTTCTGTTCGCGCGGTTTGATTTCTCGCTGCTCGACTTCTTTCCCTCTGCTTGTTTCTGCGGCTTGGTCGTGGCTATTCTGGCCGCTGGTGTGCTCTCATCGTGACCGTTGTAGACCTCTTTCTTCTAACCGTTGCGATTTCTCTCTGTTCGCGCGGGTTATGCCTTATTTTGGCGGCCTCTCTTCCCCTGGTCCTTTAGCCGCTCCTGCTTGTTAGTCGCCGCGACCTCCTATTTAGTCGCGCGGCTTGTGTTTCCCTCTTCTTCCTCTTTTTCCTTGCTCTGCATCTTGGTCGTGGCCCTTCTTGCCGCTGGTGTGCTGTCACCGTGACCGCTGCAGTTCTTTTGTTCCTCCCTTCATGTCTTCCATATACTCCTCTAAGCCGTTCGCCTCGGTGGTCACGTCTTCTGGTAGTGCCCACGTTGTTACTCAAGGAAAATGGCTGATCGACACCGGTGCTACTAATCATATGACCGGCAATCTCCAGTGTTTTTCTCTCCTCGAAACACATGGTCGGTTGCCCCCGGTTATTCTCGCTGACGGCTCTTCATCATCAGTTCATGGGACGGGGATAGTTCATGCCACTCCGTCTCTTCGCTTGGAGGATACTCTCTACGTGCCCAAGTTCTTGTGCAACTTATTATCTGTTACCTCTCTATGTTAGCAATTACAATGTTCTGTTACTTTTACTTCTACTACTTGCTCTTTTCAGGATCCGGACTCCCAATGGACGATTGCTACTGGGACTGAGAGTGGCGGCCTATACTTCCTGGACAATATTTCCGCTTTCTCCACCTTCTCCTCCACCTCCACAGATCTTCTCCAATGGCATCTCCGCCTTGGTCATGCTCCTCCTCATCGTCTTCGTCAACTTCTGTCCCACCTTCCACCATAAAGTCCTCCACTCAACTGTGAGGCCTGTCAGCTTGGCAAGCATCACCGCTCCTCCTTCCCTCCAAAGCACGTTCGTGGATCCACCCGTCCGTTTGATCTCCTCCACTCCGATATTTGGGGTCCTTCTCCTACTCTTACCGTTGGTCGGGGTAGTTCATATTTTGTCACATTCATTGATGATTTCTCTCGCAGTACGTGGGTGTATCTGTTAAAAGATCGCTCCGAATTATTCTCTGTATGGACGTCCTTCTATCTCATGATCAAAACTTAGTTTAATGTTTCTATTAAAGTTCTTCGATCTGATAATGCTAAAGAATATATCAGTCATGACTTTCAGGCCTTCTGCATGCAAAATAGGATTATTCATCAAACTAGTTGTGTCTATACTTCCCAACAAAATGGGGTGGCAGAACGCAAAAACCATCACCTTCTTGATGTCGCTCGCACTTTGATGACCCAGATGCATGTTCCTCACTCCTATTGGGGCTATGCTGTTCTCCTTGCCTGCTACCTTATCAATCGCATTCCCTCCACCGTTCTCCACGGAAAGACCCCATTCTCCATTTTGTATCCGGGCAAGGAGTCGTTTCCTATCCCTCTCCAAATCTTTGGATGCACTGCCTTTGTGCATGCCCCTTCTGCCACCCGTGATAAGCTATCCCCTCGCTCCACTAAATGTATCTTTCTGGGGTACTCCACCACTCAGAAAGGTTATTGTTGCTTTGATCCCGTCCTTCGTAAGCAGTTCGTCTCTGCTGACGTTACCTTCTTCGAAAATACCTCCTACTTCTCGGATGACTCCTCTCCTCTTCTCTCAGCTTCTGATTCTCCTACTGTTCCCTTTGTTCCCTCGTCTCCTACTACGATATTCACCCCTACACCGTCCACATCCACTCCTCTCACTCCACCTCTCTCTCCCTCTTCTCCACCACCGTCTCCGCCTTCGTCGCTCTCTACTCTTGGGCCAGCTCTCTCTGCCACGGATGCTTCGGATGCCGAGGGACCTGCTGACCTGGATCTTCCTTTAGCTCTTCACAAAGGGGTGCAGACGTGTACCCTACACCCTCTTACTGTTGTTGTTTCATATGATCGTCTTATCCCTTCTCGCAGGGCCTTTGCTCTGGCTATCTCTGCCACTGCCACGCCCCGCTCCTACCAGGAGGCCCTTGCTATTCCTCACTGGAATATGGCCATGGATGAGGAAATGGCCACCTTAACGGAGCGGGGTAATTGGACTCTTGTTCCTCCTCCCTTTTGTACTGATGTTGTTGGCTGTCGCTGGGTCTTTGTGGTGAAATTTTCCCCGGATGGCACTGTGGACCGTTATAAAGCTCGTCTTGTTGCTAAGGGCTTTACTCAAACCTATGGGGTTGATTACTTTGACACCTTCTCTCCTATGGCTCGTCTCAGCACTATACGGGTCCTTCTCTCTGTGGCGGTCAATAAAGATTGGCCGATTTCCCAGCTGGATGTAAAGAATGTCTTCCTTTATGGTGATCTTCAGGAGGCCGTTTACATGGAGCAACCTCCTAGGTATGTTGCTCAGGGGGAGACACGAGTGTGCCAGCTGAAGAAGGCAATCTATAGCCTCAAGCAGAGCCCTCGAGCTTGGTTTGACAAGTTCAGCGGCATCGTGGCGGCCGTTGGTTTTGTGCGCAGCTCTGCCGATCACTCTCTATTTATTCGCAAAACCTCCTCGGGGCTGGTGGTTCTTGCAGTATATGTTGATGATATTCTTCTCACTAGCGATAACCAAGAAGGGGTAGCCTTGACAAAGCAGCATCTTCGTCAACATCTGGTCACGAAAGATATGGGCTCTCCAAAGTACTTTTTGGGAATCGAAATCTCTCGGAAGCCCGACTCCTTAGTCCTCTCTCAGCATAAGTATGCCCTTGATCTTTTAAAAGATGCAGGATTGACTGGGGCCAAACCTTCCCGGTGTCCCATGGCTGTTGGAGAAGACAAAACCTGGACAGATGATTCGCCGCTTCTTTCAGATACTACGAGGTACAGGCCTCTTGTTGGTAAGCTTATATATCTCACAGTGACCAGGCCCGACATTTCCTATGCTGTGGGCAAGGTGAGTCAATTCATGCAAACACCCAGGGAGTGCCATCTTCAGTCCGCCTTGCGGATCTTGGAGTACGTCAAAGCCGCCCCTGGGAAAGGATTGCTTTTTCAGAAGAATGGTCATCTGAGGGTTGAAGCATACTCAGATGCGAGTTACGCTGATGACAAAGGGGATCGCAAGTCTACCTCCGGTTTTTGCACCTTTGTTGGAGGTAATCTGGTAAGCTGGAAGAGCAAGAAGTAGTCTGTTGTTTCCAGGTCCAGTGCTGAAGCAGAGTATCAGAGTATGGCATCGACCACTTGTGAGCTAAAATGGCTACAGGCTCTAATGCTGGATTTAGGAGTGGTCTACAACCATCCTCTACCTATGTTCTGTGATAACAAGGCTGCCATATACATCTCCAAAAATCCGGTCTTCCATGAAAGAACCAAGCACATTGAGGTTGACTGTCATTTCATTCGTGAAGAAATCTTAAAGGAACAAATTTGCACTCCCTTTGTCACTTCTGATAAAGAGCTGGCTGACATCTTCACCAAGCCAATTTCCGCCTCATTTCATCATATTTGTGACAAGCTGGGCATGATCGATATATATGCTCCAGTTTGAGGGGGAGTGTTGAAGTTGGTGACCGGGCGGTCTGGCGGTCTGTCTTGGCGGTTTGGAGACCGCGCGGTCTGGCGGTTTCCCTTCAGCGGTTTGATTGCTGTGCTGTTGCTGTCTGGTTGCCGAGTGGTCAGGCGGTCTCCCCTGGCGGTCTCTCTCTCTCTCTGGTGGTAGCCGTGCGGTTAGCCCTTCTGTCTAACCGCGCGGCTTGTGCGGTTTGTTCTGTATAGTCCGCTTAGTCCTGTAATTTTTTAGTCCCACATCTCTTATTTGTATTCTCTCATCTCTCCTCCATTCTATATAAGGGAGGGAATACCTTTGTAATAGATACCTTTTTCTAATAATAAAGTTTCAGTTATACCCGTTACGGCTTGTTTTAGTTCGTTTTATAACACCGTCATATGTGGGAGGGCTCAGCCTCTGAAACTGCGAGATGAAGGCCATCTCCGCTAGCACCACCACTGGAGGTCTTAAGGGTGCAGGAGGGGGAAGAACAGCAATCCCCCCTGCAGGGCCTTGCACTCCCTGAGTCTGACCCGCCACAACTGCTACCAAAGACTGGATCTGGGCTCGCACCTCCACCAACTGCCTGATCAAGGAATCGCTACTCTGCCGCAAGCTTTCGATTACCGCATCATTCTGAGCTCCAGAAGACTCACCCTCAGATAGGGGAGTTGATCTTGTCGAAGGACGTCTCACTATCCTAAAGTCATAGCAACACTAGTTAGATCCTAGTACAACGGCTAGACTCAACTACTAGTACAGACCATACATATATAGATATGAACTTAAAGCTGCTAAACTTGCTCTGGAAGTTTACCTTTTACAAAACTTTATGTTATGTCCTAACCTAGGATGGTTAACCACCACCATACTAATTCTTGTGCCTAGATCGGGAATGCATGACTTTATATTATTTTTGACTCGAAAACTTATGTGTGTACATATGTCATCCTGCCAGTTTTTAGCTTGGCACATTGTGCTTATGCCATGTTATGCTATGCATGATTGTGCTATGCATTCTAAAAAAGTCCTAATGCATGTTATGAGCGGCGTACATATGAAAATGTTATGCATACCATACTACATAACATTCGCATGTAACGAACAAGAAAATGTGCTAGTCGCAACCATGTGGTGAGGTTATGCATCCCATACTACATAACCCTCACATGTTGCCCCTATGGTGGATCCATATACGAACACATATTATGCATCCCATACTACATAATATGCCCCGTATACTTCATGTTATGCTATGAGTGTAGTGTTCGTGCTTTTGCCAAGACGTGCTGATGACATATCGGTGTGTGAATGACATGATGCTGAACTACTAAAAGCAAACAAAGGAAGGTTGCCCGACTAACTTGTCAAGCAACCTCCCTCTGATACCAACTGTCACAACTCGCATTTTCCCCGAATTAAATAATTATCAGAGTATGAGAAAACGTGCGTCATGATGCCACGTCAAGCAGGGGATAACTGCTGACGCTCAGGTAAAACCAACTGCTACTCTTTATGAAAGAAAATCATGAGCTTAATGATTAGAAAATCAGTTGTATTTTAGAGGCCGTATCCCTCGGCTCGGTGGATCACCTAGTCCACAGTTAAAAAACTATACTTATGCGCTGCGGAAAAATACTTTATTCAGGTTTAGCATCCTAAAGGGTGTATAAGAGTTCCAAGAGAACCACTCATACTATGCAAGACTCTACATTTAATTGATATTATATATAGGAAAACGATCTTTATACGTTGCTTGGAAAATAGTGATTTAGTTTTATAAAACATGCTGATCATGAGCTTACTTATAAGAATAATTATGGTTTAAAAGTAACTAGCAACCTAGCATAAATCCTTCTCAGAGCAAGTAACTATCTCCAGAAAATGGTAGCAGCATAAGTAATATATCCAGTACAAAGGTAAAAACTACTAGTGGGCGCCAACAACCTGACACGAACCCACTGGCACATATGTATGTCTGTAAGAAAGTACTGAAAACTACCTCACCAATAAGGCAAACGGATCTCCAAAGTCCAAGAGACCACCAACACCACCACTGCAAACTAGCCACCCAACTGGCTACAACTCAGAACCTGAGGCATTTCAAAAGAAAACAGAATACCTCAGCAAGCAAAACAAGGTAAAAACTGCATGAAAGAGTCAACCAAAGGGGGAAAAGTAACTGAAAATCATGCAGTAGAAAAAGTCACAACTGTCCAAAACAGGACAACAAGAAATGCACTACGTGCAAGGAAACAACAACAACCCAGCCCTAGAACTATATCCTGCAGGGCCTACTAGGCTACCAAGAGCCCAAAGTGCTGCAAACTACCAAGGAAGAAACTTCTAACACCTTAAGCTGTGGGAGATGGTAGTAGCAAAACAACAGCATGGATCCGGGTTGGAGGCAAACTCAGTCCCCCAACCACCAATTTCCATGCCAACAAGCTCATGGGTCTACATGATAAAGCACAAGGGACCTTCCACCACCTTGCCCAGCCCGTACCTAGAGCAAGATAGAAGAATAAGGGTGGCCTTGGCTAGATTACACAACACCTCCCCCATGAAGAGCTTCAAACCACCACTACTATCCACATCCCACGATTCGGCCTTTAGGAAAGAAAACATGGCCGACAAGGAAACTACAAATATAATCAAGGAAAATCACTCGGGAACATAAATCGAGGAAAGAGAAACAATGTTGAAGCTACTCAACACGGCTCGGCATTGGGTGGAATCCACTCAGTGCCTAACCAGACCTTGGCGTTAAGTGAGTTAGCCTCAATCTGCACCAGAACAGCCATGGCGTTGAGTGAGGTCCACTCCCTCAACGCCTTCAGCAAAACCACAAAACCTAACAGCGGCGTTGAGTGAGTCTACCTCCCTCAACGCCAAAACAGCTTTGGCGTTGAGTGAGGTCAACTCACTCTACGCCAAAGTTCACTTCCGCAGGAGAACTCTAAGCCAATGCCAACAAGAGAAGGTCGGCGGGAATGCCGACTGATTCTTGCCGAATCGGCAGGAATGCAGGACGATTCTCGCCGATTCGGCGAGAATGCAGGATGATTCTCGACGACCGGCGGGAATCCAGAATGATTCTCGCCGAATCGGCGGGAATCAAGGAGGATTCTCGCCGAATCGGCGGGAATCAAGGTTAATTCTCGCCGATCGGTGGGAATCACTGACGATACACGTCAAAATCGGCGGGAATCACTTGGTGATTCCCGTCGATTTTGACTTAGACGAAAAATTTCACTCAATCACCCCACCACTCAGCCGCAAAGAACAAACCGAACTATGGCTTTGAGTGTGTCCACCACACTCAACGCCAAGTTCGGGCGGCTTTTGGCTTTGAGTGTGTGCACCACACTCAATACCAAAACTCGAGAGTCTACCAAGACTAGTTCTAACCAGAGCCCTACCACAACAACCTCCCTCACTCTCTCTCTCGGCTCCACCAGCAAAAGCACCCAACTAGAACTACAAATCTGGAGTCTAAATGGTGAACACAACTAGCACGAGGAGCAAACAGCCTAAGGAGGGGGCTCATAGGAGAATCTAAGCCCTAAAACTTAGCAAGATAATAAGAGAATAAGCATGGTTTCTACCCTAGGGCTAACCGGGAAACATTCCAAAATTCAAAAGAACAACAATGGCAAGGGCAAGAATACCACTTGCCTCGATTTCCGGCGGAGCTTGGTAGGCTTTCCCTCCTCTTCGTTCTGCACTAGAAGGAGAAGCACCTAACAAGCAAACCGTACCTTAATGGCGGAAAACCACAAGAACCGGAAATCCAAGTCTCCTAAAACTCCACGAAAATCAAATATCTTACCGTCGAAATGAAGATTTGAGCGAGAGCAAGACAACGCCGCTTTCGGAATCGAAATCCATCCACGAACAAGCCCAGAATCACCGTCCGATGGGGAAGCAGGCCGGCGGTTTTCCTCCGTTTTCCGCGAACAGGAGGGGCGACGGTTTCGGTCTGGTCTCGGGAAGGAGGAAGGAGAAGTGGGTCCGCCACTTCTTAACAAGGCTTTTATAATAAAAGGACACGCCTATTCGGCCCTAACCGCTGCCTAAACTGCCGGTTCACTTAATTTAAAAAGGGTTTCTAATTTGTTTTTACTAATAACACACCCAAAACGACTCGAAAACCGAACCACCTAGGAATTCGACGAAATTCGCACCGTAGCTAAATATCCACGCTACGAACACAACGGCGAAGTTGAAATTAACTTTCGACGAACAGAACTCGAGTTATACCCAAATAAAGCCAAACACAAACATTCCCCCGAGAGGCCACACCAGGTCACCCAAAACGACTCGGCTTGCTAGGGAGATATCGCCAACAGGCTACAGAATAGGGCACTCAGTTCTAAGGAGTTAAACCACACTCCACAAATGGCACAAGCCACGGAAACGCATCATCGTAATGCCAAACAAGAATTAAATAATCGCAGAAAAAAATCGGGGGCGTTACAATCACTTTCCCAACAACATCAACGAGAAATCTATACTCAATAGATAAATTCTTTTTCAACAACTTGCTAGGGTTAACAGCAAAATGTCCCATTCTATCTAACATATTTGCAGATTCTTCTCCAGATAACTCAATAGAATCATTTCTAGAACTCAATTGAAACACTTCAGTCAGAAGAGCAAGTGTTAGGGATACCTGCGTCCCCGCTATAGTACCAACCAATGTATTCTGATCCAAATTATCCGCTGTATATACCCATTCTTTAATTTCATCGGCTGCAATCTTCATCCTGGTTGTCATTATTTGCACTAGCTGTTGTTCTTTGAATAGGTCCAGAATGTCTTTGAAGATTTGATCGCTTCCATCAAAGGAGTCCATGTCGATATCAAACCCTGTGTCGAACTTCATCTTGGCAAGAGCGGCAATGGACATATCCATTATGTACCTGCAAAGATAAACAAACACGGCCAAGTGTAGAAAAGTTTGGAGGGAAAGGAAACGTTTGCAGAGAGTATGAAAACGCAAAAGAAGAACGACGGCCGAAAGAATGATTTTATATTAGGGTTCGACGCCAGAAAGGAAAGATCGTTGAACTCCATTCGACGATCTGGGCTTCTAAAGGAATCTGAAGAGTCTTCAATAACGTCGATCTCCGCTCGACGATACTGGAGAACGTCAATTCTATGATCGACGATCGCTGACTAGAAGAAGATAGCCTTGCGCTGTCTAGAAAACGCTGAACTCTGGTCGATGCTATTTGAAAGCGTCGATCTCCATTCGACGATCTTTGGGAAAAACGTCGAGCGCAGTTCAGAGACAAAAAAACATACAGACACTAGAAAATACAGGTTTTTAGCCTAGTCTTTGTCTGTTTTAGAGTTTTAAAATCTTGGGTTTTTTTTTAAACTTCCTCCATCTAACATTCCTAACTGATTTAGGAAGAAGGTATGTTTCTTTTCATCCAAGGGTTTGGTGAAAATATCTCCCCTTTGCAAATCAGTTGGGATACACTGAAGTTCAATTTTATTTTTCTCAACATTATATCTTAAGAAGTGATGCCTAATCTCTATATATTTTGTCCTACTATGGAGGACTGGATTTTGTGCTATAGAAATAACACTGGTGTTATCACAAAATATTTTTGGCCCTTCTAAGTTGTAGCCATAGTCTAGGAGCTGGTTTTGAATTCACAAAATCTGTGAGCAACAACTGCCTGCTGCCATGTATTCAGCTTCAGCAGTTGAAGTGGACACAGATGTCTGTTTCGTACAGAACCAGGAGACAAGTCTATCACCAAGAAACTTGCAAGTTCCACTGGTGCTTTTCTTGTCTACTCTACATCAAGCATAATCAGCATCTGAAAATCCAGTTAATTCAAATCTTGAGTCTTTTGGATACTAGAGACCTAGATTTGGACAACTTTTCACATACCTAAGAATCCTCTTAACTAATGTTAGGTGTGTCTCTCTAGGGCTTACTTAGAACCTAGAACATATGCATGTAGCAAACATTATATCAGGTCTACTAGCTGTAAGGTACAATAGAAAGCCAATCATTGCTCTATATGTTGTCTGATCAACATGTTTTCCATGTTCATCAACATCTAATACAACATTAGTAAGCATTGGTGTTTTCATACATGATGCCTCAGACATACCAAATTTCTTAACCAGTTCTTTTGCATACTTGGTTTGAGAAATAAATATGCCATCAACATGTTGTTTGACTTGCAATCCTAAAAAGAAGGAAAGCTCACCCATGTTACTCATTTCAAATTTAGAATGCATTAGGTTAGAGAACCTTCTGCACAAATTTGAATCAGTAGAACCAAATATGATATCATCTACATATATTTGTACTAGTAGGGTATGGGACTTATGGGTTCTAATAAAAAGAGTTTGGTCTACTCTACCCCTTATAAAATCATTTTTCAGAAGAAAGCATGCTAAGGTCTCATACCATGCTCTTGGAGCTTGCTTGAGACCATATAATGCTTTATGCAATTTGAAAACATAGTCAGGATAAGTTGAAGAGATAAAACCTGGAGGTTGTCTAACATAGACTTCTTCTTTGATGTCTCCATTGAGAAATGCACTCTTCACATCCATTTGGTAGACCTTGAATCCTTTATGAGCTGCATAAGCTAGGAATATTCTTATAGCCTCTAACCTTGCAACTGGTGCAAAGGTCTGGTCATAGTCTATTCCTTCTTCTTGAGAATAACCTTGAGCAACTAGCCTTGCCTTATTTCTTACAATAACTCCTTGATCATCCAACTTGTTTCTGAACACCCACTTTGTTCCAACAATGGAGTGATCCTTAGTCCTTGGCACTAGTTCCCAAACTTTATTCCTCTCAAATTGATGTAGTTCCTCTTGCATAGCAATGATCCAGTGTGGATCTTGTTCTGCATCTTGAATGGATTGAGTCTCAACTTGAGATAGAAAGCAAGTGTGCATTAGGTTCTGGTTGACCTGATTTATGGTTTGCACACAAGCTGAGATGTTTCCAATCACTTGGGAGATTGGATGATCTCTTGTTGTTACTAAATCAACAGGGGGTGTTGATTGTTCACCAACCTGTGTTGTTGTTTCCTCTTGTGGAATAATAACTGTCTCTTTAAGATGGTTCTCTCCAAGATGTTGAACATCTTCTTCATCTTCACTTATTTCATCCTTATGTTGGTTAGGTGGATATACTGAATCCATCTCTGCAATATGCAATCTGTCCAAATTTTCTGAAAGAGAGTTTATTTGTAAGGGTTCTATGGTAGAAGTGGACTTCTCCTTATAAAACATGTTAGTCTCATCAAAAGATACATGAACAGATTCTTCAATTTTAAGAGAAGTTTTGTTATAAACCCTATAAGCTTTACTGATCATGGAGTATCCCAGAAACACTCCTTCATCAGCTTTAGCTTGGAATTTTGCTAAATACTTCTTGTCATTGTTTTGAATATAACAAATACAACCAAATTTTTTGAAATAATCTACTTTAGGTTTCTTCCCTTTGAGCAATTCATAGGAAGTCTTGCCCTTCAATTTATGTATCAAACTTCTATTCAACACATGGTTGGAGGTGTTCACTACCTCTGCCCAAAAGGATAGAGGAAGGTGAGCATCTATCAACAATGTAGTAGCAGATTCAATTAGGGTTCTATTTTTCCTTTCAGCTACCCCATTTTGTTGAGGAGTTCTAGGAGCTGAGAAAGTATGTCTGATCCCTTCACTCTGACAGAACTCTTACATAAGAAGAGAATCAAACTCTGTCCCATGATCAGTTCTGATCAGGGCAATGTGAGTATTGAACTCAATCTGTATGTATTTGAGAAAATCTGTCAAACACTTAAAGTTATCAGACTTCTTCCTCAGAAAGAATACCCATATGAACCTAGAGAAGTCATTTACAATCACTAAAGTGTAAGATTTCCCTCCTAAGCTTTGTACTGTAATGGGTCCAAAAAGATCCATGTGTAACAGATACAAGATCCTAGGTGAATCACTCTTATTAAGTGACTTAAAACTATTTTTAGTTTGCTTGCCTTATTGACAAGCACCGCAGAGTCCTTCCTTCTTGTAGGGGCCAGAAGGTAGTCCTCTAACAAGGTTGTCCTTGGATAGCCTAGTAATGGTTCTAAGGTTTATATGCCCTAGTCTCTTATGCCAAAGATCATTTGGTTTGCAAAGAGAATTAAATAAACAGATATCAATATTGGTTGAAAGGAAATCTACTAGATAAATGTTACCTTTCTTTTTACCTGTTAACACTATTGTGTTATCCTCTAACTTTATCTTGCATAAGGATTTGTTGAATATCACTTGATAGCCTTCATCACAAAGTTTACTGATGCTGATTAGGTTGTGCTTCAGTCCTTCCACATAAGCCACCTTCTTGAATGTGACTGAGCCAATCTGAACAGCATATCCTTTTGTTTGACCAAAGTTTGAATCACCAAATATCACTTTGGGTCCAAGTTTGGTTCTGAAGGATATGAGATTCTCCTTGCTCCCTGTCATGTTCTTTGAGCACCCACTATCCAGATACCATTATTGGTTCATTTCTGGATAGGTATTCACCTGCACATAAACAATTTATATGTTTTTGACCCAGTTTACCTTGGGTCTAGGTTTATAACCTTTAAACTCAGAAATAAAAGACATCCCTGGCTGACTCTTATATCCTTCAGGATGGTATCTCCTAGGAGGCACTATCCATTCAGTATAAGGGTTAAAGATTTGGGATGAGGGACTTCTAGGATTGATTTTAGATTTACCTCTAAAAGAATGTTCAAAGCTCTGAGCTCCGTTCGCCGATCGTTCAGCTGAGTTTGACGATCTTGGGTCAGATCTTCGAGCTCCGTTCGAAGATCGACTATACCAGATTTCAGAGTTCAGAAGTCGTCGATCTAAGTTCGACGTTTTAGCCTGAGATCGTCGAGCTCTGTTCGACGATCGTCGAGCTCTGTTCGATGTTTTTTGTTGAACTTTGTTTTCCTTAGGTAAATCAGGATTCTTCCTAGCTACCTCTACAACACCCTTTCCTTTATCAAAAATAAATTTAATTGGGGTTGTTAATACTATAGGTTGGCTGGATGAAGCACCCAAGCCTAGTGTACTGTAGAATCTTGAGTTCACTGTGCTTGTGATGTCCATCAGTCTTATGCTTCTCCCATTAAGGGATTCTTCAAACTTCTTTTCCTGGGATAGCTCACTTTTCAGTGAAGCTATCTCCTCCCTACAACATTCTAACTCCTCAGAGAGTTTGAGGTTGTCTGATTTTAAGGTGCTATGTTCAGACAATTGATTTCTGAGAGAGATAATCTCCTTCTCAGACTTTAACAGGTCTAAACAAAGTGCCTTAAATTCAGATCTAAAGTCCTCTGAATCAAAGTCAAAGGAGTCTATTACCTTGTCTTCTTCAGTTTGAGTTTCAGATTCAGACTCTCACTCTTGTTCTGCATCAGAATTTTGTTGGGAGGCATTGATAGCCATCATGAAGAATTCCTTTTCTTCAGCATCATCTTCATCATCACTTGAGCTTGATGAAGCCTCTGATTCTTCTTCAGTTTCACTCCAGGTTTTTGCTACAAATCCCTTCCTTGAATGTTTATTTTTGCTGGAGGAGGATGAAAGTGAGGGTAAGATCTATCTCAACTCTAGAGGGGGGGTGAATAGAGTATTTTAAAATAGTTTTTCACAGTTGAAATAAACAGCACATATAAAATTCAATTTATAATATAGTGTAGAGTACTAGTAAGAATTTAAAATATAAGAAGTAAAAAAGCACAGCACACAACAAACTAATCACACAAACAAACCAGAAGACACAAGGAAATATAGTGGTTCCCCAAAAACCTGGGTACATCCACTCTTCTACCACCCTTGGTAGGAATCCACTCAGGATGAGTTGATCAGGTGTCCTGACACCAATGAGCTTTTGATAAGGTGCTCAAAAACCAAAACTGGATTTTTTGGTAAGGTGTCTTGCCACCACTGAGTTTTGACAAGGCTCTCAGAACCAGACAGAACTTTTGAAGGGAGTTCAAGAACCCTTTTACACAGGAAAAGAAAAATAAGAGTGAAGGGTGTCTTCTCTGTTCTCAATCAAATGAGAGAAGCACAAGTGGATTGATGATGTCAAAGCTCCCCCTGAGATGTAGAAAGGTTCAGGAAAAGAAGCTTTGCTCTAGGGTGATAGGTCTTCAGAGCTTTGATCTCCAGCAAAGGATGGTTTCAGCAAGAAGGCTGAAAAATGAGGTGTCTGGAGTTCTGAGATGAGATTGTGAACACTTTTCAGTCAGCAAGAAGATTTTTGAAGTCACAGTTCTTCTGTTGTTCTTCTGCTATCAGTATTCTCTATTCTGTGTGTTTTCTTTCTTTCTTGTCAATCTGTGTATATCTTTTCTCTTGTGTATTCTGTATATCTTAAGAAATAGAAGAGAGGAATTGAAATTTTCTGAAGTTTTCTTGTCCAAATTAGCCGTTGGGAGTCATAAATGTCTTCCAAAAAGAGTCTTGTCTTCTAGAGGAAAGTCCAGCAAACATTCTCTGAATAATTCCTTGAAACTTGCTCCAGAATAAAGACAAACGGCTGGGAGATCTTCTGACATAAATGCTGATAATTTTCAAAAACATTCCAAAGAACAGCAGCATTTGAATTCCTGAAAGCGTCGATCTCTCTAAAATAACGTCGATCTGAGCTCTACGATCGTCGAACTGAGCTCAGAGATGAAATGAGACAAGCAGACAGAAAACGTCGATCTGAGCTCGAAGATCGTCGAACCGAGCTCAGCGACCAGAGAAATAACTTGAAGGAGGGATCGTCGAACTGAGCTAGAAGATAGTCGAGGGGAGTTCGACGACTAAGCAGAAGCTAGCCAAAAGCAGATAGTCGATCTGATCTCGAAGATCGTTGACCGGAGTTCGACGATTTATTGAAGTTGAGCTCAGAGAGCATCGAACGGAGTTCGACGATTCGTCGACCTGAGCTCGACGAAAATTGGCTTAGACTTAGCTCTTCAACCTTGATCTTGGAATGGTCCTGGGGGCAGCTCCAAACCTAAGTTCTAAGCCCTAGACTCATTCTAATGTTGACCTTCTCAACTATACAACTAGGTCAACTGGGATTCCTAAGACAAGCATAGTGATCCTTACCCAAATTAGTAATAGGGTGTTCCAACAATCTCCCCCTATTTGGGTTAGGATTACTATTTACAGACAATCATAGGGAATAAAAAGCATACAACAATACAGAAGCTAATACAAAATTGCAGAGAAGATATATAGCAGCAAAGCAGATCACAGATAAATAGCAGCAGATATCCAAAGGTGGATGAAATGTTTAGCTTACACAGTTCACTTCCTTTCAGTTCCCTTTTTAAATAAAATTTCTCTATTAGGATTCTGACTTTCTTTCTTTGACCTTCTGTCATCTTCTGCACCTAGAGAAGTTTGAGATTTGGGCCTTGGAACAACAGCCTCAGGGTGCAGCTTCATATAGTCTTCTGGATTGAAGAATTTCCTTGATGCATATCTCTCTAGTTCTTTCTTTCTCTGCTCTGATAAAGTAGTTATGTTTGAAGTATCCTTGCCTTATTCTCTGGCCTTTTTTATTTGATCAAGGGCAGCCAATTCTTTCATTCTGGCTGTCCAGGACACAGGGTTGTTCTCAGGATCTTCAAAAGGAATAGGAGGTTCATATCTGTTGATGATTTCAGAATCAGTAGAAGGAGTCCTGGAGATAATTGTGTCTTTCAGCTTGTAAGGGAAAGGACCTGAAGTAGAGTCAGAGTGGCCTTGTCCTTCCCTTTGATAGGATCTTCGTCCTCTTTGATTTCCTCTATAATTACCCCTTCTGGGTTGATATCCTCTTTGATGTTGTTCCCTTTGGTAGTATCTAGGATAGGATTGAGAGGAGCTTTGTCTTGAAGCTGGAGCTTGAGAGGCTGAGCCAGATCCAGAATCTGGAGGAGGAGGAGGAGGCTGATATTGTGAAGAGCCTTTTTCATACTTATCAAGCTTCCTTCTCTTCTTCATGGCTTTCAGTTGGTTCTTGGAGAATTGCATCCATGGCTCAGAGATGGGGCAGTCATGCAGGATGTAGTATGGAATATCATTGGAGTCTTTGGCTTTGGCAGGAGGGACTGACATCATTGCTTTACTTCTAGCTTTTCTCTTCTTGGCAATAGTGCTAGCAGAATCATCAGAATCAGTCCTGTACTGATCACTCTCAGAACTTTGAGGTTGATCATACAGATCATCAATTCTTCTGATATGCTCTTCTTGAGCTTTAAGCTTTGCAGAAACAGCAGGAGCAGGAGGAGAGAGAGCAGCAGCAGAGCAGACAAAATCAGCAGCAGACACTAGAGCAGGAGCAGCAACAGCAGGAGTGGGATCTACTAAGTATGAGGCAAGCTCTTCATCAGCAGTCTCAACAACAATTTCATCAGCATCAGTTGCTGGAATCATCTCTATGTCAGCAGTAGCAGCATCAGAGATATCCACAGCCTTCCAAGACTTGATGTAGGAATCAATATGGCTGGGATCACAGATAGATATAGGCACAATGGCCTTAGACAAATCTTCAGCAGGAGTTGCAGGTAGACAGTTGAAATGGACTGTATCAAATATAGATAGCAGCCTCTGCAGATTCAGAGCAAAAGCACATCCAAGAGCTGGAGCTGGAGCAGACATATGATCAGCAGCTGGCACATCCACTTCTTCATAAGGCATCTCCCCCTGCCTTGGTTCAGAGAGAGGTGAATCAAGGCACCCAGAAGAAGGGATAGCTTGGGAGGAGGAAAGGGAGGCAAGCTTGGTAGACAGCTCCTGGACTTGCTTCAGGAGTGGAGCCAGGGAAGACTCCAGTAGAGATGCCAGCTTGGGAGCTAGCAACTCATACAGCCTGTCTGCCAAACTAGGAAGATCTACATGCTCAAGTGGGGCTTGAGCAGAGGTAGGAGCAAAGGTGGATGGAGGGATGGTGGCTGAAACTGAAAATGTGGAGGAAGGTGGAGAGGGAATGGTTGGTTCAGAAGATGGAATTATGGAGATAGAGGAGGGTGAGGTGGAGATAGGGGAAGTAAGAGAGGGTGTGAAGGAGGGTTGAGAGAGAATGTCATGGAGCATTTGTTGAAAGGAGGAGGTTGAGGGTGGCTCAGGAGGAGTAGAGGGTGAATCATCCATGAAGGAATCATCTATAAGTGAGAAGGATGGTAGGGTGAAGGTTGAATAGGAAAAGAGAGGATGGAATTCCTCTGAGGTGGATAGAGGAGGGGATGACATAGGTGAGGAAATGGTATTTGGGGAGGAGATGATTATGGTGGTGACTGGTGATGAGGAGGTGACGGCTTGGGTGGATATGGCTGGAGGAGGGGAAGAAGCAGGCAGCTCTTCTGCTGGAGGAGTGACTGAAATAGTCCTTGTGCCTGAATGAAGTGGTGTAGCAGCCCTGGAAGGGTTTATGATCTGCCTGTCCCATTTACTGAAGAGGGCACAGGAAAGCCTCTTGGATGCATTGATGAACATGCCAGAGGAGGTTAAAAGGTCAGGGCACCTGTTGTGCAGATAGACCCCTAAGATTCTCCCACAACTAACTGTAGTCTTATTGATCTTCTTCTTAATCAGAGTGAAGAAGATGGAGCCCCAATCAAGGTGTTTCTTATCTAATAAAGCTCCCATCAGGCAAAACTGATATCTGGATATGGTGTCATGAGCTGAGTGCTTGGCCAACAACACCTTCCCAACTACATCAGCCAGGAATTGAAATTCTATAGCCAGATTTTTCTTCAATAGCTTATGAGGGTTGACTGCATTGTGACCCATCCTATCCAGCATGGAGTCATACTCCTCTCCAGACAGTTTAATGGAGTCTTCTCCAGTACTGAGTTGAAAAACTTCTGTTAAAAGAGCCGGGGATAGAAGGACCTGAGTCCCCTTAATGGTGCCGACAACAGAATTCTCAGTCTCATCTGTTGCGGTATAACACCACTCTTTAATATCTTCTGAGGCGATCTTCATCCTTGTAGTCATTATTGGAGTCAGTTGTTGTTCTCTGAATAAGTTTAGGATGTCCTTGAAGCGCTGGTCGCTTCCATCGAAGGAGTTTATGTCGATGTCAAAGCCTGTGTCGAACTTCATCTTAGCAATAGCAGCACTTGATTCAGCCATATTCACCTGCAACAGAAAACCAAAAACGACCATGCGTAGAGAATTTGGAGGGAAAAGAAAGAAAGTTGCAGAGTATGAAAGCGCAAAAGGAGAACGACGGCTGAAAAAAGATTTTATATTAGGGTTTGACGGCGAAAAGGAAGATCATTGAGCTCAGCTCGACGAAACGTCGAGCTTAGCTCGACGATTTGGGCTACAGAGGGAATTTGAAGAGTCTTCAAAATCGGCGATCTTCGTTCGACGATGTTGAAAAACGTCGAGCTCAGCTCGATGGCCTCTGATCAGAAAGAGAGAAAGCCTAGTTCTAGCGAGGGCTCTGAACTCAGATCGACGACCGAAAAAGCGTCGATCTCTGGTCGACGATTTTTGGAAAATCGTCGATCTCTGTTCGACGATTTTGGGGAAAACGTTGAGCGCAGGTCAGAGTTTAGACTCATTCTACAGACACAAAAAGAAGGATTTTTTTGCCTAGTCTTGGTCTGTTTTAGCTTTTCAAAATCTTGTAATTTAATTAAGGCTTCCTCCATCTAACATGCCTAACTGATTTAGGAAGAAACTGTGTTTCTTTTCATCCAAAGGTTTGGTGAAAATATCTCCCCTTTGCAAATCAGTAGGAATATATTGAAGTTCAATTTTATTTTTCTCTACATTATCTCTTAGAAAATGATGTCTGATTTCTATGTGTTTTGTCCTATTATGGAGGACTGGATTTTGTGCTATAGAGATAGCACTAGTATTATCACAGAAAATTTTAGACTTCTCTAAGTTGTAACCATAGTCTAGAAGCTGATTTTGTATCCACAATATTTGTGAGCAACAACTGCCTGCAGCCATATACTCAGCTTCAGCAGTTGAAGTTGACACAGATGTTTGCTTCTTACAAAACCAGGAGACAAGTCTGTCACCAAGGAACTGACATGTTCCACTGGTGCTTTTCCTGTCTATTCTGCATCCAGCATAATCAGCATCTGAAAATCCAGTTAAATCAAATGCTGAATCTTTTGGATACCAGAGACCTAGATTTGGACAACTTTTAACATACCTAAGAATTCTCTTAACTAAGATTAAATGTGACTCTCTAGGGCTAACTTGGAATCTAGCACAAATACATGTGGCAAACATTATATCAGGCCTACTAGCTGTAAGGTACAATAAAGAGCCAATTATTGCTCTATATGTTGTCTGATCAACAGGTTTCCCATGTTCATCAGCATCTATTACAACATTTGAGGGCATGGGTGTTTTCATACATGATGCATCAGACATACCAAATTTCTTAACCAATTCTTTTGCATACTTGGTTTGAGAAATAAATATGCCTTCAGCATGTTGCTTGACTTGCAGTCCTAAGAAGAAGGACAGCTCACCCATGCTACTCATTTCAAATTTAGAGTGCATAAGCTTGGAAAACTTTTTGCACAATTTTGAATCAGTAGAACCAAAAATAATGTCATCTACATAAATTTGCACTAGTAGGGTGTGGGACTTATGGGTTCTAGTAAAAAGAGTTTGGTCTACTCTCCCCCTAACAAAATCATTTTCCAGAAGAAAGCATGCTAGGGTCTCATACCATGCTCTAGGAGCTTGCTTGAGACCATATAATGCTTTATGCAATTTGTAAACATAATCAGGGTGAGTTAGAGAGATAAAACCTGGAGGTTGTCTAACATAGACTTCCTCTTTGATGTCCCCATTGAGAAATGCACTCTTTACATCCATTTGATACACTTTGAAACCTTTGTGAGCAACATAGGCTAGGAATATTCTGATGGATTCCAACCTTGCAACTGGTGCAAATGTCTGATCATAGTCTATTCCTTCTTGTTGAGAGTACCCTTGAGCAACTAGCCTTGCCTTGTTTCTGACTATAACTCCTTGATCATCCAGCTTGTTCCTGAATACCCACTTTGTTCCAACAATGGGATGATCCTTTGGCTTAGGCACTAGTTCCCAAACCTTGTTCCTTTCAAATTGATGCAACTCCTCTTGCATTGCAATGATCCAGTGTGGATCTTGCTCTGCATCTTGTATGGATTGAGGCTCAATTTGAGATAGGAAGCAAGTGTGCATCAGGTTCTGGTTGACCTGATTTCTAGTTTGCACACAAGCTGAAATTTCTCCAATTACTTGGGTGATTGGATGATCTCTTGTTGTTACTAAATCAACAGGGAGTGTTGATTGTTCACCAGCCTGTGTTGTTGTCTCCTCTAGTGGAACAACAACTGGCTCTTCAGGATGATTTTCTTCAAGATGTTGAACTTCTTCTTCATCATCACTGCTCTCATTCTTTTCAGCAACTTGCAATTTGTTCAAGTCTTCAGCTAGAGAATGTACCTGCAAAGGTTCTATGGTAGAAGCATTCTTCTCCTTGAAGGACATGTTAGCTTCATCAAAAATAATATGAACAGATTCTTCAATTTTACAGGAAGATTTATTATAAACCCTATAGGCCTTGCTGATCATGGAGTATCCCAGAAACACTCCTTCATCAGCTTTAGCTTGGAATTTTGCTAGATATTTCTTGTCATTGTTATGAATAAAACAAGTGCAACCAAAAACTTTAAAATAGCCTATTTTAGGTTTCTTCCCTTTGAGCAATTCATAGGGAGTCTTGCCCTTCAGTTTGTGTATCAGGCTTCTGTTCAACACATAGTTGGAGGTGTTCACTGCCTCAGCCCAAAAGGATAGAGGTAGGTGAGCATCTGCCAATAATGTAGTTGCAGATTCAATGAGTGTTCTATTTTTCCTTTCAGCTATCCCATTTTGTTGAGGAGTTCTAGGAGCTGAGAAAGTGTGCCTGATCCCTTCACTCTGACAAAACTATTGCATGAGAAGAGAATCAAACTCTGTCCCATGATCACTTCTGATCAGGGCAATGTGAGTGTTGAACTCAATCTGAATGCATTTGAGAAAATCTGTCAAACACTTGAAGTTATCAGACTTCTTCCTCAGAAAGAATACCCAAGTGAATCTTGAGAAGTCATCTACAACCACTAAAGTATTGGACTTCCCTCCTAGGCTTTGCACTGATATGGGTCCAAAAAGATCCATGTGCAACAGGTACAAAATCCTAGGTGAATCACTCTTATTAATTGATTTAAAACTACTTTTAGTTTGCTTGCCTAATTGACAAGCCTTGCAAAGTCCTTCCTTCTTGTAGGGACCAGAAGGTAGTCCTTTAACAAGGTTGTCTTTGGATAGCCTAGCAATGGTTCTAAGGTTAATATGCCCTAGTCTCTTATGCCATAAAATATTAGATTTTGAAATGGAATTGAACAGGCAAATATCTACTACAGGTGAATGAAAATCCATCAAGTAAATGTTACCTCTTCTGTTACCTGTCAACACAGTTGTGTTGTCCTCTGACTTGACCTTGCATATGGCTTTGTTGAATGTTACTTGATATCCTTCATCACACAGTTGACTGATACTTATCAAGTTGTGCTTGAGTCCTTCAACATATGCCACCTTCTTGAATGTGATTGAGCCAATTTGGACTGCACCATATCCTTTTGTAGTTCCAAAGCTTGAGTCTCCAAAAATTACTTTGGGTCCAAGCTTGGCTTTGAAGGAAGTGAAGTTGTCCTTGTCCCCTGTCATGTTCTTTGAGCACCCACTATCCAGATACCATTGATGGTTTGATGCTGGATAGGTCTTCACCTGCACAAAAACAGCTTATTTGTTTTTGACCCAGTTAACCTTGGGCCTAGGTTGATATCCCTTGAATTCTGAAATAAAGGATATCCCAGGTTGATCCTTATAACCTTCAGGATGGTATCTCCTAGGAGGTACTATCCATTCAGTATAGGGATTAAAGCCTTGGGATGTGGGACTTCTAGGATTGAATCTAGATGTGCCATTGAAGGAATGTTCACAGTCCTGATTTCTGTTCGACGATCGTCGAACTGAGGTCGACGATCTTGGGTCAGATCGTCGATCTCTGTTCGAAGATCGATTATGCTGAAGTTCAGAGTTTGGATATCGTCGAGCTGAGGTCGACGATCTGTAGTTAGATCGTCGAGCTCTGTTCGACGATCATCGAGCTCTGCTCGACGCCATCTGTTGAACTGAATTTTTCTCTGACAGATCTGCATTCTTCCTGGGTACCTCTATTACTCCCTTTCCTTTGTCAGAGACAAACTTGATTGGAGTTGTCAAAATTATAGGTTGGCTGGATGAGGCACCCAAGCCCAGTGTGCTATTAAATCTAGAGTTCACTGTGCTTGTGATGTCCATCAGTCTGATACTTCTCCCATTTAGGGATTCTTCAAACTTTTTGGCCTTTGATAGTTCACTTTTTAGTGAGGCTATCTCCTCCCTACAGCATTCTAACTCCTCAGAGAGTTTGAGGTTCTTTGAGTTTAGGACACTATGCTCAAATAATTGATTCCTGAGAGAGATTATCTCCTTCTCAGATTTTAATAGATCTAGACACAGTGTCTTAAATTCATCTTTGAAGTCCTCAGAATTAAAATCAAAAGAGTTGATTACCTGATCTTCATCTGGTTGAGTTTCTGAATCTGATTCTGATTCTTCATCAGAGTTTTGTTGTGAGGCATTGATAGCCATCATGCAAAATTCTTTTTCATCTGCATCATCCTCATCATCACTGGAGCTGGATGAGGCTTCAGATTCTTCTTCAGTCTCACTCCATGTCTCAGCAACAAAGCCCTTCCTTGTATGTTTGTTCTTGCTGGAGGAGGCTTTGTCTGAGCTATTCTTCTTGTAATCCTTTTCTTTTCTTCTTTCTCTTCTTTCCTTCTTGTCCTTATTCTTGTTTTTTGGACAGTCAGGCACAATGTGGCCTGGTTTCCTGCAACCAAAGCATATAATTTTTTTATTGTTGTTTGATTTATCATACCTTGGTTTATCATGACCCTTGTATGGTCTCTTTCTGAAGTCTTTTCTGGCCATCTTGTAGAATCTTTTGGCCAGTAGACTTATGAGCTCATCATTTCCTGTAGCTTTATCTTCAGGCTCCTCTTCTACAGCTTTGAAGGCTATGGTCTTTTCTTTCCTTGTGGCTGGAGAGGTAGCCTTTTGTTCTTCTTCTCTATTTTTAATGAGCAGCTCATAGGATTTGAGCTTGCCCAGGAGAGCTTCAGTAGTAATCTCATTTAAACTTCTGGCATCCTTGATTGGCCAGATTCTTGAATCCCAAGTGCTGGGGAAGCACATCAGGATTTTGTCATTCAGCTCAGTCAGTGAGATTTCTTTGTCTAGGGTTTTTAGCTCATTGACAATTAGACTTAGTCTATTGTACATGTCAGCCGCTGATTCAGCTTCTCCCTTTTTGAAGTTCTCATATTGGCTTATCAGATGAGATCTTCTATCTTTCCTTTCATCAGCAGATCCTGAGACAATTTCAGAGAGTTTGTCCCAGATTTCTTTGGCTGAGTGGCATTCAGCTACCTTCTAAAAAATTTCATCAGACATTGTTTGGGCTAAGATGTTCATAGCCTTAGCATCTGCAGTCTTCCACTTCTTTATATCTGCATCTGTTCCAGAAGGAGGTGGAACAGCACTTGTACTTGAGCTTGCTGGTGGAGTTGGACAAACTGTCAAGACAGAATTGAAAATGTCTTCATCAATATAATTCATGTATAATCTAATCCTTGCCTTCCAGAGTGCAAACTTAGAAAGGTTGCACACTGGTGGTCTGGTGCTTGCATAATCTTTGTTCTGTGCCATGTCTTTAAATAAAAAGATAGATGTATAGAAAATAATCCCCTTAAGAGATTGATCTTATCAAGGATCTTTTTGGTTCAGGTGTTAGCCTGTATGAGCAACCAACCTGGCTTTGATACCAATTGAAAGTGAGGGTAAGATCTATCTCAACTCTAGAGGGGGGGTGAATAGAGTATTTTAAAATAGTTTTTCACAGTTGAAATAAACAGCACATATAAAATTCAATTTATAATATAGTGTAGAGTGCTAGTAAGAAGTTAAAATATAAGAAGTAAAAAGCACAGCACACAGCAAACTAATCACACAAACAAACCAGAAGACACAAGGAAATATAGTGGTTCCCCAAAAACCTGGGTACATCCACTCTTCTACCACCCTTGGTAGGAATCCACTCAGGATGAGTTGATCAGGTGTCCTGACACCAATGAGCTTTTGATAAGGTGCTCAAAAACCAAAACTGGATTTTTTGGTAAGGTGTCTTGCCACCACTGAGTTTTGACAAGGCTCTCAGAACCAGACAGAACTTTTGAAGGGAGTTCAAGAACCCTTTTACAGCAGGAAAAGAAAAATAAGAGTGAAGGGTTTCTTCTCTGTTCTCAATCAAATGAGAGAAGCACAAGTGGATTGATGATGTCAAAGCTCCCCCTGAGATGTAGAAAGGTTCAGGAAAAGAAGCTTTGCTCTAGGGTGATAGGTCTTCAGAGCTTTGATCTCCAGCAAAGGATGGTTTCAGCAAGAAGGCTGAAAAATGAGGTGTCTGGAGTTCTGAGATGAGATTGTGAACACTTTTCAGTCAGCAAGAAGATTTTTGAAGTCACAGTTCTTCTGTTGTTCTTCTGCTATCAATATTCTCTATTCTGTGTGTTTTCTTTCTTTCTTGTCAATCTGTGTATATCTTTTCTCTTGTGTATTTTGTATATCTTAAGAAACAGAAGAGAGGAATTGAAATTTTCTGAAGTTTTCTTGTCCAAATTAGCCATTGGGAGTCATAAATGTCTTCCAAAAAGAGTCTTGTCTTCTAGAGGAAAGTCCAGCAAACATTCTCTGAATAATTCCTTGAAACTTGCTCCAGAATAAAGACAAACGGCTGGGAGATCTTCTGACATAAATGCTGATAATATTCAAAAACATTCCAAAGAACAACAGCATTTGAATTCCTGAAAGCGTCGATCTCTCTAAAATAACGTCGATCTGAGCTCTATGATCGTCGAACTGAGCTCAGAGATGAAATGAGACAAGCAGACAGAAAACGTCGATCTGAGCTCGAAGATCGTCGAACCGAGCTCAGCGACCAGAGAAATAACTTGAAGGAGGGATCGTCGAACTGAGCTAGAAGATAGTCGAGGGGAGTTCGACGACTAAGCAGAAGCTAGCCAAAAGCAGATAGTCGATCTGAGCTCGAAGATCGTCGACCGGAGTTCGACGATTTATTGAAGTTGAGCTCAGAGAGCATCGAACGGAGTTCGACGATTCGTCGACCTGAGCTCGATGAAAATTGGCTTAGACTTAGCTCTTCAACCTTGATCTTGGAATGGTCCTGGGGGCAGCTCCAAACCTAAGTTCTAAGCCCTAGACTCATTCTAATGTTGACCTTCTCAACTATACAACTAGGTCAACTGGGATTCCTAAGACAAGCATAGTGATCCTTACCCAAATTAGTAATAGGGTGTTCCAACAGAGGATTTGTTGTAATTGTTTCCCTTGGAGTCCTTGTCTTTTCTCCTATCTTTCCTGTCCTTCTTGTCCTTATTCTGATTTTCTGGACAGTCAGGCACAATATAGCCTGGTTTCCTGCATCCAAAACAGATTATTTCTTTATTATTTGACTCGTCATACCTTGGCTTCTCATGCCCTCTGGATGACCTCTTTCTGAAATCTTTCTTGGCCATCTTATAGAGTCTTTTGGCGAGCAAGCTTATACAATTCTTCATTGCCTGTGACCTTGTCTTCATGCAGATCTTCTGTAGCTTTGAATGCTATTGTCTTCTCCTTCTTGATAGCTGGAGAAGCAACCTTTTGTTCTTCCTCTCTGTTCTTGATGAGCAGCTCATAAGACTTGAGCTTGCCCAACAAAGCTTCAGTAGTAATCTCAGTTAGGCTTCTAGCATCCTTGATTGGCCAGATCCTTGAGTCCCAAGTGCTAGGGAAGAACATTAGGATCTTGTCATTTAATTCAGTTAGAGAGATCTCCTTATCCAGTGTTTTTAATTCACTGACTATTAGGATGAGCATGTTGTACATGTCAGCCACTGATTCAGTTTCTCCCTTTTTGAAGTTCTCATATTGGCTTATGAGATGGGATCTCCTGTCCTTCCTTTCATTAGCAGATCCTGAGAAAATTTCAGATAACTTGTCCCATATCTCTTTTGCTGAACTGCATTCAGACACCTTTTGGAATATCTCATCAGACATAGTCTTAGCAAAGATATTCATAGCCATTGCATCTACAACTTTCCATTTCTTTATTTCAGCATCTGTTCTTGAAGGAGGTGGAACAACACTTGTACTTGTAATTACTGGGGGTCTTGGACAAACTGTCAAAACAGAATTGTAGATGTCCTCATCAATAGAATTCATATAAAGCCTAATCCTTGCCTTCCAAAGTGCAAACTTAGAAAGGTTGCACACTGGAGGTCTGGTGCTAGCATAATCTTTGTTCTGTGCCATGGTTTTGTATGAAAATAAATATAATACAAAAAGTAATAACCCTCTATAGAAGATTTATCTTATTAATGATCTTTTGGTTCAGGTGTTAGCCTGTTCAACCAATCTGTTGAAGATTCAGTTGTTGAGTAACCAACCTCCCTCTGATACCAATTGAAAGTGAGGGTAAGATCTATCTTCACTTTAGAGGGGGGGGGGGGTGAATAGAGTATTTTAAAATAATTTACAATTAAAACTGTAAAGCAATGGAAGACTTAATTTACTTATATGTGTAATGTGCTAGCAGAAAGGTAAACACTAAAGTAGTAAGAAAACAGAAACACACAGCACACAACAAAGCAAAAAACACAGCAAGCCAGATTACACAAGGAGCTATAGTGGTTCCCCAACAACCTGAGTACATCCACTCTTCTACCACCCTAGGTAGGAATCCACGGCAGGAATAGTTGATCAGGTGTCCTGGGCACCAATGAGCTTTTGATAAGGTGCTCAAAAACCAAAACTAGATTTTTTGATAAGGTGTCTTGCCACCACTGAGTTTTGACAAGGTCTCAGAAACCAGCCACAAAACATTTGAAGGGAGTTTTGAGAAACCCTTTTATAGGAGAGAAAGGAAAAAGAAAATAAGTTGAGTTGTTCTTCTCTATCAACAATCTGAGAGAAGACAAGTGGAAGATGTTGTCAAAGCTCCCCCTGAGATCTGTAAGGGTTCAAGAAGATGAGCTTTGCTTAGGGTGATAGGCCTTCAGGTACTTCAGATCTCCAGCAAAGGATGATTTCAGCAGATGCTGAAATTTGTGATGTCTGGAGTCCTTGATAATGAAGCTTTTGAACACTTGAAGCTTGAAGGAGAAGAAAGGCAGATGATCTTCTTCACAATGATGTTCCTTGTGTTCTTGAAGAATTCTGACTCAGTAATTCTGTAAGTTTTTGTCTACTGAATCTATTCTTAGAAGATGAATTCTTGATTAGTGAATTTCTTATTCTCTCTTCTGTATATCTTTTTCAAATCTTGTCTGTGATATACTCAGAATAATTCTCTAGGTAGTATATCTGATCTTGACTTTAGATGGTCGTTATTCAGTCATAAATGACTTCCATAATTGACAACTGTCTCTGGGGAAAGTCCTAAGTAACATTCCAATTATTCTTCCTTGAAACTTGCACCAAATTGCTTGAAACGGTTACATAATCCTTTGTCATAAATACTGAGAATAAAACTGAAAGAATTCCATAACTGTCCTGAATTTGAATCCTGAAAACGTCGACCTCTCAGAAAAATCGTCGACCTGAGCTCAGCTATCGTCGACCTGAGCTCAGAGATTGGATTTATACTAGAGACAGAAAACGTCGACCTGAGCTCTACGATCGTCGACCTGAGCTCAGCGACTTGGAAATCAGCTAGAGACAGAGCGTCGATCTGAGCTCGAAGATCGTAGAACGGAGTTCGATGTCTCATTGAATTGAGCTCAGAGATCGTCGACCTGAGTTCGACGTTTCGTCGACCTGAGCTCGACGAGAATTGTCTTTGTCTCAGCACTTGAATCCTGATCTGTAGAAGGTCTGGAGGGCAGCTTTCAAACCTAAGTACTAACCCTAAGACTCATTCTAATTGACCTATCAGACTATACAGCAAGGTCAAAACAGAATCCTAATCACATAGTGATCCTTACCCAAATTAGGAATTGGGTGTTCCAACATAGACGTACGATTCACCTATTCACCCCCCTCTAGGTGATTTAGGTTTACAACTTTACACTTTCACGGACCTTGATCACTGCAAGGTCATTGTTCAATTCTTTCTCAGTTTCTTTTAATTTCTTCATCACTTTTTTCAAAGATCGATCAAAGTATTTTTTGCTTAGCCATAATTACTTCAATGGACTACATGAGATATATATCTGCACTAGTAGATGACACATATTCAGCTGGAAATATGGTAGGGGAGGGGATGTATTCACTTCCCTTAGAGTCACTGGAGGACTCGTCCATGGGAGTAACAGTAGCTTTAGATATTATCTCAGGAGCATGAGTCTCCAGGACTGAAGGATGAACCTCAGCATCTCCTTCCTCATCTATCAAATAAACAACCTCTACCTCCTACACTGGAGGTCCCCCTGGAATCTCAGATATCCTCCTCTGTAGTTGTCTGACAAACCGGTCGAGTCTGGTTTGTATAGAGGCCATAGGATGAGTCTGCTCCTCCTTAGTCCGTACAGGTAGAACCACGGGGAGAGGAGCAAGTAGATTTTCTAGGACAATGATCACAGAAGAGTCATTTGCAGTATCAGCAATAGTCCGCTCATCCTCATCGATGATATAATTGTCAGTAACATGTAGCTCAGTGTAACACCCCTACCCGTTACGTGCAACATAGTAGAAGGTCCGGCCGGGGCCCCACACCATGTCTTACAAACAGGCGGAGACGTTACTAAGTAATACCAAATACGCATCCTATCACAGAGCATTCTAGCGGAAGATTAAAAAGTTGCAAGAATGAACTCAAACATCAACACAGAAGTCCACAGCTAAACCAAACATGCCATAATATAAAACCTCAAGTACGGCCTTATGGCCTATTACAAGTGTTACTCTTTATACCAGAAGGTATCTTCCATACATCGGCACGCAGGCCGGCCACACATGAGTTCTTACACAAGGTACAAAAATAGCCTTCGAGGGCTAGCATTCAGCAGCAGCAGCTTAGGGTCTTCCACCCTCATCCCTGCTTGGCCCTTATTGACCTGCACGCAAAAGATCCACCAAGTAATGGCAAACAAAGCAATGGTCAGCATTTGGCTGACCATTTATAACGACCCTGTCCTTGGCACGGGACAGTAGAATTCCTTCCCTGCGTAGTACTTATAAACAATCAAAAGAGTATGCTTTAGCACATCACACTTGTACGCCTGTACAAGTCGTCATCCACCACAAACGTCGGCACGACGGCCCGACGTTCCGTGCTCTCAGGGCACATTATCGGTGTACTGGAAAACCAGGGTCCCACTACCATTCAGAGGTCCCAGACATGACGGTAATTCGTGAGCATTCCAATCCTCCATTGCTCAAATAGCCGGAGCGATTCTCATTCTGTGATCCTAACAGGGCCTTAAGCACACCACGGTTAGACAACCAGAACGCGGGTACAGATCAGCCTTGCCCGTAGCTCACATACGTCAGACGTCGATCAGGACTGACACGGGTATAGCTTCATCTTGCCCATTCGCCACACAGGCTTTTCCACAGTTGCAGCTTCACCGACTCAACAAGAAGCATCACAACTACAAGGGTTGAGATCACACAGCATCAACCCCCAAAAGTAGCACTCACAGCTACATGGGCTGAGATCACACAGCATCAACCCATCCACATAACATCCTGCTGCACCAAGTTGCAGGTGTCCACCAAAAACATCACACACATCACAAGAATACAGAGTCTTGCTCTGATATGCATACAATCATCACCAATCCGGACCAACCTGTCCAGATGGGCTTCACACAGCATGCCTACCCGTACTTCTCGCTTCCGGGACTACTCCAACAAGAATCAAGGGATGGAGTTCAACATCCCAAGAGAATTAAACTCTACCTTTGTAGAGGATTCATGCATATACAAAAAGGAAGGATTTCACAAATCCAAGGAGGAAGTCGTTACCCTTGGAGGACATTTTGGAGCCATGGCAAGCACTTCTTTGAGCTCTGCCTTCCCGAATATGGCCTCCGATCGCGAATCCGAGCTTGGACTAGCTGGATCTCCCTCTCCTTCCTCCTTCTTCTTCTTCCTTCCTTCTTCCTCTTTCCTTCTCTCACTTAAGAAGATAAAGTGATGAAAAGTTTGCTGGTTCGGGGTCTTATAGGGGCTGGAAAAACTGAAGACAACCAGATCTGGAGAGAGGGAAACAAACGGCCGAGATCTGCAGAAAATAACATTTTCGGCCCTGACACACCATGTGACACGCCCGTGTTACAGGCCGTGTCCATTAAGCGGCAAAGAACCGCCTCACCACACGGGTTGAACACGCCCGTGACCACCGCCTAACCTGACACAGCCTGAGACACGCCCGTGTCTCTGGTCGTGTCGCCTCTCTCGATGAAACTCGTCGATCGCCGAGATTATTCTCGTCGATCGTCGACATGATCTCGCCGATCGTCGAGAAGGACACGCCCTGTGACACGCCCGTGTCACAGGCCGTATCGCCTCTTCTCGTCGATCGTCGATCACGATGTTCAACGATCGTCGAATGCGCGACCTGCAGCAACCCGAGGAGGACACGCCCTGGGACACGCCCGTGTCTCAGGCCGTGTCACTCCAAAAACACCTGAAACCCAACTTTGAAACTTACTCGAGACCATCTCGAGTATTTGCTTGACATGCCCTGGGACACGCCCGTATCCCAAGCTATGTCACTTGGCCTGAAAACCAAAACTGGGTTTTGGGGTATTACAATCCTCCCCTCCTTGCAGAAAATTTCGTCCCGAAATTTGAATGACTGAAAAACTCAATAAAGTCCATATTTATTGATTATTACACGGTCTAAAATACAACCACTTACAAAAATAACTCGGGAAATTCTGTCCGCATGGTTTGCTCATGCTCCCAAGTAAGCTCTTCTCGGCCACAATTATCCCACCGGACTTTGACCATCCCGATTATTTTGTTCCTCAATTGCTTCTCGGCGGCATCTTCAATCCGAATGGGCCTAACCTTTGTCGTTAGCCCACTATCGACTGATACTCGATCTGCAACTATCACTTGCGACGGCTCTTTTATTGCTCTCCGCAGCACCGATACATAAAACACATCATGTAAACTACTTAACTCAGGCTGTAGCAATAACCGATAGGCTGCCTCATCGAAGCATTCAATCACCTTAAAAGGTCCATGATACCTTGGGCTCAACTTTTTCAGACGCCGTATCCTGGACACACCTTTAAAAGGTTTGATTTTTAAATATGCCCAATCACCCACCGCAAACTTTACGTCTCGGTGCTTGGCATTATAATATTTGGCCTGCCTATCTTGAGCAATTAATAACCTTTCACGAATTGTACGTACTATTTCATGCATATCAGTCACATCTTGCCGCTTGTAAAGCTTCGTTTCACCCGTCTCCGCCCAAGATAACGGTGTGCGGCACTTCCTGCCGTACAAAGCTTCGAAAGGGGCCATCTGAATGCTGGCCTGGTAACTGTTGTTATAGGAAAATTCAATCATGAAAAAATGATCTTCCCAGCGACTTCCAAAATCTAGCGTACACATCCGGAGCAACTTTGTGCCCAACAGCTGATGAATTAGCCTCCAATCTCCTGATGTGAAGCGTCCATCTCGATCGCTAACAATGCTATGGGGAATACCGTGCAATCGTACGATCGAATCTACGTACATTTTAGCCAATTTGTCGACTGGATCATCTCTTCGATTTGGAATAAAATGAGCAACTTTTGTTAACCGATCCACAATCACCCAAACCGCATCATTACCCCGCTGAGATCTCGGCAATCCATGCACGAAGTCCATGGAAATATCATCAAATTTCCACACTGGGACCGGTAATGACTTCAGGAATCCTCCTGGCCTTTGGCATTTCGCTTTCACCAGAGTACATGTATGGCACTTAGCAACATAACGTGATATATCTTTCTTCATACCCGGCCACCAGAAGTTCTTTTTCAGATCCTTATACATTTTTGAACTGCCAGGATGAATCGAATACCTTGAAAAATGGTCTTCGTACATGATTTCTTCACGAAGATTTCTCTGACAAGGAACACATACTCGATCGTCTTTTCTCCAAAGTCCATTGTCAAAAGAAAACCGAGAGCTCTTATCTTCCGCTGCATAACGCTGCAAACTATCATCCAATTTCGTTGCTTGGCAGACCCTTTTGTACGCCCGTACAAGTCATCATCCACCACAAACGTCGGCACGACGGCCCGACGTTCCGTGCTCTCAGGGCACATTATCGGTGTACTGGAAAACAAGGGTCACACTACCGTTCAGAGGTCCCAGACATGACGGCAATTCGTGAGCATTCCAATCCTCCATGGCTCAAATAGCAGGAGCGATTCTCATTCTGTGATCCTAACAGGGCCTTAAGCACCCCACGGTTAGACAACCAGAACGCGGGTACTGATCAGCCTTGCCAGTAGCTCACATACGTTAGACGTCGATCAGGACTGACACGGGTATAGCTTTACCTTGCCCGTTCGCCATACAGTCTTTTCCACAGTTGCAGCCCCACCGGCTCAACAAGTAGCATCACAACTACAAGGGTTGAGATCACACAACATCAACCCCCAAAAGTAGCACTCACAGCTACATGGGATGAGATCACACAGCATCAACCCATCCACATAACATCCTGCTGTACCAAGCTACAGGTGTCCACCAAAAACATCACACGCATCACAAGAATGCAGAGTCTTGCTCTGATATGCATACAATCATCACCAATCCGGACCAACCTGTCTAGATGGGCTTCACACAGCATGCCTACCCGTACTTCTCGCTTCCGGGACTACTCCAACAAGAATCAAGGGATGGAGTTCAACATCCCAAGAGAATTCAACTCTACCTTTGTAGAGGATTCATGCATATGCAAAAAGGAAGGATTTCACAAATCCAAGGAGGAAGTCGTTACCCTTGGAGGACGTTTTGGAGCCATGGCAAGCACTGCTTGGAGCTCTACCTTCCCGAATATGGCCTCCGATCGCGAATCCGAGCTTGGACTAGCTTGATCTCCCTCTCCTTCCTCCTTCTTCTTCTTCCTTCCTTCTTCCTCTTTCCTTCTCTCACTTAAGAAGATAAAGTGAGGAAAAGTTTGCTGGTTCGGGGTCTTATAGGGGCTGGAAAAACTGAAGACCACCAGATCTGGAAAGAAGGAAACAAACGATCGAGATCTGCAGAAAATAACATTTTCAGCCCTGACACGCCCTGTGACACGCCCGTGTTACAGGCCGTGTCCCTTAAGCGGCAAAGAACCGCCTCACCACATGAGTTGAACACGCCCGTGACCACCGCCTAACCTGACACGGCCTGAGACATGCCCGTGTCTCTGGTCGTGTCGCCTCTCTCGACGAAACTCGTCGATCGCCGAGATTATTCTCGCCGATCCTCGACATGATCTCGCCGATCGTCGAGAAGGACACGCCCTGTGACACGCCCGTGTCACAGGCCGTGTCACCTCTTCTCGTCGATCGTCGATCACGATGCTCATCGATCGTCGAACGCGCGACGTGCAGCAACTCGAGGAGGATATGCCCTCGGACACGCCCGTGTCTCAGGCCGTGTCACTCCAAAAACACCCGAAACCCAACTTTGAAACTTACTCGAGACCAGCTCGAGTATTTGCTTGACATGCCCTTGGACACGCCCATGTCCCAGGTCGTGTCACTTGGCCTGAAAACCAAAACTGGGTGTTGGGGTATTACACTCAGTATCATCTACTGGCTCATATACACCATCATCAACATCATCCAAACAAACAGTAGCAGGCAGAACCTCATCAATAACAACATCAAAAGCGACTTGAATATCCTAAGCATCATGCTCATCCTCAGCCACATCGGGTACTAACTCATGAATAGTAGCATGAACAATCTCTGCGACCTCTGTAAGAATATCACCTATCTCTAGAACTATAATCTCGGCAGCAAGAACTGGAACTGGAATCTCTATATCTGAAGTAACACTCAAGGGCAGTTATTCAGTGGTTACTTGTGTATCGACTATCTCCCCCTCAACTCCTTCACTCAATCTATCAGGAGTGTCCCTGGGGGTGGAAGCAGGAATCCTGTCCTCATGAACTTCCTCTTCCTCTACCTCTAGCACAACTCTAACTCCGCCTGGCCGATGGATCCTCCTATCCTACCTTGAGAAGATGGATGCATCAATATTTTTCAGGTGGTGAATAAGCACACCTTTAGATATGTCAAATGTATCTCTATCCATTTGATTTAAGAACAATCTAAGAATCCTTCCAAAGTTAGGGGTGTAGAGGCTATCTTTGATCAGAGAAAACAAGATAACACCCCAATCCATTCTATTCATGTAGATGATCACCACTAAAATCATGAACTTCTCCGACGCGAGGTAGTCATGAGAACCGGTCTTGCAGAGCAAAACTTTACCAATAAAGTCATACAGTAGCTTTCCTTCCTCGTTCATCCCTTTTCACTTAACTGCTTTGGTGGCTCTGGGCAGTACACAGAATAATAGAGCTCTTGTGAAGTCCTCCTCTTCTAGGTGATCGACTTCGTCACAAGCTGGAAACCTCAGAATCTGGGTTAGGAGAGGAGCCTTCTCCTTGATTTTCATCAGATGAACTTTGCATTTGATGATAGTATCTTCCCCGTGAAGCTTGACATTATGATAAAACTCAAGAACGTCCTTATCTAATACCTTGCAGGGGTGCTATAGAACGAAAGAGAGGCTCGCTATTTACAACATGAGAATTACATTCCTGAACTCATCTGAAGCTGATGCAAACCCTGTGCAAACTATTTCAACACCACCTAGCAACCCACTGGTACTGCGAGGAGCCATGGAGAATATAGCAGAAATCAGACTTGCTAAAATTGATTGTTTCTGCCGAAGCTCTTGACAATTTACAGAAATGGACGGCTCTAGAAATGATTTTTATAGCAATTGGATGAGCTCTGGAAGATTTGAACCTACTGTAACTGACGGGACTGGCGTGGATGGATTTTGCTGACTCGTTTTGGCAAGGAAGAAGAAGATGAATAATCTCGGAAACAAATCGTCGGGATGAAGAGTTCGGCGGAATCAGAAAGTTTCTTTTTATCGAAATGGTTCTGTTTGCCCCTAAGAACTATATATATATATATATATATATATATATATATATATATATATATATATAAAGTTTTAAGAGGGAAAATGGCATACCTAAAAACCATGACTCTTTCGATCCAATATAAGAAAAGAAATTTTTTTGACCTAAGTCAAATTTGGCGAGATTCACCGGACGCAAAGTCATATTTGTCGAGTTTCGACATATATATCCGACAAATCGCCGAGTTCTGCTGACTGATATTTGATGAATTTAGCTTGGTCAAATTTTCCTGCTTTTAAGAATTTCCCGAGTGACATCCTATCTCCTTAGCCATCTTCATGAGTCCTTGTTTCGTATGCCCAGTTCCGTTTTGAAAAACGAGAACTTGGCCTCGTCCAGTGGCTTCGTGAATATATCTGCAACCTGCTTATCCGTTGGGACATACCTGAGGTCTATATCCTTATTCTCCACATGCTCCTGGATGGAGTGATATCTGCCTTCGATATACTTTGTTCGGCTATGAGATATTAGATTATTTGCGATCATTATTACACTAGAGGAGTCACAATTCATCAGAATCTCTTTGAACTTCAGGTTGTAATCCTCAAGTTGATTCCTGATCCACAACTGTGCGCAACAACGACGAGCGGAGATATATTCTGAATCGATAGTGGAAATTGCAAAACAATTCCGCTTCTTACTACTCCCTGAGATAAGCCTTCTTCCGAGGAATTGGTACGTCCCGGAAGTGCTTTTCCTATCATCCCTGCTACCAGCAAAATCTGCATCTGTAGCTCGACATCATTACTTCTTGGGTACCATAAGCCAAGATTTGGTGTGCCCTTAAGGTATCTTAAAATTCGCTTTGCAGCGATGTAATCTGATTCATTAGAGTTCACCTGAAAATCTAGTAGACACACATGTTGAGAAGTTTATGTCAGGTCTACTAGAAGTAAGGTAGAAAAAGGATCCAATTATGCTTATGTACTTGGTTTCATCAAAAGGTTTCCCTTTCTCATCCTTGTCCAGAGACATAGTTGAACCCATTGGAGTCCTCATCGAGGTTGCGTTCTCCATTCCAAATTTTTTTAGTATGCCCTTGGTGAACTTTGTTTGAGAGATGAAAATTCCATCTTCAGATCGTTTCACCTAAATTTGTAAGAAATTCTTCAGCTCTCCCATACTTCTCATTTCAAACTTCTCTTGCATAAGTTTGGAAAGCTTCTTGCAAAGGTTATCTTCTGTAGAGCCAAAAATAATGTCATCACATTGATTTGCACTATCAAAATCTTTCTATTACTTCCGTAAGAAATAATTTCTTGCCTATCTTTTCTCTTGTGAACTCATTCTAAAGAAGAAAGCTAGACAACGTCTCATACCAAGCTCGGGGAGTTTGTGTTAAGCCGTAAAGAGCTTTATTATGAAAATAAATGTATTTAGGGAAAGTAGACTTGACAAAACCTAGGGGTTGTGCTATGTATACTTCCTCTTTCAGATTCCCATTGAGGAATGCTGATTTTACGTCCATTTGATATACCTTGAAGCCTTTTAGAGCAGCATACGCAAGAAACAACCTGATCACTTCGAGTTTGTGTTGGGTATTGTATCCAAAATAACCTAGATTTGTGTGAAGTCACTCTTGAACTAAGTTGAATTAATTATGTATTTGATGTTATTCTTTAGTTGAGTGCTTGCAGGTAATTATTGCAAAGTGTAGACTAATGTTAGTTTACAATGAGTCACTAAACACATGACCATGCAACATAATCCCTCATTGTGTGACCCATGGTGTTGACTCATGTGTAACCTCTCTATTGGGAAGCATTTTATTTTCAAGTACTAAAGCAATAAAATAAAGGAATGTTTGCTAGTTTTCGACAAAGAAGAATTAGTTTTGCTAAGAAAAATTTTCTAAGTACCTTTCTCGAGAAGATGAAGTGAATTTCTCGAGAAGTCTAAGTAAAGTTCTCGAGAAAGCAAAGCTGTTCTCAAGAAACCTTAAGACTTCTCAGAAAATTCTCAGAAACAATCTTTAAGTCTTTCTCTCAAGAAAGCCCTGAAGAATTCTCGAGAAGCCAAGTATAGTTCTCAAGAAATCAAAGCTGTTCTCGAGAAACCTTAAGACTTCTCAGAAAATTCTCAAAAACAATCTTTAAGTTTTTTCTTGAGAAAGCCCTGAAGAATTCTCGAGAAGCCAAGTATAGTTCTCGAGAAAGCAAAGCAGTTATCGAGAAGTCAAAATTGTTTCTCGAGAAGCTAAGTATTTTTCTCAGGACTTCAAGTTCCTTCTCGAGAAATCAGTTATTCAGTTCAAAGAATTTGCGTTAAGTATTTTCTCGAGAAGGCTATGCCATTTCTTAAGAAAGCAAATCCTTCTCGAGAAATCATTTGTCTTCTCGAGAAACCGGGTTGCAGAAAACTTCTTTTTAAACTATCTGACAGGATTTCTAAATAACCTAAGTTCCTCATGATTGGTCCACGTGGATACTTCCTTAATTATTTCAGATCGTTAGACGAGGTTCTATAAGAATTCCTTTCAGAGGAATCACTAACCCTAACAACATTATTCTGAATCGCATTTTCAATTTTCAAATCGGGAGAAGCCGCGTCGTCATCGTCGTTCTTCATTGTCGCTCCTCTCTCGATCCAGCGATTCCATGAAGAAAAGTTTCGACAGATCATATATTCAAGTTCTTCAAACATCTACTTGATCGTGTCGGGCCCTAAGCATTTCAAATCAAAGTTTTCTCGGGATTTCTTCCTCAACTTCTTCACAGAAATTTTCAATTTTCAAGAAGGAAGAACCTTGAAGATTTCAGATCTGAAAGTATAAAGTTTTTATTATGGTTCTAACAATTATTTTAACTCTTGTAGGAGTTTTGTTCTCCTAGTTAATAGGAGCTTTGTTCACCGAGTTTGTAGGAATCTTGTTCTCCGAGTTTGTAGGAGTGTGTTATCTCAGAGTTGTAGGAGCGTTTCTCCGAGTTATTGGATTATTACGATCTGAGATTTAGTGACGTAACTGAGGCTAGCCGTGGTGCTAGATAGGCGTGGTGGAAAGTGGATGTACCCAAGATTTGGAACCACTATAAATTCCTTGTGTCGTCTAGGTTATGCTTGGTTATTTTATGTGTCAATTACTCTCAAGTTTTTATTCCGCAAAAGACACATAACTCACATATTCACCCCCTCTAGGTTATTTAGGTAGGCAATTAGATACTTCAATTGGTATTAGAGGGAGGTTGTTCACAAAAAGGTTCACACCTTGAACAGATCTACTTCTAGTTATCGTAGAGATTATCAAGCATGGACAGATCCAAGAACATTGCAATGCTTCCGGTGTGCACCAAGGCTAACTTTACCATGTGGAAAAAGAGAGTCAGATTCTTCAGGGAAGCTGTTGATCCACGCATATTCATGATAATGGAAGAAGGCCCTCATGTTCCCATGATAGCTTCCACTATCGATCCATCCAAGAAGGTACCGAAGAAACTAATGGATCTTGACAAAAATGAGATTGCCCTTGTCTCTCTAGATAAGAAAGCAAAGAATATCATCGCAAGTGCAGTCGATGATTCGATGTTGCAGAACCTGATACACTGCCAATCTGCCAAGGAAATGTGGCAGTCTCTGATCGTCCTGAGTGAAGGCATAGAAGAAGTAAGGGATGATAGAAGATCCCTTCTAAACCAGAAGTATGAGGCCTTCAAGCAAGGCCCCAAGGACACAATAGTTGATACATTTGATAACTTCTTAGAGATCGTCAACGGCCAGAAGAACTACAACCGGGTTTTCACAAATGGAGAACTAAATGACAAGTTCCTAAGATCCTTAACTAAGGAATGGGACAATAAGATTTGTGCTATCAGGGAGTTTGGGAGACTGGCTGACACTGACCCCTAGAACCTCTTCGAGAAGCTTATGTCCTATGAGCTTCAAATCTACTTTAGAAAAGCTAAAGAAGCGGGCAGCAGATCTTCATCAAAGGAGAAGTCTGTTGCGCTGAAGGTAGATAGCTCAAGAGAGGCTAAAGCAACATCTCCTGTTCCCACTCAAGAAGAAAGTGAAGAAAAAGACTCAGAGCCAAGCTCCATGGGCTCAGAGATATCTGAAGGAGAGTTCTCTCTTCTCTCCAAATAGTTCAATAAGTTTCTCAGTAAGAAGAAACAGATGAGAGGCAAAGACTCATCATACAGAAGATCACATCACGATGGTGGTAATCAAAAGAAACGTTACATAAATGACAAGTATAAATCTAAATAGAACAAACATAATTCTACTAATATTGTGTGCAATTGCTGTAATAAGCCAGGTCACGTGATCGCCGACTGCCCTCATAATAAGAAGGAGGGTGGAAGAAGAGAAGAGCATAAGTCCTCCCACGACAAAAAGAAAAAGAAGAGCTTCATGGCAAAGAAGTGGAAGAGTTTCAGTGACACCGACTCATTCGAGTCAAGTGACGATGAAGAAGCCTACTTCAGGCTCATGGCTTGTAATTACACCATCCATTAAAGAATATATAATAGAAGGTCTGGACGGGGCCCCACACCATATGCCACAAACAGGCGGCGAGGTCACAGGTTAATACCAAAACAGGTATGCATCCTAACACAGAGCATACTAGCGGAAGATTTTAATGTTAAAGCTGAATTCCATAACCAAGAATGTCCACTAAAAATAAACAACCACATTCCAAGGAATGTATAACAAATACATCATAGCTTGGCCTTAAGGCTTTACAGTTACGCTTTACAAGTGTGGATTACTAACATCGGCGCGCAGGCCGACCACACATGAACATAACAAAGTCTTTGCTTAGCCTTTTTCGGCCAAAAGCAGCAGTAGCAGCAGGGCTTCAGCCCTCTATTTCCCGCTCGGCTCTCCAGCCCCTACACAGGGACAACCCACCATAACGGTGGCAAACAAGGCAACAGTGAGCATTCAACTGACCAATTTATAACGACCCTACGCCTTTCCCGGGGTAGTGGCATTCCTTCCCTACATGCATAGCATTTCACAAGCAGATATATCACGCATTGTGCCCTCACGCACAACCAATACATCACAAACGCCAGCCACACAGCCCGACGCTCCGTACACTCAGGGCAAATTCTTGGTGTACCGGAATACCAGGGTCCCACCACCGTTCAAGGTCTGAAACCCAACGGTAAATTTTGAGCAATTAGTCTTAATGGAGCGCAAGCCTAAGACTCTCAATTTGCAACTGACGAAAGCTCAATGCCTTGACACTCTCTTGTACAGTCGACATAACGTAGGTACAGATCTGCCACCCACCATTGCTCAAGTCTTCTTGCCATCCACGAGTACTGAAGTGCTCGTGGCCAATCTATAGGCGAGAGTTAGTTTCACCTTTCCTATTCGGCACTAAGCCTTTTTAAGAGCACACAACTCACAATAGCCACACTGTCCACCAAGGACTAGCTTCACAATCCAAAAAGGTAGTTAGTGCCAGTGTTCCTCACAGCCGCTTGGCGGGTTTAGCAGAACTCTCTTTCTGCACCAAAACTCAACCCAACATAGCATACAACATAGGAATCACGAGGGTATTTTCCTGGAATTCCACTCTAGTACTTCCTGTTACTAACCTTCATAAGCATAACCCATCGAGTCCACAATATAAAAGTTTATTCATGGAGTCTTCTCCGATGTGCAATTGAAACATCACCAATCCAGACCAACCTGTCCAGATGGGATTCACACAGTATTCCTATTCCGTACTTCACATTTCCGGATCTATATGCAAGGCTGATTGGGGATTTCAAGAATCAACCCAAGGAAATCCCTCAAAAGCCACCTTTTGGTGGGGGAAATCCATGCACATGCCAAAATAAGGACTTCACATGTCCAAGAAGGAAGACCGTTACCCTTGACGATCTCTATGGACCCATGGAAATCTAGCCGGATAGAAAGCACCGCAACGCTCTTGCCTCCACATATCTAGACTCGGCTCACAATTCGGAACTCTGAAACTTCACCGGCAGCCAAATTCCTTCTCCTCCTTCCTTCCTTACTCTCCCTTCTCTCTATCTCTTTTAGAAAGAGAATGGCCAAGATGAATTAGAGATAACTCTCAATTCCTGGACTTAATATAGCAGGGCGAAGCCTGGTCTATTAGATCCCAGTTGAAGGAAATGAACAACCATAAATTGCCCTGACACCTCTATTTTTGGGCTGACACGGCTTGTGACACGCCCGTTTCACAGGCCGTGTACCTTAAGCAGCACTAAAACCGACTTAACCCAAACAGGACACGACCATGTGACACGCCCATGTCATAGGCTGTGTGCCCTAACACGACTTTGTACACGCCTGTGTCCAGTCTGTGTTCACAAAGCCTCATTGCCCTGGCAAAATCTAGAGAAGGACATGGACTCTGACATTCCCATGTTATAGGTCGTGTACCCAACTCGACTTGCCTCTCGAGGATCATTGAGTGCATTTCGTCGAGTGAAGTTCATCGACCCATAGGAGGACACGGCCTAGGACAAACTAGTATCGTAGGCCATGTACCCTCTCGACAAACGTCGAGTGCATTTTGTCGAGCACTCGATAGGCTGTGTGTCAACTCGACAACACAGAGTAGGACATGGCTTGGGATATGCCTATGTCCCAGTCCGTGTTGCCCAGCCTGCACTCATTCTTAAGATTTTGGGTATTATAACCCTCCCCTCCTTACAAGAAATTTCATTCAGAAATTTGCACACAATAAGAAAAACAGCAATCAAGATGTTATAACTTTGCAAAAGTTTGATAAAACTTGACACGCACAGTACAACAGTCTACACAAACAACTCGGGAAATTTAGCTCGCTTGGTCTGCTCGCGCTCCCATATTAGCTCCTCATGACCACAATTGTCGCATTGGACCTTGACCATCCCGATTATCTTGTTCCGCAACTGTTTATCGGCTCTATCCTCGATCCAAATGGGCCTAACCTTTGTCGTTAGCCCAAATTAGACCGATACACGATCGTTTGCAATCACATGAGCTGGATCTTTCACGCCTTTTCGAAGCACTGATATGTGGAACACATCATACAATCCAATCAATTCTGCCGAAAGAGCTAGCCGATAGGCAGATTCCCCAACTCGCTCTACCACTTCAAACAGACCAAGATATCTCAGATTTAACCTTTTCATACTCCGAATCTTGGACACACCATTGAAGGGATTAATTTTCAAATATACCAAATCGCCCACCGTATATTCCACGTTCCGATGCTTGGCGTTGTAGTATTTGACTTGCCTATCCTGGGCTATCAACAGCCTCTCCCGAATAGAGCGTATCGTCGAATTAGCTTCTTTGACTTCCTTATGCTTATATAATTTAGATTCTCCTATTTCTACCCAAGCTAAAGGTGTACGGTATTTCCGACCATACAAAGCTTCAAACGGTGCTATATCGATACTTGCTTGGTAGCTATTATTGTAGGCAAACTCTACCATGTAGAGGTGATCTTCCCACCTCTTACCAAAATCCAAGGCACACATTTGGAGCATGTCCTCCATCATTCTGTTGGCCCTCTCAGTTTTGCAATCAGTTTGGGGATGAAAAGACGTACTGAATGTTAACTTTGTTCCCAACAGTTGATGGATTATACTCCAATCATTCGATGTGAATCTCCCATCATGGTCACTTACGATGCTATGGGGAACACCGTGCAATCGTACAATCTGCTCAACATAATATTTCGCCAAGACTTCCACTGAATCGTCCCTCTTGTTCGGAAGGAAGTGAGCCACTTTCGTCAATCGGTCTACGATCACCCAAACCAAATCATTTCCGCATTGAGATCTCGACAAACCATGCATGAAATCCATCGAAATATCATCAAACTTCCATTCCAGAATAGGTAACGACTTCAAGAAACCTCCGGGCTTCTGGCATTCCGCTTTTACCAAGGCACAGGTTTGACAATTAGCCACATAATGTGCTATGTCTTTCGTTAACCCTGGCCACCAGAATAACTTTTTAATGTCGTTATACATCTTTGTGCTCCCTGGGTGAATTGAGTATTTTGTAAAGTGAGCTTCATACATCAATTCTTCTCTTAATTTACCCATACTTGGGAAGCACAAATGACCCTCTTTGCGTAAAAGCTCGTCATCCCAGAAGAATTGGCCATCTGACCCATCCTTTGCATAGCATTGGAGAATTTAATCAAGTTTCGTTGCTCGCCGAACCCTTTCCACAATGTCATACTGTACCTCAGTCCAATTCAAGCATGCATCAGCTGTGGAATTCTTGTTAACACAAGAAATCTCTAACGCTTCCAAATCCTGGATCAGACGCTCATCATGCATCTACAACCAATTTGCCCTTGTAGGAGTCCTATGACTCAAGGCATCTGTGACCACGTTTCCCTTTCCGAGAGTATAATGAATATCAAAGGTGTAGTCCCCAAGGAACTCCATCCACCTTCATTTTCGCATATTAAGATCCTTCTAATCTAACAGGTACTTTAGGCTCTTATGATCTGTAAAGATATCCACTTTTATGCCATATAAATAGTGCCACCATAATTTAATTACAAAGAAAACCGCCGCCAACTCCAAGTCGTGGATGGGATAATTCCACTCATGCACTATTAAATGGCGTGAGCCATAAGCAATCACCTTTCCAAACTGCAGAAGAACACATCCTAAGCCGCTCCCTGAAGCATCACTATAAATCTCATAGCCGTCTCTACCACATCGCGATGTTAGAACAGGCGTCGTGGTCAAACAACTCTTTAGCTCTTCAAAAGCTCGCGCACACTCCGACGTCCAAACGAACTTCTGATCCTTCCTCGTTAATGTGGTAAGAGGCAAAGCAATCCATGAGAAGTTTTCTACAAAACATCTGTAGTAGCCTGCCAGTCCAAGGAAACTCCTGACTTCGGCCACTGAAGACAACACTGGCCACTCCTAAATGGCTCTTATCTTTGACGGATCCGCTATTATGCCCTCTCCACTTACCACATGGCCAAGAAAAGCCACTAATGACAGCCAAAACTCACACTTTGAGAACTTGGCATAGAGCTTATTTCTCTATAGAGTATGCAACACCAACCGTAAATGGTCCGCATGATCAGCTTCAGATTGAGAGTAAACCAAGATATCATCAATGAATACGATTACGAACAGATCTAATTACTCGCGGAACGTTCGGTGCATTAGATCCATGAACACCGATGGCGCATTACATAGCCCAAATAGCACTACAGTGAACTCATAATGATCGTAGCGTGTTCCAAATGCTGTCTTGGGAATGTCACTTTCCCAAATCCTCAATTGGTAATATCCAGATTTTAAATCCAATTTAGAATAGACGGTTGATCCCACTAGCTGATCGAGCAAGTAATCTATCCGTGGAATCAGATACTTTTTTTTCTCTGTCAGCTTATTCAGCTCACGATAATCAATACACAACCGCAGACTATCGTACTTCTTTTTCACAAAAAGAATAGGGGCGCTCCAAGGTGACATACTTGGGCATATATATCCATATTCAAGCAATTCTTGCAATTGAACTTTCAGTTCAGCCATTTCCTTTGGCGCTACGCGATATGGCGAGTGGGCCACAGGTTTCACACCTGGCACGAGCTCAATAGTGAAGTCGATCTCCCGCTGAGGCGGTAACCCAGGAAGATCTTTAGGAAACACATTAGAAAACTCTGATACAATCGAAACATCACTCACACTTGCCTTTGGCTCAATAGCCTGAATAAGCGTTAAGATTAACTCCGCGACCTTGCGAACAACATTGAAGACTTAGAGAGCAGACTCCAAGATACCTCTCACTCCTCGCATACCAGCGAACTAGTCTCAAGATCGGTATTCTGGCCCAGTGTGATCTCCTTTGAATTGCAATCAATAAAGGCAAACTGCTCTGAGAGCCAGTCCATATCAAAGATCACATCAACATATGCGTTCAAACAGAAATCTCGACTTCCTATTTGCACTTCCACGTAGTAGGTCCTATCCGCAAGCATCACATATCCATTAGGTAATAACGCCTTTACCCTATCTGTTGTCATATGAATGGGTACTCCGATTCGTGATACGAAATCCTTAGATAGAAATAAATGCGAAGCACCCATATCAAATAGTGCTCTCGTCGGATTGTTCTAAATCAGGACAAAGCCTAAGACAAACACATCATACACAAGCTACACATAAGGTATGCAATATAAAAAGCAATCAATATCTTTAATCGTACATGTGACGATGTCACTTTGCTTTATGGCTTCCTGCTAGCAAAGATTATATACTCGGGGCTGCGCCTGGGATGTAGAGGACTCCACCACTGTTTTTCCCTTCTCAGCATAAGATGCTCCCATCTTATTTTTCACCTTTGGCAGACCAACCCAACAGTCACGGGCTGTATGTCCCACTTTGCCACAGGTAAAGTAGGTACGAGACTCTGGCCTTGACGTTGCCCTCGAAGCAACCGTAGAAGGAGCCTGTCCAGAAGATTTGGATCTCTTGCCCCACTTCTTTTTGTAGTACGATTTTCAAGAATGAGGCGCTTAAAATCGGACTTTGTTACAACAAAGTCCCTTTTTCCTTGCACCCATTTCATATCTTTCTCTAGCGCACAAGCAGTATCGACCAACGCCTGAAATCCTTGGTTCACCGAACTCGAGAGCAGGAATCCTTACTCATCCTGCAACCCTTCGTAGAACCTATTGGTTTTCCATTGTTCATCAGCGAAGATAGACCCCGCATAATGTACCAACCTGTAAACTCATGCAAGTAAGTATCAACACTACTTTCTCCTTGCGTTAGATGTTGGAACTCATTCTCCATGGTGATACGTTGTGCCGCTGGTAGGTGCTTTGCAAAAAATAGTCACGAAAACTCCTCCATTGAGACTTGTGTTAATTACCTGCTCGCTAAGTGGTGTAACTCTATCTCATCCCACCATAGTCGAGCCTCTCCTTCCAACAAGAAGGTGGCCAAGGTGACCTTCTGATCTTCCTCCTCCTTATCGCCGTCAATATACGTTTGACGCAAAACAACCAATCCTCCGCCTGCGTTGGGGTTCCCACACCCATAAATGTAGGAGGATTGAAGTTCACAAACTGCTTCAACTGTCGTTCAGCTGCTCGAGGATCAACAGCCTCATCCGGTTCGAGCCTTAGCTCAACCCGTTCTATCACCAATGTCGACTGCGCCTGCCTGGTAGGCTGTGCATTAATCATGGCAAACAGCGCCTCAACAACTAAGCGGGTTATTTCCACAAAAGGAGGAGGTGTAGTCACCTTAGCTGGTGTCGCACTCTCATTAGAATGCTAGGGTTCAAACTGCCCAGCACCACTACGAGTCACCTATAGGTGAATACCAAAATAGGTACGCATCCTAACATAGAGCATACTAGCGGAAGATTTTAACGTTAAAACTTAACTCCATAACCAAGAATGTCCACAAAAATTAAACAACCACATTCCAATGAATGTACATTAAATACATCATAGCTTGGCCTTAAGGCTTTACAATTACGCTTTACAAGTGTAGATTACAAACATCGGCGTGCAGGCCGGCCACACATGAAAATAACAAAAGTCTTTGCTTAGACTTTAAGGGCAAGTAGCAGCAGCAACAGCAACAGCAGGGATTCAACCCTCTATTTCCCGCTCAGCTCTCCAACACCTACACAGGGACAGCCAACCATAATGGTGGCAAACAAGGCAACGATCAGCATTCAGCTGACCAATTTATAATGACCCTACCCCTTTCCTGGGGTAATGGCATTTCTTCCCTACAAGCATAGCATTTCACAAGCAGATATATCACGCATTGTGCCCTCATGACCAATACATCACAAACGCCAGCCACGCGACCCAATTCTCCATGCACTCAGAGCACATTCTTGGTGTACCGGAATACCAGGGTCCCACCACCGTTCAAGGTCCGAAACCCAACGGTAAAGTTTGAGCAATTATTCTTAATGGAGCGCAGGCCTAAGACTCTCATTAAACCACTCACGAAGGCTAAATGCCTTGACGCTCTCTTGTACAGTCGACATAACGCAGGTACAGATCCTCCACCTCCCGTTGCTCAAGTCGCCTTGCCATCACCGAATACCAAAGTACTCGAGGCCAATTTGTAGGCACGGATCATTTCACCTTTCCAGTTCGGCACTAAGCCTTTTTAAGAGCACACAGCTCACAATAGCCACACTGTCCACCAAGGACTGGCTTCACAATCCAAAAAGGGAGTTAGTTCAAACGTTCCTCGCGGTTGCTTGGCGGGTTCAGTTGAACTCTCTTTCTGCACCCAAACTCAACCAAACATAGCGAACAACACAAGAATCACGAGGTTGTTTCCTTGAATTCCACACCAGTACTTTCTGTTACTAACCTTCACAGGCACAACCCATCAACTCCACAACATATACATTTATACGAGGAGTCTTCTCCGGTGTGCAAATGAAACATCACCAATCCATACTAAACTGTCCAGATGGGCTTCACACAACATGCCTATTCCGTACTATACATTTCCGGATCTATATGCAAGACTGATTGGGGATTTCAAGAATCAACCCAAGGAAATCTCTCAAAATCCACCTTTTGGTGGGGGAAATCCATGCACATGCCAAAAGAAGGACTTCACATGTCCAAGAAGGAAGAACGTTACCCTTGACGATCTCTTTAGATCCATGGAAATCTAGTTGGATAGAAAGCACCGCAATGCTCTTGCCTCCACAAATCTGGACTCGGCTCGCAATTCAGAACTCTGAAGCTTCACTGGCAGCCGGATTCCTTCTCCTCCTTCCTTCCTTACTCTCCCTTCTCTCTTTCTCTTTTAAAAATAGAATGGACAAGATGAATGAGAGATAACTCTCAATTCCTGGACTTAATACAGTAGGGAAAAGCCTGGTCCATTAGATCCCAGTTTAAGGAAATGAAAGGTCACAAATTTCCCTGACATCTCTGTTTTTGGGCTGACACGGCTTGTGACACTCGCATGTCACAGGCCATGTACCTTAAGCGGCACACAAACCAACTTAACTCGAACAGGACACGGCCATGTGACATGCCCGTGTCACATGCCGTGTTCCCTGACATAGCTTTGGACACGCCCGTGTCCAGCCTGTGTTAATCAGGCCTCATTGCCCTGGCCAAATCCAGAGAAGGACATGGCCTATAACACGCCCATGTCATAGGACGTGTACCCAACTCGACTTGCCTCTCGAGGATCGTCGAGTGCATTACATCGAGTGAAGTTCGTCGACCCATAGGAGGACACGACCTAGGACATGCCCATGTCACAGGCCGTGTACCCTCTCAACAAACATCGAGTGTATTTTGTCGAGCACTCGACAGGCTGTGTATCAACGCAATAACACAGAGAAGGACATGGCTTGGTACACGCCCGTGTCCAAGGCCGTGTTGCCCAGCCTGCACTCATTCTCGAAATTTGGGGTGTTACATGGCTTACTCCGATGAAGAAGAAGCTGACCCCCAATTTAATGGGGAGGTAAATTCTTACACCATTCTTTCAGAGTCTTATGCTCCAGACGATGTTCATGAGGACTATTCCTCTAATGATGAATCAGAACTCATAGATCCGTATAAGGAGCTGATCAAGGTCTATGACTGGTGTAGAAAAGTTGTTAGAACTTAGGTTAAGGAGATCAAATCCCTTAAGGCTGAGGAGATCACTCTGAGGGAGGAAGTCACACGAATTAACTCACTCAGAGAGGAACTCCATGCCCTAGCCGATGATACCAACACTTCACACGAACTCTTTAACCTACAAGAGAAAATCATCGAGAAGTTGGAAGGACAGCTTGCCGCTGAAAAGAGACTTGTTGAAAGTTTCTCCAAGCCCAAGACAATCCTTCCACTTGTTGCTGAATTCTCTGCTCAGGCTAAAGGAGCTGGCTTTGGTTATGTGGCTGCTCCTAGTAAACCTTCCAGGAGGGCCAAGGCTAAATTGAAAAATAAGGCTGTTATAAAAGCAACTGCCTAAAGAGAAAGGGAAGGGGCCTCTCATTCATACTACGTCTAAGAAGGTTATTTTTCCTTCTAACGAATTTGACTTTGAGATCTCCTATGGTCACTTGACAAGACCAATTCAGTTTGAACCTGTCAAGGACTATAAGGGGTAGACTCGTCCCTGAAACTTTGGTGCAAGTGTCTTCAAGGCACCATATGAAGAGATCACTCTACAGTGCTATGGTCCCAATGTTCACGGTCCAAATGATAAGAAAGCTCCAATAGTGAAACCCGTTGTTTAAAAGCCACTTGGGAAGAAGAAGCCATGCGAGTGTTATCATCATGAGGTGCCTACCTCCAAGTCAGCCACTCTTGCTAGACAACACGTTCAAAAGGTCAAACAGGAGACTTGGAAAAGATACAATAGGTTTTACTGTTGGTACTGCGGCAAAGTTGGTCACTTTGCTGTGGATTGCTGGTTTAATCCCAGAAACATTGAAACTCCTCAAGTTAATCATACGTGACAGACCACTTATAGTGTTAACACTCTTATGGGGAGTATGCTAACAAGGAACCAAGGACCCAAATATTATTGGGTTTCTAAGGTGATATGATCTATGATTGCAGGTATGTCCAAAGGCCAATAAAATCCCTATCTAGTATTTGGACAGTGGATGCTCTCGGCATATGACCGGGACAAGAAGTCTACTTCAAAATTATACTCCAGTCAAAGACGGTCCAAAGGTTATCTTTTGTGTCTCTGACCGGGTAATTACAAAAGGCTACTATATGATTTCTAATGGTGTAGTATCATTCACTGATGCAGCTTTTATGAAAGGATTAGAACATAATTTGATTAATATAAGTCAGTTAAGTGATAAAGGCTTCATTGTTATTTTCTCTAAGGATCAGTGCCTGATAAAATCGGCCTCTACTTTGGAGACGGTATTAATAGGCACAAGGAGTCAAAATATTTTTGTCTTAATTTTCAATGTTTAGACACTTCTACCTTAGTGTGTTTTGTTGTAAAAGATAGTCCATCTCATTGTGACCAATGGCACAAGAGACTAGCACACATTAATTTCAAAACTATTAATATGTTATTTTCTCAAGACCTAGTACGTGACACACCGACTATTAAGTGCATTAAAGAGAGTCCATGTCACGCATGCTAAATGGTCAAGTAGACAAGGGCTACCTTTAAGGGTATTGCTGATAAAGATTCCTCAAAGTGCTTGTATTTTCTACACATGGACTTATTCGGTCCAATGCAAGTTCGTAGTGTAACGACCCCATCCGTTAAATGACGTATAGTAGAAGGTCCGGCCGGGGCCCCACACTATATGCCACAAACAGACGGTGAGGTCACAGGATAATACCAAACCAAACACGAATCCTAACTCAGAGCATTCTAGCGGAAGCTTTAAGTTACAACTTTGAACTCTTAACCGGAATGTCCAATATATAAAACCACATTTATATATATATCACGGAATGTACACAACCACAAGAGTTTGGCCTTAAGGCCTTACAATTCCTCTGAACATACATCATGTTTTACAAACCTCGGCGCGCAGGCCAGCCATACATGAGTAAAAGAGAAAACAAAACAAAGCCATTCGCTTAGCCTTCCAGGCTAGCCGCAGCAGCAGCAGCAACAGCAGTAGGGCTCTCCCGCCCATCACTTACCACTTGGCTCTCCAGCACCTGCACGGGAACAATTCCACCCAACCGGTGGCAAACAATGCAACGGTCAGCATTCAGCTGACCCAATTATAACAATCCTACCCCTTTCTCGGGGCATGAGCATTCTTTCCCTGCAAGCATGGCATCAACAATAGCAACTATGTGCGCGCAGGCACATTCAAGCCATCACAACCATCGGCCGCCCGGCCCGACAGTCCGTGCACTCAGGGCACATTTTCGGTGTACCGGAATACCAGGGTCAACACCACCGTCTACACGGTATTTGAGCATTTCTAGTCTTTCCGGCGCGCGGGCCTAAGACTCTCATTAGGCGCTCCAACAAAACCTATACCAGGCTTCCAAGTCGGACGGACCTAACGCAGGTACGGATCAGCCACCCCCCGTTGCTCAAGTCGCCAAGCCACCTCGAATACGGAAGTATCCATGGCATTTTATAGGCGCGGGTCGGTTTCACCTTTCCGGTTCGGCGCTCAGCCTTTTCAACGAGTTGCAGCCCAACGGCTCAACTACTCACAAAGTGGCAACGCACGGCCACAAGAGTTGCCGCCAACCCTCTTCATTTCCTGGACATCGTCCAGTACTTCCTGCCGCACCAAGCAACAGGTAGGAACAAGGCATCACAAGCCATTATCACGGAGCCTTCTCCGATATGCAAACAAGCATCACCAATCCAGATTCCATCCAGATGGGCTTCACACAGCATGCCTAGAGCCGTACTCCAATTCCGGCCTCTAACAAGGGGGACTTCACATATCTACCCCAAGGGACACCACAACCCACCGCACACTCGCGGGGAAGGGCTTTCCCTTTGCAATGCAGAAAAGAAGGACTTCACATGTCCAAGGAGGGAGATCGTTACCCTTGTCGATCTCTTCGGTGCCATCGCAAACTAGCCGGTGAGAAAGAACCGCAGCAGCCTTGCCGTCACAACGCCGGCTTCGGATCGCGAATCGGACCACGGGAGCTCCGCCGGTGGCTTGGTCTCCTCCTCCTCCTTCCTCTCTCTTTCTCTCTTTCTCTCTTCTTTAAGGATAAAAGAAGAATGGCTCTTCCTCTTGTTTTCACGACTTATCCAGCCCAAGAAACCACCTGAGCCTTTGGATCAAAAGAGAGGAAACTGAACGGCCAAGATTTCCCCAGAATCTCACTTTTTGGCCGACACGGCCTGTGACACGCCCGTGTCACAGGCCGTGTACCCCTTCAGCGGTGCACACAGCTTAAACCGACTGAACCACACGGGTCATCGACACGCCCGTGTCGGACCTGACACGCCCGTGTCAAACCTGAGACACGCCCGTGTCTCCTGCTCCATCGAGCTGCAACCAGAACACGGGTCGGAACACGGCAGCTGACACGCCCGTGTCCAGCCTGACACGCCCGTGTTCCCGGCCGTGTTCAAGGCCGTGTCCGGCTCTGCCCGGAATAGGCCAATTTTGCAAAATAAATAGAACACGCCCTGGGACACGCCCGTGTCCCAGGCCGTGTCACCCGACACGCCCTGGGACACGCCCGTGTCCCAGGCCGTGTAACCTGACCTGCTACTCAATTTTCAAGGTGAGTCTTTTGGGCCTTTTTGGGGTGTTACACGTAGCTTAGGAGATAAGTCATACACACTTGTAATTGTTGATGATCATTCACGTTTTGCTTGGGTTTTCTTTTTGAAACAAAAGTCAGATACCTTTGATGTGTTCACGAATTTTGTCAGGCAAATTCAGAACGAATTAAACCATTTAGTGGTCAGAATCAAAAGTGACCATGGAACATAATTCATATCTGGTGCCATGAAAAAATTCTGTGGAAGTCTAGATATCTTTCATGAGTTTCCTCCCCGCATACTCCACAACAAAATAGAGTTGTAAAGAGAAGGAATGGAACTCTCATTGAGGCCTGTACTACAATTTTGACTGACTCCTCTCTACCAGAGTACTTCTGGGCTGAGCCCGCCAATACAACTTGTTACGTGCAAAATAGAGCGTTGATCAACAAGAGTCATCGTAAGACTCCCTATGAGCTACTGAAAGGCACGAGACCAACTATGTCCTACTTCAGGATCTTTGGCAGCAAATGCTATGTACTTAATAATGGGAATATCATCGTACAAAGTTTAAAAAAAAATGTTTTGAAGGTATTTTCGTAGGCTATAGTAGCCATAGTAAGGATGATAAAAAATTTAATAAGAAAACCCTGGTTGTAGAAGAATCTATTAACATTGTATTTGATGAGACGAGCATGCTACAAAGTAGCTCTTCCAGTGTTTTCGTTGAAGATGCATGTTCAAGGCTGAAAGAGTTAAGCTTGGATGAGAGAGTTGAAGAAAATGCTCAAAAGTTTATCAAGATCACTCCTCTAACCTCAATTTGAGTGGGAGATCACTAAGATGAAGAAGTTATCGAAGTTGAGGAAGACACTCCAGAAATAGAAGAAGCTCCCGATGCAAGGACCCTTGAGCTCAGACACTTGAGGGATCATCCAGTTGATCAAATCATAGGAGATACTCGTGATGTTGTAAGAACTTGAAGATGCAATACTAATAAAAATATGCATTTGAGTTTTCTCTCGCAGGTTGAACCAAAGAAATTTGAAGAAGCAAATGAAGACGCATCTTGGATAGTTGTAATGGAAGAAAAACTCAATAAGTTCAAGCATTGCCAAGTCTGGAAGCTTGTACCACGACCCAATGACAAAAAAGTAATTGGAAAAAAGTGGGTCTATAGGAACATGTTGGATGAAGATGGAACCACCATTAAAAACAAAGCGAGACTTATAGCTAAGGGATATAAACAAGAAGAAGGGATTGATTTTGATCAGACTTATGCTCCAGTGGCAAGACTCGAAGCCATCAGGATGTTCCTCGCAAATGCTGCTCTTATGGGTTTCATTGTCTATCAAATGAATATGAAGTCAGCCTTCCTCAATGGTAAAATAAAGGAAGAAGTGTTTGTGGAACAAACCCCAGGTTTTATTGATCCTAACCATCCTGATTATAATTATTTATTATTTAAAGCATTATATAGTTTAAAATTAGATCCATGAGCTTGGTATGAAAAGCTGTCTAACTTTCTTCTTGAGAACAAGTTCACTAGGGGAAAGATATATAAGACATTATTTTTTAGGGAAGTAAAAGGTAAGATTTTTCTAGTGCAAATCTATGTCGACGATATTATCTTTGGCTCTACTGATGACAACCTTTGCAAGAAGTTTTCCAAACTTATGCAAGGGAAGTTTGAAATGAGCAGTATGAGTGAGCTGGAGTATTTCTTAAGACTTCAGGTGAAGCAATATAAAGATGGAATTTTCATCTCTCATATGAAGTTCATCAAGCAGTTACTAAAGAAATTCAGAATACAGAATGCAACCTCAATGAGGACTCCAATGGGTTCAGCTATGTCTCTAAAGAAGGATGAGAAAGGAAAACCTTTTGATGAAACTAAGTACAGAAGCATAATTGGATCTTTTCTCTATCATACTGCTAGCAGGCTTGACATAATGTTTTCAACATGTGTGTGTCCTAGATATCAGTTTAACTCTAAGAAATCTTATTATGCAGCTTCAAATCGGATTTTGAGATACCTTAAGGGAACACCAAATCTTGGATTATGGTACCCAAGAAGTAATGATAGCGCACTAATTTGATTTTCAGATGCAGACTTTGTAGGTAGCAAAGACAACAGAAAGAGCACTTTCGGGACTTGCCAATTCCTAGGAAGAAGGATCATATCTTGGAGCAGCAAGAAAAATAATTTTGTTGCAATCTCAACTAACGAGTCAGAATATATTTCTGCAGGCAGTTGTTGTGAACAACTTCTCTGGATAAAGAATCAATTTGAAGACTACAACTTGAATTTAAGGGACATCCCCTTGTTTTATGCTTCCTTCAGTGCTATAGCAATTGCCAACAGTCCAGTTTCTCATAGCCGGTCAAAGCACATCGAATTGAGATAACATTTCATCCGAGAGCATGTGGAGAACTGGGACATCAACCTCCAGTATGTTCCAACAGATAGGCAAGTTGCAGATATCTTCACGAAGCCGCTAGACGAGGCCAAGTTCTCCTTCTTCAAGACAGAACTTGGTATGGTTAACAAGGAGTCCGAAAAAGTTCACATTTGAAGTCAAGAGAAGATTCTATAATTAGCCACTCAGAAATTTCCAAGAGAATTCATACTCAGTAAACCTTCAGATAAATTCAAGCTCAGAAATGGATTTCTCGAAAACTTAATGGATTTCTCGAAAACTTAATGGATTTCTAGAAAATTAATTGGATTTCTCGGAAAATTAACTTATATTTCTCGAAAGATCACCTTAAAAGTTTGGAGAAGCATTTGGACTTCTCGACTTCTCGAGAAATTAGCTAACATACTTTTCGAGAAGAATTCCAACCGATATTCCTCAGGTATGTTTTTCTTCATTCTTCAAGATTTTCAATTTTATATAAATAGAAAACTCCATAGAATGTCCAAATCCATGCTTTCAAAAAAGCTCTTCCTGAAAAAACCCCCCTTGAGTTCTACCGAAGGCCTCCGCCGCTCTTCTCACAAACTCTGTCGTTTCTTCTCAGAAAAGTCTGAAATCTCTCATCTTCTTAAATCGATGGCTCCCACTGCAAAGATTGGCGTCGACAGTGAGTTTGTTCGCACAGGTATTACAGAAATCTCCGATGATTTCCTCAATGTCCTTCTACTTCTTGAAACCGCCGGCCTCTCTTTCATTCTATAGTATCCCTGCAAAGTCTTGGTTCCAGAAGTTGAAGAGTTCTTTTGAAATGCAAAGCTTAAAAGGTGTAGGAAATTGTTGAAAAGCCCTGTCAAAGATGTGAAGATCAAAAAGAAGCCATCCTCCTTAACAAAATTTTTGAGGTTACCCTCCATTGATGAGGAAGATTATTTGGAAGAACCCGATTACTCAAGGGCTCTTTCATTTTGTGGCCTCTCCCAATCTACTAACTCTATTCGCAGACAACACATGAATGATGAAAGCAAGCTTTTGGCTGACATTCTTTGAAAAGTTCTCCTCTACAAGACATGTTCAATTGGATATATTTCCTCAGACTTCTTTTGAATGACGACTGCTCTAGTTTGTCACAAGAAGTTCTAATGGGGACACATGTTATTTTAAAAGATTAAGGAAAGCATGAAAGCACCTAATTTTGTAAGAATCTTCTCTCTATATCTAAATCAAGTGCACCCTGAAGTTTTTGACTTGCCCAAAGGTGTGTCCATTCACAACCTGAAGAAAGTCGCATACTCATCCATCAACAGATGGGAAATTAGAATTCAAAAGCAAGGCCAATCTTCAAAAGTTCCAAGGACTGTAGTTGATGAGTATAGGACCCATCTACCCTTCATATTGATACAGTTGGCACTTTTTTTGCATCTGTTGAGGGGGAGCCTACTCCTTTAGTTCATGAGGAAGATCAGCAAGCAAAAGTACTAGACACAGAGTTTCATTCAAATATTTTTACAGATAAGTTTACAGAGAAAGTTCTTGCTGATGATGTGGTGGTGGAAAAGGAAAACAAAGCTCAGTGTGATGATGAGAAGAGCACCTCTATGTATGATGGTGGCTCAGGTATGGATATTGACTATTCCTCTGATTAGGAAAATCTTCATGATGCTCAAGTTGATGCCCAAGTCACCTCTACGGTAGGTTATATTGACAAAATAATAGAAGCTCTAACTTCAGGGGATCCCTTTTTCATCTCACCTGAAGAGATTTCAGAAGATTCTCAGCCCATAGCACAAATTGAGGTGGAGAATGTAGTTATGCTCTCTAATGAGGATGAAGTTACCCAGAATCTGTAGAACCTCCTCGCAAGAATTTAGAATACTCTCTACCTATCATTCTTGGTGAGGAAGGGGATGTGATGACATTTTCCTAAGAGGCAAAAGATCAGTTGTTGCTCCAGCACTACCTCCTCCACTTCCTCTAACTGCAGTCATTCCCGATGATACCCTTTTGGGTAAGATTGATTCTATATTGACAAAGCAGAAAGAGTACTTTTACATGTCTCTCAAAGATGTAACAGAGAGAGTAACTGCTCATGAGAAATAAATGACCAGAGGATTTATTGAGATTCAGAGTAATACAAATGAATTCAAAAAACTGCTCAATATTGGTGGCAAGGCTTTGGACCACACTATCGCTAGTGTTGGTGAAGTCATGAATCAAATAGTTACTGTGGCTAACAATCAGATACTCTTGCTGAAGAAAACTGAAGAACTTAACTTCAAAACCTGTGAAGAGGTCGAGAAATTCAAGGAAGATGACATACAAGATCTAATCGTAGAAGTCAGAAAGGTGGAGGATAAGGTGAAAGAGAATCTAGAATGCAAAGTTCAAGAAATGAAAACTTAGTGGGGTAATCAACTGAAAGAGATCAGTACAAATATAGAAACACAGATTAAGGGTGTAAACATTTATACTTATGATACTACTGTGTGGATGCACAATCAAATTTTTCCAGAGTTTCAAGTTGATCCAAATGAGGCTCCACTTCCTTATCATGATCTAAATGTCTGTAAGCCTACATTTTCTCCCATGATCATTACAGTCATAAGGAGTGGGAGCTATATGAGAAATCTATGATAAAAAGAAGGATTCATGATCATGAATATAGCCGCAATAAGCCTAATGCTCCTCCTCATCCTCCAAAATATTATCCCAAGCCCTTCAGCTACCAGAAAAGGCAACAAAAGAAGAAGGAACTACAACACCAGCAATAGTACAAATGATTTATGATTGTCAGTGTTATGGAATTATGTGGACCTGGACAATTCTATGGACAAATTCTCTCTATATATAAAATTTTGAATTTTGATGATCTAATTATCTCTTAACTGTCATTGCATATATTGTTTTATTTGTTAGTTAATTCTTTGATTATCTTGATATAATTTACCTTAGTGTAAATGGTTCTGCCTTCTACAAATAGGGGGGGGGGATTGTTGGGTATTGTATCCACAATAACCTAGATTTGTGTGTAGTCACTCTTGAACTAAGTTGAATTAATTTTTTATTTGATGTTATTCTTTAGTTGAGTGCTTGTAGGTCATTATTGCAAAGGGTAGACCAATGTACGTTTATAATGAGTTACTAAACACAGGACCATGCAATGTAATCTCTCATTGTGTGACCCATGGTGTTCACTCATGTGTAACACTTCTATTGGGATGTACTTCATTTTCAAGTACTAAAGCAATGGAAAAAAGGAAGGGTTGCTGGTTTTCAACAAAGAAGAAATAGTTTTTAAGAGAAAATTTTTCTAAGTACCTTTCTTGAGAAGATGAACTGAATTTCTCGAGAAGTCTAAGTAAAGTTCTCGAGAAGCAAATCTATTCTCGGGAAACCTTAAGGCTTCTTGAAAAATTCTCAAAATGTATCTTTAAATCTTTTTCTCGAGAAAGGCCTGAAGAAATCTCGGGAAGCCAAGTATAGTTCTCGAGAAAGAGAAGTAGTTCTCGAGAAGTAAAAATTGTTTTATAAGAAGCTAAGTATTTTCCTCGAGACATCAAGTTCCTTCTCGAGAAATCAGTTATTCATTTCAAAGAATTTGTGTTAAGTATTTTCTCGAGAAGGCTATGTCATTTCTTGAGAAAGAAAATCCTTCTCGAGAAATCATACGTCTTCTCTTTAAGAGTTATCTCTTCATAAGGAGCCTTAAAAACACATGCCCCAAATTCTCGGGGATGGGTCCATCCATGATAACACTTCTTAGGCTCTACATAGTTAGGCCTAGCGAAGTACTCATAGGACGTCTCAGAGTCTTATTTGTTCGTGGATAAAATAACCTTCTTAAAGGAGGGTTGACTCTGAGGTGCCTTCCCTTTACCTTTGGCGGCGGCTCTCTTAGCAACCTTTCCTTTTTCAGCTACGTGTCCAAGACCACTAATCTTCTTTGGAGAGAACAATTCATCGATGAGAGGGAGAATCATTCTAGGCTTGGAGTTGCTTTCAACAAGTTTCCTCTCCACCAAGAGCTTTTTTTCTAGCTCATCTAAGTATTTATCCTTTAGGCTTATTGTCTTAGCTGAGCGTTTCAATTCTTCTTTCAAGGAGTGGACTTTATCTCTGAGAGGAAGTAATTTTGCAAGTTCCTCCTCCAGGCTAGTTTCCACTGCCCTAAGGGAGGCAATCTATTTTGCTTGCTTGTTGACTACCTTGTGACATTTGTCAAAATCTTTCAAAAGTTCATGATACTGAGCCATGAATTCGGAATCTTCTTTCTCAGAAGAATAGCCTTCATGACCATTAGTTGACGTTTCTGATTCAAAGAGTATCATGTGCGAGTTTACCTTCCCGTAATACTCGGAGTTTCCAACTTCCTCGTCTGATGGAGCTATAAGCCCGAAGTAAGCATCTTCATTCTCAATACTGGATTCACTTGAGTCGCTGTCACTAAGAGTCTTTAACTTCTTAGCTACGGAGCTTTTCTCTTCCTTCCTCTTGCCCTTGAAGGATCTCTTCTCTTCTTTCTTCGATCCTTCCTTCTTTTTGTACGGACATTCCGCAATCATGTGTCATGTCTTATTACAACAATAACAAAGAACGTCAGAGGAAGAATGTTTATTTAGTTCAGATTTAAAATTTCCTCTCGGTTGTAGTTCTTCTTAGAGCGATCACCATCATGATGTGATCTTCTGAACTCAGAGGAGGATGACTAATTCTTTATTTGTCTCCTCTTGCTAAGCAATCTTTTGAATTTCTTAGAGATGAGTGAGAACTCTCCATCAGATAGCTCAGAGCCTGACATGCTTGTCTCAGAGTATTCTGGAGTATCTGGTGCTCGTGTCCTTAATGGAGACACAACTTTAGACTTTCTAGAACCTTCAACCATCAGAGCTACTGGATTTTCTTCGCTAGAAGTCCTGCTACTTTGCACCTCTTTCTTTTTGGTATTCATTTGAAGTTCATAGGAGAGTAGCTTCCCGAATAAGTTTTGGGGATCAATCTTTAGAAGCTTCCCAAACTCTCTAATGACTACTACTTTCATTTCCTATTCCTTTGTCAGGGATCTGAGTAACTTGTTGTTTAGTTCACCATTAGTGAAGGTGCGACCGTAGTTCCTGAGCCCATTGAAAATCTTGAAGAACTTCTCGAAACTATTAGCAATAGTGTCATTTACACCCTGCTTAAAAGCTTTGTATTCCTGGTTTAGCAAAGATCTGCGATCGTCTCGAACTTCTTCGGTTCCTTCCATAAGCACAAATAGATAGTCCCACAACTCCTTGGCAGATTTGTCGTGGAATAAGTTTTGAAGCATTGAGTCGTCCACTGCACTAGCTATAATATTTTTTGCCTTTTTGTCCAAGGAGACAAGGATGTTTTCATCCTTGGTTAGATCCATCATTTTCTTAGGGATCATAACTGCCGGATTAAGAGCAGAGGCTTGTGTAGGAATTTGAGTTCCTTCTTCCACAATCTGAAATATCCTTGGACCAGCTGCTTCCATGAAAAATCTGACTATTTCTTTCCGCATAGGAAAGTTCTCTTTAGTGCACACAGGTAACTTTATAGAAGGCATGTACTTGCTCTTATCTATATCAACGAAGCGGAATCTCTTTACACTAGAAGGGGGATCTTGTTCAAGGTGTTAAACTTATGTTGAAAAACACCCCTCTGATACCAATTGAAAGTATATAGTGTCTACCTAAATCACCTAAAGGGGGTGAATAGGTGATGTCTGTGTCTTTTCGCGGAATAAAAATACTTTAAAAAGAGAGCACACATAACACAAAGATTTATAGTGGTTCCCCGAGATGGGTACGTCCACTGTCCTGTTTTGCCTATCTACCATGAAGGGCTAGATTCGGCTTCTTCGCCTTTCTCATATTTCAAAAAATCTTACACCTCAGAGTCGCAAGACAAATCGTAAACGATGCTCCTACCAGTCGGATAACCATCACCCCTATAACTCGATCCGAAACCAGATCTACAACTCGATCCAAAAATAGATCTACTAATCGGAGGGAAAACCTCCTACAAATATAATAGGAGATTTACAAAATGATTACAAATAAACCTATTCAGATCTAATGTCTTCCATCCTTCGTTCTTCGAAAAGTTGATCTTGAAAAACTTGGAAAACACGGAAACGTTGAGAGCTTTGAAGACTTGAATCTTAACTAACAGAACTACTAGATATGAATGGATAGGAATCCACAGAATACAACGATCCAGTCGATTTGGGGAAGGAAGGTTGAATCATGCAGCGCAGTTGTGTCGGCCGAGAGTTGTCGCGTGACATGTATAGAAGCTGACCGTAATTTCTTGATCGGAAAGTTCATAAAAAGAGTTCGATTAGCACGTTTAGGGTTTGAGAATATGTCACCCTAAATATATATAAAGGTCTTCCTTTGTAATGACTAGAATAGTTATTGCACACCGGAAAACTCGAGGGTCACTGTACATGGCTATCAGGCAGAGCGAACAAAATTTTGAAATTGGGAAGAAAAAATAACATCAAGTAATATTTGTCGAGTATCGTTGAGGATACTTGCCAAACAGTAATGAAATTTGACGAATTTTACTTAGAGAAATTCAGCTCAATTGAATCTTAACACTCGACGCCATGCAGAAGAATCACACGAAGAATTCGATGAGTATAAACTAGTATACTCGATTGATAGTTTTACTTTCAAGATTACCTAGACACCTAGAGGGGGGGGGGGGTGAATAGGTTCTTATTTTCTTTTCAAACTTAAGGCAGAATGATTAAGTAATTAAAGACTATTTTCTAGGAGTTTTGCAGCTACTTTAGCAATCACAATCACACACTCTAGAACTACACATCACAGATTGCAACAAGTATTTATAGTGGTTCCCCAAGATCTGGGTACATCAACTTTCCCCCTTCGCCTATCTAGTAGTGTGCTAGATTCAGCCAAACTCCTTTCTTTATCTCAGATCCTCAGATCCTACAGCTCAGAATCCAAAATGGATTCATACAACTCAGAGTGATACCACACTCCTACAGCTTAGGCAATTCAGCCCTACCTTAGTCTTTATTCAAGACCTACAACTCAGAGATTATCTCTCCTACACTCAGCCTTTATAAATTAGGCTTACAACTCAGATCTATTAAAAGATCCTACAAGATTTGAGTAAAATATATTTTTATCTTGCTCCTGGTGAGAGAGATGGAACAAGACAGTGTTCTTGATCAACTTCTTGATAAACCAGATGGATAAAATAAACTGGAACTTAGCTTTCTTCAAAGCTTCTTGAATCTGAACTTTGTTGAGTTGATCTTCTTTGAAATAAACTGATCAGCAGCTTTCTCCTTAGATTTCAGAATTTGAATTTGAATCTTCTTGACAGATAAGTTCAGAATCTATTTCTTTTGAAATATGAGACAGCTTTCTTCTTGCCTTCTTTTGACTTGATCTCTCTCTATCCAAGTCCCTTGAAGATACTTCAGAATTCTTGACTGAATTCTACTTAGACAGATTCTTATAGTTCAATCAAAATATCTTCTTAGATCTACAAAGCTTTTCTTCTTATTATTACTTGTTATTCAGTGTTCAGTTTTCAGTTATTTCTTTTCTTTCAGAAACTATCCGTCTATTTATAGCCTTCATTCCTGGTAACCGGCTGGTCCGGTTCCTAACAAACTTCTGTCTATGTCAATCACATCAGTTAACCTGTAGAGACCCACAGCTGTCAACTCTTCAAACTGCCAAGGAGTCTTTGTTTCTGCCAGAAAGTGTCGAGACAAACTGTCAATATGTGTCGAGACAATTGTTAAAATGTGTCGACACAATTTGATTGAGTGTCGACACAATCCTTTGTGATGTTGACACATATGTCTTGATGTCGACACAGCTTCTTGACACAACTTTTTGAGAATGTGTCGACAGAGATAGTTGTATGTCGACACAATTACTTCAGCCACAGACTTATTGTTGATTCTTCCAGGTGTCGACTCAGTCTCTAAGTGTCGACTTAGTTGTTGTTTACTTCTGCCTCTGTGTGTCGACACAGCCTCCTGGTGTCGACACAGATAGTTGTATGTCGACTATAATCTTGTGTGTGTCGATACTGCCTCCCGGTGTCGACACATTTGATGTCGACTCATTATCTCTGTGTCGACACAGCCTTCTTCAAGTGTCGACACAATCTTCCTGAAGTGTCGACGCATCTTCTTCTGGTGTCGACACATGGACTTTAGAAATTTTTTCATACTTTTAACCTGCACATATTCAACTTAATCAACATCAAATACACCTTGATGTATATCATTATACTAAGTTAGGCTTCTTCAAATCAGGTACACATTTTCCAATGTACCCAACATCGATGAATTTGACGAGTATTAGCTAGCTGACTCGACGCACTCGATGAGTACCAGCTAGCTCACTCGATGCACTCGACGCACTCGACGAGTATCGATTAGCTCACTCAACGCACTAGACGCTTGACCCAGTTATAGTCGACGAATTTGACTTAGAAAATCATGAGAAGTAAATTCGAATTGACTCGATGAATTCGTCGGGTATTGACCAGTATATTCGACAAATTTAACGAGTATGGTTAGATACATTCGATGAATTTGACAAGTATATATTGGAATACTCGATGATTTTTACTTGGCGGATTTTCCAACTCTCAAATATTTTACCTCAAGTACAATATGATGGATTCGACGAGTGTTAGTAAGTATACACGACGAATTCGACGAGTATCAACGAGTATACTTGACGAATTCGACGAATATCCCTTACAATACTCGACAAATTTTACTTAGGAAAAATTCTTGTTCTTCTGAATTTCATTCCTTGACCTTCCATGATCCTTCTCATGCACTTGGGATAGAAGTACACCCCAATAGAGAGATTACACGTGATTCAAAACATTGGCCTATATAATGAAGGATTATATTGTGTAGTCCCGTGTTTCATGACCCATTGTAACCTGACATTGGGTTGTACTTAGAAATACATTCTTGTAAGCACATAACTAAAACACAGCATTAAATACAAATTAAATTCATTTTAGCTTAATGGGAACCTTCTTCAAATCAGTGTTATTGTGGATACAATACCCAACAGTGAGTACCGTCCCGTAGCTGAAGAAATTTTATGAAAACTACAGAGCACCCATGATATTAATAGACTTCTTAGCATTAAATATAGTTATGATCTTGCGGTTAAAGCAAACTTTTTCATTTTACCAAAAAATTAAAAATGTTTGGCGATCTTGTGTACCCAAGTGCCCGCAACCAGTTTCAAGCCAACTCCAAAGTCACGTGGTTAGGGTTTACCTTATTGTATCAGGCTTTAGTTTGCCAATCACCAGCTGCCTAATAAGAAGTAACTCAGATCGCAGTGGCTAAATGACTGGTCACACGGTTTGGTAGTTTCTATATTTTGTATCGCATCACCTCAGCCCGCTTAACCTGCACCACGGGGAGGCAGTTATTTTAGCCCTACCCATTTTGGGAAAGAACCCGAGGCTATAAATAGCTGGAGCAACACTCTAAAAGCCCGCTGCCACAAACCCAATAGCTCGCTTGTAAAGTGCCACAGTGTTGATTCCCAAGCTTTGCGGTCTCCTACTCGTGCTGCTTCTTCTTTATGCTCTTGTAACCATAACTTTTGTTCAATATAAAGCCTGTAGTAAGAGAGACATTCACCGAAGTGGGATAAGTTTAGTGTTGCTTCTTTGCATCTTCTTCACTCCTTTGTTGTTAGCAGGTGGTTCAGCACAAAGACTCCTTTCTTCCACCATCTGAACCTTCTCACGATATCAGTGTTGATTCAGTCCTTTATACAGACACCAGTGTTGGGTATTGCCCGAGCACTAGAAGCTGCAATGCATCAAGAGAGCAGTGGTTCAACACTTACAACTTTGAGAATTTTAAGTGGCTGCACGGAGAGTTCTTTGATGCACAGGTAAATTCATAAGCCAGAATGCCTGATGTCAGAATGCTAGATTCAATATATGATGTTGTTTAGCCTAGTTAGGATTACTCCCAGTACTAGACAGATACTTAGGACTATTCTCAGGATTATTATCAGTATGGGACACATATTGCTGCTATTGCTAGAGCTAATGTTGATATTGTTGAGGAGCTATCCTAACTAGCTCTTAAGAGAAGAAGGTTTGGAGAAGGTCCCTCTGGTCATAGGTCTAATAATGTCATTACATTTCCTTATATGTTTTTGTTTAATATTATTTTATATGCAATTCACCTGATTGTATAGGGTTCTTACTTCTTCAAATAGGGGGATATTGTTGGGTATTGATTCCACAATAACCATGATTTGAAGAAGTCCCCATTGAACTAAGATGAATTGACTTATATTTGATGATGCTTTTAAGTTATGTTGAGAAAAATACAATAAGAATACAATAATAAGAGAAAACTCCCCTCTATCTAGTACCCATGATGTTAATGATGATTTTCTTGCAAAGGTTTGATCATTGTGGCTTGAGAGTCTTCCTTTTTGATGTTCTTCATATCCGTGAAGGTGTGCGCTTGATTAGAGTTTTTCGTAGCGAGGATCCTTCATGTGAATATTAGAATGAAGGCTTCTTGATCATCATGTTAATAGCCATTAATCCTTGCACATGAATTCCTTTTGATCTCCTCTGAAGAACTCTCTTCCCTAATGAGTTGGGATGACCACTTCCTTCCCTTTAGACGGCGAGGGCGAACTCCCCTTTCAAATTTCGTGAAAAAACCGTCGCTAGAAACTTAATTTAGGGATGTTTTAAATAGAGAAGGTTGTGCAGGAAGCTCCCACGTGGCGGTAGTTTTGGCAGTAGCTTGCAGCAAACAAAATCCTTCCTTTTCTTCTTTTCAATTTTGTGGATTTTGCCTTCATGCTTAGAAATAAGTTATTCCTCATAAAAAATCCTTGCCATCCCATTGATATTGGATGCACCTACTGACTTCTCAATCAAATCATGATATATTTGGTGTTTCCTGACACCGCAAGAGCTCTTTCCTTTTCTGCTCCTTAAACAGTTGAATATTAGCAGGCTTTTATAATCATTTTAAAATTAAGCTACCGCCAGTGGTAGAGCTAGTGCCCGACGGTAGGTTTGATCCGCACGAAGGTGACAGCTGCCCAACAGATTTGGAAAAATATACCAGAAAATATTTTTCCTCTTTTTAATGCTACCGCAACGTGCTACCCAGCTATTGCCTGTGATAGTTTAATCATCTAAACGAATCGCCTCGATGCTCGTTGAGAATTCTAGCGTGCCGCGATAAAGGCTAGTGCCACGCAGTAGGTTCCCAAGAGTTCATTCAGTTTAATTCAAGGCTAGTGCTCGGCGATAGAGCTAGCGCAAGGCGGTTGGTTCCAGAACTTGATTCTTTTATTCTTCACACCGGAAAACCTTAAACACACAACAAACGTGATCAAAGACACACTAAGATTTTTTATTATCAAACAAAGATACGCGGAACACATGTTCCAACAAACTCCCCCTTTTGATAAAAACAAATCTCATATGAAGAAATACTGCATAATAGTGTTTGTGTTTATTGTAAATGATAATCGTTCAATGCGTACTCCTCCTAGATGGATACTACTCCTACATAGACTCTTCTTAGTTGAGATGTTTCTTCAAAATCATTCTTCCCCTTTTGGTATTATCAAAAGAGTATGGGATTAAGCGTATTAACGAGTAGATCTTTTTTATGATACCACTAGATGACTACTATAAGTTGCCACTTGTGAAAAAAAATATGTTACCGCTTGTTAAGATAATTATCATGATCGGGCATAAGTAAAGTATCAAAATCCTATGATTACTCCCCCTTCATAGATGCTTTCTATAAAAAATATAATGTACTCCCCCTGAATTAAGAAAGGGATGCACAATGTTTTCCACAATTTTATTAGAATAGAAGGAGGGTAGAGGTGAGTGTATGCAAAGATAATTAAAAATAGTCAATATTAGAGAAGAAAAAATGGGATACAATGAGGAAGATCATAGATAACTCTCTGTCACGTATTAGGAAAAATATATACAAGATTGAATAAAATATAAAAGTAGAACTTGTTAAGCACATAGTACCATATAGTACTCATAGTTTACCACTTGTTGAGAGAGTAAATGTTCATGAGTAAGCACAAGTAGTACGCTTAAAAATATGTTAAACACTCTTAAAATAAACATCCTTTTTTGGAAAATATGATCATATTGGGGATATGTAATTTTAAGCCTAATAAGAAGATGTTTTAAATTCAATTCAAATCCAAGAGATGTTATTTCATTGTAATATTTGCAAGCATGATTTCAAAATATCAAAGAGAGATACGAGCCACAATGTGAGCTATTTTGCATTTCAAGTAAATATAAACACTGTAGCGGTCATACTTTACTATTTAGTGCATTTACTTATGATTTTAGATAATAGTATAGGTATGCATTAAGATCCAATTCTCATGAGTAGATATTTTATGAGAAATAATGATGTGTACAAATAGTGTTTTGATAAAATATACAAGTGAACTAATCAAAACACATGACATATATAATGAACAAAAAATATTAAAATAAAAAAATAATATTACTTCCACTACTTTTCAATGCACACGAGTAAGAAGAACAACTACCATGGTGCTCTACACACAATGCTTTTTAATACTTATCAGAGAGTAGAGTAGTTCTTGGGGGATCACATTTATGCCATTTTAGTTTTTTTTGTGATCCAGCGTACTAAGACAAATGGTGAATATTTTGTTTATTATAAGAAACTTCACAATTCTTTTTCCAAGGTGCTCAACCTGACAATGCTCATTAAGACTTATCAGGAGGGTGAGTAGTGCTTTGTGAAGTTTTCCTTGTCAATTTTTATTTGCTTTTTATTTTAGTGACAAAAAACTTCGAATTCAATGTTGTGCAAACAATAACAATTTTTTTAAAGACAACTTCCTCCAATAAATAAGTGCATGAAAATACAAAGGGTTAGAATAATCAATTCAGTGTAGTGTAGGTAATCTATTTATGTATTTTAATTATTATATTATTACACTACAAAATCATGCAAGTATATGATTAAAATCACGTGTTGGTTATCAAAATAGGTGAGTGAATAAAGTTATTATCAAACATAAAACATTACTCATACTTAGAAGCCAATATAATGAGAATGGCGCGAGACCTAGTCATATATATCAAGTTCGCAAAATCAATAGTTTGCAGGTTAGCGTAGCGAAAGGTTGATCTAAGGTCTCGTAAGGTGTCTCGACCATGGGCTACCTAAGTTGAAGCGCGAGCGGAGTCTATTTTTGCATGACAGATCATTCAAAGTTAGAACAAAAAAGAAGATAGAAAAATTTAACAGCAAAATCGTATCGTTTTTCATGGATTAATCAATTGTTACATCTCGCAAAATAAGGGCAAGACCCAAAAAGAAAAAATACAAAAGAAATTCAAGCGAGAACTTCAAGGCGATGATGCCGATTGTTCGCTCTTGCCAGAGATATCGTCGGTACTATCTTATGGTTCAGGGATAGGTTGGAAGAGCTATGAAACCAAGATCTAGGCAGTCACCTTCTTGCCCTCACCTTTCAGAAATACAACTTTATGCATCGTCTGGAGCGCATGTTTTTTGTCGTGATGGCATTCTGCTGCATCATTAGCTCCAGCTCATGCTACGAGCACAACAAAGCCTTCTCCTTATCGTCCGGGGGAGGGGGAATCAGTGAGCCGATCCACTGCTGATTCTGATCCTTTATCCTTCGGCTCTCCTCCTCGAATCAGACAATGTACACGTCCTTTTGAGCAACGGTCGCAACATTCTGCAAGCCAATCAATATTAGAGCGATAAAGGTTTTCAAGGAATGACTGGAGAGGAAAAAGCTTAACACTCCACCTACTTGTTCAGTGAGATCGTTCTAAGCAGCGACAAGCTTCTATTTCAGATCTATCACTTCCTTGGATAGTGCGAACTGCACAGTGAAGAAATTTACCATCTGTCGCGATAGGAAGATTCCGTTGCAGGTCATCATGTGAGCGAGCTCGATGGCGCGGAGTTGAGCTCGTGAGCTCTCGTAGTCAAGAGATTGTATGAGGGCATCGTCGTAGTAGGCGGCGTTATCCCGCCCATATAGCCCGAAGGCAAGTTCATAGGATTGGCCTGAGATCATCTCGCCATCCTGCCAGGAAGGGAGGATAGTATAAATAGAAACCCTGTTGGCCTCTAGGTCCCAGACCAGTAAGGTCTCAGCGATATCGTCCCACTGCCTCTCGCCTAGGCCAAAGTTCTTATGGCCCCTAGGCCCCACCTTTTCTGTCGCCACCTAAGTCTTGCCAATCTCGATGACCCCCTTCCTGACAGTCTCACCAGCGGCCAGAGTACTCGCGGGAGGATCTTAGATGATCTCCTTGCCATTGGCGAGGTTTGTGATTTTTGTCTTCTTGGGAGGTGGTCAATGAAGTGTTTCAGGTTTCCGCTTCAGGCTGCAAGATTTCGGCAGTAGCTTCGGTTCACTTCTATAAACCGCGGCAGAAACCTCCTCGTGTGCCTTCTCGGAGGCAAGTGTTGTGCTGCTAGCAAATTTTAGGTTAATGGGAATATATCGCTCCCCTGCACATGTGTCATAAGTTAGCAAAATTACACTTTTCTTAGGAGAAAAGATTGCGAGAACTACCTTTCCCGATGAGTACAGGTAGGAGCGAGTCGACGTTCCTTCTCAGATAGGGAACATCAAAATCCTTTTCGAAAAGGAATTAATGGAGCTTGGACTCGTGGCGACTGAGATATGGAGGGTGGTAAGTTGACTCTTCCTGCTAGATTGGCGAGAGGGGGAGGTTATTGAAAGCCCCGGAGACGAAGATGAACTTCCGAATCCAGTGATGGTTGTTGTTGGCGAGACCTTTGGCCTTGAGGTTATTTTCAGAGAAGAATACGATCCTGTCCCTCTTGGTGCGGAAGTTGAATAGTTTGCGGAAGGAGGGAAGACTGAATTCAATCCATTCCTCCCACAAGTAGCTAACGAATGTTAGTACAAAAGCAATGAAGTAGGGGTTGAGTTGTGCGGGAACAACGTCAAAATAGCGCAGGGTCTAGCGAATCTCTGACCAGATGGGTAGGCTAAATCCCACCTCAAAGTGTTCTGTAGGGGTAGCGAGTTTGTAGGGCGAAAAGTGGTTGATCGACTCATCCGTCCCAGGGTGTCGGGCGGTGAGGCCCGACGAGACATAGAGACTAGCGAGCGAGTGGTACTCCACTTCGGTCAGGTTATAGTTCATTAAGGGGTAGTCAGTGAAAGTGGCTGCGCACTTGGTTCATCCATTGATGTCTCCTGTCATCTCACGAGAAGTAGCAAGAAAATGTAGAAGTGTGAGTGCAAGAGAAGGAAAAGTAGACAAAGGTTGGAAGCTGTTGGAAGCAGTGGATAATGCGGTAAGTGAGGGTCCTATCTATAAAAAATTTTGGGTGGGAAAGGATCCGGGCTGGAAATAGTGCAGATAGCCAATTTCCCAGATCCCGCCCAAAACCCTATTGAGATCTCGCACTCCCTCACACGTCACTGAGATAAAGTTGAATACTATAAGGCGTAAAAAGTAAGTTTAAAAGAAAAATATGCTCAAAAATAAAAAGAACAGATGGCGAGAACATTTAAGCAATATAAATAAGAATAAATGCACAGTTTCATTATCCATTAACATTCAACATAAAAGCCGGATATTATTACATACATTAAAAGAATAGAGTAGGAAGACGAGGCTGGTAGGCCCACCTGGGGCCATCACCACCGTCATCGGCCTCCCCTTCCCGCCCTAGGCATCATGTGGGAATACTATAGTGCGCGAAAGGTCTGCAGCTCCTACTGGGCTAGACGCAGTTGATATTCTGCTCGCGCGATATGGATTCCAAGAAATTCCCTCCTGCCGCCGACATCTCCCCCCAACTCGGCAATCAGTTGCATGTATATGTTCTCCAAGTAGAGCACCCGCTCCTCGATAGATTTGTTCTCGCGAACCTGGCTATAGATTCGCGCAGCATAAGGGCGTGCTTCCGTAATATCTCAGCCATCGGCCGCTTTAGTGCCTCAGCCTCCTTCTGATCACCCAGGAAGGCGGCAATGGAGTCAGATGATGGGGGAGGCGAGAACTTCTGCTCGTCAATGTCAACATCGGTCGACGAAATCTCATTCTTTTTAGAGAGCAGGTGCGATTGGTTACCTGGTTCGGTATCCGCATCCTTGCCCGAGTGCCGGAGGGAAGTGTTGGGCTGCCCCTCAAAGGGAGTATCGAAGGTGATATGCGCCTTCCCGAGCCAGAGGTGCAGAATTTTCGCCTAAGCGGTGGGAACGTCGGCTTGAGCAGTAAGGTTGGGCACGACATTTGTTGGAGGTGGTCGACCCAAGGCGGGATCCAAGGGTGTCAGACGAGCAGGGGATTTGGGCATTGTAGCACCCTATCTCGTGGTCCCAAAGGCAGGAGATGGAGAAAAGCAAGGGTAAGTAAACTGATAAGAGGCGAATAGATAAAAGAAGAGTTACCATTGCCTCGTAGGAGATCCTTCGGTTTTTGAGGGGAAGTGATCTCGGGGGCTATCTCGTCATTGTCAGCCTCAAGCGAGTACGTTTTGGCACTCGTCGCCCCAATCCCCTTTCCCTTTGGCCGGACCTGCAAGCGAATACGTCGGTATCTATTTTTATCTCAGTAAGGAATGTAAAGTGTGTGAGGATACCTGAGGGATCCAGGGGTGGGAGGGAGTCAGTGAGATGGACTCACCCATGGTCATGTCTCGCCTTACCATCTTACCCTTCTTCATTTTAGGGGAAGAACTCGGGGCTTTCCGGGCAAGTAAATGGGCGTATGAACCCATCAAGGTTTTGGTCTCAGCCCGAACAATGTTGAGGTGATCTTGAGCTTCTTTCGAGAGCGACATCGAGTTGGAGGAGATAAAAAAGAAAAGAAAAAGGAAAGGATGGGGCGAAATTCATGTCCGTGATTGGATAATTATAGAGCCATGAAGGGGCCCACAAAAGATTCTCTTCCAAGTCAGCAAGCACTCATCAAATAATTGGCGTTGGATGATTATTTCTAAGATTTGCAAAAGCTTGCAAAGAGCGGGGATTATGTACAACCATGTATTCACTTAGTGGGTCCCTACGACAGGTTTAGGGTATAGCAGGACATTCAGGCCTATAAACACTAGATTGGTGAATGAGGTAGGCTGGCCTGCACTCGCCTAGTTCCCAAAGGGACATTCACATAAATTAGGGGAAAATTAGGCCCTTTAGGCTAGTCTGATCTTCCCTATACACTCGCTCCATAATCGTTCCTCAGGATGCATGGAGGAGGATATTTCACCGATCCAGGTAAGTGGTTTCCCACGCGAGCATTCTCTCTTGAGAGAGAGACTAGGATGCGAGTGCACGGCTCCCCAAGAACCCACTCCTTTAGGAGCTGGTGCCTTCATGGACCAGTCACCTAGTGGGACCCAGAGATAGAATTACCTTGATGCCCCCAAAGGGCTGCAAATAGCCTTCCAGGACAATGGAGTTTGGCTGTTAGCTGACTCAATTGGGCCGCATATAGCCATTTAGAATAGCGTAGTTGCACTATTTGCAGGCCAGGCCTAAAAATCTATAAATAAGACGAAGGGGGTACCTCAGAGGGCAGGGCTTTCTTATTTTATAGTCTTTTAGCACTTTCTGAGGTATCCTTAGCTCAGCACTGGCTAAGGAGATGAAGCGCTCTAAGACCTTCCAGGTTTGTAGTGGGAGCTCTGTGCTGGAGCCTTGGGTCAATTTTGATTTTTGAGTCTTCAGTCAGCCAAGATTGTTAGGAGAAGTAAGTGTGCGGTCACCTATTTTCCAAGGGTTCGAGCTCCAAAGAAGTCTGTCCTCCGTTTCAACATTTTTCTTTAAATTCTTTGCAATCAAAATAAGGTATAATATTTTAAACTATAGAGTTAGAGGAAGAATGGGATACATCAAGCTTTGGTTCTATATTTAGTTGTGCTTTTAAATTTTTATTTTCTAAATGTAATTCTGAAATATTATTTTTCAATTTCTTAATTATACGTTTAATTGCTTCTAGCACATACAGTGTAGAAATATAATTACAAATATGACAGGAATTTGATTTTCTTACAATGCTCTTGTATAAGGCATGATTTGAACATAAGGTTCCTTTGTCAACTTTCTCTTGGCTTTCCTCATCCAACGATATATTTTCATCTTCTCTTCCGCTTGAAGTGTTCTCTTCTTTCTTTCCTCTTAACGTGCACTCCTTACCTATAGAAGGGAAATCAAAAGTATATTCATGAAAATTACAAATTTCTTAAGCGGTAGGTAAAGTATAAATAAGTTTAAAAATTTCTTTATCAAGCGCACAAAATAAACAATTCATTGATTTAACATTTAAAACATTTCATTTTTACTTAGAATGCCTGGGGGCTTCTTAATTATGATATTCCAAGTTTTTATGTCTAATGATTTAAGAAATTTTTCCATCAATATTTTCCACCCATTATTATTCACACCTGTAAACAGAGGTGGTGCTAGAGAATTTTCATTGTACAAATTTCCATCACCACTAGTCGATTCAAGATCGAGGTTGGCCATTTTTCTCGGTTATGAAACCATTTTGGAATAACCTTCCTCTGACACCACTTGTTAGATTGTGTGGACAACCATATAGGGTGACTGAATAAGGTTTTACGGGTTAGTACAAATTCGAATTATTTTGATCCATAAAAACTAGTTTTGGAAGCTACCGTGGGGCACTACCTTGATAGCGTGTGGCGGTAGGTCACTGACCTCATTTACCTAAAAGAAAGTTTCCTTTGAGATGCACACACCCTTCAGAGATCTGCCGACAAACAATCACAATGCCACACGCAGAATGAAGAGCACGAAAAAATTTTACTCAATAAGAAAATAAAAAAAGGTTTACAATTACAAACACGAGATCTCCATTATGCTAGAGATCAGAGGCAGTGAAAGTCAAACCTATTTTCATTTTCTATACTGACCCACTACCTGAACCGGTTGGCTCTCTCCCTTTCCCTCCAAGAAAGGTTTGGGAGTTAGCTCTTCACCTTCATATGTGGAAGTGTCTTAGAGCCCCACTAGATCCCCCAATCTAGATGTCCCTTCCCTAGGATGATTTCTCACGGAGCCCTTCCCAGATTCTGACGACCTTCACCTGCCGATTTTCCTCACCCACAAATAATTAGACAAGAGAAAAATACAATAAGAATATAATAGTAAGAGAAACTCCCCTTTAACTAGAACCCTTGATGTTAATAATGATTTGCTTACAAAGGTTCAATCTTTGTGGCTTGAGAGTCTTCCTCTTCGATGTTCTTCAGATCCGTGAAGGTGTGCTCTTGATGAGAGTTTTTCATAGTGAGTATACTTCACGTGAAAATTAGAACAAAGGCCTCTTGATCATCATGTTGATAACCTTTAATCCTTGCACTTGAATTCTTTTTGATCTCCTATGAAGAACTCTCCTCCTCAATGAGTTAGGATGACCACTTCCTTCCCTTTAAATGGCTAGGGTGAACCCCCTTTCAAATTTCGTGAAAAATCGTCGATAAAAACTCAATTTCAAGTTTTTTTAAATAGAGAAGGCTATGGAGGAAGCTACCGTACGGCGGTAGCTTCGATGGTAGCTCGTAGTGAACAAAATCCTTCCTTTTCTTCTTTTCAATTTCATGGATTTTTCCTTCATGCTTTGAAATAAGTTATTCCCCATGAAAATATAATATATCCTTGCCTTCCTATTGGTATTGGATGCACCTACAAACTTCGCAATCAAATAATGATATATTTGTTGTTTCCTGACATCGCAAGAGCTCTTTCCTTTTCTACTCCTTAAACAGTTAAAGATTAGCATGCTTTTATAGTAATTTTAAATTAAGCTACCGCCAGCGGTAGATATAGCGCACAGAGGTAGGTTGATGCGCGCGAAGGTGACAGCTATCTAGTAGATTTGGAAAAAAATTCCAGAAAATAATTTTCCTCTTTTTAATGCTATTGCGGCGCGTTACCTATCTATCGCTTTATGATAGTTCAATCTTCTCGATGAGTCGTCTTGACGCTTGTTGAGAATGCTAGCGCACCGCGGTAAAGGCTAGTGCCATGCGGTAGGTTCCCGAGAGTTCATTAAGTTTAATTCAAGGCTAGCGCTCGGAGATAGTGCTAGTGCATGACGGTAGGTGCCAGAACTTAATTCTTTCGTTATTCCCACCTGTAAACCTACATAATGTAAACACACAACAAATGCGATCAAATACAAACTGAGATTTGTTATTCTCAAACCAAGAGACGTAGAATTCATGTTCCAACAATGTAATTCTTCATTGTGTAGGACATGGTGTTGACCCTGAAAGTCCACCTAGTGTCAACTACTTACACCTATGGGGGGGGGATAGGTGTATTTGCAGCGAATTTGCGGAATTAATGTTTTACCTGCACAAGAAAACAAAACAACACAGCACAAAAAATACACAAGCAATTTATAGTGGTTCCCCGATTTGGGTACGTCCACATTCCCCCTTCGACCTATCTCCCAACCAGGGACGACTCGGTCACTTCACCAACAGGATTGAAATCCAATCCTGGCACTAACGGAAGGAACCCTTCCACACGTAGGAGTCAACACTCCCACAACACGGGTTGCACCCAACCCTACAACTAGAGACCAAACGGTCCTTTACAAAGAAATGAAAATAGCTTGTAAGAGATACAAACAACGTATGGAGAATAGGGTGTCCCTCTTCGTTCGACGACGTGTTCTTGAAGTCAACGAAGAGTCCACAACTCTAGATCTCACTTGGAGAGAATCTTCTCTAGATCGACGGCTTCAACAAGAGAGGCGGTGATGCTATGTAGATCCAATCTTCTTAGCAAAGTCGGCAAGGTCTTCCAACGGTCACACTAGGATCGATCGTCTCGATCGATTCGGATGGGGAAGGTTTCCTGATCACAAATCAAGAGACAAAAGATCTCTGGATAGACGCATGAGACGCTGTGCCCGACTAGGCTTCTGTCGCCGGGAGAGGTAACGAACACCTCGATCAACGGTGGCGAGCAATTAGCGAGAGGCGGAGCAGGTCGGCCGAGCTCGCTTCCGATCTAGGGCTTGACGGCGGCTTGTTTTTCTTTGATCTGTAATCCGTGTTTTTTACTGTTCACAAATACAGAGTATTTATACATTAGGTCAAGAGATGACCGTTGTGGGCCCCACCAGCAGTCAGACCGAAGTCCGGTTCAAAATCCCGCAGATAATGTGGACCGGTCCAGACAGAGTTGGAAAAATGCCCAAGTCAAATTCGGCGAGAATCGTGAGTGATTCTCGACGAATCGGCGAGAATCACTTACGATTCTCGCCGAATTCTACTTAGAGAATTCTGGCTGCACAGGTTATAGAGGCCGGGGAGAATCGGCGGGAATCACCTTGGATTCTCGCCGACTCGTCGAGAATGCAAAGTCATTCTCGACGAATCGGCGAGAATCACTTGGTGATTCTCGACGATTCTGCCTTAGATGATTTTTCTGACTGCGTCGAGACAGCCGGCCCAACCCGGCAAGAATCAACTAGTGATTCTCGTCGACTCGTCGAGAATCACTAGTGATTCTCGATGAATCGGCGAGAATCACTTAGTGATTCTCGACGATTTATACTTAGAAGAATTCTTGTCTTTCCACCCGTGAGCTGGTCTTTGGCCCATCCTTGCTCCTTGTCTGCTCTTGCTTTATCATAGCCCTGTACTTGAAATTAAGTACATCCCAATAGAGAGAGTACACGTAGGCCAACACACTGATCTGCTCAACGAGGGATTACGTTGCACAGACCCGTGTATATTGACCCACTGCACCCTGACATTGGTGTGTACTTAGCGTGGAATAACTGCAAGCACAACTAGACATATTTCATCAAATACATTGTCTATTTACCTTAGCTTGTTCAGGGGCTTCTTCAAATCAGGTGCATTGTGGATACAATACCCAACAATCTCCCCCTATTTGAAGAAGCCTAAACCCTACAAGCTAAGGTGAATAGAGCATATAGGAATGAAACTAAAATTGAGTTGAGAGAGATATTCATTACCAATTACTTGAGAGCAAAACTTGGAGCCACCTTAACCTTAGCCGAGAGGGTAATCTCCCCCTTTTTGGCTTCTGCAAATCGGGGTCTGGTGCATATGACCCCATGCTCCCCCTCAGTTCTTGCACCTATGGTTACACTTGAGTGTCTGACAGATGCTCCCCCTAGATGCACGAGCCATGAGCTTCTGTGGTCTTCATTCCTCATAGTTTAGCATCCCCAATTCAGTTTTGAAAAGACTGAACTTGGCCTCGTCCAAAGGCTTTGTGAAGATGTCTGCAATCTGCTTGTCAGTGGGAACATAGCAGAGAGAGATGTCCTTGTTCTCCACGTGCTCCCGAATGAAGTGGTAACGCACTTCAATATGCTTCGTTCTGCTGTGCGAGACCGGATTGTTGGCAATAGCAATTGCACTGGAGGAGTCGCAGTACATCGGTACTTCCTTGAACTGTAGGTCATAGTCGGCTAACTGGTTTCTTATCCATAGGAGTTGTGCGCAACAGCAGCCAGCCGAGATGTACTCAGACTCTGCAGTGGAGGTTGCTACATAATTCTACTTCTTGCTGTTCCATGAAATAAGCCTTCTTCCGAGGAATTGACACGTCCCAGAGGTGCTTTTCCTGTCATCCCTACTCCCTGCAAAATCAGCATCTGAAAACCCTATTAGCTCGACATCATTGCTTCTCGGGTACCATAAGCCAAGATTAGGGGTACCTTTAAGGTATCTGAGAATTCGCTTTGCAGCGACATAATGAGATTCCTTAGTGTTCACCTTATATCTGGCACAAACACATGTGAAGAACATGATATCCGGTCTACTCGCAGTAAGATAGAGCAGGGATCCAATGATGCTTCTGTATTTGGTTTCATCAAAAGGTTTCCCTTTCTCATCCTTATCCAGAGACATGCTGGATCCCATTGGAGTCCTCATAGAGGTTGCATTCTCTATTCCGAATTTCTTGAGGAGTTCATTTGTGAACTTCGTCTGAGAAATGAAGATTCCTTCCTCAGACTGTTTCACTTGAAGTCCCAAGAAATACTTCAGCTCTCCCATACTGCTCATTTCAAACTTTCCTTGCATAAGTTTGGAAAACTTTTTGCAAAGATTGTTGTCCGTTGAGCCGAATATAATGTCATCAACATAGATTTGCACCAGCAAAATCTTGCCTTTGACTTCCCTGAGAAACAATGTCTTATCTATTTTTCCTCTAGAGAACTTGTTCTCAAGAAGAAAACTAGACAATGTCTCATACCAAGCTCGAGGAGCTTGTTTTAGGCCATATAGCGCTTTATTAAGAAAATATACATGATTAGGATAAGTAGGATTGACAAAACCTGGAGGTTGAGCAACGCATACATCCTCTTTCAAATCTCCATTCAAGAAAGCCGACTTCACGTCCATCTGATAGACTGTGAATCCTTTGTGAGAGGCATAGGCTAGGAATAGCCGGATTGCCTCGAGCCGTGCAACTGGTGCAAATGTCTGGTCAAAGTCAATCCCCTCCTCCAGCACAGAGTATATCAGGAGGTCAGTATGCATGTGCCTGTAATGAAGGCACTGCTCCCATTCTCGACACTTTTTCCACGTCATTCTTGGAGCATCTCCTGTCCGGTTCCCATCAGGATTGCGGGAACCCAGACCACCCTGCAGGAAAGAGTTATCTTGCCTTAGGAACCCAATAAGTATTGGGTCCTAGGTTCCTGTCAGCATAATAGTTGGAATGCCTCCCCTCAGGAATCCTGGTGGGAGGACTAACATTTCCTCGAGGATGTGGAAGTCCCCTTGCCTTTGACATAGAAGAGTTGTGCCAACAATCTATGGCAAAATGACCCACTTTGCCACAACACCAACATTTATGAATGTTGTATCGCCGTTTGTGACCTAAACGGGTGACTGAGGTAGTCATAGTTCTAGGTCTAAACGGGATAGAGCCGAATATGCTAACAGAATTGTCTCTTCCACCGTGACTATTGGAAGGGTGGAAAGAATGCATATGGCAGGCGTCGTGAGGCCTGGGAGGTGGTGCCTTCCTTTCAGTCAGCCCCCTTCCAAGGACCCCATGAATCCCAAAAACATGATTTCTAACCCCCCTTTCCTGAGTCCTAGGGAGGTGAGAGGCGCATTGTGAGCTGATGCTGGCAGATTCATGACGAGTTGGGGCTGTAGCCGAGAATACAAAGGGCTCAGTGGAAGCCTGAGGTATTGTCCTCTGGGTGGCCACGTCAGCTCTAGTACTGTGGGGATTTCCACATGAGGGCTGATCATTCTTGCAGTGACCATGGTTGTTCCTATGGTCATACCTGAATGCATGATGTGTGCCCTTCCTGCTCGGGGTGGGGGGTCTGAACACAGTTTCCCCATTTCTCCATGTTGAAGTTGAGACCGGGCGGTCTGTCGGTCTGGCTTGGCGGGTTATTGACCGGGCGGTCTGGCGGTTTGCCTCCAGCGGGTTGGTTGCTGCGTTGAGGTCTGAGGTCCAAGCGGTCTAGCGGTCTGTTACTGGCGACTAGGAGACCGGGCGGTCTAACGGTCTCCCTTGGCTGCTTGTCTCTCTCTCTGGCAGTGGCCGAGCGGTTAGCCCTTCTGTCTAACCGCGCGGCTTGTTCCGGTCTGTTGTTCTAGCCGCCCAGATTCTTTTGTATAGTTTTAGTCCCACATCTCTTATTTGTATTCTCTCTTCTCTCCTCCATTCTATATAAGGGAGGCCATACCTTTGTAATAGACACCTTTTTTCTGATAATAAAATTTCAGTTATCTCTTATTTGGGTACGTCCACATTCCCCCTTCGACCTATCTCCCAACCAGGGACGACTCGGTCACTTCACCAACAGGATTGAAATCCAATCCTCGCACTAACGGAAGGAACCCTTCCACACGTAGGAGTCAACACTCCCACAACACGGGTTGCACCCAACCCTACAACTAGAGACCAAACGGTCCTTTACAAAGAAATGAAAATAGCTTGTAAGAGATACAAACAACGTATGGAGAATAGGGTGTCCCTCTTCGTTCGACGACGTGTTCTTGAAGTCAACGAAGAGTCCACAACTCTAGATCTCACTTGAAGAGAATCTTCTCTAGATCGACGGCTTCAACAAGAGAGGCGGTGATGATATGTAGATCCAAACTTCTTAGCAAAGTCGGCAAGGTCTTCCAACGGTCACACTAGGATCGATCGTCTCGATCGATTCGGATGGGGAAGGTTTCCCGATCACAAATCAAGAGACAAAAGATATCTGGATAGACGCATGAGATGCTGTGCCCGACTAGGCTTCTGTCGCCGGGAGAGGTAACGAACACCTCGATCAACGGTGGCGAGCAATTAGCGAGATGCGGAGCAGGTCGGCCGAGCTCGCTTCCGATCTAGGGCTTGACGGCGGCTTGTTTTTCTTTGATCTGTAATCCGTGTTTTTTACTGTTCACAAATACAGAGTATTTATACATTAGGTCAAGAGATGACCGTTGTGGGCCCCACCAGCAATCAGACCGAAGTCCGGTTCAAAATCCCGCAGATAACGTGGACCGGTCCAGACAGAGTTGGAAAAATGCCCAAGTCAAATTCGGCGAGAATCGTGAGTGATTCTCGACGAATCGGCGAGAATCACTTACGATTCTCGCCGATTTCTACTTAGAGAATTCTAGCTGCACAGGTTATAGAGGCCGGGGAGAATCGGCGGGAATCACCTTGGATTCTCGCCGACTCGTCGAGAATGCAAAGTCATTCTTGATGAATCGGCGAGAATCACTTGGTGATTCTCGACGATTCTGCCTTAGATGATTTTTCTGACTGCGTCGAGACAGCCGGCCCAACCCGGCAAGAATCAACTAGTGATTCTCATCGACTCGTCGAGAATCACTAGTGATTCTCGACGAATCGGCGAGAATCACTTAGTGATTCTCGACGATTTATACTTAGATGAATTCTCGTCTTTCCACCCGTGAGCTGGTCTTTGGCCCATCCTTGCTCCTTGTCTGCTCTTGCTTTATCATAGCCCTGTACTTGAAATTAAGTACACTCCAATAGAGAGAGTACACGTAGGCCAACACACTGATCTGCTCAACGAGGGATTACGTTGCACAGACCCGTGTATATTGACCCACTGCACCCTGACATTGGTGTGTACTTAGCGTGGAATAACTGCAAGCACAACTAGACATATTTCATCAAATACATTGTCTATTTACCTTAGCTTGTTCAGGGGCTTCTTCAAATCAGGTGCATTGTGGATACAATACCCAACAGACTCACGTGTAATCTCTCTATTGGTGTGTACTTCATTTTCAAGTGCTTATGAATCAAGGAATAGAAGGTTGTTGACTTCAGGGAAAACCAGAAAATTTCTTATGTCAAATTCATCGAGTATAAACGTGAAGTATCATGTCCTTCGTCGAGACATCACATGAACACACGTGCAATTTGTTGTGTTTACTCGTGAAATTTTTGTCTGTTTCTTAAAACTTCTTTAGAAATGGCTAAGTTAAATTTGTCGAGTATACACATGAAGTCTCGTGTCATTTGTTGAGATATCATTTGAATACTCGTGGAATTTGTCAAATGTTCTCGAGTGGTCTAGTGACTGTTAACATAAATTTTTTCTTCTCGTCCCATTTTCGACCATGTAAAATTCATCGAATGATGTCGTGTCATTCGTCAAATGTTCTCGTCGAATTCATCCAGTGGTTAACTAATTCATTGAGTGTTCTAAGTATGAAACGAGTCATTTCGACAAATGGACTTAAAAAATTTTCTGGTTCGATTTTTTTGACGGGTTCTTTTTCAAAATGATGGCCATGCACAGTGTATGTGGAAGATTGTTTTGGAAGGTTTTTTCTAGCCGTTGTAAATTGAATCTTGTATATATACCAAGGATTTTATTTCAATATTTAATTATCACAGAATCAAAAAAAATTCTTTACATAAATCGTGAACGACCGAGAATCTTCTTTTCCCGATTTACTCTGCTAAGAAACGTGTGAATCGACGACATCATAGTTCACGATTAGAAATTCCTTACAAGAAGAAATTTGATAGTCTACTGCTTTCTGATTCTACAAAGGTATTCCTGATCTAATTAGATTCCAAAAGTTTTTCAGATCAAGGTTTTCAAGTTTTCAAGTCTTCTCCTTCAACCTTCATTTGAAGATTTACTCTCAAAGAGGGAAGAAGATTGAATCCATTTAGATCTAAAGAAGATGGTTTGCAATCAGAAAGTTGTACAAAACTAATTTTCTTATTGTAGGAAGTTTCTACTTCCAAGTTTGTAGATCCTTGTTTATTGGATCGAGTTGTAGGAGAGGTTATTCTGTGACTTGTAGGAGAGGTTGTTCTCCGAGTTGTAGGAGAGTTATCTCTGAGTTGTAGGAGATGAGGTTCCAAGGTGTAAGATTGTGATAATTAGAGTTTTGGTGAAGTAGCCAAGTCTAGCCCAAAGTGCTAGACAGGTGAGGCGGGACAGTGAACGTACCCATCTTGGGGAACCACTACAAATCCTTGTGTATGTGTTGTGCTTCTGTGTGTTTGTTCTTATCAATATTTTTTCCACAAATAAATGCAGAACTCACCTATTCACCCCTCTAGGTTACTTAGGTAGACAACTAGATACTTTCAACTAGTGATAATGAAAATAAACATGAACCAAAATAGTTTTTTGTCCAGTTGCAACATCATGAGATAAATGCGTGCACACAAGAGCAAAATATCACTGATCTTTTGCTAATAGGTATGTCTATCTAAATATAAATGATTTAGATAAGATCCACAAACACTCTCTGGTTAAATGCATGTATAAAGTATCAACAAAAGGAAAAGAATGTGAAAGTTGCATTATTGGCTAAAAAACTCAACCATGATTTCAAAAGGAATCAACTTGGAGAGCATATAAACAATTAAAAATTTTACATCTCTATGTTTGGGGACAATCCGACATTCCCTTAATTTTTGGTAATCATTATTTTTTACTTATAGTGGATGATTACTCATGAATGCAATGAATTTTATTTCTGAAGTATAAATAAAAAATATTCAATATTTTCAAATCTTTCAAAGCATTAGTAGAGATGTAGTGCATCTGTCAAGCTACAACTATAAGGAATGATAGAAGAGGTGAATTCCTAAGTAAGAATTTTACTCATTTTGTCAAAATATAGGTATAACTCTATTTTTAGCTCTATTTTTTCATAATTTTTATCAATTAAATTATTGATTTTACTTTATAAATCATTATTAAATGATCAAATTTTTTTTATTTCAGGTGATTTGGGTCTGCCAATATCAAATTGGAGCTAATAAGTATGATCGGGAGGTTTTTTGGAGCTTTTCTACCAAATTGGCAAGTGCATGCCCCTGGTCATGGACGTGAATTAAGAGCGTGACACCATTCACTGCCATGAACCGCTTCCCACATTTTAGATCACACTACCAGGTCATTTAAAATTACATGCCCTCGATCATGGGTGTGACCAAGGGTCGTAACTGCCAAGCTACGACTATAACTCAACCAGATAATTGTCGGATCACCCCACCTTTAGTTTCATAGTACACGACCATAGTCACACCCATGATCAGAGGGCGGGATCATTAGTAGTTAAATCAAAATGGCGGGAATTGATTCTTGTCAGCGTGCCTTTTCTTCCATTACAGTACACGAGCAAGGTCATGCCTATGAAATGTAGGTGTGATATTGACAGATCAACCCGAAATGATGCCATTTAGCTCCTGCGTTTCCCAGGTTTAAATTGTTGATTGATCACCAGACACGCCCTAGGTCACAGGCATGACCTAAGGGAGCTACTTCTCAATTTTGCAATTATAAATTCCAGCAATGTCTAGATGCCCGAGAGTTCGATTTTGCAGTTTATTTCTTGCTTTAATTTATAGTTTAACAGTAATTTTACTTTCTAATTGTAAGCTCTTCCTTCAATCAATTTCAATTTCAAGTACTTGTTTTTAGTTTTCAATCATGTCTCTCTATTTCTACATGTATTTCCCCCATTATGATGAGTAGGTAAACTCTATTTAGCATTTGATCATGATGAATTTTGGAATGAAATAAGATTTAGTTTGTATTTTCGAAAATTTGTAAGCTCTCTTCTTACTTTGCTTCGATTTATGTTGTAATTACTATTACTTCAATTTTATATGTCGTGAATATGAATTTCGATCTAAGATCCGCATTATAGCTAATTGAGAGATCTGTGCAAATGAGGAGATCACACAAAGATAAAATGAGTTGCATGCACTCCTCGAGAGAGGATGACATAAATCTTCCTGATCAGAGTCAAATTCAATAGTGGGGTTCACTGCCTAAAATAAGCTTAGGGGTTTTAACTAGCCGAGAGGTCTTAATCGATCAACCTAAGTGATGTAGGCTTAGGGGTTGACTCACTAGAGGTGACAGAATATAAGGTTATTATCTCTCTACGATCCGGATTCGGCACTCGCACACAACCACACTGCACCTAAATACACTGATTTATCTTGTTAAGCAAATGCACGGATAGACAACCCGTAAGGGGATCGAATAGAGGCGATAAGCTAATATTCTCTCTGGCTAAATGGGCCAATCTTGGGCCCGGCCGAGCGATGTTGTACCAAAAGTGATCCACCGGAAAACCACGATTCAAAAGTGGTGGATCTCTCCCAACAAAAAGATGCGAGGTTCTCCAAACCTTGTTCGGAAAATAAATAACTAAGTAAACAAATGTGACCCAACCGGGATTAAACACCAAGACGATTCTATGCTTCAAAGCCAACGCAAAAATCGTTCCAGCCACAGGAATAATCAAGAGGGAATCACAGTAGGGTGGAGATGTTCGTTACCCCAGTCGGAATAGATGATCCCGACTATCTTCGTAGGAACACTTCTCCACGGTTCCGCCGGAGTTAAGCCGAATGGATGAAGATTATCCGCCTTAGCCGCATCATGCCTAAGTTCCGTTTCCTCATAGGAGAGGATGTCGCTCTTGGCCTCACTCCTAGAAAAGGAGATGGCCGAACTTCTTCAAGGGGCTCGGGTGCTGGTGTAGGTGGTCAGCCGAGCTTGGGGAAGTGAGGCGGCCGGGTTGGTGGAGGTTGAAGGCCGGCGACTAGAGGAGGGGAGGAGTGGTGGCCGAGTGGTGGAGGTAGGGAGAGGAGAAGGAAGCGGCTTAGGAGAGGAAGAGGGTGGAGGTGAAGGGGTGGCCGAAATGGAGTGGTGGAGAGAGAGGGAGGGTGGCGGCTAAGAGAGGTAGAGAGAGAGCAAGAGAGGGGAGGCAAGTTTAGGGTTTTGGAAACTTCTTTTCATTCAACTTAAGAAACCCAAAAAAGCCTTGCCTATATATAGGCTTAACATAAAGTCTTGGCTAAGTGCAGCCCAAATAAAATAAAACATAACATGGCTACATGCAGCCCGAATTAAAATAACACTCCAAATTAAAAATAAAAGCATGATAAAAGAAAAGCTCTCAAAATAAAAGATGATAATTTATTTTGTTGTCTTGCGCCGCGGGCGAAGATTGTAGCGCTGTTCCGTACGATCACCGTGGCGACGCAAATCCTTTGTTGGAGACGAGGGGGAATCTTCCGTTAGCGTGCCGTTATCAATAAGGTGGGGGCTGTCGTCTCCATCAATCCTCCCCCGCTTGAAAGGACTCATCACCGATGAGTGATCTTGAAGATACCGGCGAAGAAAACCATCATAATAGAGCAACCTCCGCTTCCGGGAGCCAAGATTCATCAAAAGCGGGGCGATCACGCAAACGAATCAAGTAGCGATGCACATCGCCATCAGCAGAGGGGAACACGTCATCCTGGAGAATCCTGTCCGGCAAAAAATCTGTCCTGGCAAACCTGGGAAAAGCATTAGGCAGCAAAGGAGGAAAATCTAATTCATCAACATTAAGCATACCTCCATTGGAGACCGGCGGAGAGAGTGTTCCATAACCCCCCTCAACCCCATACCCAAGAGACTTTGTAGTGGAATTAAACAGACAAGAAGATAATTCAAGTGGCAGAGCAATATATGGCGTTAAATCCGAAACATTAAACACGGGGGAAATACCCAAGTCAGGTGGTAATTCCAACAAGAAAAGCATTGTCTTCTAGTTTCTTTATAAGACGAAAAGGTCCCGCTCGCCGATCCGCTAACTTTTTTAAGGTGCCCGTAGGCAACCGTTCAGGAATGAGACGCACCATGACCAAATCGCCAACCTTCAAGTGGGACACTCTTTTATGTGCGTTGGCATTAGCTTGATAAGACGCATATTTAGTGGTAAGCGTTTCAATGATGTGCTTGTACAGAGCATGGATGTGAGAGGCAAAGTCCTGTGCAAATTGTCTTAATGTAGAAAATGGCGATAACGAAACTACATAAGGTGGCACAAACAGAAATAAATAGGGTGGCACCAGCGGAACTACATCTAGTGGCACCAATATAACAAGATCAGGTGGCACTAACGAGACTACATCTGGTGGTACTAGCAGAATGAAATCAGGAGGCACAATCGACGGCCACATCAATAACGTATACTCAAGGATTTGACTAAACGTGGGAGTTCGGGAGGATATAAGACTATCAAAAATTTTATAGTGACCACACACGAATTCTATCAACGCTCGTCGAGGCCTGTCCAAAGACGGGACCAACACAGTTGGAAAAATAAAATGACTAAGATCAGATATACCCAACTCGTATCCTAAGTGGTCAGCTAGTCGAGTCACCGGATCAGGAGGGAGAGTCGGTAAACTTAAAACTAGGAGAGAGTCAAGATCAAATTTAACTTCATGCGACAGAGTTAGCATCAGGGGACGCGCATCCGGGTTCACGTCTATATCGTCTTCCAAAAATATAACTCTCTCGCTAGGACATTCTTCCAACTCATCCGGCATAACTTCCAAGTCAGTCGCCGTAAAAATCTCAGGAATGGGCATTACAATTTGTCTCGGATTAAAAATAACTAGCTCGAGTGCTAACATTTCATCGCCTACTTCACGAGTGGGTAAGCTCTCAACATCAGGTAATTCTTCCGACTCAACCGGAATATCAACTGCCTCAGGGTCATCAGAAGACTCCATGGAAATCAAGGTAGACGGCTCCGAAATATCGTCGAAAGGGAATGGGGGTGATTCCTCAGGGGAGAAATCATCATCTAGGTCACTCGGGTAACCAATCTCTTCAACATCAATACTATCGTCACTAATTTCAGCCTCGCCCTCAGTGACGGGCACAGTCCTTAGCATGACCTTATACTCATCAGGAGAACCAACCACTAAATCAGGCAACTCAGGGGAAGACTCAAAATGTCCAACGGGCGTAATCGGGGTAGGACGCTCATTAGAGCCAATACCAAATTTGCCACTAGACTCACCTATAGTAATCTTCTGACATGGAACGTTACTCCTAGGAATTTGGTGCTTCTCAATTTCCAAAGCCGTAATAAAGCTGGCGTCTAGATCAGTGTGGAAATAACGTAGTAACTTCCCCTGGATGTAGGGGTCTAACCCCCCATAAAACCTAGACAGGGTAACCTCGGGCATTTCCTTCACACCGCACCTAACCGTCCTTTCCCTAAAGAGTTGCATATATTCTGAGACTGACTTATTCCCTTATTTAAGGGTAGCCAAATCATCAGTTATATGCCGCTTGGCCTGGGCATTTGGTCTATTGTCACCCCTAATGGTTGATGTGGAACCTAAAGGTTTCATTCGGGAAATGGGGACATCATGGGCCATTTTCCCGTGGGGAAAACTAGGGATAGACTACTCGGATTTAGTGCACAAGCAAGGATAAAAAGAACCTGAACCACAATTTTATAATATATGGAATTGTTCCCACTAAAATAATATGATACCTAAAATATTTTTTTTTGTTTTCTTGCAGGAAAATAATTGAATATTATTAATTAATTTTTTATTGATTTTTTTATTGCAGGAAATAGAATATAAGTCGCTATTGGCAGACCAAATAAAATTTTTTTTTGTGATTTTTTTTTGAACAAGCAAAAGTGCGGGGAGGGGGGTCAGTTAAGAAACTGACGTGAACCTCCTCTTATACCAATTTGATGTAGGCTTAGGGATTGACTCACTAGAGGTGACAGAATATAAGGTTATTATCTCTCTACGATCCGGATTCGGCACTCGCACACAACCACACCGCACGTAAATACGCTGATTTATCTTGTTAAGCAAACGCACAGATAGCCAACCCGTAAGGGGATCGAATAGTGGCGATAAGCCAATATTCTCTCCGGCTAAATGGGCCAATCTTGGGCCCGGCCGAGCGATGTTGTACCAAAAGTGATCCACCGAAAAACCACGATTCAAAAGTGGTGGATCTCTCCCAACAAAAAGATGCGAGGTTCGCCAAACCTTGTTCGGAAAATAAATAACTAAGTAAACAAATGCGACCCAACCGGGATTGAACACCAAGACGATTCTATGCTTCAAAGCCAACGCAAAAATCGTTCCAGCCACAGGAATAATCAAGAGGGAATCACAGTAGGGTGGAGATGTTCGTTACCCCAGTCGGAATAGATGATCCCGACTATCTTCGTAGGAACACTTCTCCACGGTTCCGCCGGAGTTAAGCCGAATGGATGAAGATTATCCGCCTTAGCCGCGTCACACCTAAGTTCCGTTTCCTCGTAGGAGAGGATGTCACTCTCGGCCTCACTCCTAGCAAAGGAGATGGCCGAACTTCTTCAAGGGGATCGGGTGCTGGTGTAGGTGGTCGGCCGAGCTTGGGGAAGTGAGGCGGCCGGGTTGGTGGAGGTTGAAGGCCGGCGACTAGAGGAGGGGAGGAGTGGTGGCCGAGTGGTGGAGGTAGGGAGAGGAGAAGGAAGCGGCTTAGGAGATGAAGAGGGTGGAGGTGAAGGGGTGGCCGAAATGGAGAGGTGGAGAGAGAGGGAGGGTGGCGGCTAAGAGAGGTAGAGAGAGAGAGCAAGAGAGGGGAGGCAAGTTTAGGATTTTGGAAACTTCTTTTCATTCAACTTAAGAAACCCAAATAAGGCATGCCTATATAGGCTTAACATAAAGTCTTGGCTAAGTGCAGCCCAAATAAAATAAAACATAACATGGCTACATGCAGCCCGAATTAAAATAACACTCCAAATTAAAAATAAAAGCATGATAAAAGAAAAGCTCTCAAAATAAAAGATGATAATTTATTTTGTTATCTTGTGCCGCGGGCGGAGATTATTGCGCTGTTCCGTACGATCACCGTGGCGACGCAAATCCTTTGTTGGAGACGAGGCGGAATCTTCCGTTAGTGTGCCATTATCAATTAGGTGGGGGCTGTCGTCTCCATCACTAAGGTTAGTTATTAGTAATCCTCGAGAGAGGCACTGTTATATTTTGGGAACCTCCATAGTCGAAGAAAGTTATTTAGAAGATTGTTGTTTTATCTTTTATGAAATTATATTTTATTCCAATGAGATTCTCTATCAAGTGCTAAATATTTTAATCATCAATTTTTCTCTTAAGTTAAGTCGCTCATTCTTATCTTTCCGAATCAAACCTAATTTCCGACTGATAAAATAATAGCCCTTTTTTGTTAGTTGAAGTATTCTACAGGCTTTGAAAAATATGACACTTGATCCTATACTATTAGATGATATGTACACTTGTCTTATAAGATTATTATTTGAATAACCAAGTAGAAGTGGTAAACAGAGAATTGAAATGTATTTTAGAAAAAACTATTCATACTAACAATAAAGATTTTCCAATAAAATTAGATGATTCACTGCTGGCCTATCGGACCGCGTATAAGACTGCTATCAGTTGTATGATATATTGATAGGTCAATGGAAAGCATGTCGTTTACCTGTTGAGTTTGAGCACTGTGCCTTTTAGGCACTTAAATTTATAAATCATGATAATAATTTAGTTTCCTAGCTTTGCAAGTTTCAACTTACGGGCTCGATGAGTGGCGCTCCTATGCCTATGAAATTAATAAATTATATAAGGAGCGCACTAAATTATGTCATGATAGGAAAATTAAGCAGCCAAAATCTTAAAAACTGGGGACCACGTTCTCCTCTCTAAGTCACATATGTGACTCTATCTTGGAAAGCTTAAGTCCCATTGGTCCGACCCCTTTGTGGTCAAAGTGGTTTGGCCCTATGTGACCGTACTTACTTCACATCCGAAGAAGGTGATTTCAAAGGAAAAAGGTGCTTTCAAATGAAAAAGTTGCTTTCAAGGTGAATGGACATCGCTTAAAATTATTTTTAAATGACAATGAAACCACTGAGCTTAGGGAGGAATTGCTCCTCCATAACCCTTAACCCGACATGCCACTATGGTCGAGCTCAATGGCCATATCCAAACCGCTCTTGGGAGAATCCCAATGCTTTTCTTAATATTTTGTATTTCTTTTTCTTATTAAAAATATTCTCAAAAATTCTCAAAAATTATAATGTTCAATTTTATTTAACTAAAAGAAAAAATATTTTAAAAAAAGAATGATAATAAAAAAGAGAACAACAATTTTTTTAAGTGTTTATAGGTTTGGAGGATATTCGTGGGTGGCTGTCGCACATGACACGAATGTGGAACAACACGCCTTGCATGTATCCAAAGTCGGTATTTATGTTGGTTTATTTTTTATTTATTTTCTCCTACATATTAGATAAAAAATTAGAAAGAAAAAAAATAAAAAAAGCTATTAAAAAAATAGAAATTTTTTCTAAAAAATTTTATGATACACGACCCTTAGTCACGGGCATGACCTAAGGGTCACGGGCATGACCATTTTGCGTGTGTGTCCTGGAACAAAAAAAATCCAAGTGCTGTTATCGATGATCGGCAACCATCCCATCTTCCATCTATGTCACAAACATAACCTATAATGGCCACGAGCTTGACATTAATAGAACCACCTCCACTCCTGATAATGCCACGCTAGCTAATTATTTGGGCAGTCATACCCATGATAGATAATGTCACTCCCATGACATTTCTAAGTAACGACCGTGACTCGCCCGGACTCTCCTTTTGATCCGTGGACCCGGTCAAAGATTCCCCGGGGAGTCACGATTGAGGGCATTCCCGTGACCATGGGGTGTTACTACCTTGGAAATCAGGGCCTACTATTAAGGCAGACCGAAAACAATTTAAAAACAGAAATTTAATTAATAAATAAGTATACACAGCCCATGGTCATATGCATGACCCTAGGTCATGACCTATAAACTGACAGGTTTGACCGATTCTTCCATAAATTCCTTTTGAGATTTGATTTCTTATATTTCATGCCCATGGGTCAAGAGTGTGACCTAGCAACGTGACCCGTACACTGCCAAAATTGGCCATCTCTGTAACGCCCCCTGAATTTTAGATAATTAATTCGATTTCCTTAGTGCCATATTAATAACGTAAGGGCATTATGTTAACGCGTAGTTAACTGCACGCCATCATTAGTATGAGATTTTGTTCGTTGGGGCGAGTCGGCCAGTTTCTAGACTCATCAGAATTAGAGTTTTGACTTGAAAAATTTTAGTAATAAATTTTAGGCGTGTTAGTGAAGTTTCGTTATAATACGGGCTTTGTTGGGATCTTGGTTGATTTTATAAGGATTGTCGTTGTTTTAACTTCGAGGAATTTTAACCTGAGTTTAGTTTGTCGGATCCTGATTTTGACTTTGTTGTTGGATTCGTAGCACCAACATTTAGTTTTGGTGTGAATTTCATCGAAAATCGAGGTGATTTGGTCATTCTCATTATTTGAGTTTTTTTATAGTTATTATATTGATAATATTAGATTATATATATATATATATATAAGTACTTAAGAAACCCTATTCATCGTATTCCCCAAATTGATGGTTCGAAGAGCGGAAAGGAGAGAGCGGTGTGGCATTGAGAAGTCTTCCGGTCGTCGCCCATCGGTGTCTCGGTGAACGAAACCTTCGATGGACCATAGATTTGGAAAGCTCTCGCAGAGAACTCTGTGTGCACGCAAGTTTTTCCTATTTCATGGGTTTTTAATGTTAGGTTATTTGACCATGACCCTTGTTTTACCCCAAAAAGTTTCAAAAATCATGCGTGGGGAGTTCTTGCATTTGATCCTGAAGTAGAGCGCCCGAGAGGCTATTTTCGGGAGATTTTGCGGCAAATGGCCGTTTTCTCTCTCACCCCTCTTGTTCACTCTCTTGCTTTGCTGCTATTGTTCACGTTTACCTCTTTTTTTCTCTTCATAGGACTTAGAAATATTGTAGGACCTTGTGCCTTATTGTTTCAGTTGAATTAGGGTAGTCTAGAAAATTCGTCTAGGTATATTCGTCGAGTCACTTTGTGAAACAAAGAAAATTCATCGAGATCAGGTAAATGTGTGGAGCCAAATCTTTTTCATCAAGTATCCTCGATGAATTCGTCCAGTGATTCCAGTTAGGTGCCGAGTTAAGCAGAATCCATTGAGTGAAGTCCAATTCGTCGAGTATTCTCAACGAATTCATCGAGTGATTCCAGTTAGGCTTCGAGTTAAGCGGGATTCGTCTAGTGAAGTCCAATTCGTTGAGTATTCTCAATGAATTCATCGAGTGAAGTCAAATTCATTGAGTGATTCCAGTTTGGGCATTGAGTGAAGTTAAATTCATCGAGAATTGGTGTGAGGTCAAGTAGATTAGTCGAGTATCAATCAGTTTTGGTTGAATTTGTCGAGTGAAGTTAAATTCATCGAGTGTCTTTCAATTCTCTGAGTATTCTCGACAAATCGGTGTGTACTTGGAACTTTTTTTAGGTGAACTCCGATTCGTCAAGTATACCTTAGGAGATTTTTGTTTTTCTTCCCTTTGAGTTGTTGTGGAAATCCGACGATGAGTCTTGGGTTTTTCTTTTGTTATCAGTGTTTTTGGAAGCTTATTTATGGCATGGGGTTGATAGTGGATAAAGGACCACCACCTCAGTGACAGCTTGTGAATCATTACATCTGGTGGGTTATTTTTTGACATTTGGGTTGTGTTAGACAATGTTGTTGGGTATTGTATCCACAATGTACCTGATTTGAAGAAGCCCCTGAACAAGCTAAGTTGAATTGACAATGTATTTGACGATCTTCTATCAAGTTGTGCTTGCAGATATTCCATGCTAAGTACACACCAATGTTAGGGTGCAGTGGGTCAATGTACACGGGTCTACGCAACGTAATCCCTCGTTGAGTAGATCAGTGTGTTGACTCACGTGTGCTCTCTCTATTGGAGTGTACTTATTTTCAAGTACAGGGTCTAGGTAGATCTAAAGCAGAAGAAGGAGCAAAGATGGGTCAAAGACAGAGTCATCAAAGGAAGGAAGAGAAAATTCTTCTAAGTCAAAATTGATGAGAATCACTATGTTATTCCCGCCGACTTCGACGGGAATCGCTAGTGATTCCCGTCGACTTCGACGGGAATCGTTAGTGATTCCCGCCGATTCGTCGAGTATAACTTAGCCTCTCCCGCCGACTTCTTCCGGCTGACAGTTTTCAAACAGGGATTCTGCTAAGGTAGAATCGACAGGAATCGTGAGTGATTCCCGCCGACATCGACGAGAATCACCAACGATTCCCGCCGATTTTGCCTTAGGCAATTTTCCTCCGTTCGCTGGACCGAACCATCTCGCCATACGCTGTTTAGGCCGGCGCTAGGGTTTCTTATCGTGGGCCCCACAATTGTCTTTAGGACTGGCCTCTAGTATTTATACTCGCATATTTTGAACTTCTAAAAACAGACATTCTCAAAAATCGAAAGCAGCCGACGTCGTGCCCTAGCCGATCGCTGAAACCATCGATCGCCTGTAGCCGCTCGCAAGTTCGTCACCGCCGTTGATCTCAGTGCTTCTCTGATCTTCCGACGACAGTACCGAGGCAAGCAGAGCGTCTCACGTATCTCTCTTGAGATCTCTTGTCTTCTGATTCATAGAACGAGACTTGTTCTCCATTCCGAATCGGTGGAGATGATTTATCCGACTGAGATCTTTGGTAGACCTAGCTTGCTTCATCAAGAAGTTTTGATCTACAAAGCATTGCCGCCGCATTTACTTGCCGCCGCCGATCTTGACAAGATTCTTTCCAAGAGAGAAATCCGGTTGTGGATTCTTTGTAACTCTTAAGCAAGCTTCAACGAACGAAGAAGGACATCAGGATCTCCAAAAGCATTGTTTGTATTTTCTTTTACATTCAATTTTTGTTTGTTGTAAAGGAATTTTCTTTCCTTGCTGTAAGGGTTGGGTGCAACCTGTGGTGGTGAAGTTGTGACTCCTTTGTTGGAAGGGTTCCTTCCGTAGTGTAAGGATTGGATTTCAATCCATTTGGAGAAGTGACCGAGTCGTCCCTTGGTGGGAGATAGGTCGAAGGGGGAAAGTGGACGCACTCAAATAGGGGAACCACTATATTTCTTTGTGTGCTTTCTGTGCTCTGTTTGTTAATTTGTGCAGGTAAATTTTATTCCGCAAAAGACTGCACGACACCTATTCCCCCCCCCCCATAGGTTGATTTAGTCGACACTAGAGACTTTCAAGTGGTATTAAAGGGAGGTTACTCATCAGTAAGGTTAACACCTTGAGTAAGATCCTGTGTCTAGTGTCAAGAGGAAAGAAGATCTCGGGAATGGACAGACTTAAGTATTCAGGAAAGATCCCAGTATGCACTAAGCTGAACTTTCTCATCTGGAAGGAAAAGGATCAAGTTCTACATGGAAGCACTCGACCTCCGACTCTTCATGATAGTGGAGGAGGGCCCTTATATCCCCACTAAGGCCTCCACCATTGATCCTACCAAGATGGTGCCCAAGAAGCTCTCCGAAATGGATAAGGATGAGATGGTTCTTGTCGGACTAGACAAGAAAGCTCAAAACATCTTAGTAAGCGCCGTCGATGATTCCATGATGCAGAATTTCAGCAACTACAGGACTGCCAAGGACATATGGCACTGCCTGATCATTCTGATGGAAGGCACAGATGAAGTAAGGGATGATCGAAGATCCCTTCTAAACCAGAAGTATGAGGCCTTCAGGCAAGTCCCAAGGAAGAAATCAGAGTGATATTCAAGAACTTCCTGAAGATCGTCAATGCCCTGAAGGGTTACGGCAGAGTGTTCACCGATGGTGAACTAAATGACAAATTCCTTAGATCCCTTACTAAGGAATAGGACACCAAGATCTGCGACATCAGAGAATTTGGCAAGCTGGGAGAAACTAATCCCCAGATTCTGTTTGGAAAGCTAATGTCCTACGAGCTTCAGCTAAAGACCAGAAAAGCAAAAGAAGAAGCCAATAAGGCCGCAACTAAGGAAAATACTATGGCCCTGAGAGTTAGTCACTCAAGGAAAGGCAAGGGTGCAGCCTCATCCTGCTCTTGGAGAAAGGCTGAGGAAGAAGACTCTGAGCCATGCTCATCCGGCTCAGAGCTATCTGAGGAAGAATTCTCCTTCATCACTCGATAGTTAAAGAAGTTCCTCAAGTTGAGGAATCAGAGAAAAAAGGATGGCTCCTCCTCCAGACATCAGAAGAAGAATTACTCTTCTGACAGGTATGAATCTAAACAGAACAAACATCGTTCTACTGACATTATCTGCTTTGGATGCAATAAGCCAGGTAACGTCATTGCTGACTGCCACCAAAGCAAGAGAGATAAGGGGAAAGGAGAGGAGCACAAGTCCTATAGAGATAAGAATAAGGATAGGAGCTACATTGCTTTAAAGCCAAAGACACTGAGTGAATCTGACTCTTCAGACTCCAATGATGATGAAGAAGCCTACTTCGGGCTAATGGGTCGCTCCGACTCAGATGGAGACTGTCCCCCATTTATTGGGAAGGTAAAAGATCGCACCCCCTCTCTGACTCTTACTCTGAGTCTCCTGAAGATGACCACGAGGACAGTCCATTTGCCCGTGAGGCTGAACTCCTCGAAAAGTATGAGCTTCTGCTCAATACTTTCGAAGAGTGCCGAAAGAGGTTGAGGGATCAGAAAAAGGAAGTCAAATTCCTTAAGGCTGAGGATGTGTCCCTAAGAGAAGAGATCACTAGCTTGATTTCTCTCCGATATGAACACCTGGACCTGACTTCTGAGCACTCAGATTCTCTAAGGCTTTTTGACCAAAAATAGGAAGAAATCAACAAGCTGGAAGAACAGCTTGCGGCTGAGAGGAAGATTGTCAAAAAGCTTCTCTATGCCCAAGACCATTCTGCCTCTAGTTGATGAATTCTCTGCTCAGGCTAAGGAGGCTGGCTTAGGGCCTGTGGCTGTGCCTGGTAAATCATCCAGGAGAAACAGAAATCAGAGGAAAAGTAAGGCTACTAAGAAGGCCTCTGCTGCAGAAAAGGGAAAGGCCCCACTCGATCTTGTTTCATTCAGAAAGCCTGGCTTTCCTTGCAATGAGCAGGACATTAAGTCAACCTATGGCCACTTCTTCCGGCCCTCGGTTGAAAAGCCCAAGAGCCAGTATGATGGTTGGACCTTCCCCCACAACTACGGTGAGAGTGTCTTCAAGGCACCTTATGAGGAAATCCAAGTGGAGAATTATGGCCACTTCTCTAGCGCCCATAATAGGAAGCAGGAACCAAAGGCCAAGCCTGTTATACTGAAGGAACAGGAAGTGAAGAAATCGTATGACTGCTATCATCATGATGCCTCCATCTCCAGATCCAAGGCCCCGACTGGACCCACCGTTCCAAGGGTGAAGCAGGAGCCTAGGAAGTGGTACAACAGGTTTGACTGTTGGTGCTTTGGCAAAGTTGGTCACTTTGTCATGGATTGTTATTTTAATCCAAGATACAATGAGACTCCTTTTGTTAGCAATGCGAGGCCGACCACTCGTAGGGTTAACCAACCGATGGGGAGTGTCCTAACAAGGAATCTAGGACCCAAGTTTGATTGGGTTACTAAGGGAAACTAATTCTGTTTTGCAGGTATGTCCGAAGGCCACCAAAACGACAATCTAGTACTTAGACAGTGGATGTTCCCAGCATATGACCGGGGCAAGAAGCCTTTTGCGTGATTACTCCCCAGTCGAAAATGGACCCAAAGTCATCTTTAGAGGATCTGATCGAGGAGTCACTAGGGGTTATGGTATGATTTCCAACGGTGTATTCTCTATCACAGACGTGGCCTATGTTGAAGGGTTAAACCATAACCTGATCAGTATAAGCCAGTTGTGTGATAAAGTATATGACGTTAAGTTCTGCAAGGTTTAGTGCTTGATAATATCGTGTGCCTCTTCGGAGACGGTATTAACCGGTATTAGGAGCAGAAATATCTTTTGCTTAGATTTTCTTAGCTTAGACTCTTCTACCCCCGTGTGCCTAGTAGCAAAAGGCAGTGCTTCTCTCTGTGAACAATGGCACAAGAGATTAGAAAATATTAATTTCAAGACTATTAATATGTTGTTTTCCAAGAATTTAGTAAGGGATGCCCCTACTATTAAGTGCATCAAAGATAGCCCTTGTCCTACATGCTAGAAGGGAAAACAGACTCGGGCTACCTTTAAGGGCATTGCAGACAAAGACTCCTCCAGATGTATTTATCTTCTACATATGGACTTGTTCGGTCTAGTATAAGTTCATAGCTTAGGAGGCCAATCATATATGCTAGTGATTGTTGATGATCACTCTCAATTTACATGGGTGTTCTTCTTGAAACAAAAGTCAGATACGTTTGACATCTTCACTAATTTTATCAAGCAGATTCAGAACGAACTTAACATCTCCGTGGTCAAAATCAGAAGTGACCATGGAACAGAATTCGAGTCTGGTGGTATGATAGAATTCTGTGAAGAACATGGTATCTTTCATAAGTTTTCCTCCCCGCATACCCCTAAGCAAAATGGAGCTACGGAGAGGAGAAATAGAACGCTCATTGAAGCATGTAAGACAATATTAAATGATGCTTCTCTTCTAGAGTACTTCTGGGCAGAGACTGTCAATATGGCTTGTCATGTGCAGAACCGAGCATTGATCAACAAGAATCATCGTTAGACGCCTTATGAGCTATTGAAAGGCAGGAAATCGACCATGTCCTATATAAGGATTTTTGGCTACAGATGCTATGTACTCAATAATGGGAAGTACGCACTTACTAAATTTAGGGAAAAATGCTTCGATGTCATCTTCATGGGCTATAGTAGCCACAGTCGGGCATATAGGGTTTTCAATAAGAAAACCCTAGTGGTAGAGGAGTCCATTAATGTTGTATTTAATGAAGGAAGCTTGCTTCACAGCAATTCTTCAAGTGACATTCTTGAAGATGCAGGTGCAAGGCTTGAACAGCTAAGTATCGATGAGACTGCTAAAGATGGAACTCCCAAGTACGTCAAGGTCTCCACCTTAAGGCCAACTGGAGAAGATGACGATCAGGATGGAGAAAATCCTCCAGAAGAGGGAGGAGCCCGAGAAGCTGTTAGAGCTCCAGATGCCAGACTCTTAGAGCTCCGACACGTGAGGCATCATCCTAGAGATCAGATCATGGGAGATCCTCGTGACGGTGTCAGAACTCGCAGAGGTATAATTAACGAGATTCTTCACCTTAGTTTTCTGTCACAGGTTTAGCCAAAGAAGTTCGACGAAGCGAACAAAGATGCGTCATAGATATTGGCAATGCAAGATGAACTGCATCAATTCAAACGATGCAACGTCTGGACGCTTGTTCCCAGACAAAAGAAATAAAATGTGATCGGCACTAAGTGGATCTTTAGAAACGAACTGGATGAACACGGGGTCATCATCAAGAATAAGGCCAGACTGGTGGCTCAAGGTTTCAGACAAGAGGAGGGGATTGACTTCGACCAAACCTTTGCACCTGATGCAAGGCTCGAGGCGATCAAGTTGTTCCTGGCATATTCCTCTCATAAAGGATTCACTATCTATCAGATGGACGTGAAATCTGCGTTCCTAAATGGAAATTTAAAAGAGGAAGTATATGTCGCACAACCCCCAGGTTTTGTTAATCCAACATTCCCTAATCATGTTTACTTTCTTAATAAAGCATTATATGGCTTAAAACAAGCTGATGGCGGCAACCCCCAATGTGTTAAAGTTGAAGATGATGACGGTGACGGCGACGGCGTTATCCTACATGTTGAAGATGATGACGGCGACGGCGATGGCGTTCTCCTACATGTTGAAGATGATGACGGCGACGGCGTTCTCCTACATGATGAAGATGAAGACTACTTGATGTGGAGCTATATGAGATGAAGGCTTTTAAACATTATTTAGTTTATTTCTATTCTCATTTTTATTTTCATCATGTAATGTTTAAAACATTTAGTATTGTTTTTATTTTCTTTATGTGGGCTGCATATAGCCAAGGTATGTTGTAAAGCCTATATATAGGCATGGACTTTCATGGTTTTATTTAGAGAATGAAAAATTGAAAACAAAAATTCAAAATTTGAATTTCCCCCCTCCTCTCTCTTCCCCTCTTGGAAACTTCGTTTCCTCCTCCTCCTCTCCTCCTCTCCAAAATTTCGGCCTCCCCCTTTCTTTCCCTCCTCTCTACCTCCTCCTCCTCCTTTCTAATATTCGTCCAAAGTCTTCCCCCTCACCCAAAAAAACCGATCAACCCCCTCCATCAAGAGCCCCCAAATCAGCCCTTTTCCATAGTGAAATCGAACAAGATCAAAGTGTTTTCTCCCTTTGTGGTTTTCCTCCATCCCGGCGTGAAGCAAAGGAAGCGGACAAGTTTTCTCTCCGGTCGGCGAAACTCCGGCGGAGTCGTGGAAGAACGATCCTTGAAAGTGAACCGGAATCATCTATTCCGGTTGGGTAACGAGATCTTCTACCTCTTGTGTGATTCTTGTTTTTTTAGATTTTCATTTGGTGGAATACCTTTGTGTTACTTTGGAATCGTTTTTTCGTTCGTGTTTTATCTTTTTGATTGCATGTGTTGTTCTTTCTAGTTGTTTAATTTTCCGAGAGGTTTGGCGAGCCTCACTTTCGTTTTGTTGGGAGAGATCTATCCTTTTCGAACCGAACTTTTCGGTAGATCTCTTTTGGTACAACCATCGCTCGTTCGGACCGGGTGGGTCCTTTTAGCTTGAGAGAACGACGACCTATAGTCGTTTGTTCGATCTTAAAACGGCGTGGCTACCGTACGTTAGTAATAGTTGATAACGTTGTTCGTGAGTGTGCTGCGTTTAATTATTGTGTGAGCGTAATAGTGGAAATAGAGAGGCGTACGTGTAATCCCCTTAGCCGTTATAGTGACAAACATAATGGCCTACATCAATTTGGTATCAAAGCAAGGTTGTGTCAATTTCTTAATTGACACCATCCTATTTAATTTTAGTAGGCCGACACGCACGTGCACAAAATTTTTCAAACAATAAAAAAGCAAAAAAAAAAAAATTTGTGGTCTGCCAATAGCAGCCTAAATTTTTATTTTTTAGCAAAAACTAAGAAAAAAAATTAATTAATAATCTCCATATTTTTGCCAGCAAGAATATCAAAAAAAATATATATATTATTTTGAAATTGTAGCGGGAACAAATCTATCTTTGAAAATTAATCAGGATCAGACTATATTTCTTTGTATTTGTGCACTTACTCCGCGTAGTCTATCCTCATTTTCCCGCTGAAAATTAAAACAAAAATGGCATACGATGTTCACGTTTCCCGAATGAAATCTTTAGGTTCTGTCATGAACGTTAGAAAGCCTTTCCATTGTCCGGTAGTGGAAGAGATTAATGGGTTGATTGGCCACCTAAAGGCTAATCAGGTTGTACCGCACTCATCTAGGCATGTTACAGTTCCAGCTCCGACCTATGATGGGCTAGGTGGAACTCAAGAGTTTTTAAGCTGGGTAAAGGCTATGGAGCGCTATTTTGAGAGATATCAGATAGTGGACCCCCAGAGGATCCCCGTCGCGAGACTTCAATTATTTAGTCGAGCCCAGACCTTCTGGCTCAATGAGGAGAGACGTTTTGGGACATCCCTCGAAGAGTCACCTGTAGGTTGGAATATTATGAAGAATTTATTAACGGATGAGTATTACCCTCCCCACTATCGTTCTCAGTCATCTAAAAATGTAAGTGAAACGCCACCTATGATTATGCCTACAACGTACCAGTATGACACCCCGTACTCCCATGCTAGGACGTCACATAAGTTTACTTCTCCCCGCCAAGGCACTAGACCCCAACTTGATTATGAGAGTGTTCCTATCCTCGTGGGTAGTCAGGCGATCAAGACACGTGAGACTAGTGAAACGACTGGGTTTGGCACTATCGATCATTCAATTCTGATTACGCCCGTAGTCTCCTTAGAGTCGCCCCCTGAGCTGTCAAATCTAGTTATTGACTCCCCTAATGAGTCTGAGGCTGATTCCACGATTGCGCCCATCACCGAGGATGAGGTTATTATCACTAACGAGTGTAGCGACGTTGAGGAGATTGGTTACCCTAGTGACCTTGATGAGGATTTCTCTTATGAGGAATCATCTCCACTCCCCTTCGATGACATTTCGGAGCCATCCATCTTGATCGTAGTGGAGTCTTTTGATGACCCTAATTCGATTGACAATCTGGCTGAATCGGAAGAGTTATCTTACGCTAAGAGCTTACCCAGTCGTGAGTTAGATGATGTTTGGGATGATGATAGTTTGACCTGTGAGAATATTACTTTGCCCATTACTAGCCACACTAGCGTTGTGACTGATCACCCTAGTGTTGAGAGCCCTCTCCAAAATACAAGCCTCGACGTGTTAGAGGCTACGATTACACCTAATGAGAATATCTCTGATTTTCCTGAGGATCTTGTAAGTGAGGATGTTCTAGTTGATTTCTCTAATCACGAATTAATGGATGCCCCAACTGATTTGGAAGACTTACTATATGATCAACATTTATTGTTGGAAGAACTTTCGGATGAGTTGGTAGAGTCCTCCTGTGAGGAGTGTTATTCGGAGAGTGAGTTGGGTGATGATGAGCCAGATGAGTTTATCGTGAGGGAAAATCTTTTGTTTGATTTTTCGGTAGAGTTTGATGGCTTGCACCCGGAGGATTTTACTTGGACGATAAATCCATATTTTGACACTGGGTATGACGTAGCCCCTCCTCCGGAATCTATCGATGCGCCCATTCCTGAGATTTCTACTGCTACTGATGTAACAATTTATGAGTTGGAAGAATTTTCAAGTGAGAGAGTTATACTTTTGGAGGTCGTTATTGAGGTAGACCTGGATAAGCGTCCCCTTATGCTAACTCCGTGGCGTGAATTTAAATACAATCTTAACTCTTTCTCGTTGTTAGTGCTACCGATAATCCCTCCTGATATGTTGACCCGACCAGCGGATCCTTTGGTTTGTGCGTTTAATTTGCCTGATTTGAGTCAATTCGTTTTACCATCCATGCTGGACCCTCCTTGGGACATGTCGTGTCGTGTGTTATTAGATGTTGTGTTGGGTCATGATGACAGTCTCGTTAATTCTGTACCCTCTCAATTTTCTAAGATTCACCAAATCTCTGAGAGCACGTTAATGACGTGGCCATCTTTTGTGCCATCGGACTGCATGCAGTTAGTACCACCTGATTTCATTCTACTAGTGCCTCCTGATGTAGTTCCGCTAGTGCCACCCTATTACTTTCCGTTTGCACCACCATATTTATTTCCGTTTGTGCCACCTTATGTAGTTCCGTTACCGTCATTTTCTCTGACAAGTCAACATGCACTAGTATTTGCCTCTTTTGTTCTTAATTTATATAAGCACGGTAAGGAAGCGTTAGTCACGCACATGTCTTCTTATCAATATATCGCTAACTTACATAAGAGGGTGTCTCCTTATAAGGTTTTCAGTTTACTCTTGGTGCGTCTCATCCCAGAACGGATGCCTTCGGGAACTATAGAAATGTTGGCGATTTGGCGAGTTAGAACTTTTCGGATTTTTAATCAATTAGGAGAAACAACATATCTGTTGAAGTTAACCACTGAATGGGGTAATTCCCCTAGTTTAAATGTTTCCAATTTCACGCATTGTGTTTTTCCACCTTTTGAAATATCTAACTCTACGTTTGGTGCCACTATATTTTCATTTGGGTTGGGGGGTGAGCTTGTTCTTGGATCGTCCTCTCCATCGGTCTCCAACGGAGGTACGTTGACTGTTGATGAAGAAATTTTTCCTCTTTATTTGCCTAATGCTTTTCCCAGTTTCCCCAGGACAATCTTTTTGTAGACAGGTTCATATTTGATTTTTTGCTCTCCTCTCCAAGCGGTGGTATTCAGCGTTATGCGATACGATGGTGTGCTCGCCCGGACTCCGGTGACCCTTGGATTTCGGACTCGGCGATGGTTCTTTTGGATGATGTTCTTCGGCGCCAGCACCTCCATGCCAACTCATCAGTGATGAGTTATTTTGAGCGGGGGAGGATTGATGGCGGCAACCCCCAACGTGTTAAAGTTGAAGATGATGACGGTGACGGCGACGGCGTTATCCTACATGTTGAAGATGATGACGACGACGGCGATGGCGTTCTCCTATATGTTGAAGATGATGACGGCGACGGCGTTCTCCTACATAATGAAGATGAAGACTACTTGATGTGGAGCTATATGAGATGAAGGCTTTTAAACATTATTTAGTTTATTTCTATTCTCATTTTTATTTTCATCATGTAATGTTTAAAACATTTAGTATTGTTTTTATTTTCTTTATGTGGGCTGCATATAGCCAAGGTATGTTGTAAAGCCTATATATAGGCATGGACTTTCATGGTTTTATTTAGAGAATGAAAAATTGAAAACCAAAATTCAAAATTTGAATTTCCCCCCTCCTCTCTCTTCCCCTCTTGGAAACTTCGTTTCCTCCTCCTCCTCTCCTCTCCTCCTCTCCAAAATTTCGGCCTCCCCCTTTCTTTCCCTCCTCTCTACCTCCTCCTCCTCCTTTCCAATATTCGTCCAAAGTCTTCCCCCTCACCCAAAAAAACCGATCAACCCCCTCCATCAAGAGCCCCCAAATCAGCCCTTTTCCATAGTGAAATCGAACAAGATCAAAGTGTTTTCTCCCTTTGTGGTTTTCCTCCATCCCGGCGTGAAGTAAAGGAAGCGGACAAGTTTTCTCTCCGGTTGGCGAAACTCCGGCGGAGTCGTGGAAGAACGATCCTTGAAAGTGAACCGGAATCATCTATTCCGGTTGGGTAACGAGATCTTCTACCTCCTGTGTGATTCTTGTTTTTTTAGATTTTCATTTGGTGGAATACCTTTGTGTTACTTTGGAATCGTTTTTTCGTTCGTGTTTTATCTTTTCGATTGCATGTGTTGTTCTTTCTAGTTGTTTAATTTTCTGAGAGGTTTGGCGAGCCTCGCTTTCGTTTTGTTGGGAGAGATCTACCATTTTCGAACCGGACTTTTCGGTAGATCTCTTTTGGTACAACCATCGCTCGTTCGGACCGGGTGGGTCCTTTTAGCTTGAGAGAACGACGACCTATAGTCGTTTGTTCGATCTTAAAATGGCGTGGCTACCGTACGTTAGTAATAGTTGATAACGTTGTTCGTGAGTGTGCTGCGTTTAATTATTGTGTGAGCGTAATAGTGGAAATAGAGAGGCGTACGTGTAATCCCCTTAGCCGTTATAGTGACAAACATAGTGGCCTACATAACAAGCTACTCGAGCTTGGTATGAGACTCTGTCTAGTTTTCTTCTTTAGAACAAGTTCTCGAGAGAAAAAATAGATAAGACATTGTTTCTTAGGGAAGTCAAAGGGAAGATTTTGCCAGTTCAAATCTATGTTGATGACATAATATTCGGCTCAACGGACAACAACCTGTGCAAGAATTTTTCTAAACTTATGCAAGGGAAGTTTGAAATGAGCAGTATGGGTGAGCTGAAGAACTTCTTGGGACTTCAAGTGAAATAGTATGAGGATGGAATTTTCATTTCTCAGTTGAAGTTCACAAATGAACTCCTCAAGAAATTCGGAATGAAGAATGCAACCTCTATGAGGACTCCAATGGGATCCACTGTGTCTCTGGACAAGGATGAGAAAGGGAAACCTTTTGATGAAACCAAATACAGAAGCATAATTGGATCCCTGCTCTACCTTACTGCTAGTAGACCAGATATTATGTTTTCCACATGCGTTTGTGCCAGATATCAGGTGAACACTAAGGAATCTCATTATGTCACTGCAAAGAGAATTCTTAGATACCTTTAAGGTACACCAAATCTTAGCTTGTGGTACCCAAGAAATAATGATGTCGAGCTGATAGGCTTTTTAGATGCTGATTTTGCAGGAAGCAGGGATGATAGGAAAAGCACTTCCGGGACGTGCCAGTTCCTTGGAAGAAGGCTTATTTCATGGAACAGTAAAAAGCTGAACTGTGTCGCAACCTCCACGGCTGAATCTGAGTACATCTCAACAGGCAGCTGTTGCGCACAACTTCTATGGATCAGAAATCAACTCGAAGATTATGACTTGCAGTTCAGAGCAGTTCCTATGTATTGAGACTCCTCGAGCGCTATAGCAATTGCGAACAATCCTTTGTCGCACAGTAGAACAAAGCATATTGAAATGCGCTACCACTTCATTCGGGAGTATGTGGAAAACAAAGATATCTCTCGCTGCTATGTCCCCATGGATAAGCAGATTGCAGATATCTTCACAAAGCCCCTAGGCGAGGCCAAGTTCAGTTGAAGACTGCGCGGTCTAGCGGTGTCCCTTTGGCGGTTTGGTTGTTGTGATGTTGCTGTCTGGAGTCCTAGCGGTCTAGCGGTTTATCTCTGGCGGCTTGGAGACCGGGCGGTCTAGCGGTCTCCCATGGAAATCTCTCCTTCCTCTCTGGTGGTGGCCGAGCGGTTAGCGCTTTCGTGTAACTGCGCGGCTTGTGCGGGTTGTTTCTGTATTGACCGTTTAGTCCTGTATTTTTTAGTCCCACATATCTTATTTGTATTCTCTCTTCTCTCCTCCATTCTATAAAAGGGAGGCCATACCTTTGTAATAGATACCTTTTTCAGATAATAAAATTTCTGTTATACCTCTTCCGGTTTGTTTTTTGTTCGTTTCTACATGGAGAAGGTCACTTCATCGTCGCCTACTAGTAGGAAGAGCTTACCATTGCTTACGTCAATGATAGCTTGGGAGGTGGTAAGGAAGGGTCGGCCAAGGATCAAGGGAACCTCGACATCTTCTTCGATGTCCAATATGATGAAATATACTGGGAAGATGAATTTATCGACTTTAACTAAGACATCCTCCACGATTCCTAAAAGGTATTTAACTGATCTATCAGCGAGCTGGATACTCATGCATGTGGGGTTGAGGCTACCAATCCCTAACTTCTTGAATAACAAAAGGGGAATCAGTTTGATACTCGCACCTAAGTCGGCCAATGCGTGCTTGACAAAAAGATCACCAAAGACACACGGTATAAAAAAAACTACCCAGATCACTGATCTTCTTTGGTAAATTGTTTGTCAAGACCGCAGAGCACTCGACATTTAGTGTGACATGTGATAAGTTTTCTAACTTCTTTTTATTAGTTAGGAGTTCCTTTAGGTACTTAGCTTACTTCGGCATTTGGGAGATTGCTTCGTGGATGGGTAGATTTGCGTAGATTTGCTTAAATATTTCTAAGAAGCGGGAGTATTGATCATCCTGACTTTGCTTGTTAAGTTCAGAAGGGTATGGTGGTGTTGGATCATTTTTAAAGATGGGTGGTGGAATGAGATCTTTTTCTACAACAGAGAGAGGGGTGATAACTTCTTTATTAGTAGAGGGTGAAATGATAAAAAATTTCTCGGCGGAGGATTGATTTTTTAAAATGGGGGTGGAGCTTGCCTCAGGCTCTTCGCTAACCATACCAGAAACTTGCTTCCCACTCTGAAGAGTTATTTCGTTCGCTTGATCTGTTGGGTTGGGCTCGGTGTTGGCAGGAAGAGACACGGTGGGTCGCTCAGCAATAATTTTTGCGAGTTGTCCTACTTGATTCTCTAAACTTTTAACTGTCCCGGCTAGGGTTCTTATAGTAGTGTAATTAACATTAATATATTTTGAAAACATTTCCTCCAAACTTAGAGGTTTTGGAAAATTTTGAGGGGGTGGTGCAGAAAGCTCATTTTGTGGTGGCGAGCATATTGCGTTTGAGGGATTACTCCACGAAAAGTTCGTGTGGTTCTCTAAAGCGAGATTATAACTATTCAGAAAAGCGAAACTCAGAGCAGGAAAATTAGCAGCAGAAAAATTATGAATGCATTTCTATTCATATTATTAACATAATCCAATTTTTCGGGAGCAAGAGTTATAGATTCCCATACCTGAGGGGAAGAGGCAACAGTCATGTCCGTTATCTTTTTACTTAATACTTCCACTTGTAGAGCTAGAAGGGAGACATTATCTACTTCAAAGATACATGCGGGTTTTCAAAACTGAACTCGGCATGCTGAACTATGAAGATTGAAGATTGAAGGGCTCAAGGCTCTTGGATCAAGGGGGAGCATTAGCGAGGAACTCAAGATCGGGCACGGATGCAAGAACTGAGGGGGAGCATTATGCTCCATGTAAAGTCCAAGATTTGCAGAAGCCGAAAAGGGGGAGATTACCCTCTCGGCTAAGGCTAAGGTGGCTGCCAATGTTAAGTATGCTCTCAGGAAAATGGTAATGAATTTCACTCTCAACTGAATTTTCATTTTATGATTTTCATTCCCATCTGTTCTATTCACCTTAGCTTGTAGGGTTTAGGCTTCTTCAAATAGGGGGAGATTGATGGGTACTGTATCCACAATATACCTGATTTGAAGAAGCCCCTGAATAAACTAAGTTGAATTGACAATGTATTTGACGATCTTCTATCAAGTTTTGCTTGCAGCTATTCCATGCTAAGTACACACCAATGTCAGGGTGCAGTAGGTCATTATACACGGGTATACGCAATGTAATCCCTCGTTGAGTAGATCAGTGTGTTTACTCACATGTGCTCTCTCTATTGGAGTGTACTTATTTTCAAGTACAGGGTTAAGGTAGATCAAGAGCAGAAGAAGGAGCAAAGATGGGTCAAAGACAGAGTCATCAAAGGAAGGAAGAGAAAATTCTTCTAAGTCAAAATCAACGGGAATCACTAAGTTATTCCCGCCGACTTCGATGGGAATTGCTAGTGATTCCCGCCGACTTCGACGAGAATCGTTAGTGATTCCCGCCGATTCGTCGAATATTACTTAGCCTCTCCCACCGACTTCTTCCGGCTGACAGTTTTCAAACAGGAATTCTACTAATACAGAATCGACGGGAATCATGAGTGATTCCCGCTGACATCGACGGGAATCAGTAACGATTCCCGCCGATTTTGCCTTAGGCAATTTTCCCGTTCGCTGGACCGAACCATCTCGCCATGCGCTGTTTAGGCCGGGGCTAGGGTTTCTTCTCGTAGGACCCACAATGGTCTTTAGGGCTGGCCTCTAGTATTTATACTCGCATATTTTGAACTTCTAAAAACAGACATTCTCGAAAATCGAAAGCAGCCGATGCCGTTACCTAGACGATCGCGGAAATCGCCGATCGCTTGTAGCCGCTCGCAAGTTCATCCCTGCCGTTGATCTCAGTGCTTCTCTGATCTTCCGACGATAGTACCGAGGCAAGCAGAGCGACTCACGTATCTCTCTTGAGATCTCTTATCTTCCGATTCATAGAACGAGACTTATTCTCCATTCCGAATCGGTGGAGACGATTGATCCGACTGAGATCGTTGGTAGACCTAGCTTGCTTCGTCAAGAAGTTTGGATCTATAAAGCATCGCCGCCGCATTTACTTACCTCCGCCGATCTTGACAAGATTCTTTCCAAGAGAGAAATCCGGTTGTGGAATCTTCGTAATCTTCAAGCAAGCTTCAACGAATGAATAAGGACATCAGGATCTCCAAAAGCATTGTTTGTATTTTCTTTTACATTCAATTTTGGTTTGTTGTAAAGGAATTTTCATTCCTTGCTGTAAGGGTTGGGTGCAACCCGTGGTGGTGATGTTATGACTCCTTTGTTGGAAGGGTTCCTTCCGTAGTGTGAGGATTGGATTTCAATCCATTTGGAGAAGTGACCGAGTCGTCCCTTGGTGGGAGATAGGTCGAAGGGGGAAAGTGGAGGTACCCAAATCAAGGAACCACTATAATTCTTTGTGTGCTTTCTGTGCTCTGTTTGTTAATTTGTGCAGGTAAATTTCATTCCGCAAAAGACTGCATGACACATATTCCCCCCCATAGGTTGATTTAGTCGACACTAGAGACTTTCAAATGTGACCACAACCACAATGCCTTTTTAATATGTTTGGTCTGATGGTTTGTGTTGGGCAATGTGGAAACTGACTCAGTACCGTTTTTTTATCGGTGTTAAGGATTCACATGTTTGAGGTGATCAATCTCTCTTTTATTATATATAAACATATGTTTGCATGCATATTCATGCAGAGGTTATTGAAGCATAGCACTAAAGCGCACTCTGTGAAACTTTACATATTTAACCCCCTTGATACTTTCATGCTTACTACTTTATAAATTGGATACTATGGTTTCACGGCTTTTCTGTCTTGGGTTAGTAACCTTTTGACTTCTCTTGTTTAATTACTTTTGTTTTCTTTTACTACCACTTGTTTATTCTTGCTGAGGCATTCTTTCTTTTGAATGCCTCAACATCAGAGCAGTAGCGGACTGAGCAGCTAGAGTTGGTGGTTCTTGACGTGGGCTTAGTAGCTGTGGTTTCCTTCACTCACCCTCGTGAGGTAGTTTTGTTGTTCTTATTCTAGCTCAAACATATATTTGTGTGTGGGTTTGTGTCAGGTTGTTGACCCCATAGTGTATTATTGTAGATGTTAGAATATTTACTAGCTGCTATGTTATTTTCTTGCTGGTTAGTCTTACCTACTTGTTCTCTGGGAAGGATTTATGCTAGGTTACAAGTTAGATATTTTCAAAGTATATAAAAAAGATCAATGTTCTTAGCTCATACTCATAACATCTCTTTAAATCAAATGTCACTCTACTTTAACGAACGTAAAAGCTCTTTTAGTACTTATATTAAATCTAGACGTATGCATATTATGACTTGTCTAATGGGATTCTTCATACTCTTGTAGGATAATAAATTGATTAGACTAAGTATTTTCCACTGCGTATATGTATATTTTCACTCGTGGGCTAGCTGATCCACTGAGCTGAGGGACTGATGGCCGCGGAACAGAGACCTACTGTGGTTGGTTCGAAATGGTCAGATTTCGCGGACCGGTTAGAAGATCGAGTTTTCTAACGAGAGGAGGCAAGTGCACCTATCGCAAGTAGTACTCGGTATTCGGGAAAATACCGAGGTCGTATTATTCTCGGGGACGCGTTGATTATATCTACTCTTCCAGGAACACTATTATCTTACTAACAGTAAGGTGGGAATTTTTTGTTTAATTAAAACGGAAATAAAGAAAGCAGAATTTTGCTAAGTTTGTTCGATGACGGGTTAACGCTCGGCATCGAATCGGATTAAGACTAAAATAATTCTTAACAATTATTGAACTTTGTTTTTAATTTAATAAAAGGCACTTGGCCGTGGAGGTTCCAAGAACATGAGCTCACCTTGGTCTAGGGATATCGCTCACTTGGGCGCTAAGGCTATTCGACCGAACGTTAGTCCGACGAAGGATTCCCCTTAACACCCGCATTACGCCAAGAACCCCGATATTGGGTGGGGAACCCAATCCGGCAGAACTACGTTTCTCCTCTTTCGAGGGGGCGTACGCAGTTCTCTTTACCCAAGGGGGATCGGTCCATACGTGCAGCCTCTCGGCGTCGCGTTGATGACTACATTTAGTCATCCTTTTTCAGGGTAGTTTATTATTCAAAATGCCTAAGTCAATTTATATTTCATGCTTATTATTTCATATTTTAATGTCTCTTTATAATATATTAATTCCTAGTTTAAATATATGTTTTAAGTATTTTTGTGCTTATTATGTTTTATTTCTTATTTAAAAGTCTTTTATGTTATAATAACCTCTTATTTTATTTTATGTTTTATTTTATGTTATGTTATTTTATTTGTCTTGTTTAATCTTTTATAATTATTGTTATGTTATAATTATTGTTATGTTATAATTATTGTTATGTTATAATTATTGTTGTGTTATAATTATTGTTATGTTATAATTATTGTTATGTTTGTTATTGTTATTATTATTGTTATATTATTAATATTATATTATAACATCTAACATATATTTGCTTTGTTCTTGTAGGTTTAATGTCACATGGAGCAACCCACTTCAACCTTTCAAGCCCAAGCCGAGCCCTCCTCCACTACATGCAGCCCGGCCACCTATCATGCCCAAGCCGAGCCTCATTCAACCCCAACTTGGAGCAGCCCACTCCATCATCAAGTGTAACCCAAGCCTATAAAGCAGTCCAAGAGTAGCCCACATGCTACCCGAGCCCCTACATCAAAGCCCACATGTGGCCGGCCACTCTCATGCATGCACCTTGCCACCTTTCTTCTCTTTCTCTCTTCATTATTTCATCCTCTCTCCTCATTATTGCATGCATGCATTATTCATCCCCTTGAAATGGCCGAACCCCCCTCTCTTTATCTCTTCTTTATTCCATATTCACTCCCCCTATCCACTTTATATTTTTATTTGTCATTCCCTTTATTATCATACATGCATTAGCACTTTTTCTCTCTCCCTCATTTATTACCATACATTGTATTCATGCATGACTCTCCTCCTCCTAGCATGGCCGACCACCCTATGTCTTCCTCCATCTAGAATGTTCTCCCTCTCCTATAAAAGGAACCCCTCCCCCTTTGTTTGAAGTTAAGTAGTTTTTAAGTAATTTTTAGAGTGCAAGTAGTTTTTAAGTAATTTTTAGAGTGCAAGTAGTTTTTAAGTAGTTTGAGTTTTAAAGTAGTTTATGGTAGAGAGTGTTAGTAGTTTTCTTCTTTCCTTGTTGCTAAGTAGATTTCTTTCTTCATTGTTGTAATAGTTCTCCTACTAAGTGCAATATTATCTTATCTTTATTTTGTATTCTCTCTCTTTTTATGCAATGAAAACACTTTCTTCTTCTTTTATTTTGGTTTTCTTTCTTATCATGCGTAGCTAAATAATTTTTGTGCCCGGTCACGAGAATCTTTGCAATGAAATAACGTATCTTTCTTTTTATGTTTGCATTTTGTATTTTTCTATTTTGATCCTTCCTTGAATTATTTTGTATCGACTCCGTATTTCTAGTATATGGTAGTAGATTCCGATCTCATATTCGAGTGGTCGAGAGGCTCGTGAATATGAAAGATCACTCAAGGAAGGAAGGAGTTCAACGCACCCCTAGAGATAGGATGACGTAAATCCTCCGGATTGGAGTCAAATCCAATAGCGCGGGTCACTTCGATAATGCGACTTTAGGCCATTTTGACTTGAAAGAGATTTCGGTCAAAACGTCTACAAGTTAGGGGATTTAATGCTCTAGCGAGATTATTTCCTAATATCGGATCCGTCACGGTCTTAATAGAATTACATATGCTAAACTAAATTATTTCGTTATTTTATTTCAAAGTGAATCGTCGATCGCGCACTCTTTTCTCGTAATAGTTTATTTCTCTTTAAGTTTAGTTTATTTTAATTTTCAAACATCATTAATCATTCAGTAGAATAATAGAGTCGTTGTGAGTAATAGTACTTGCCTGCCCCGAGTTTTTATGCGACCTTGATATTTTTCATATCCTATGCTATATTTCGATAGGTACACTTGCCTTAATCGAGTATAGATTGGAGAATACGATTTTCTCTATCAAGTTTTTGGCGCCGTTGCCGGGGATTTTTTTGGCAATATTAAGAAAGCTTTGAGTTTATTACTTCTACTAAAATTTAACAAAACAAAAAAAAATTATTATTATTATTATTATTATTATTATTATCCACCCACCTCATCTTATTTCTACCCAACCTAAAATCTCTCGAAAAGGGTAAGGGGCTTTAAGCGCCACCATTTTACCTAGTACCGGGCGAACCCTTCACCGGGTAGTCCTCGGGAAGTTCGAGAGCCAATCCATTAAAAAATCCCTATTTTAAAAAAAATATATATATATCTAAAAAAAAACAAATCAAAAATTTTTTTTCTTTTCTTTTTCTTATTGGTAAACAGTTAATTTTTCTTTATGGAATCATCTTATTTTTGCGCTTTTTGCGGGTCGCCCGACCACTTTTATTCTGAATGCCTTTCGGGAACCCCTCCCTCTTTTGATTTTAATTTTTCTGGGGAAGGTCAAAATGGCTAATTTAACCTTTACTCCAATTTTTATCCAACTGGGGAGATGGGGAACCCGTCTTATTTTTCGCATGATTTTACCTCGCAAAGCGTCGCGCCTCTAAATTTTTATTTTAATTCTATCGATAATAGGTATCTTGAATTGCAAACTTCTATTGATAATATTAGTTCGCATTTCAAGACCATGATGGATTATCTTTCTCACGAGGCCGCTTCTTTTTCTTCGTCTTCTTCTCCGTCTCCTCTAATTTCTTCATGTAAAGAGTCACCGGATATCCCAGCTTGTCTTGTTCCTCTCGAGGAGGATAACTATTCGGAAAAGAAAAGGCTCTCCTGTGCCCTTTTTGGCAAATGGGACAGGCAGATCATCAATCCCTCCAGAGCTGCTGCATCGACTCCTGCTTCAGGCACAAGGACTGTCTTAGTCACTCCACCCCTGGTCTCTGCACCAGCAGAAGGGTTGCCTGCTCCTCCTTCTCCTTCAGCTGTCTCTACCCCAGCCATTTCATCCTCACCTCCAATCTCTACCATAGCCATATCTTCCCCAATTACCATTTCTTCACCAGTTTCATCCCCTCCAGCATCTATCTCTGGGGTATTCCTTCCTCTCTTCTCTTACCCATCCTTTTCCACTCCATCATATTCTCTTTTAGATGAATCCTTTATGGATGATTCTCATCCTTCCTCTCCTCCCGAGCCTCCCTCTACCTCCTCATTCCAACAAATGATGGAAGACATTTTCTCTCAACCTATCTTCACTCCTTCTCTTACCCCTTCTATCTCCCCCTCACCTCACTCAATCTCCTCCTTTCCTATATCAGAACCATCCATTCCCTTACCTCCTATCTCCTCTTTCCCCATGCCACCAGCTCCAGCCAACATCCCTTCAAAACCTTCTCCCCTACCTCTGCTCAAGCCCCTCTTGAGCATGTAGATCTCTTAGCCCTGGCTGACAGGTTATATGAGCTGTTAGCTCCAAAGCTAACCTCATTACTGGAGACCTCTCTGGCTCCACTCCTGACCCATGTCAAGGAGCTGTCTTCCAAGCTATCATCCTTCATTTCCTCTCAGGAAACTTCATCTTCTGGGTGCCTTGATTCACTTATCTCTGAACCAAGGCAGGGGGAGATGCCATATGAAGTAGTTTTTGTAATGAACCTCCAGAGCCTGCTCTCCAAGTTTAATGCTGGATACTTCAGATTCCTGCCAGTTCCTCATACTGAAGATCTGTCTAAGGCCATTGTGCCTATTTCTGTCTGTAATCCCAGCCAAATTGAAGCTTATATAGATTCTTGGAAGGCTGTGGATGCTGTTATGTCCACCTCTGATGATGCTACTAAGGCCATTGTGCCTCTTGTTGATGATGCTGCCACTGCTGTTGTAAATTTTTCTGCTGATATGGCTGTTGATTCTGATGTGCTTATTGATACTTCTGCTGCTGATTCTGTTTGCTCTGCTGCTGCTCCCTCTCCTCCTGCTCCTGCTGTTTCTGCAAAGCTTAAAGCTCAAGAAGAGTATATCAGAAGAATTGATGATCTGTATGATCAACCTCAGAGTTCTGAGAGTGATCAGTACAGGACAGATTCTGATGATTCTGCTAGCACTATTGCCAAGAAAAGGAAAGCTAGAAGCAAAGCAAAGATGTCTGTTTCCCCAGCTCAAGCAAAGGACTCCAATGATATTCCCTACTACATTCTGCATGGTTGCCCCATTTCTGAGCCATGGATGCAATACTCCAAGAATCAACAGAAAGCTATGAAGAAGAAGAGGAAGCTAGACAAATATGAAAAAGGATCTTCTTAATATCAGCCTCCTCCTCCTCCTCCTCCAGATTCTGGATCAGGCTCAGCCCCTCAAGCTCCAGTTTCCAGACACAGTTCTTCCCAGTCCTATCAGAAATCCTATCAAAGGGGACAGCATCAAAGGGGATATCAATCCAGGAGAGATCAATACAGAGGAAATCAGAGAGGACAAAGATCTTATCAAAGGGAAGGACAAGGCCACTCTGACTCTTCTTCAGGTCCTTTCCCTTACAGGCTGAAAGACTCAATTGTTTCCAGGACCCCTCCTGCTTCTGAATCTCTCAACAGGTATGAACCTCCTGTTCCTTTTGAGGATCCTGAGAACAATCCTTTATCTTGGACAGTAAGAATGAAAGAACTAGCTGCTCTTGATCAATTAAAGAAAGCCAGAGAGCAAGGCATGGACATCTCAAATATAACAACTTTGTCAGATCAAAGGAAGAAAGAATTGGTAAGATATGCTTCTAGAAAGTTTTTTAATCCAGAAGACTATATGAAGCTGCACCCAGAGGCTGTAGTTCCAAGGCCAAGATCTTAAACTTCTCTAGGTGCAGAGGACGACAGAAGATCAAAGAAAGAAAGTCAGAATCCTAATAGAGAAATTTTGTTTAAAAAGGGAACTAAAAAGAAGTGATCTGTGTAAGCTGAACATCATTCTTCCTTGGATATTTGCTGTCTTTTTATTTATGATCTGCATTGCTGCTATACATCTTCTCTGCAGTATTGATTTAGCTTTTGTGTTGATGTATGCTTATTTATTTCCTATTTTTGTCTGTAAATAGTAATCCTAACCCAAATAGGGGGAGATTATTGGAACATCCTATTACCAATTTGGGCAAGGATCACTATGTCTCTTAGGAAGCCAGGTTGACCTAGTTGTATAGTGTAAAGGTCAACATTAGAATGAGTCTAGGGCTTAGAACTTAGGTTTGAAGCTGCCCCCAAGGACCATTCAAGCTCAGGATTTCAAGCTAAGTAAAGAGATAAAAATAGTCGAACGACGGTCGACTATCGTCGAGCTCAGGTCGACGATCGTCGAGCTCTGGTCGACTACTTATGTCCTCAGCCTTCTGCTTGTTGCTGGCTTCGGTCGACTATCATCGAGCTTCAGTCCGACGATCGTCGAGCTTTGGTCGACGATCTCTGGCTGTGCTTGGGTCGACTATTTCTGGGAAAGTTTAGGTCGACGATCTCTGTTTGCTTCTGGTCGATGTTTTCTGTTGAAGTCTAGGTCGACGATCTCTGTCTTAATCAGATCGACTATTTCTTCCAGACCAAGAACTTAGATAGTCGATCTCAGATCGAAGTTTTCTGTCTACTGCTTATCTTCAATATCTCTGAGCTCAGGTCGACGATCTTCGAGCTCAGATCGACGTTTTCTGTCAGAATGATATATTCCTTCTCTGAGCTCTGGTCGACGATCGTGGAGCTCAGATCGACGTTTATTTTGAGAGATCGACGATCTTAAGGATTCAAATGCTGTCAGTCTTTGGAATGTTTTTGAATTCTCTCAGCATTTAATTTCAAGAAGATTTGCCAGCCATTCTCATTTATTCTGGAACAAGTTTCAAGGAATTATTCAGGAATGTTTCATTGGACTTTCCTCTAGAAGACAAATCATTTATGGAAGGCATTTAATGTCTGATAACGGCTATCTTGGAAGAAATATATTCAGAGAATAAGATCGTTTTCTCCAACACTACTATCAGTGAGAATTAATCCAGAGTCAATATACAATAGAATCAAGAGACACACACTGTTACAGAAGAACAAGAAGAATTAAGCTGTGAAAGATAACCATCCTCTTGCTTACAGAAAAGTGATCAAAGCTTCATCTCAAAGAACTCCAGACACCTCATCTTTCAGCCTCTTTGCTGAAATAATTCTTTGCTGGAGATCTAAAGATCTGAAGACCTATCACCCTAGAGCAAAGCTTCCATTCCTGATTCATTCAACATCTCAGGGGGAGCTTTGACAACAAAAGATCCACTAGTCTTCTCTCATTTGATTTGAGAACAGAGAAGACAACCTCACCTCTTTACCTTTTTATTTTTCCTGCTGTAAAGGGTTCTTGAACTCCCTTCAAAAGTTTTGTCTGGTTCTGAGAGCCTTGTCAAAACTCAGTGGTGGCAAGAAACCTTATCAAAAAATCCAGTTTTGGTTTTTGAGTACCTTATCAAAAGCTCATTGGTGTCAGGACACCTGATCAACTCATCCTGAGTGGATTCCTACCAAGGGTGGTAGAAGAGTGGATGTACCCAGGTTTTTGGGGAACCACTATATTTCCTTGTGTCTTCTGGTTTGTTTGTGTGATTTGTCTGCTGTGTGCTGTGCTCTTTACTTCTTGGTTTTTAACTTCTTACTAGCACTCTACACTATATAATAAATTGAATTTTATATGTGCTGTTTATTTCAACTGTGAAAAACTATTTTAAAATACTCTATTCACCCCCCTCTAGAGTTGAGATAGATCTTACCCTCACTTTCACTAGTGATAGCCGATGAATTTGACTTAAAAAATCCTAAAGAGTAAATTTGAATTGAATCGACAAATTCATCGGGTATCGACCAGTATATTCGACGAATTCGGCGAGTATCGTTAGACACATTAGACGAATTCGACAAGTATTCATGGGAATACTCGATGATTTTTACTTGGCGGATTTTCCAACTCTTAGAGATTTTGCCTCAAGTACAATATGATGGATTCGATGAGTGTTAGTAAGTATATATGACGAATTCAATGAGTAATAATGAGTATACTCGACGAATTCGACGAATATCCCTTACAATACTCGATAAATTTTACTTGGGTAAAATTTCTATTCTTTTGAATTCCATTCCTTGACCTTCCATGATCCTTCTCATTCACTTGGGATAGAAGTATGCCCCAATAGAGAGATTACATGTAAGTCAATACATTGACCTACAATGAAGGATTACATTATATAGTCCGTTGTTTCATGACCCACTGTAACCTAACATTGTATTGTACTTAGCAATACAGTCCTGCAAGCATATTACTAAAACACAACATCAAATACATACTCAATTCATCTTAGTTTAATGGGACCCTTCTTCTAATCAGAATATTTGTCGATACAATACCCAACAATCTCCTCCTATTTGAAGAAGTCAGAACCCTACAAGCCAAGGTGAATTGCGCACATAATAATAGTAAATCAAAGAAAGAACAAGACATTTAAAGCATAAATAATTATGAAATAAGATGAATTCCCAAACAAAACATTAAATTATATATATATATATATATATATATATATATAAATGAGTTCTTTATAGGGTCGAACAGTATCTACAAATCAATAGAAAGAAAATAATGTCTGTTTCCCCTTGTTCTTCTTACTCTGCCTGGCAAAATAGGCTTTCGGCTTGGGATAATATCTTGGCATAGCTGGAGGTGCATTCAGATCATCAGAACTGTACTTCCTGAAATGAAGTCTTCTTTTGGCACATACAACCTCATACTTCTGCAATTAATCTTAACAGTAGTAATCCCACTTGTTCTCATTAGCCAAATCCACAATCTTAAATGTGTCCAAAATTATGCTCTTTTAAATCTGACTCCACAACTCATGCATTTCTCTAGTAGGTTCAGACCTAATGGCAGATGGGCCTTCGCCATACATTCTCTTTTTATGAGCTGGATACGGTTTGTCTTCAACTAAACGAACTTCTAGATCAGCAGCAACAATAGTATCTGGTCCAAACTGAGGAAAATCCAGAGTGTCTGTCTAGTATTGAGAATAATCCTGAGCAGTATTAACATGAACATCCACTAGAGCAGGAACTGCAGGTGTTGGGATTCATGCATCACTGTGACCAGGCCTACCAAAAATCTCATCATGAATCAACGAGAAGTTGTCATAACTATAGTTATTGACTCCCTTGAAGTTTTCCACCATTGCGGCTTCAAGAGATGTCACCTTAGCTTTCAGCTCATCCTCCCCCTTTTTGACTTCTTCCAGTACCGCGTTTGCTATGGAATTTTAATAATAAACCATTTTGTTGTCAAAGTACTCTATGCCTGCATTCAAAGCAGTAATGACGATTTTGGCATTTGCATTAAGATTTTATATCACATCCAAGTTACTTTTCAGTCTGGCCATTAAGTGAAAAATTACTTTGCCACCCTATACAAAACATGAATCAAGCCTATCATTAAGCTTGTCAAAACGGACCTTGATCGCTGCAAGGTCGTTGTTCAATTCTTTCTCAGTTTCTTTTACTTTCTTCATCACTTTTTTCAAAGCTCGTTCAAAGTATTTTTTTTGCGCAGCCATCATTGCTTCACTAGACTGCATGAGAGATATATCTGCACTAGTAGATGACACATCTTCAGCAGGAAATCTGGTAGGGAAGGGGATGTCTTTCACTTCCCTTAGAGTTACTAGAGGACTCATCTATGGGAGTAATAGTAGCTTTAGATATTAGCTCAGGAGAATGAGTCTCCAGGACTGAAGGATGCACCTCAGCATCTCCTTCCTCATCTATCAAATCAACAACATCTACCTCCTCTAGTGGAGGTCCCCCTGGAATCTCAGATATCCTCCTCTATAGTTATTTTATAAACCTGTCGAGTTTGGTTTGCATAGAGGACATAGGATGAGTCTGCTCCCCATCAGTCCTTACAAGTATAACCTCAGGGAGAGGAGCGAGTATATTTTCTAGGATAATTATCGCAAAAGAGTCATTTGCAGTATCAGTAGCAGTCCACTCATCCTCATCGATGATATCATGGTTAGCAACATGTAGCTCAGTATCATCTACTAGCTCATCTACACCATCATCAACAACATCCAAACAAATAGTAGAAGGCAAAACCTCATAAAAAATAACATCAAAAGCGACTGGAATATCCTCAGCATCATGCTCATCCTCAGCTACATCGGGTACTAACTCATCAACAGTAGCTTGAACAATCTCTGCGACCTCTGTAAGAATATCACCTGTCTCTGGAACTATAATCCCGACACCTAGAACTAGAACTGGAATCTCTACATCCGAAATAATACTCAAGGGCACTAATTCAGTGGCCACTTGTGTATCGACTGTCTACCCCTCAACTCCTGCACTCAATCTATCAGGAGTGTCCCTGGGGGTGGAAGCAGGAATCCCATCCTTAGGAACTTCCACTTCTTCTACCTCTAGCACAACTCTAACTCCCCGCGGCCGATGGATCCTCCTATCCCACCTTCAGAAGATGGATGCATCAATATTTTTCAGGTGGTGAATAAGCACACCTTTAGATATGTCAAATGTATCTCTATCCATTTGATTTAAGAACAATCTAAGAATCCTTCAAAAGTTAGGGGTGTTGAGGCTATCTTTGATCAGAGCAAACAAGATAACACCCCAATCTATTCTATTCATATAGATGATCACCACTAAAATTTTGAACTTCTCCGAAGAGAGGTAGTCATGAGAACCGGTCTTGTAGAGCAAAACTTTACCAATAATGTAAGACAGTAGCTTTCCTTCCTCGTTCATCCCTTTTCACTTAACTGCTTTGGTGCCTCTGGCAATACATAGAATAATAGAGCACTTGTGAATTCCTCCTCTTCTAAGTGATCGACTTCATCACAAGCTAGAAGCCTCAGAAGCAAGGTTAGGAGAGAAGCCTTCTCCTTTATTTTCATCTAATGAACTTTGCTTTTGATGATAGTATCTTCCCTAGGAAGCTTGGCATTCTGATAGAACTCAAGAACGTCCTTATCTAATACCTTGCAGGGGTGCTCTAGCACGAAAGAGAGGCCCGCTATTTCCAACATGAGAATTATATTCCTGAACTCATCTGAAGCTGATGCAAACCTTGTGCAAACTTGTTCACCACCACCTAGCAACCCACTGGTACTGCAAGGAGCCATGGAGAATATAGCAGAAATAAGACTTGCTGAAATCGGCTATTTCTGCCAAAGCTCTGGACGATTTGTAGAAATGGACGGCTCTGGAAACGACTTTTATAGCAACTGGATGAGCTATGGAAGATTTGAACCTATTGTAACTGACGGGACTGGTGTAGAGGGATTTAACGTGCTCGTTTCGGTAAGGAAGAAGAAGATGAATAGTCTCAGAAACAAATCATCGCGATGAAGAGTTCGGCGGAATCAAAAAGTTTATTTTCATCTAAATGGTTCGGATTGCCCCTAAGAACTATATATATATATTTATTTATTTAAAGTTTTAAGAGGGAAAACAGCATACTTGAAAATCGTGACTCTTTGGATCCAATATAAGAAAAGAATTTTTTTTGACCTAAGTCAAATTCGGCGAGATTCACCGGACACAAAGTTAGATTCATCAAGTTTCGGCATATATATTCGACGAATCGCCGAGTTCGGTTGACCGATATTCGACGAATTTACCTTGGTCAAATTTTCCTACTTTTAAGAATTTCCCGAGTGATGTCCTATTTCCTTAGCCATCTTCATGAGTCCTTGTTTAGCATGCCTAGTTCCGTTTTGAAAAACAATAACTTGGCCTCGTCCAGTGTCTTCGTGAATATATCTAGGACCTGCTCATTCGTTGGGACATAGCTGAGGGCTATGTCCTTATTCTCCACATGCTCCTAGAGGAAGTGATATTTGCCTTTGATGTGCTTTATCCGACTGTGAGATACTGGATTATTTGCGATCGCTATTGCATTGGAGGAGTCGCAATAAATCAGAATCTCTTTGAACTTAAGGTTGTAATCCTCAAGTTGATTCCTGATCCACAGAAGTTGTGCGCAACAACTACCCGCGAAGATATATTCTAACTCGGTAGTGAAAATTGTAACACAATTCTGCTTCTTACTGCTCCATGAGATAAGCCTTCTTTCGAGGAATTGACACATCCCAGAAGTTCTTTTCCTGCCATCCCTGCTACCTGCAAAATTTGCATCTGAAAATCCAATTATCTCAAAATCATTACTTCTTCGGTACCATAAGCCAAGATTTTGTGTGCCCTTAAGGTATCTTAAAATTTGCTTTGCAGCAACATAATATGATTCCTTAGAGTTCACCTGAAATCTAGGAGAGACATATGTCGAGAACATTATTTTAGGTCTACTAGCAGTAAGGTAGAGTAAGGATCCAATTATGCTGCTGTACTTGGTTTCATCAAAAGGTTTCCCTTTCTCATCCTTTTCCAGAGACATAGTTGAACCCATTGGAGTCCTCATCGAGGTTGCGTTCTCCATTCTGAATTTCTTTAGTAAGTCCTTGGTGAACTTTTTTCGAGAGATGAAAATTCCATCTTTAGATCGTTTCACCTAAATTTGTAAGAAATACTTCAGCTCTCCTATACTTCTCATTTCAAACTTCCCTTGCATAAGTTTGGAAAGCTTCTTGCAAAAGTTATCTTCTGTAGAGCCAAAAATAATGACGTCGATATTGATTTGAACTAGCAAAATCTTTCCTTTTGCTTCTCTAAGAAATAATTTCTTATCTATCTTTCCTCTTGTGAACTTGTTCTCAAGAAGAAAGCTAGACAACATCTCATACCAAGCTCGGGGAGCTTGTTGTAAGCCGTATAGAGCTTTATTAAGAAAATAAATGTATTTAGGGAAAGTAGAGTTGACAAAACCTGAGGGTTATGCTATGTATACTTCCTCTTTCAGATTCCTATTGAGGAATGCTGATTTTATGTCAATTTGATATTCCTTGAAGCCTTTGAGAACAGCATATGCAAGAAACAACCTGATCACTTTGAGTTTGTGTTGGGTATTATATCCATAATAACCTAGATTTGTGTGAAGTTGCTCTTGAACTAAGTTGAATTAATTATGTATTTGATGTTATTCTTTAGTTGAGTGCTTGCAGGTCATTATTGCTAAGTGTAGACCAATGTTAGTTTTCAATGAGTCACTAAAGACAAGACCATGCAATGTAATCCCTCATTGTGTGACCCATGGTGTTGACTCATGTGTAACCTCTCTATTGGGATGCATTTCATTTCCAATTACTAAAGCAATGGAATAAAAAAAGGGTTGCTAGTTTTCAACAAAGAAGAATTAATCTTTCTGAGAAAATTTTATATGTACTTTTCTCGAGAAGATGAAGTGAATTTATCGAGAAGTCTAAGTAAATTTCTTGAGAAAGAAAATCTGTTCTCGAGAAACCTTAAGACTTCTCAGAAACAATCTTTAAGTCTTTTTCTCGAGAAAGCCCTGAAAAATTCTCGAGAAGCCAAGTATAGTTCTCGAGAAAGCAAAGCAGTTATCGAGAAGTCAAAATTGTTTCTCGAGAAGCTAAGTATTTTTCTCGAGACGTCAAGTTCCTTCTCGAGAAATAAGTTATTAAGTTCAATGAATTTGAATTAAGCATGTTCTCGAGAAGGCTATGCCATTTCTCGAGAAAGCAAATCCTTCTCGAGAAATCATATGTCTTCTCGAGAAATCGGGTTGTAGAAAACTTCTTTTTAAACTGTCTGACGGGATTTTGATATAACCTAAGTTCCTCATGATTTGTCCACGTGGATCCTTCCTTAATGATTTCAGATTGTTAGATGAGGTTCTATAAGAAGTCCTTTCAGAGGAGTCGCTAACCCTAACAACATTATTCTGAATTGCATTCGCAATTTTCAAATCGGGAGAAGCCGCACCGTCATCGTTATTCTTCATTGTCGCTCCTCTCTCGATCTAGCGATTCCTAGAAGAAATGTTTTGATAGATAATAGATTCAAGTTCTTCAAACATCTACTTGATCATGTCGGGTCCTAGGCATTTCAAATCAAAGTTTTCTCAGGGTTCCTTACTCAACTTCTTCACATAGATTTTCAATTTTCAAGAAGGAAGAACCTTGAAGATTTCAGATCTTAAAGTATAAAGTTTTTATTGTTGTTGTAACAATTATTTTAACTCTTGTAGGAGTTTTGTTCTCCGAGTTTGTAGGAGATTTGTTCTCCGGGTTTGTAGGAGCTTTGTTCTCCGAGTTTATAGGAGTTTTGTTCTTCGAGTTTGTAGGAGTGTGTTATCTCTGAGTTGTAGGAGAATTTCTCCGAGTTGTTGGATTGTTGCAATCCAAGATTTAGTGAAGTAGCCGAGGCTAGCCGTGGTGTTACATTGGCGAGGTGTAAAGTGGACGTACTCGAGATTGGGGAACCACTATAAATTCCTTGTGTCGTCTGGGTTATGCTTGGTTATTTTCTGTGTCGATTAATCTCAAGTTTTTATTCCGCAAAAGACGCAGAACTCACCTATTCACCCCCTTTAGGTGATTTAGGTAGGCAACCAGATACTTCAATTGGTATTAGAGAGAGGTTGTTCACAAAAAGGTTCACACCATGAACAGATCTACTTATAGTTGTCGTAGAGATTATCAAGCATAGACAGATCCAAGGACGCTACAAGGCTTCCGGTGTGCACAAAGGATAACTTTCCCATTTGGAAAAAGAGGGTCAGATTCTTCATGGAAGTTGTTGAACCTCGCATATTCATGATAGTGTAAGAAGGCCCTCATGTTCCCATGATAGCTTCCACTATCAATCCATCCAAGAAGGTACCGAAGAAACTAATGGATCTTGACAAAAAGATATTTCCCTTGTCTCTCTAGACAAGAAAGCAAAGAATATCATCGCAAGTGCAATCGATGATTCGATGTTGTAGAATCTGATACACTGCTAATCCGCAAGGAAATGTGGGAGTCTCTGATCATCTTGATGGAAGTCATAGAAGAAGTAAGGGATGGCAAAAGATCCCTTCTGAACTAGAAGTATGAGGCCTTCAATAAAGGCCCCAAGGATACAATAGCTGATACATATGAGAACTTATTAAAGATCGTCAATGGCCTGAAGAACTACGACCGAGTTTTCACAAATGAAGAATTAAATGACAAGTTCCTGAGATCCTTAACTAAGGAATGGGACAATAAGATTTGTGCTATCAGGGAGTTTGGGAGACTGGCTGACACTGACCCCTAAAACCTCTTCGGGAAGCTTATGTTCTATGAGCTTTAAATCTACTCCAAAAAAGCTGAAGAAGAGGGTAACAGATCTTCATCAAAGGAGAAGTCTGTTGCGCTGAAGGTAGATAGCTCAAGAAAGGCTAAAGTAGCATCTCCTGCTCCCACTCAGGAAGAAAGTGAAGAAAAAGACTCAGAGCCAAGATCCTCGGGCTTAGAGTTATCTGATGGAGAGTTCTCTCTTCTCTCCAGACAGTTCAAGAAGTTTTTCAGTAAGAAGAAACAGATGAGAGGCAAAGACTCCTCATACTGAAGATCACATCATGATGGTGTAGTATCATTCATACCTAACCACAGATTTTTTTGTTAGTCTTAACTTGTTTGTTCTGGTTACAATAATAACAAATAATGTTACAATAATAACAAATATTGTCAGTCTTAATTTGTTTGTTTTTGTTTGAATCATACATAACCAAAGATTTGTTTTTGTGTTTGTCTTTATTTTTGCTGGAACTTGGTCAAGATGATGTCTTCTTGTTTCATTGCTTCTTCTTCTCATCATCTTCTAGAATGGCCTAGTGAACAATATCAATTCACCATATGACAATTCTTTCTATGAAGAACTAGTCCTAGTGGTAACTATATCTTTATCCCTTCTTGGTGATGATGAAATTTCTCTTCTAGCCTTCTTTGATGTGTCTGATTTGAAAGCCACATATCTAGTCTGATTTTAATTTCTGGCAGATTCATCTTCAGCTTTTCAAGAATTTAACTAAAGCTCATGTGACAACAGCTTCCCATACAAATCCCAGGGTAACATGTTACTCAGATTGCCCATTTATCTTACATCACAAATCTTTATGTCTCATTCTTTGTTTAGGGATCTCAAAAACTTGTCATTAAGCTCATAGTTTGAGAATTGTCCTCCATAATTCTTTAAGTAATTGACTATTCTAAAGAAATTTTCAAAACAAGGTTCTATAGAATCAGTCTTCCCTTGCCTGAATGCATCATATTACTGGTTGAGTAGAGTCTTTCTATCATCTCTAACTTTTTTTTGTCTTCCATATAGACTATTAGAGTGTCCCACATCTCCTTGGATGTTTTACAGTGTACTAAGTTCTTAAAGGTTGAATTATCTATTGCACTGACAATTATATTTCGTGCTCTTTTATCCATAGTGGCAAGAACAACCTTATCCTTTGTCATCTCAGAGAGACTCTTAGTGGTTTGCATATTTACATCTAAGATAGATACTTTCAAGGGAATATATGGTCCTTCTTGTAGAGTAACAAAGATTCTTGGATCCATATGCAAAACAGAGCATTGATCAATAAGAGTCATTGTAAGACTCCTTACGAGCTACTGAAAGGTAGGAGACCGACTGTGTCCTACTTCAAGATCTTTGGCAGCAAATGTTATGTACTTAATAATGGGAAATATCATCATACAAAGTTTGGAGAAAAATGTTTTGAAGGTATTTTTGTAGGCTATAGTATCCATCGTATGGCTTATAAAATTTTTAATTAGAAAACCCTGGTTGTAGAAGAATCTATTAACATTGTATTTGATGAGACGAGCATGATATAAAGAAGCACTTCCAGTATTTTCGTTGAAGATGCAGATTCAAGGCTGAAAGAGTTAAGCTTGGATGAGAGAATTGAAGAAAATGCTCAAAAGTTTATCAAGATCACTCCTCTAACCTCAATTGGAGAGGGAGATCACTAAGATGAAGAAGTTATCTAAGTTTAGAAAGACACTCAAGAAATAGAAGAAGCTCCCGATGTAAGGACCCTAGAGCTCAAACACTTGAGGGATCACCCAATTGATCAAATCATAGGAGATCCTCGTGATGGTGTAAGAACTTGAAGATGTAATACTAATGAAAATATGCATTTGAGTTTTCTCTCGCAGGTTAAACAAAATAAATTCGAAGAAGCAAATGAAGACGCATCTTGGATAGTTGTAGTGGAAGAATAACTCAATTAGTTCAAGTGCTTCTAAGTCTGGAAGCTTGTACCAAGACCCAATGGCAAAAATGTAATTGGAAAAAAGTAGGTCTACAAGAACAAGTTGGATGAAGATGGAACCATCATCAAAAACAAAGCCATACTTGTAGCTAAGGGATATAGACAAGAAGAAGGGATCGATTTTGACCAGACCTATGCTCCAGTGGCAAGACTCGAAGCCATCAGGATGTTCCTCGCATATGCTGCTCTCATGAGTTTCATTGTCAATCAAATGGATGTGAAGTCAGCCTTCCTCAATGGTAAAAAAAGGTAGAAGTTTATGTGGAATAACTCCTAGGTGTTATTGATCCTAACCATCTTGATTATGTTTATTTATTATTAAAGAATTATATGGTTTAAAACAAGATACACGAGCTTGGTATGAAATGCTGTGTAACTTTCTTCTTGAGAACAAGTTCACAAGGGAAAAGATATATAAGACATTATTTCTTAGGGAAGTAAAAGGCAAGATTTTGCTAGTGAAAATCTATGTCGATGATATTATCTTTTGCTCTATTGATGACAACCTTTTCTAGAAGTTTTCCAAACTTATACAAGGGAAGTTTGAAATGAGTAGTATGGGTGAGCAGAAGTATTTCTTAGGACTTCAGGTGAAGGAATCTGAGATAGAATTTTCATCTCTCAGACGAAGTTCATCAAGGAGTTGCTAAAGAAATTCAGAATAGAGAATGCAACCTCTATGATAACTCCAATGAGTTAAGCTATATCTCTAGACAAGGATGAGAATGAAAAACCTTTTGATGAAACTAAGTATAGAAGCATAATTGGATCTTTGCTCTATCTTACTGCTAGCATGCTTGACATAATGTTTTCAAAATATGTGTGTGCTAGATATCAGTTTAACTCTAAGGAATATCACTACGCAGCTACAAAGCGGATTTTGAGATACCTTAATGGAACACCAAATCTTGGCTTATGGTACCCAAGAAGTAATGATAGCGAACTAATTGGATTTTCAGATACAGACTTTACAGGTAACACATATGACAGAAAGAGCACATCCGGGACTTTCCAATTCCTAGGAAGAAGGCTTATATCTTAGAGCAATAAGAAAAAGAATTGTGTTGCAATCTCAAATACCGAGTCATAATATATTTCTGCAGGCAGTTATTGTGCACAACTTCTCTGGATAAATAATCAATTTGAAGACTATAACTTTAAGTTCAAGGACATCCCCATGTTTTGTGACTCCTCCAATGCTATACCAATTGCCAACAATCCCATTTCTCACAGCCGAACAAAGCACATTGAATTGAGATATCATTTCATCCGAGAGCATGTGGAGAATGGGGACATCAACCTCCAGTATGTTCAAATAGATAGGAAAGTTGCAGATATCTTCATGAAGCTGCTGGACGAGGCCAAGTTCTCCTTCTTCAAGACAAAACTTGGTATGCTTAACAAGAAGTCCTGAAAAGTTCACATTTGAAGTCAAGAGAAGATTCTGCAATCAGCCACTCAGAAATTTCCAAGAGAATTCTAACTCACCAAACCTTCAGATAAATCCAAGCTCATAACTGGATTTGTCGAAAACTAAATGGATTTCTCGAAAACTTAATGGATTTCTCGAAAAAATTTTGGATTTCTCGAAAAATTAACTTATATTTCTCGGAAGATCACCTTCAATGTTTCGAGAAGCATTTGAACTTCTCGACTTCTCGAGAAATTAGCTAACATACTTTTCGAGAAGAATTCCAACCGACATTCCCCAGGTATGTTTTTCTTCATTCTTCAAGATTTTCAATTTTATATAAATAGAAAACTCCATAGAATGTCCAAATCCACGCTTTCAAAAAAGCTCTTCCCGAAAAAAACCCCCTTGAGTTCCACCGAAGGCCTCCGTCGCTCTTCTCGCAAACTCCATCGTCTCTTCTGGGAAAAGTCTGAAATCTCTCATCTTCTTCAATTGATAGCTCCCATTGCAAAGATTGGCGTCGACAGTAAGTTTGTTTGCACAGGTATTGAAGAAATCTCTTATGATTTCTACAATGTCCTTCTACTTCTTGAAACCGCCGACCTCTCTTTCATTCTGTAGTATCCCTACAAAGTCTTGGTTCCGGAAGTTGAAGAGTTCTTTAGAAATTCAAATCTTAAAAGGTGTTGGAAATTGTTGAAAAGCTCTGTCAAAGATGTGAAGATCAAAATAAGGCCGTCCTCCTTAACAAAATTTCTGAGGTTACCCTCCATTGATGAGGAAGATTATTTGGAAGAACCCGATTACTCCAGGGCTCTTTCATTTTGTGGCCTCTCCCAATCCATTAACTCTATTCACAGATAACACATGAATGATGAAAGCAAGATTTTGGCCGACATTCTTGGAAAAGTTCTCCTCTGCAAGACATGTTCAATTGGATATATTTCCTCAGACTTCTTTTGCATGATGACTGCTCTAGTGTGTCATAAGAAGTTCTAATGGGGACATATGTTATTTGAAAAGATTATGGAAAGCATGAAAAAACCTAATTTTGCAAGGATCATCTCTTTATATCTAAATCAAGTGCACCTTTAAGTTTTTTACTTGTCTAAAGGTGTGTCCATTCACAACGTGAAGAAAGTCTCACTCTTATCCATCAATAGATGGTAAATTATAATTCAAAAGCTAGGCCAAGCTCCAACAGTTACAAGGACTATAGTTGATGAGGACATGACCCATCTCCCCTTCATACTGATACAGTTGCCACATTTGTTGCAGCTATTGAGGGGGAGCCTGCTCCTTTAGTTCATGAGGAAGATTAACAAGCAAAAGTACCAGACACAGATTTTCATTCAAATATTCTTACAGATTAGGTTATAGAGAAAGTTCTTACTGATGATTTGGTGGTGGAAAAGGAAAACAAAGCTCAGTGTGATGATGAGAAGAGCACCTATGTTTATGATGGTGGCTCAGGTATGGATTTCTACTATTCCTCTGATCAGGAAAATCTTCATGGTGCTCAAGTGGATGCCCAAGTCACCTCTACTGTAGTTGATATTGACAAAATGATAGAAGATATAACTTTAGGAGATCCCTTTTTTATCTCTCCTAAAGAGATTCCAGAAGATACTCAACCCATGGCACAAATTTAGGTGGAGAATGTGGTTATGCTATCTAATGATGATGAAGTTACCTCGAAACCTATAGAACCTCCTCTCAAGAATTTAGAATTCTCTCTACCTATCATACTTAGTGAGGAAGGGGATGTGATGAAATCTGCCCAAAGAGGAAAAAGCTCAGTTGTTATTAAAGAACTACTAGTTTGGACAGCTCCAGCACTATCTCCTCCACTTCCTCTAGCTGTAGTCATTCCTGATGATACCCTTTTGGGTAAGATTGATTCTATGTTGACAAAGCAAAGAGAGTACTTTGACAAGTCTCTCAAAGATGTAACTGAGAGAGTAACTGCTCTTGAGAAAGAAATGAGCAGAGGATTTATTGAGATTTAGAGTAATACAAATGAATTCAAAAAACTGCTCAATATTGGTGGAAAGTCTTTGGACCACACTATCACTAGTGTTGGTGAAGTCATTAATCAGATAATTACTGTGGCTAATAATTAGATACTCTTGTGAAGAAAACTGAAGAACTTAACTTCAAAACCTGTGAAGAGGTCGAGAAATTCAAGGAAGATGACATACAAGATATAAACGTAGAAGTCAGAAAGGGGGAGGACAAGGTGAAAGAGAATCTAGAATGCAAAGTTAAAGAAATGAAGACTCAGTGGGGTAATCAACTGAAAGAGATTAGTATAAATATAGAAACATAGATTAAGAGTGTAAACATTTATGCTAATGATACTATTGTATGGATGCACAATCAAAATTTTCCAGAGTTTCAAGTTGATCCAAATGAGGCTCCACCTCCTCATCATGATCTAAATGTCTGTAAGCCTACATTTTATCCCATGATCATTACAGTCATAAGGAATGGGAGCTATATGTGAAATCTATGACAAAAAGAAGGATTCATGATCGTGAATATAGCCGCAATAAGCCTAATGCTCCTCCTCGTTCCATAAAATACTATCCCAAGCCCTTCAGCTACCAGAAAAGGCAACAAGATAAGAAGGAACGACAACACCAGCAACAATACAAATAATTTATTATTGTCAGTGTTATGGAATTATGTGGACCTGGAAAATTCAATGGAAAAATTCTCTATATATATAAAATTTTGAATTTTGATGATCTAATTATCTCTTAACTTTCATTGCATATATTGTTTTATTTGTAAGATAATTCTTTAATTATCTTGATATAATTTACCTCAGTGTAGAGGGTTATAACTTCTACAAATAGGGGGGTTGATTGGTATTGTATTCACAATAACCTAGATTTGTGTGAAGTCACTCTTGAACTAAGTTGAATTAATTAATTATTTGATGTTATTCTTTAGTTGAGTGCTTGCAGGAATTATTGTTAAGTGTAGACAATATCAGTTTATAATGAGTCACTAAACACAGGACCATGTAATGTAATCTCTCATTATGTCACCCATTGGGTTAACTCATGTGTAACCTCTCTATTTGGATGCACTTCATTTTCAAGTACTAAAGCATTGAAAGAAAGGAAGGGTTGATGGTTATCAACAGAGAAGAATTAGTTCTTCAGAGAAACTTTTTCTAAGTACCTTTCTAGATAGGATGAAGTGAATTTCTTGAGAAGTATAAGTAAAGTTCTCGAGAAAGCAAAGCTGTTCTCGGGAAACCTTAAGGCTTCTCAGAAAATTCTCAGAATTAATCTTTAAGTCTTTTACTCGATAAAGCTCTCAAGAATTCTCGAGAAGAAAAGTATTGTTCTCTAGAAAGCAAAGTTGTTCTTGAGAAGTCAAAATTGTTTCACAAGAAGCTAAGTATTTTTCTTGAGACGTCACGTTCCTTCTCGAGAAATCAATTATTCAGTTCAAAGAATTTACGTTAAGTATTTTCTCGAGAAGGCTATGTCATTTCTCAAGAAAGCAAATCCTTCTCGAGAAATCACATGTCTTCTATTTAAGAGTTATCTCTTCGTAAGGAGCCTTAAAAACACTTGGCCCAAAGTCTCAGGGATGGGTCCATCCATGATAACACTTATTAGGCTCTACATAGATAGGCCTAGCGAAGTACTCATAGGATGTCTCAGAGTCATATTTGTTCGTGGAGAAAATAACCTTCTTAAAGGAGGGTTGACTCTGAGGTGCCTTCCCTTTACCTTTGGCGGCGGCTCTCTTAGCAGCCTTGCATTTTTCAGTTACGTGGCCAAGACAACTAACATTTTTTTAGCGAAAAATTCATCGATGAGAGGGAGAATCATTCTCGGCTTGTAGTTTCTTTTAACAAGTTTCCTCTCTACCAAGAGCTTTTTTTCTAGCTCATCTAAGTATTTATCCTTTAGGCTTACTATCTTAGCTGAGCATTTCAATTCCTCTTTCAAGGAGTTGACTTCATCTCTGAGAGGAAGTAGATTTGCAAGTTCCTCCTCTAGGCTTGTTTGCACTGCCCTGAGGGAGGTAATCTTTTTTTCTTTCTTGTTGACTACCTTGCGGCATTTGTCAAAAGCTTTCAAAAGTTCTTGATACTGAGCCATCAAGTCGGAATTGTCTTTCTCAGAAGAATAGCCTTCATGACCATTAGTTGACGTTTCCGATTTATAGAGTATCGTGTGCGAGTTTTCCTTCCCGTGATACTCAGAGTCGACAACTTCCTCATCTGATCGATCTATAAGCCCGAAGTAAGTATCTTCATTCTCTATACTGGATTCACTTGAGTTGCTGTCACTAAAAGTCTTTGACTTCTTAGCTACGAAGCTTTTCTCTTCCTTCCTCTTGCCCTTGAAGGATCCGTTCTCTTCTTTCTTGGATCATTCCTTCTTTTTGTACGGACATTCCGCAATCATGTGTCTTGTCTTATTACAACAATAACAAAGAACGTCAGAGGAAGAATGTTTATTTGGTTTAGATTTATACTGTCCTCTAAGTTGTAGTTCTTCTTAGAGCGATCACCATCATGATGTGATTTTCTGAACTCAGAGGAGGATGACTAATTCTTCATTTGTCTCCTCTTGCTAAGCAATCTTTTGAACTGCTTAGAGATGATGAGAACTCTCCATCAGATAACTCAGAGCCTGACGTGCTTGTCTCAGAGTATTCTAGAGTATCTGGTGCTCGTGTCCTTAATGACGACACAACTTTAGACTTTCTAGAACCTTCAACCTTCAGAGCTACTGGATTTTCTTTGCTAGAAGTCCTGCTACTTGGCACCTCTTTCTTTCTGGTATTCATTTGACGTTTGTAGGAGAGTAGCTTCTCGTATAAGTTCTGGGGATCAATCTTTAGAAGCTTCCCAAACTCTCTAATGGCTACTAATTTCGTGTCCTAGTCCTTTGTCAGGGATCTGAGGAACTTGTTGTTTAGTTCACCATTAGTGAAGATGCGGTCGTAGTTCCTGAGCCCATTGACAATCTTGAAGAACTTCTCGAAAATGTTAGCAATAGTGTCATTTGCACCCTGCTTGAAAGCTTTGTATTCCTGGTTTAGAAAAAATTTGCGATCGTCTCGAACTTCTTCGGTTCCTTCCATAAGCACAAATAGATAGTCCCACAACTCCTTGGTAGATTTGTAGTGGAATAAGTTTTTAAGCATTGAGTCGGCCACTGCACTAGCTATAATATTTTTTGCCTTTTTTTCCAAGGAGACACGGACGTTTTCATCCTTGGTTAGATCCATCATTTTCTTAGGGATCATAACTACCGGATTAAGAGCAGAGGCTTGTGTAGGAATTTGAGTTCCTTCTTCCATAATCTGAAATATCCTTGGACTAGCTGCTTCCATGAAGAATCTGACTATTTCTTTCCAAATAGGGAAGTTCTCTTTGGTGCACACAGGTAACTTTATAGAAGACATGTCCATGCTCTTATTTATATCCACGAAGCGGAATCTCTTTACACTAGATAGGGAATCTTGTTCAAGGTGTTAAACTTATGTCGAAAAACACCCCTCTGATACCAATTGAAAGTATATAGTGTCTACCTAAATCACCTAGAGGGGGTGAATAGGTGATGTCTGTGTCTTTTTGCAGAATAAAATACTTTAAAAAGAGAGCACACATAACACAAAGAATTATAGTGGTTCCCCGAGTTGGGTACGTCCACTGTCCTGTCTCTCCTATCTACCACGAAGGGCAAGATTCGGCTACTTCACCTTTCTCAGATTTCTACAAATCTTACACCTCGGAGTTTCAAGACCTATAACTTGGAGACGACGCTCCTACCACTCGAATAACAAACCTATCCTATAACTCGGTCCACAACCAGATCTACAAATCGATAAAAAAATAGATCTACTACTCAGAGGGAAAACCTCCTACAAATATAACAGGAGATTTACAAAATGATTACGAATAAACCTATTCAGATCTAAAGTCTTCTGTCCTTCATTTTTTGAAAAGTTGATCTTGAAAAACTCTGAGAACACGGAAACATTGAGAGCTTTGAAGACTTGAATTTGAACTAACCAAACTACTAGATATGAATGGATAGGAATCTTCAGAAAGCAACGATCCAGTCTATTCAGTGAAGGAAGGTTGAATAGTGCAGCACAGTTGTGTCGCACAAGAGTTGTCGCGCGACACCCACAGAAGCCGACCGTAATTTCTTGATCGGAAAGTTCTTGGAAAGACTTCGATTAGCACGATTAGGGTTTGAGAATATGTCACCCTAAATATATATAGATATCTTCCTTTGCAATGACTAGAATAGTTATTGCACACCGGAAAACTCGCGGGTCACTGTACATGACTATCGGCAAGAGCGAACTATATTTTGAAATCTGGAAGAAAAAATAACTTAAGTAATATTTGTAGAGTATCGTTGAGGATACTTGCCAAACAACAATGAAATTTGATGAATTTTACTAAGAGAAATTCAGCTCAATTGAATCACACTCGACGCCATGCAGAAGAATCACTCGAAGAATTCGTCGAGTATAAGCTAGTATACTTAATGAATTTGACGAGTATTAGATATCTGACTCAAAGCACTCGACGGGTATGGACTAGCTCACTCGATGCACTCGACGAACTCGACGAGTATCGACTAGCTCACTCGATGACTGAACTAGTGATAGTCGACAAATTTTACTTAGAAAATCATGAGAAGTAAATTCGAATTGACTCGATGAATTCGTCGAGTATTGACCAGTATATTTGACGAATTCAACGAGTATCGTTAGATACATTCGACGAATTCGATAAGTATACATGGGAATACTCGATGATTTTTACTTGGCAGATTTTCCAACTCTCGGAGATTTTACCTCAAGTATAATATGATGGATTCGACGAGTGTTAGTAAGTATTCGAAATGAATTCGATGAGTATCAACGAGAATACTTGACCAATTTGACGAATATCCCTTACAGTACTCAACTAATTTTACTTGGGTAAAATTTCTGTTCTTCTGAATTTTATTCCTTGACCTTCCATGATCCTTCTCATGCACTTGGGATAGAAGTACACCCACAATAGAGAGATTACACGTGAGTAAAAACATTGGCCTGCACAATGAAGGATTACATTATATAGTCCCGTGTTTCATGACCCATTGTAACCTAACATTGGGTTGTACTTAGAAATACAGTCTTGCAAGCACATAACTAAAACACAATATTAAATACAAACTCAATTCATCTTAGCTTAATAGGACCCTTCTTCGAATCAGTGTTATTATGGATACAATACCAAACAGTGACTACCATCCTGTGGCTGAAGAAATTTTATTAAAACTATAGAGCACTAGTGATATTAATAGACTTCTTAGCATTAAATATAGTCATGATCTTGTGGTTAAAGCCAACATTTTCATTTTTCCAAAAATTTAAAAATGTTTGGGGATCTGGTCTACCCGAGTGCCCGCAACCAGTTTCAAGCCAACTCCCGAGTCATGTGGTTAGGGTTTACCTTACTGTATCGGGCTTCAGTTTTCCAATCGGCAGTTTCCTAATAAGAAGTAGCTCAGATCGCAGTGGCTAAATGCTTGGTCACACGGTTTGGTAGTTTCTATATTTTGTATCCCGTCACCTTAGCCCGCTTAACCTTCACCCTAGGCAGGCAGTTATTTTAGCCCTACCTATTTTGGAAAGACCTCCCGCTGACACGAATCCAATAGCTCGCTTGTAAAGTGCCAAAGTGTTGATTCCCAAGCTTTGCGGTCTCCTATTCATCCTTCTTCTTCTTTTCAACTCTTATAACCACAACTTTTGTTCAGTAGAAAGCCTGTACTAAGAGAGACATTCACCGCGGTGGGACAAGTCTTGTGTTGCTTCTTGGCATCTTCTTCACTCCTTTGTTTTTAGCAGGTGGTTCAATTCTAAGCCTCCTTTCTTCCACCATCTGAACCTTCTCACGATAGTGAACGAAGAGTTAGTGTCATTCTTTGTACAGAAACTAGTGTTGGGTATTGCCCGAGCACTAGAAGCTGCAATGCATCAAGAGATCAACAGTTCAACACTTCCTATTTTGAGAATTTTTAGTGGATGCATGGAGAGTTCTTTGGAGCACGGGTAAATTAGGAAGCCAGAATGCCTGAAGTCAGAATTCCAGATTCAAGATATGATATTGTTCAGCCTTGTTAGGATTACTCCCAGTACTAGACAAATACTAAAGACTATTCTAAGGATTATTATCAGTATGGGACATAGACTGCTGCTACTGCTAGAGCTAATGTTGAGATTATTGAGGAGCTATCCTAACCATCTCTTAAGAGAAGAAGGTTTGGAGAAGGTCCCTCTGGTCATAGGTCTAATAATGTCATTACGTTGCCTTATATGTTTTTATTAAATATTATTTTACGTATAATTCACTTGATTGTATAGGGTTCTAAATTCTTAAAATAGGGGGATATTATTGGGTATTTATTCCACAATAACCCTGATTTGAAGAAGTACCCCTTGAACTAAGATGAATTGAGTTATATTTGATGATGCTTTTAAGTTATGTTGAGAAAAATACAATAAGAATATAATAATAAGAGAAAACTCCCCTCTAACTAGTACCCTTGATGTTGATGATGATTTGCTTGCAAAGGTTCGATCTTTGTGGCTTGAGAGTCTTCCTTTTTGATGTTCTTCAGATCTGTGAAGGTTTGCGCTTGATGAGATTTTTTCTTAGTGAGGATCCTTCATGTGAATATTAGAATGAAGGCTTCTTGATCATCATGTTAATAGCCATTAATCCCTGCGCATGAATTCCTTTTTATCTCCTCTGAAGAATTCTCTTCCCCAATGAGTTGGGATGACCACTTCCTTCCCTTTAGATAATGGGGTGAACTCCCCTTTCAAAATTCGTGAAAAACAATCGCTAGAAACTCAATTTAGGGATGTTTTAAATAGAGAAGGCTGTGCAGGAAGCTCCCACACAGCGATAGCTTTGGAAGTAGCTTGCAGCAAACAAAATCCTTCCTTTTCTTCTTTTTAATTTTGTGGATTTTGCCTTCATGCTTATAAATAAGTTATTCCCCATGAAAAAAATCCTTGTCTTCCCATTGATATTGGTGCACCTACTAACTTCTCAATCAAATCATGATATATTTGGTGTTCCCTGACACCGCGAGAGTTCTTTCCTTTTCTGCTCCTTAAATAGTTAAATATTAGCAGGCTTTTATAATCATTTAAATTAAGCTACCGCCAGTGGTAGAGCTAGCGCCCGGCGGTAGGTTTGATGCGTGCGAAGTTGACAGTTGCTGAACAGATTTGGAAAAATATACCAGAAAAATTTTTTCCTCTTTTTAATGCTACCATGATGTGGTACCCATATATCACCTAGTGTTAGTTCAATCTTCTCGACGAATCGCCTCAATGCTTGTTGAGAATGCTAGCGCACCGCGATAAAGGCTAGTACCACGCGGTAGGTTCCCAAGAGTTCATTTAGTTTAATTAAAGGCTAGCACTTAGCGATAGTGCTAGCGCGTGGCGGTAGGTTCCAGAACTTGATTCTTTCATTCTTCACACCTGTAAACCTGAAAACTGTAAACAAATAACAAACATGATCAAATATACACTGAGATTTGTAATTCTAAAACCAAGAGATGCAGAATGCATGTTTCAACAAACTCCCCCTTTTGATAAAAACAAATCTCATATGAAGAAATACTGCATAATAGTGTTTGTGTTTATAGTAAATGATAATTGTTCAATGCATACTCCTCTTAGATGGATACTACTCCTACATAGACTCTTCTTAGTTGAGATGTTTCTTCAAAATAATTCTCCCCCTTTTGGTATTATCAAAAGAGGGTGGGATAGAGCGTATTAACGAGTAGATCTTTTCTATGATACCACTGAATGACTACTATATGTTGCTACTTGTGGAAAAAAAATATGTTACCACTTGTTAAGATAATTATCATGATCGGGCATAAGTAAAGTATCAACATCCTATGATTACTCCCCCTTCATAGATGCTTTCTATAAAAAATTTAATGTACTCCCCCTAAGTTAAGAAATTGATGCACGATGTTTTCTAGCATTTTATTAGAATATAAGGAGGGTAGAGGTGAGTGTATACAATGAGAATTAAAATTTGTCAATGTTAGAGAAGAAAAAATGGGATGCAATGAGGAAGATCATAGATAACTCTCTATCACGTATTGGGAAAAATGTATACAAGATTGAATAAAATATTAAAAGTAGCACTTGTTAAGAACATAGTACCATATAGTACTCATAGTTTACCACTTTTTGAGAGAGTAAATATTCATGAGTAAGCATAAGTAGTATGCTTAAAAATATATTAAACACTCTTAAAATAAACATCCTTTATTGGAAAATATGATCATATTGGGGATATATAATTTTAAGCCTAATAAGAAGATGTTTTCAATTAAATTCAAATCCAAGAGATGTTATTTCATTATAATATTTGCATGCATGATTTCAAAATATCAAAGAGAGATATGAGCCACAATGTGAGCTGTTTTGCATTTCAAGTAAATATAAATATTGTAGCGGTCATACTTTGCTATCTAGTACATTTACTTATGATTTTAGAGAATAGTATAGGTATTCATTAGGATCCAATTCTCATGAGTAGATGTTTTATGAGAAATATTAATGTTTACAAATAGTGTTTTGATAAAGTATACAAGTTAATTAATCAAAGCTCATGACATATATAATGAACAAAAAAATATTAAAATACAAAAATAATATTACTTCCATTACTTTTCAATGCACACGAGTAAGAAGTGCAACTACAAAGGTGCTCTACACACACAATGCTTATTAATACTTATCAGAGAGTAGAGTAGTGCTTGGGGGATCACATTTATGCCATTTTTAGTTTTTATTTTTATTTTTGTGATTCGGTGTACCAAGAGAAATGGTGAATATTTGTTTATTACAAGAAACATCACAATTCTTTTTCCAAGGTGCTCAACCTGACAATGAACTTTGAATTCAATGTTGTGCAAACAATAACAATTTTTTTAAAGACACCTTCCTCCAATAAATAAATGCATGAAAAAACAATGGGTTGAAATAATCAATTTAGTGTAGTGTAGATAATCTATTTATGCATTTTAATTATTATATTATTACACTACACAATCATGCAAGTATAAGATTAAAACCACATGTTGGTTAACAAAATAGGTGAGTGAATAAAGTCATTATCAAACATAAAACATTACTCATACTTAGAGGCACACTAAGCAATCCTACACATGTTTTCTATATTCAATTTCAATGTACATAACAAGATAATATTCAAGGCTTGATATAACCAAAACAATGTTTTAAGAAACATGATAGTTAAATCAAACATTGTATTTAATTTTTAATTGATATAATTTATTCATCCTTGACAATGATAATGAATAATAAGTAGTTTTTATAATTTTTTTATTTTTAATAAAAATACAAAACAATAAACAGACAAAGAGATATATAATTTTTTTTGTTATTTTAAATTCTTTTATAATTATATATATATATATATATAATACTTGCATATTTTTCCTAAAAACATGAAGGCTCAAAGAGATATATGATGCAAACACAAGATAACATGATAAAATATTGTGCATGAGTATAACGTACATGATAAGTAAAATAATATTCATGCAATCTATATGAGAATCATGACTATACCTAAGAAAAAAGTACCCAAGTAATATATCAACACCCTAGCCCTGTACTAAGTGATAGATGGGAATGAGGTTCTGTAAACATGTCGTAGGTTGGGGTGTTAATCCCATATGCATACAAAAGAACCCAGTCAACCTAACATTCTTTCCCCCCAGCATAACTTACAGACCTACTGGAACCCTCCCCAGCTAAGTACAAGACATGGTTTATTGGTTAGTGTCTCTAATGCACACAACCCTACACCCCCACTATTGTGAGACATAAATAATGGATGATTGATCATGGTCATACTAAAATATTTAATCCCATAGACACACATATACTTTTATGATACTAATGCTTGATAAGTTCTTTGATTTATTAGTATTACTTAGGAAATTCAAATCTCAATTTTTAGAGTTATTATGAAAGTAAGTCAACACGCATAGGTGATAAACTCATTTTAGCTGATGCTAGGATAGAGAGATACGTAGGACACTAAAAATTTGACTATTATAAAATTATATTCAGATGGATTGATTTATAACTAAAATTAATATTCGTAAGTCATATAACAAGCATATATGAAAAGTGTCGAGGCATGTTGGCTTAAGAAAAATACAAAATAAAATAAAAAATAAACACAAGCAAAATACAAAAAAACAATAAAAACAAAAAAGAACATTATGAACATCGTGAAGTAGATTAACGAGTAATTTTATTTTTATTAGTTTCTAGATCACGCAATTGGAAGATAGTAATTGATAAGAGATATAGGTATCATAAATAAGCCAAGTGTTGCGGTTCCTTTGTGTACCCAAACATAGTGTGATAAACTATGGGGAGATAATAATGAATGTGCCCTTTCGAGTTGAATAGGCGCGTCATTTTTAACTTTGGGTCTCCATTCATACTTTGGATATTTAATATTCATATGTTTCAAATTTCCATAATGATTTTAAAAATTATTATTTGTAGGAAATTTGTGAACATTTAAACTTATATTGGGAGCAATTAAATAGTGATTGAGATTTATCATGCATTTAAAATTAATTAATCTACTAGATGTATGTTTAATATGATTAACATTCTAGTAGAAGTCTCATATAGTTTTTAAGATAAACTAGAGATAAAAGGTTTTTTATTACTTGAAAATTTTGAATAAACAATTTTAATGATTATAGTTTACGAGACAAAACAACATTTTCATCAATCAACTTTTTATTACGTTTTTTAAAAATATTTAGCTCTTTTTCAAAAACCTTGAATTTTTTGTACAACCCCGTATTCGCTGAGTGGCCCCCTCTGGAAGGTTCAGGGTATTGTAAGACATTTAGGCCCATAAACAATAGATTGGCGAATGAGGCAGGCTAGCCTATACTTGCCTAGTGCCCAATGGGCATTCACACAAATTAGCGGAAAAATTAGGCCATTTAGGCGAGTGCGATCTTCCCCATGCACTCGCGACATACTCACGCCTCAACACACATAGAGGAGGACATCTAGTCAAGCCAGACAAGTGGTTGCCCAAGCTAGCATTTACTCTTCAGAGAGAGCCCAGGAGGCGAGTGCACAAAACCCCCAGTACTCGTTCATTTTAGCAAGTGGTGCCTTCCTGGACCATTTACCCAATAAGACCAAAAGGAAGAATTACCTGGATGACCCCAAAGGGCTCCAAATAGCCTTCCAAGACAGTGGTGTTTGGCTGTTTGCAGACCCAATTTGGTTGTATATAGCTGTTTATAATAGTAGAGTTGCGCTATTTGTAGGCCAGGCCTAAAAATATATAAATGGGCCCAAGGGAGTACCTCACAGGGCAGGGCTTTCTTATTTTCTTGTTTATTAGGGCTTTTTAAGGTATCCTTAGCTCAATAAAAGCTAAGGAGGGGAAGCGCTCTAAGATCTTCTGGGTGTGTGGTGGGACTTCCGTGCTGGAGCCTTGGGTAAGTTTTGAGTTCCGTGTCTTCACTCAACCAAGCTCATTAGGAGAATTAAGTGAGTGGTCACCTCTTTTCCAAGGGTTTGAACTCCACAGAAGTCGGTTCTTGGTTTCAACATTTTGGTATGGTGAGCGTGGATCGAACACGCGACCTTCAGGCTCACACTAGCTTATTGGGCCGGTGGTAGCGCCCGATGGCTGGCCAAAGAAATATGTCCGATTGATGATCAACAACCGTCGTTAGGCTCTCACTAATTGATTGGGCTAGTGGTAGTGCCCGGTGGCTGGCCAAAGAGATATGTTTGGTTGATGCTCAACACCTATCGTCAGGCTCTCACTAGCTGATTGGGCCGGTGGTAGCGCCCGATGGCTATCCAAACAGATATATCCGGTTGATGTTCAACACCTGCCGTCAGGATCTCACTAACTGATTGGGCTGGTAGTAGAGCCTGATGGATGGCCAAAGTGATATATCTGGTTGATGCTCAAGACCCGCCGTTAGGCTCAATAGCTGATTGGGCCGGTAGTAGCGCCCATTGGCTGGCCAAAGAAATATGTCCGGTTGATGCTCAATACCCGCCCGTCAGGCTCCCATTAGCTGATTGGGCCGGGGGTAGCGCTCGGTGGTTGGTCGAAGGAAAAAACATAGTTGATGATCACCACTAGCTATCAGGCTCCCACCTAACTAGCAGTGTTGTTGGGCCCTTCGTGGGCATTGTAAAAAGCTTTGAAGCTAGGCCAGGAGTAGCTCCCGATGTCAGGCTCTCACCTAGCTGACAAGTCTGGAAGGTCCTCGTTGGAAGAATGGAGTGACTAAAGAATCCTAAGAGGATCTCGCCATCATGGATCTCGCTAGTCAATAGAAGGCACCCAAAGGTAAGTTGGGGGTAATGTGCCGAGGGAAGGACAAGGTCTATAAGCGGATGCGAATGATCGGAAGAAGATATAGCAAGTCGAATGCTCTAAGCGCACATGAGCCAATATAATGAGAATGGCACAAGAGTTAAATCTTAATAAGCAAGTTCTTAGTCAAACATTGTAAGTGCGCGTGAGCTATGTGGGAGAGAATGATGCAAGACCTAGTCATATATATCAAGTTCGCAAAATCAATAGTTTGTAGGTTAGCACAGCGAAAGGTTGATATAGGGACTCACGAGGTGTCTCGACCATGGGCTACCTAAGTTGAACCGCGAGCGGAGTGTGTTTTTGCATGACAGATCATTCAAAGTTAGAACAAAAAAAAGAAGATAGAAAAATTTCACCACAAAATCTTATCGTTTTCATTCATTAATCAACTGTTACATCTCGCAAAATAAGGGCAAGACCCAAAAAGAAAAAATACAAAAGAAATTCAAGCGAGAACTTCATGGCAATGATGTTGATTGCTCTCTCTCTCGCCGGAGATGTCGTCGGTGTTGTCTTATGGTTCATGGATAGGTTGGAAGAGCTATGGAACCAAGATCTACGCAGTCACCTTCTCGCCCTCGCCTTTCAGAAATACAACTCTCTGCAACGTCTTGAGCGTATGTTTTTTTGCTGCGATGGTGTTCTGCTGCATCATTAGCTCTAGCTCATGCTACGAGCACAACAATGCCTTCTCCTTCTCGGCAGGGGGATGGGGAATCAGCGTTCTGATCCACTACTGATTCTGAGCCTTTTAACTCCAGTATTCCTCCTCGAGTCGGACAATACGTGCGTCCTTTTGAGCAACGGTCGCGACATCTTGCAAGCCAATCAACATTAGAGCAAGAAAGGTTTTCAAGGAATGACTGGAGAGGAAAAAGCTTACCACTCCACCTACTTGTCCGATGAGATCATTCTCAGCAGTGACGAGCTTCTGTTTCAGATCTGTTACTTCCTTGGATAGTGCGGACCGCACAGTGATAAAATTTGCCATTTGTCATGATAGGAAGATTCTGTGGCAGGCCATCATGTGAGCGAGCTCGATGGAGCGGAGTTGAGCTCGCGAGCTCTCATAGGCGAGATATTGTATGAGGGTGTCGTCGTAGTAGGTGGCGCTATCCCTCTGATATAGCCCGAAGGCGAGTTCATAGGACTGGCCCGAGACCGTCTCGCCATCCTGCCAAGAAGGGAGGATAGTAAAAATAGAAGCCATGTTGGCCTCTCAGTCCCAGACCAGCAAGGGCTCACTGATATAATCCCGCCTATTCTCGCCTAGGCCAAAGTTCTTATGGCCCCTGAGCCTCACGTTCTCTATCACCGCCTAAGTCTTGTCGATCTCGATGACCCCCTTCCCGATAGTCTCACCAGCACCTAGAGTACTCATGGGGGGATCTTAAATGATTCATTTGCCTTTGGCGAGGTTTGCGGTTTTTGTCTTCTTGGGAGGAGGTCGAGGAAGTGTTTCAGGTTTTCGCTTCTGGATGCTGGACATCGGCAGTAGCTTCGGTTCACTTCTATACACCGCGACGACAATCTTCGCGCGTGCCTTCTCAAAGACGAGTGTTATGCTGCTAGCAAATTGTAGGTTGAGGGGAATATATTGCACCCCTGCACATGTGTCATAAGTTAGCAAAATTACACTTTTCTTAGGATAAAAGATTGCAAGAACCTCCTTCCCCGGCAAGTACAGGTAGGAGCGAGTCGAAGTTCCTTCTCAGATAGGGAACGTCAAAATCCTTTCCGAAAAGGAATTAATGGAGCTTGGACTCATGGCCACTGAGATATGGAGGGTGGTAAGTTGACTCTTCCTGCTAGATTGGCGAGAGTGGAAGGTTACCAAAATCCCCGGAGACCTTCCGAATCCAGTGATGGTTATTGTTGGTGAGACCTTTTGCCTTGAGGTTATTGCCAGAGAAGAATGTGATCCCATCCCTCTTAGTACGGAAGTTGAATAGATTGCAGAAGACAGGAAGACTGAATTCAATCCACTCCTCCCACAAGTAGTTGACGAATGATACTACAAAAGCGATGAAGTTGGGGGTGAGCTGTGTGGGAACAACGCCGAAATAGCGCAGGGTCTAGCAAATCTCCGACCAGATGGGTAGGAAAAATCCTACCTCAAAGTGTTCTGTAGGGGTAGCGAGTTTGTAGGGCGAAAAGTGGTTGATCGACTCATCCATCCCAGGGTGTCGGGCGGTGAAGCTCGATGAGACATAGAGACTAGTGATCGAGTGGTACTCCACTTCGGTCAGGTTGAAGTTCATGAAGGGGTAGTCAACAAATGTGGCCGCGCACTTGGTTCATCCATCGACGTCTCCTGTAATCTCGCGAGAAGTGGCAAGAAAATTTAGAAGTGCAAGTGCAAGAGAAGGAAAAGTAGACAAATGTTGGAAGTTGTTGGAAGCAGTGGATAATGCGGTAAGTGAGGGGCCTATTTATAAAAAATTTTGGGCGGGAAAGGATCTGGGATGGAAATAGTGCGGATATCCAATTGCCTAGATCCCACCCAAAACCCTATTGAGATCTCGCACTCCCTCACTCGTTGCCGAGATAAAGTTGAATACTATAAGGCGTAAAATGTAAGTTTAAAAGCAAAATATGCTCAAAAACAAAAAGAACTGATGGCAAGAACATTTAAGCTAGATAAAAATGAAAAAAATGCACAGTTTCATTGTCCATTGGCATTCAGCACAAGAGTCATATATTTTTACAGACATAAAAAGAATAGAGCAGGAAGGCGAGACCCAGTAGGCCCACCTAGGGACATCACCACTGTCATCAGACTCCCTTTCCCGCCCTAGGCATCATGCAGGAATACTGTAGTGCGCAGAAGTTCTGCAGCTCCTGCTGGCCTAGACGCAGTTGATCTTCAGCTTACGCGATATGGATTCCAAGAATTCCCTCCAGCCGGCATCTCCCCCCAACTCGGCAATAAGTTGCATCTAGTTGTTCTCTAGGTTGAGCACCTGCTCCTCGATAGATTTGTTGTTCTCGCGAACCTGGCTATAGATTAACACATCGTCAGGGCGTACTTCTGTAATACCTCACCCGTCAGCCGCTTTAGTGCATCATCATCCTTCTGATCACCCGGGAAGGCGACAATGGACTCAAGAGATGGGGGATGTGAGAACTCCTCCTTATCAATGTCGACATCGGTCGATGAGATCTCATTCTTCTAGAGAGTAGGTGTGATTGGTTACCTTGTCCAGTATCCGCATACTTGCTCGAGTGCCGGCGGGAAGTGCTGGGCTGCCCCTCAAAGGGAGTATCAAAGGTGATATGCGCCTTCCCGAGCTCGGGTGCAGAATTGTCAACTCAGCGGCGGGAACATTAGCTTGAGGAGTAAGGTTGGGCACAACATTTACTAGAGGTGGTCAACCCAAGGCGGGATCTTGGGGCATCAGACGAGCAGGGGATTTGGGCATCGTAGCACCCAGTCCCGTGGTCCCAAAGGCAGGAGATGGAAAAAATCAAGGGTAAGTAAACATATAAGAGGCGAATGGATAAAAGAAGAGTTACCATTGCCTCGCGGGAGATCCTTCGGTTTTGGAGGGGAAGTGATCTCGGGGGCTATCTTGTCATTATCGGCCTCAAGCAAGTACGGTTCGACACTCACCTCCCCAATCCCCTTTCCCTTTGGCAGAATCTGCAAGCGAAAACATTGGTATCTATTTTTATTTCAGTAAGGAATGTAAAGCGAGTGAGGATACCTGAGGGATCCAGGAGTGGGAGGGAGTCAGGGAGATCGACTCATCCATGGTCATATCGTGCCTGACTATCTTGGCCTTCTTCATTTTAGGGGAAGAACTCGGGGCTTTCCGGGCAAGTAAATAGGCGTATGCGCCCATCAAGGCTTTGGTCTTGGCCCGGACAGTGTTGAGGTTATCTTGTGCTTCTTTTGCGAGCGACATCGAGTTGGAGGCGAGAAAACCGAAAAGAAAAAGGAAAGGATGGGGCAAAATTCATGTTTGTGATTGGATATTTTTAGAGCCATGAAGTGGCCCACAAAAGATTATCTTCCAAGTCAGTAAGCACTTATCAAATAATTGGCATTGGATGATTCTTTCTGAGATTTGCGAAAGCTTGCAAAGAGCGGGGATTACGTATAACCACGTATTCACTAAGTGGGCCCCCTTCGACAGGTTTAGGGTATAGAAGGGCATTCATGCCTATAAACACTAGATTGGTGAATGAGGTAGGCTTGCCTGCACTCGCCCAGTTCCCAAAGGGACATTCACATAAATAATGGGAAAATAAGGCCCTTTAGGCTAGTCTGATCTTCCCCATGCACTCGCGCCATACTCGCGCCTCAGCATGTATGGAGGAGGACATCTCACTGATCCAGGTGAGTTGTTGCCCAAGCTAGCATTCTCTCTTATGAGAGAGACTAGGAGGCGAGTGCACGGCTCTCGAAGCACTCGCTCCTTTAGGAGAGTTGTGCCTTCATGGACCATTCACCCAGTGGGACCCAGAGGCAGAATTACCTGGATGCCCCCAAATGGCTGTAAATAGCCTTCAAGGATAGCGGAGTTTGGTTGTTAGCAGACCCAATTGGGCCGCATATAGCCATTTAGAATAGCGTAGTTGCGCTATTTGCAGGCCATGCCTAAAAATCTATAAATAAGACCAAGGGGGTACCTTAGAGGGCAAGGATTTCTTATTTTCTTGTCTTTTAGCACTTTTTGAGGTATCCATAGCTCAACACTGGCTAAGGAGAGGAAGCACTCAAATACCATCCGGGTGTGTAGTGGGACCTCCGTGCTAGAGCCTTGAGTCAATTTTAATTTCTGAGTCTTCAGTCACCAAAGATTGTTAGGAGCAGTAAGTGTGCGGTCACCTATTTTCTAAGGGTTCGAACTCCATAGAAGTCGGATCTCTGTTTCAACATTTTTCTTTAAATTCTTTGCAATCAAAACATGGTATAATATTTTCAACTACAGAGTTAGAGTAAGAATGGTATACATCAAGCTTTGGTTGTACATTTAGTTGTGCTTTTAAATTTTTATTTTCTAAATGTAATTCTAAAATATTATTTTTCAATTTCTTAGTTCTACGTTTAGCTGCTTCTAGCACATGCAATGTAGAAATAGAATTACAAATATGACAGGAATTTGATTTTCTTACAATGCTCTTGGAAAAGGCATGATTTGAACACAAGGTTCCTTTGTCATCGTTCTCTTGGCTTTCTCATCCAATGATATATTTTCATCTTCTCTTTCGTTTGAAGTGTTCTCTTCTTTCTTTCCTATTAATATGCACTCCTTACCTATAGAAAGGAAATAATAAGTATATTCAAGAAAATTACAAATTTCTTAAGCGGTAGGTAAAGTATAAATAAGTTTGAAAATTTCTTTATCAAGCGCACAAAATAAACTATTCATTGATTTAACATTTAAAACATTTCATTTTTACTTAGAATGTCTGGGAGCTTCTTAATTATAATATTCCAAGTTTCTATATCTAATGATTTAAGAATTTTTTCCATCAATATTTTCCACCCATTATAATTCACACCTGTAAAAAGAGGTGGTGCTAGAGAATTTTCATTGTACAAATTTCCATCCCCACTAGTCGATTCAAGATCGAGGTTGGCCATTATTCTCGGTGGTGAAACCATTTTGGAATAACCTTCCCTTGATATCAATTGTTAGATCATGTGGACAACCATATAGGGGTTCTGAATAAGGTTTTACGGGTTAGTAAAAATTTCGAATTATTTTGATCCATAAAAACTAGTTCTATAAGCTACCATGGGGCACTACCTTGATAGCATGCGGCGGTAGGTCACAGACCTCATTTTCCTGAAAGAATGTTTCCTTTGAGATGCACACGCCCTTCAAAGATCTACTGGCAAACAATCACAATGCCACACACAGAATGAAGAGCACGAAATAATTTTACTCAATCAGAAACTAAAAAGAGATCGGAGGCAGTGAAAGTCAAACCTCTTTTTATTTTCTATACCGACCCACTACCCGAACCGATTGGCTCTCTCCCTTTCCCTCCAAGAAAGGTCTTCGAGCCAGCTCTTCACCTTCATACATGGAAGTGGCTTAGAGCCCCACTAGATCCCCAATCTAGATTTCCCTTCCCTAGGATGATTTCTCACGGTGCCCTTCCTGGATTTCGACGACTTTCACCTGTCGATTTTCCTCACCCACAAATAATTAGACAAGAGAAAAATATAATAACAATACAATAATAAGAGAAAACTCCCCTTTAACTAGAACCCTTGATGTTGATAATGATTTGCTTGCAAAGGTTCAATCTTTGTTGCTTGAGTGTCTTCCTCTTGGATATTCTTCATATCCGTGAAGGTGTGCGCTTGATGAGAGTTTTTCGTAGTGAGTATACTTCACGTGAATATTCGAACGAAGGCCTCTTGATCATCATGTTGATAACCTTTAATCCTTGCACATGAATTCTTTTTGATCTTCTATGAAGAACTCTCCTCCTCAATGAGTTAGGATGACCACTTACTTCCCTTTAAAGGGCTAGGGAGAACTCCCCTTTCAAATTTCGTGAAAAACCATTGATAGAAACTCAATTTCAAGTTGTTTTAAAAAGAGAAGGCTATGGAGGAAGCTACCACACGACAGTAGCCATGGCGGTAGCTTCGATGGTAGCTCGTAGTGAACAAAATCCTTCCTTTTCTTATTTTCAATTTCATGGATTTTTCCATCATGCTTTGAAATAAGTTATTCCTCATGAAAATATAACATATCCTTGCCTTCCTGTTGATATTGGATGCACCTACAAACTTTGCAATCAAATCATGATGCAGGCTTGCACGTTGACACCAAATATATCTGCAGATGAGCACGATTGCCTCTCTAATGATCCAATCCTACACTCGCACAATCATTCTACGCGACACCACATTTATTAATCCTATCAATTATATGTTAGCGTACAGGTAGCCAAACCGATTAGGATCAAATAGAGGCGATAGACCAATATTCTTTCTGACAAAAAGGACCTACCCGGTCTTAACGAGCGGTGTTGTACCAAAAGAGATCTACCAAATAAAATAAGATTTGGAAAAGGTAGATCTCTCCCAACAAAAGAAAATGAAGGTTCGCCAAACCCTTTTGAAATTAAATCAATCAAGAAAAACACCAATCGAGCGAAGAAAACCACAATGAATTAATGCTATAAAAATTTAACGCTAAGGATTTCCACCACAAGAATATCTAGGAAAAAGAAATCACATGAAGGTAGGGATTTTTTGTTACCCAACTGGAATGGATGATTCTGATTACCTCTATGTGGATCACTCTTCAACGTCTCCACCGGAGTCACGTCAGAAGGAGAGGAAACTTGTCCGCCTTCATCACTTGACGCCGGAGTTGGAATCAACAAGGAAGCAACCTTTATTGCCTTGGCCGAATTATCTTCAATGGAGGGTGGTGCTCGTTTTTTGAAAGTTGAGGTGGTGGTGTGGTTGGCGGCTAAGAAGGAGGATTCTAGGGGAGAGGGGGAGAAGGCCTTGGCCGAAATTTTAAGAGGGGAGAGGAGGAGGAGGAAACAAATTTTCCCAGAGGGGAAGAGAGAGGAGGAGGGGAAATTCAAATTTTGAATTCTTGGTTTTCAATTTTTCATTCTCTAATTATTCCTTCATAACATGGCTCTATATATCCTACACCACTCAATCGCCCTCCATTCAAAGTTCAAAATTCAAAATGAAAGTTATGATGGTTATATGCACCCATCATAATACAAGAAATTAAATAATTAAAACAACCTATGATGGTTATAAGCACCCATCATTACATGAATTAGTTAATTGCAATAAAAATAGAAATGCTAAAATAAAATAAAACATGAAAATGACTTAATAATTAATAAATTATTATTAATTATTAATATATTGGTTTGCGTTCAGGACGGATATTATAGCGACGCTCCACATGGTCATCCGTAAGCACACCATCGCCGTCTTTAAAACATTGTGGGTCGTCCTCTCCATCAAATCATGATATATTTGGTGTTTCCTAACATTACAAGAGCTCTTTCCTTTTATACTCCTTAAACAGTTAAAGATTAGCAGGCTTTTATAGTCATTTTAAATTAAGCTACCACCAGCGGTAGATCTAGCGCACGACGGTAGGTTGATGGGCGCGAAGGTGAAAGCTGTCTAGCAGATTTGGAAAAAAATACAAGAAAATAATTTTCCTCTGTCTAATGCTATTGCGGTGCGATACCCAGCTATCATATTGTGATAGTTCAATTGTAACACCCCATAAACCCTAAGTCCCAAAAATGGATTCAGGCTGAGTGACATGGCCTGGGACACAGGCATGTCCTAGGTCGTGTCGAGTGCACACGGCCTGGCACACGGGCGTGTCCCAGGGCGTGTTCTATTTTCGTAGGCGTCGACTCGAGCTCTCGAGAACTGATCGTCGAGAGGCAACACGGTTTGGGACACAGGCGTGTCCAAGGGCATGTCTTGCTCAGGTGAATTCTGGAGTGGCATTGAATGGAGTGGCGTTGGGTGGCATTGAGTGTGGTACACGGCCTGTGACACGAGCGTGTAACAGGGGCGTGTTGAGCACACGGCCGAGGATACGGGCGTGTGCCTTAGCCGTGTCCTTCTCGGGTGTATCAGCCTTGTGTTGATGAGGTGACACGTCCATCCACACGACCATATACTGGTTGACACAGGCGTGTCAGGGAATGACACGGGCGTATCGTGGCCCGTGTTCTGTTCTAGATTGAGTCGGTTCCTAAACCGTTCAAGAGACACGGCCTGTGATACGGGCATGTGACAAGCTGTGTCAGCTCTATTTAGATGCTTTTCCAAGCAATCGAGGCCGTTCATTCCCTTCCATTTGGATCCTGTGGTCCCAGATTATCCCTGCTCTTATAAGGCCGAGAATAGAGATGGATATCTCATCTTAGCCTTTCTCTTTCTAAGTGAAGAGAGAGAGTAGAGCAAGGAAGGAAGAAGGAGAAGCTTTCTGACCGCCGGTGGAGCTTCAGCGGTCCGTTTCGAGTGCTGAGTGAAGCGTTGTGGAGGCAAGGCCGCCGCAGTGGTTTCCATCTTGCTAGTGTTCTATGGCGCCGATGCGATCGTCAAGGGTAACCGTCTTTCTTCCTTGGGCAGGTGAAGCCCTTTGTTTATGCATGTATATCTCTAGAATCCTCCATCAAAATATGGAAGAGCGTAAGTGATTCCAGTGGTTGAGTCTACATCTATAGCCGGAACTGTGTAGTATGGCATAGGCATGCTGTGTGAAGCCCATCTGGATGGATGTCTGGATTGGTGATGATGCGAACCGAAGAAGACTCCATGTATACATCGGTTACCTTACAGAGATGGTGAGGATGATTGTGATGAGCTTAGTCTAGCTCCTTTGATTGTATGCTCGACACAAGATGTATTGATGGAATGGACAGCGGCATGATGTGTCGGTGTTGAGGAGTAATGTGAGAACCTCTGAGTGGGTAGGACACCTACCAAGTTCACTGATCGAATTGGTCATAAGCGAACACCTCTGAGTGGATGGGTATGAGAGGTCGTCAATAGGGGTTTTGCGGCTGATGCCCATAGCCAACAAGTTAAGAACCTCTGAGTGGATGGGTATGAGAGGCCGTCAACAGGGTTTTTGCGGTCGATTGGTAGCAATGTAGCAGGGCAATTTCCCTAGGCTTGTTACACTACATGGGTAGGTCAACTGATATTGCTCACAATTTGTTAAGAGGTGCGTGCCTCTGAGTGGACGGGTGAGGGAGGTCTTCAACAGGGGTTTGGAGGCTTATGCTCGGTTAACAAGTACACATTTCAAATTGGTAGTGGAACCATGAGGAGCTTGGTACACCGTAAGCATGCCCTGAGTGCACGAAACGTATGGCACTAAGGTCGGCATTTGTGATGATATTGTGTATTGTATATATGTGTTGAGATTACATGAAGGGAAGGAACCACTGCCCCGGGTAAGGGGTAGGGTAGTTATAATTGGTCAGCTGAATGCTGACCGTTGCATTGTTTGTCACCCATGGGGTGGATGTATATATGCAGGTGCTGCCCTTGTAGCTGCGAAAATGGATTGAGCGGGCTGAAGCCCTTGTTGTTGCTGTTAGGCCCTCGAAGGTCGTGCAAAGCTTTGGATTTCATGTGTTGGCGGCCGGTGTGCCGATGTATGAAGTCGTATGTTTGTAAAGAGAAACTTGTAAGGCCTTAAGGCCGTCAGCGGTGTGCTTGTTAACATTCCTGGTCTTGTATATAAATGAGTTATTTATATAGTAGTGGACATTCATGGATGTAGTTCGTATAACTTGTAAGCTTCCGCTAGAATGCTCTTTGTTTGGATGCGTGGTATTTGGTATTAACCTGTGACCTCGCCATTTGTTTGTGGCATATAATTTGGGGCTCCGGTCGGACATTCTATTATATGTTATTTAACGGGTCGGGTTGTTACATCAATATTCTCGACGAATCGTCTCGACGCTTGTTGAGGATGCTAGCGCGCCGCAATAAAGGCTAGTTCCATGTGGTAGGTTCCCGAGAGTTCATTTAGTTTAATTCAATACTAGCACTCGGCGGTAGTGGTAGTGCACGAAGGTTTGTGCCAGAACTTAATTCTTTCGTTCTTCACACCTATAAACCTGTACAATGGAAACACGCAACAAACGCGATCAAATAAACACTGAGATTTGTTATTCTCAAATCAAGAGATGTAGAATGCATGTCCCAACAATGTAATCCCTCATTGTGTAGGACATGGTGCTGACTGATGTGTAATCTCTCTATTGGGGTGTACTTCATTTTCAAGTGCTTAGGAATCAAGGAATAGATGTTGTTGACTTCAGGGAAAACCAAAAAATTTCCTAAGTCAAATTCGTCGAGTATAAACGTGAAGTCTCATGTCCTTCGTCGAGACATCATGTGAACACTCGTGCAATTTGTTGTGTTTATCCAGGAAATTTTTGTCAGTTTCTTAAAACTTCTTTAGAAATGGCTAAGTTAAATTTGTCGAGTATACATGTGATGTCTCGTGTCATTTGTCGAGATATCATTTGAATACTCTTGGAATTTGTCGAATGTTCTCGAGTGGTCCTGTGACTGCAAACATAATTTTTTCTTCTAGTCCCATTTTCGACCATGTAAAATTCATTGAATGATCTCGTGCCATTCGTCGAATGATCTCATCGAATTCATCAAGTGGTTAACTAATTATTTGAGTGTTCTAAGTATGATACTAGTCATTTAGACAAATGGACTTAAAAAATTTTCTGGTTCGATTTTTTTGACGGGTTCTTTTTCAAAATGATGGCCATGCACAGTGTACGTGGAAGCTCGTTTTTGAAGGTTATTTCTAGCTGTTGTAAATTGAATCTTGTATATATACCAAGGATTTTATTTCAATATTTAATTATCATAGAATCAAAAAATTTCTTAACATAAATCGTGAACGGCCGAGAATCTTCTTTCCCCGATTTACTTTGCTCAGAAATGTGTGACTTGACGACATCATAGTTCACGATTAGCATTTCCTTATAAGAAGAAATTCGATAGACTACTGCTTTCTAATTCTACAAAGGTATTCCTGATCTAGTCAGATTCCAAAAGTTTTTCAGATCAAGGTTTTCATGTCTTCTCCTTCAACCTTCATTTGAAGATTTACTCTCAAAGAGGGAAGAAGATTGAATCCATTCAAATCTAAAGAAGATGGTTTGTAATCAGAAAGTTGTACAAAACCAATTATCTTATTGTAGGAAGTTTCTACTTCCGATTTTGTAGATCCTTGTTTATTGGATTGAGTTGTTAGAGAGGTTATTCTCTGAGTTGTAGGAGAGGTTGTTCTCTGAGTTGTAGGAGAGTTTTCTCCGAGTTGTAGGAGATGAGGCTCCAAGGTGTAAGATTGTGATAATTTGAGTTTTGGTGAAGTAGCAAAGTCTAGCCCAAAGTGATAGATAGTAGAGGAGGGTCAGTGGACGTACCCTTCTTGGGGAACCACTATAAATCCTTGTGTATGTGTTGTGCTTCTATGTGTTTGTTATTATCAATATTTTTTCCGCAAATAGATATAGAACTAACCTATTCACCCCCTCTAGGTGACTTAGGTAGACAACTAGATACTTTCAAATAGTGATAATGAAAATAAACATGAACAAAAATAGGTTTTTTTTTCCAGTTGCAACATCATGAGACAAATGCGTGCACAGAAGAGAAAAATATCATTGATCTGTTGCTAATAGGTATGACAATCTAAATAGAACCACGTCCAAGTCACGGGCATGACCTAAGGGTCACGGGTGTGACCATGGGGCATGTGTGGCCTGGAATAAAAAAAAATCAAATTGTTGTTATCGATGATCAACTACCATCCCATCTTCCATCTAAGTCACAAACATGACCTATAATGGTCAATAGCTTGACATTAAAAGAACCACCTCCACTCCTGATAATGCCATGCTAGCTAATTATTTGGGCAGTCACACCCATGATAGATAATGTCACTCCCATGAAATTTCTGAGTAATGACCGTGACTCGCCCGAACTCTCCTTTGATCCGTGGACCCGGTCAAACATTCCCTGGTGAGTAACGATAGAGGGCACGCCTGTGACCACGGGGCATTACTACCAAGGAAATTAGGGCCTACTATTAAGGTAGACCGAAAAAAATTTAAAAATAGAAATTAAATTAATAAATAAGTATACACAGGCTATGGTTACATGCATGACCCTAGGTCGTGACCGGTCAAACTGACAGATTTGACCGATTCTTCCTTAGATTCCTTTTGAGATTTGATTTCTTACATTTCCTGCCCATGCGTCAGGATCATGACCTAGCAACGTGACCCATAAACAACAAAAATTGGCCATCTCTGTAACGCTCCTTAATTTTAGATAATTAATTCGATTTCCTTAGTGCCATATTAATGACGTAAGGGCATTACGTTAATGTATAGTTAACGGTGCGCCATCGTTAGTACGATATTTTGTTCGTTGGGGCAAGTTGGCCAGTTTTTATAATCATCGGAATTAGAGTTTTGACTTGAAAAATTTAAGTACTAAATTTTAGGAATATTAGTGAAGTTTCGTTGTGATCCGAGCTTTGTTGGGATCTCGGTTGATTTTATAAGGATTGTCATTGTTTTAACTTCGGGGAATTTTAACCCGAGTTTGGCTTGTCAGATCCTTATTTTGACTTTTTTGTTGGATTCATAACACCAACATTTAGTTTTGGTGCGAATTTCAACGAAAACCGAGGTGATTTGGTCATTCTCATTGTTTGGGTTTTTTATAGTTATTATGTTGATAATATTAGATTATATATATATGAGTACTTAAGAAACCCTATTCATCGTCTTCCCTAAATTGACAGTTCGAAGAACGGAAAGGAGAGAGCGGTATGGCAATGCAAAGTCTTCCGGTCGTCGCCCATTGGAGTCCCGGTGCACGAAACCTTCGATGGACCATAGATCCGGAAAGCTCTCGCAAAGATCTTCCTGTGCACGCAAGATTTTACTGTTTCATGGGTTTCTAACTTAGGGTATTTGACCATGACCCTTGTTTTACCCCGAAAAGTTTCAGAAATCATGGGTGTGGAGTTCTTGCATTTTATCCCTGAAGCGGAGTGCCCGAGAGGCTGTTTTTTGGGAGATTTTGCGGCAAATGGTGGTTTGTTCTCTCGCCCCTCTTGTTCACTCTATTGCTTTGCTGCCATTGTTCACGTTTACCTCTTCTTTTTTCTCTTCATAGGACTTAGAAATGTTGTAGGACCTTGTGCCTTATTGTTTCAGTTGAATTAGGGTAGTCTAAAAAATTTGTCTAAGTATATTCGTCGAGTCACTTTGCAAAACAAAGAAAATTCATCGAGACCAGGTAAATATGTGGAGCCAAGTCTTTTTCATCGAGTATCCTCAAAGAATTCGTCGACTGATTCCAGTTAGGCGCCGAGTTAATCAAAATTCATCGAGTGAAGTCCAATTCGTCGTATATTCTCAACGAATTCATCGAGTGATTCGAGTTAGGCTTCAGGTTTAGCAGGATTCGTCGAGTGTAGTCCAATTCGTTGAGTATTCTTGATGAATTCGTCGAGTGAAGTCAAATTCATCGAGTGATTCCAATTTTGGCGTCGAGTGAAGTTAAATTCACCGAGTATTGGTGTGAGGTCAAGTCAATTCGTCCAGTATCAATCAGTTTTAGTTGAATTTGTCGAGTGAAGTTAAATTCATCGAGTGTCTTCCAATTCTCTGAGTATTCTCGACAAATCGGTGTGTACTTGGAACTTTTTGTCAGGAGAACTCCAATTCGTCGAGTATACCTTAGGAGATTTTTGTTTTTCATCCCTTTGATTTGTTGTGTAAATTTGACGCTGAGTCTTGGGTTTTTCTTTCGTTATCAGTGTTTTTGGAAGCTTATTTGTGGCATGGGGTTGATAGTGGATAAAGGACCACCACCTCAGTGCCAGCTTGTGAATCATTACATCTGGTGGGTTATTTTTGGACATTTGGTTTGTGTTAAACAATGTGACCACAACCACAGTGTCTTTTCAAGATGTTTGGTCTGATGGTTTTTGGTTGGGCAATCAGGTCACTGACTCAATACCATTTTTTTATCGGTGTTAATGATTCACATGTTTAACTGATCAATATCTCTTTTCTTATATATATACATATATTTGCAAGCATATTCATGGAGAGGTTATTGAAGCATAACACTAAAGCACACTTTGTGCAACTTTATATATTTAACCCCCTTGAGTCTTTCATGCTTACTACTTTATAAATTGGATACTATGGTTTGACGGCTTTTCTGTCTTGGTCTGGTAACCCTTGGACTTCTCTTGTTTAATTATTTTTGTTTTATTTTACCACTTATTTATTCTTGCTGAGGCATTCTTTCTTATAAATGCCTCAGCCTCGGAGAAGTAGCGGACTGAGTAGCTAGAGTTGGTGGTTCTTGACGTGGGATTAGTAGCTGTAGTTTTCATCCCTCACCCTCGTGAGGTAGCTTTGTTGTTCTTGTTCTAGCTCAAACATACATTTGTCCGTGGGTTCGTGTCAGGTTGTTGACCCCCACAGTGTATTATTGTAGATGTTAGACTATTTGTCAGCTGCTATGCTATTTTCTTGCTGGTTTGTCTTACCTACTTGTTCTCTAGGAAGGATTTATGCTAGGCTCCATGTTAGTTATTTTCAAAGTATATAAAAAAGATCAATGTTCTTAGCTCATACTCATAATCTCTTTAAATCAAATGCCACTCTACTTTAACGAACGTAAAATCTCTTTTAGTTCTTATATTAAATCTAGACATATGTATATCATGACTTGTCCAATGGGATTCTTCATACTCTTGTAGGATAATAAATGGATTAGACTAAGTATTGTTCGATGCGTGTATGTATATTTTCACCCGTGGACTAGTTGATCCACTAAGCCGAGGGACACGACCCTTTAAACTTAATCTCAATCTATACCTTCATCATAATAAACTTAAGAATTTCATGAAAAGTCTTAGGAGTAATTTCTTGTCTGAGTGTGTGTAGTTATCTCCTGCATGGCATGGCATCACAACATGTGTTTATCTCCTACTCCGATACGTTATTAAATGTTGAGAAAATGCGGGTTATGACAGTTGGTATCAGAGGGAGGTTGGTTTGATAATTTGGTCGAACGGCTCTCTCTGGTAAAGTTTAGTTGTCTTGTCTCATTGTATACACACACCGATGTGTCATCAGTATGTCTTGGCTAAAGCATGAACACTACACTTATAAGTATGTCAAGAAGTATACGGGGCATATAATGTAATATAAGATGTATAATATGTGTTTGTATATTGATCCTCATAGGAAGCAACATGTGACTGTTATGTAGTATGAGATGCATAACAATCATTACATGGATGCCCATTAGATTTTGATTTTTTGTTACATGTGATATTATGTAGTATGAGATGCATAATATTTCATATGTACGCTGCTCATAATATGCATTAAGGACTTTATTAGAATGCATAACACTACATGCATAAAATAATATAGCTTGAGCACACGTGCCAAGTTAAGATATACATGATGATACACATACTCACATGGTTTTAAAACAAATAAATAAGAATTCATGCATTCATATTATATGCGCAAGAGTCAATAAGATGATGGAGTATCATCCTCCTATGTTAAAGCATTGTATCACTTATGAAAATCCAAGAGCAAGGTAGCAGTAAGAGCAAGTATCTATATATGTATGGTATGAACTAAGTTGAGTAGTTTTAGCATTAAGAAAGTTTTGATGAGTTGTTTGTTGTAATATTAGGAACGCTGCCTAAGTGTATTGCGACAATATCAACTCCCCAATCTGAGGGTGAGCCATCAGGTTCACAAAGTGAGACCATGATTGAAGGGCTGTGATAGAGCGATGAGGCTCAGCCAAGGCAGTTGGTTACTATGTAATCACAGATTTAGGCTTTGATGATTGCGTCCTTAGGGCAACAACCTGTGGTGCAAGACCCTATAGTGGGTCAAACTGTTCCCGTTTCTCCTACTCCTCTGGTGCCTCCAGTTCTACTATCACCGGAGATGAATTCTATTTCGCACTTTAAGCAATTATGACCTCCTACCTATGATGAGAGAGCTGATTTCATGGCATTATATGACTGAATCATTACAATAAAAGAGATGTTTTTGTATTCAGGAATTTTCGCTGAGCAGAAGAAAATGTTCACTGCTTACCAGCTGAAAAGCCTTGCTAGGAGCTAGGAGATCTGAGAGAAAGAGAGCCTCTCAGAGGGATGTTCATGGGAATCTTTCAAAGGGATGTTGCTAAAGAAATTTCAGCCATCGGTTGAGCAGGACTGCCTGTTGGGTTTCTCTGAGAGGTTGGCGCAACACTTGTGCACGCAGCGGAAGTAATAAAATCTAGAATAAACCAAAGAGATTGGATCGGGCCATGCATGTTGAATCAAGAAGTTAATACAATAAGGCAAAAATTACCTTTTGGGTGTTGAGTCACAACTCAACAAAGATGCTCCAAGACTAATTCCTTGTCGGTTGCGAGTTTTACGTGGAATAGCGTCCACGTCTCTGCAGAAATCCACACGAGTGGGAGAACCCCGAGCTTCGTCGCACGAAGGATCGGGAGGAAAGTCGACCGCACCTTGCAACTCCACGGACTGCTAGGTCTACGCCAGGAGAGGCAATACCGACGACGTTCGTCGGAAGTGGGAAGGTCAACAGAGCAGACGCGGCAGCGGAACACTTCCGTCGGCGGTGTCCGGGATTCGGCAGGTCAAAACAGCAGCGGAACACTTCCGTCGGTTTCCGATTGGCCGCAGGATAGGTCGCCGGAGAGGTCGGCGGAACGAACAACCGGTGGCGGAATCGGGAGATCGGCGGATCTGGAGATTCGGCGGAATACTTTTCGTCGGCTCGATCCGTCAACAGGAAAAATCCCGATGAATGATGATCTATATCTTCCCAAAACCCTATGTGTCCTATTTATACCAAAGGCATAAATAGTTCATAGGAATCGCTATCCGCAGGACACCAAAGATAGGGTTTCTGGACCGTTCGGCGAGAATCACCTCCAGATTCGGCGAGAATCAGTCGGCGAGAATCACCTCCAGATCCGGCGAGAATCAGTCGGCGAGAATCGGTCGCAGAATCGGCGAGAATCAGACGCAGAATTGGCGAGAATCAAACAGTTCGATTCTCGATGATTATGCCTTAGTCGGCGAGACATACACGACAACTCCCGTCGATTCTCGTTGATTTTGCCATAGTCGATGAGTCATACTCGATGAATCCTGTCGAATCTCGACGATTTTCCCATTGCAACATTTGCCTGACTCCCCATACAGTAGGATGATTGGTAACCCTTACCAACACAGTTAATCTTCCAATTTCTCCACATGCTCTTATGTGCGACCCTACAGGCTCATATCGCGTTGGCAATGAGATTACATGTTTGACCATTTCTGGATCACCATGGTAACTCCAACAGTCTCCCACTTGATCTTAAAAGTATCAAACCAAAAACCTCACAAACAATGAGCGGCATCTAGCAATGCATCAATGCTCCCCAAGCAATAAGAGTTCATAACTCATAAGCCTTTATGACCAATGTATCAGCGTTGTCTTTGTCCCTTTGTCCCTTACATACAGAAAGAACTAGAGGCATGGACCGTGTCACCCTCGTAATAGCTCAATCCAAGTTTCTTGATTCAGGACGGACTTCTAGAGAATGGTGAGTCCAATATCACATATTGACTCAACCAAGCATGATCATGCATTTCTCAGTCCAGTTCCATCAAGGGGCCCATGGATGCAACTCCTGTCATACAGGAGGACAAATTCCATATCTACTCACACACAAACACCCAAATGATTCGTAACATGCCCAACAACCACCCTTATCATCAACCATTCTCAAGGAAGACTTTAGATGGCATCAAAGCATGCTCTTCCTCACTTGATGAATGCTGTGACTTCAGGTCAAAGGACCACAACACCATTGTCAATTGAGACCTACTCGTGACACGATTGAATGACAATCCACAGAGTAGTCTCAGGTGGGGTCTGTCCAGTACAACTTGTTCACTAACAAGTACCCACGTGATTACTTGATATCACAATATCATGACCTGTGAGAACTGGTCATCAATCAACACACGCGCTAGTCTTAAGGTATCATCATCACCCTTAGTTTCTATGATGATACAACGACCAGGGACCTTTTAAGAATGAAGCTTCAAATAAATCATAGGATCTCACATTCAAGTCACGTACTTGATGTCCTATGGAAGCGAACACTCTAAGGGTATTTATTATGTTACAATTTAACTATCACATAGAAAAATCACAATAAAAGAACTTGCCATTAATTATAAAAAGAAACATTTAGGTACAAAATTCATCAAATGAATAAACAATAAACAGCCAACATAACATACGTTTACATGCAACCCACAAGACTCTCACTAGAGTTGATCATTCAGGTATCGTATACCCATTGATCTAGTATGACCATCATGCTTTCTCTGCGCGAGAGGCTTTATTAGTGGATCCGCAATATTCTCCTCAGTCGGCACTCTGCAAATGTTCACATCTCCTCGTTCGACAATCTCACGAATAAGATGGAACCGCCGAAGTATGTGCTTGGAGCGCTGATGGGATCTAGGTTCCTTAGATTGTGCAATTGCACCATTGTTATCACAGTAGAGAATACGGGACCAACAATGCTAGGAACTACATCAAGCTCGCCGATGAATTACCTAATCCATACATCCTCCTTCACTGCGTTAGCCGCAGCGATATACTCGGCCTCTGTTGTAGAATCAGCAACTGTCTCTTGCTTGGAACTCTTCCAGCTCACAGCTCCTCCATTAAGGCAAAACACAAAACCTGACTGAGACTTGGAGTCGTCCCTATCAGTTTGGAAGCTAGCATCCGTGTAACCACTTACAACGAGCTCTTCCTCTCCACCATACACCAAGAACACATCCATAGTCCTTCTCAAGTACTTCAGGATATTCTTGACTGCAATCCAGTGACACTCATCGGGTTCTGACTGATACCTGTTAGTCATGATCAAAGCAAAGGAGACATCGGGTCGAGTACACAACATTGCGTACATGATTGATCCAATTGCCGAAGCATATGGAATCAACTTCATGCGGTCCTTATCTTCACAAGATTTTGGACACTGGTCCTTAGAGAGATTCACACCATGAGACATGGGCAAAAATCCTTTCTTGGACTCAAGCATGTTGAACCGCTTCAACACCTTTTCTATGTACGTACTCTGGGTCAAACCCAGCAACTTCTTCGACCTATCTCTATAGATCTTAATACCGAGTATGTAAGTCGCTTCACCCAAGTCCTTCATAGAAAAGCAGTTCCCTAGGTTGTTCTTAACAACTTTCAGGATAGGAATGCCATTCCCAATCAAAAGTATGTCATCTACATACAATATCAGGAAGACAATAATGCTCCCACTGATTCGCTTGTAAACACAAGGCTCATCTTCATTCTTGATGAAACCAAACTCTTTGATTTTCTCATCAAAACGAAGATTCCAACTTCGAGAGGCCTGTTTGAGTTCATAAATGGACCTATTCAGCTTGCATATTTTAGTGGCTTCATTTGGGGATACAAAACCCTCGGGTTGTGTCATGTACACTTCCTCAAGGAGGTTTCCATTAAGGAATGCCGTTTTGACATCCATCTGCCAGATCTCGTAGTCATAATACGCAGCAATAGCAAGCAATATCCTTATGGACTTAACCATGGCAACAGGGGAAAAGGTCTCATCATAGTCAATACCATGAATTTGCCTGAAACCCTTAGCCATCAGTCGGCCTTTGAATGTCTGTACATTCCCATCCATGTCGGTCTTCTTCTTGAAGACCCACTTGCACCCTATGGGTCGTACCCCTTCAGGTGGTTCTACCAAGTTCCAAACTTGGTTTGCATACATGGAGTCCATTTCGGATTTCATAGCCTCAAGCCATTTGTCGGAGTCCGGTCCTTTTATAGCCTCTTGGTAGGTTGCTGGCTCATCATCATTATCCATAAGCAACACATTACCTATTTGAGACACGAGAAATCCATATCTCTCAGGCTCAAATCTTGGTCTACCAGATCTACGTAGGACTTGTGCTTCTTGAGTAGGTTCTCTAGCTACAACATCTTGTAGTCCTATCTCAGAATCCAATTCCAGTTCATTCACTACCTGTGGTTCTTGAACTTCTTCAAGTTCTACCTTTTCAGTCTTTCTTGATAAGAACTCTTTCTCCAAGAAGACGCCAGTCCTTGCGACAAACACTTTGCCCTCGGACGGTATGTAAAAGTAATACCCTTTCGTTTCCTTAGGATATCCCACCAGATAAAATTTATCCGATTTGGGTTCCAGCTTGTCAGGCATTTGACTTCGCACGTATGCCTCACAGCCCCAAATTTTAATGAACGACATACTAGGACGCTTCCCAGTCCATATCTCATATGGTGTCTTCAGAACCGTTTTCGTTGGAGAGCGATTTAATGTCATTGCAGCAGTCTCTAAAGCAAAACCCCAAAAGGAAACAGGCAAATCTGCATGACTCATCATCGAACGTATCATGTCTAACAGAGTACGATTTCTCCTCTCAGATACACCATTATGCTGTGGTGTCCTAGGTGGAGTGAGCTGTGATACAATACCACACTCTTTCAGATGATCACGGAACTCATGACTCAGGTATTCACCACCTCGATCAGATCGGAGTGCTTTAACCCTTTTACCCAATTGGTTTTCTACTTCATTCTTGAACTCTTTGAACTTTTCAAAGGTCTCGGATTTGCACTTCATAAGATACACATATCCGTATCTACTGAAATCATCATTAAATGTAACAAAGTAGAAATACCCACCTCTAGCCATGGAACTCATGGGTCCGTATACATCACTATGTTCAACACCCAAGAGATCCTCAGCCCTCTCAGTATAGCCCGTGAAAGGAGCTTTAGTCATCTTGCCTAACAAACAAGATTCACATCGCTCAAATGATTCATAATCAAATGAGTCCAAAAGTCCATCTCTATGGAGCTTGGATATGCACTTCTCATTTATATGGCCCAAACGACAATGCCAGAGAAATGTAGGGTTTGAGTCATTTGTTCTTAGTCTTTTATTATTTTCTATATTATAGATCAGATGGTCCAAGTTCAAAACATAAAGACCATTAAACAATTGGGCTACAGCATAACAAACTTCATTCTTAAATACCGAACAACAATTGTTCTTAATTATAAAAGAAAAACTAATCATGTCCAAACATGAAATGGTTATAATGTTTCTAGTTATGGCCGGAACAAAATAAAAATTATTAAGTTCTATTACAAGCCCACTGGGCAAAGAAAGACGGTAAACCCCTACGGCTACAGCAGCAACTCTTGCTCCATTACCGACACGAAGGTCCACCTCCCCTTTACTCAGCAATCTTCTCCTTCCCAGTTCCTGCACATTTGTACAAATGTGAGAACCACATCCGGTATCCAATACCCAAGATGAAGGAGCAGAAAGGTTTATCTCTATAACGTAAATACTTGAAGCGGAAGTCATACCTCCCTTCATTTTCTGCAGACCCTCAATGTACGAAGGACAGTTCCTCCTCCAATGACTAGCCTTGCCACAGTGGTGGCATTTCCCCTCCTTCACCGTGCTCTTCTTCTTCATCAGTGCAGAAGACTTGGGCTCAAGATGTGACTTAGGTCCCACCTTCGTCTTCTTGAAGCCCTTGTCCTTGCCCTTGCCCTTATGCACCATCAGTATGGGGCTGGCAGGCTTGGCCTTCTTCATATTGATCTCGGCAGTTCTCAACATGCCTAGGAGCTCGGGCAGTGTCTTGTCTATCTCATTCATGTTGTAGTTCAAGAAAAACTGCTCGTAACTGTCCGGCAACGATTGCAGGATCAGATTTGTGGCCAACTCTTAACCCAGAGGAAAACCCAGCCTTTCAAGGTTCTCTATATACCCAATCATCTTGAGTACATGAGTCCCTACTGAGTCTCGAGCTCCCATCTTGCACTGAAATAACGCTTTTGTGACATCAAACCTCTCTTGACGAGCTTGCCCTTGAAACATTTTCTTGAGATGCTTGTCAATCTCCTTGCACCCCATGTTCTCATGTTGCTTCTGAAGCTCAGAGTTCATGGTGGCAAGCATAAGGCATTCGACGTCTAAGGCATCATCAGTATACTTCTTGTAAGCATCCTTATCAACACGGGAAGAATTCCCGGTTGGCACCTCGGGGGATTCTTCTTCCAAGACATAGAGCTTTCGCTCTTGCCTGAGAACAATTCTCAGATTCCTGTACCAGTCCATATAATTAGTCCCACTGAGCTTATCCTTCTCAAGGATGGCTCTCAGAGACAACGTGGAGTGCGAACCACTTGCCATGGAATTCTACAAGAATTCATGCAGAATAAATCAGTACTAAAATTTCAAAATACAATTATTTTTCTTAATTTGGACTTCAACTAAAACTCCCACTATTTTATTCGAAATAATAGCCCTCACTATCAATTCGGAGAGTTCATGCGAGCTACTCTCTTAGTGGACAAGATCCGTATTTCACCAACACAATGAGTCAGCTTTGGCTTTCCTCTCACGATGTGGTTATTTAGGTAGGCAACGCTTGCCAATTGCATCCTCATGCAATTCTTGTATGTTTGGTGAATAACTCCTTATTCGCATCCATCACATGGTGCATGCCAACCCCATGCCTCTAGGAACTCAACCTTTGAGGTCACCTAGTTAAGCTAGACCCGATGTCGACAGTGGGATATCACAATTATCCGCTCGCACCCTTACCAAGATAGATTAATGCACCTTGCTTTGGCAAGCCCACACTTCATCGATCGAGGCAGGAAGAGTGTCATCCATCGGAAGGCATCCGAACACTTAATATTTGATGAAGGGATTTTTGATAATAGGTTAACAATTAACCATGACCAACATTTGATCAATGTGCACATCCAAAGAAAAACACTTCACTAAAATCCTCATGCATCCCTTATGTGCACAAAAGAACACTATCAACATTTGATAGAGGAAAAGGGATAAATCTGAACATCTGGACACTTCCAAATCTTCAGGTTTACATGCATTGGACAAGGCAAAGACAATTCAACTTAAAGCAGTAGACAAGCTCATCTCTCCTTATTGGATTCAAAATCCAAAACAAAATCGAGGGATGGTTACTGCTAAGGAGACAACAATTTCTAACAATTAGAAATTTCCACGAAATCCCAGACGTTCCTGGCGGGGAACCAAGATTAAATCTAGACATTTAGAACCACTACTAGAAAAATGGCTTTTAGCCACGAATTCTTTTGCCACGGGGGAAAAATCGTGGCTAATAGTGAGTATTAGCCACGGTTTTTTTCCGTGGCTAAAAGTCTAGTATTAGCCACGGTTGACTAATCCGTGGCTAATATTGGACTTTTAGCCACGGTTTGCCTGAACCGTGGCTAAAAGTCTAGTATTAGCCACGGTTTGCCTGAACTGTGGCAAAAGTTCGTGGCTACATTTAGTCCCACACCACCAAACCAAAACGAAATTTTGGGTTTATAAGGAATTTATTTCAATTAGTATTTAAAATAAATATGGCGGCGGTGGCTTGGCAGCGGCGGCCCGGCGGCGGCGGCGGCGGCGGAGGCGGCGGCGGCGGCCCGGCGGCGGCTCGCTGGCCGGCCGGCGGCGGCGGCTGGCCTGAATTTTTTATGTTATGAGTGGCCCTTTAACCACGACAATTAAACCGTGGCTAAAAGTCCAGTATTAGCCACGACAATCAAACCGTGGCTAAAAGTCCAGTATTAGCCACGATTTTAGACTTTTAGCCACGGTTTGGACTTTTAGCCACGCTCGCATTGCCCACGCCCATTTTCCGTGGGTAGACCGTGGCTAAAAGACTTTTGCCACGGTTTTGGACTTTTAGCCACGACAATCTGCCGTGTCTAAAAGTCAGTTTTCTAGTAGTGAACACTTCTAAATCCCTAGGTTTACATGTACTAGAATAACCTAACTTCCAATACAACAAACATGGCTGTAACCTCCCTCTGATACCACTGTTGGGTTTCTCTGAGAGGTTGGCACAACACTTGTGCACGCAGCGGAAGTAATAAAATCTAGAATAACCCAAAGAGATTGAATCGGGCCATGCATGTTGAATCAAGAAGTTAATACAATAAGGCAAAAATTACCTTTTGGGTGTTGAGTCACAACTCAACAAAGATGCTCCAAGTCTGATTCCTTGTCGGTGGCGAGTTTTACGTGGAATAGCATCCACGTCTCTGCAGAAATCCACACGAGCGGGAGAACCGCGAGCTTCGTCGCACGAAGGATCGGGAGGAAAGTCGACTGCACCTTGCAACTCCACGGACTGCTAGGTCCGCGCCAGGAGAGGCAATACCGACGACGTTCGTCGGAAGTGGGAAGGTAAACGGAGCAGACGCGGCGGCGTAACACTTCCGTCGGCGGTGTCCGGGATTTGGCAGGTCGGAACAGCAGCGGAACACTTCTGTCGGTTTCCGATCGGCTGCAGGATAGGTCGCCGGAGAGGTCGGCGGAACGAACAACCGGCGGCGGAATCGGTAGATCGGCGGATCTGGAGATTCGGCGGAACACTTTCCGTCGGTTCGATCCGTCAACAGGAAAAATCCCGATGAATGATGATCTATATCTTCCCAAAACCCTAAGTGTCCTATTTATACCAAAGACATAAACAGTTCATAGGAATCGCTATCCGCAGGCCACCAAAGATAGGGTTCCTGGACCGTTCGGCGAGAATCACCTCCAGATTCGGCCAGAATCAGTCGGCGAGAATCACCTCCAGATCCGACGAGAATCAGTCGGCGAGAATCGGTCCCAGAATCGGTGAGAATCAGACACAGAATCGGCGAGAATCAAACAGTTCGATTCTCGACAATTATGCCTTAGTCGGCGAGACATACACGACGACTCCCGTCGATTCTCGTCGATTTTGCCATAGTCGACGAGTCATACTCGATGACTCCCGTCGACTCTCGACGATTTTCCCTTTGCAACATTTGCCTGACTCCCCATACAGTAGGATGATTGGTAACCCTTACCAACACAGTTAATCATCCAATTTCTCCACATGCTCTTATGTGCGACCCTGCAGGCTCATATCGCGTTGGCAATGAGATTACATGTTTGACCATTTCTGGATCACCATGGTAACTCCAACAGTCCTTAGGGCAACAACCTGTGGTGCAAGACCCTATAGTGGGTCAAATTGTTCCCGTTTCTCCTACTCCTCTGGTGCCTCCAGTTCTACTATCACCGGAGATGAATTCTATTTCGCACTTTAAGCAATTATGACCTCCTACCTATGATGAGAGAGCTGATTTCATGGCATTGTATGACTGAATCATTACAATAAAAGAGATGTTTTTGTATTCAGGAATTTTCGCTGAGCAGAAGAAAATGGTCACTGCTTACCAGCTGAAAAGCCTTGCTAGGAGCTGGGAGATCCGAGAGAAAGAGAGCCTCTCAGAGGGATGTTCACGGGAATCTTTCAAAGGGATGTTGCTAAAGAAATTTCAGCCATCGGTTGAGCAGGACTGCCTGATGAATAATTTTCTATACTTGAAATAGTGACAACTCACGGTTAGTGAGTACGAGATATAATTTAGTAAGTTAAGAAGGTTTGCTCCAAATTTAGTAGCCAATGATGTAGGTAGGGTGAAGTGATTCCTGAGAGGACTTCATAGCAACATCCAGCACCTGGCTAGCGTGTACAAATCCTAGAATTATTCCAAAGCTGTCAAAGCTGCCTTAAAAGTAGAGGCGATAGATAATGCAAATAATTGAGGTGTGCAGATGAGGAAGGATAAGAGAAAGTCTGATGGTAATGGAAGCTCTTGGCCATCTAGCCCAGCTTCGAAGAAAGGAAGTAAGGAAGCATGTAGTTTCTATGGCTGGTAAGGCCATCCCTTCGAGAAGTGTTTCAAGAGATTGGGAGCTCAGAAGCAGTAGCAGGTGCTTGCGATTCAGAGCATGCCCAAAGGAGACCTGGTCTGTGCTTCATGTAAGCAGAAGGGGAATGATGTTGCACATTTGGTGGTAAAGGATAAGGTCTGCTTCCAGTATGGGCAGAAAGGCAATTTGAGGTCTAGGTGTCCGCAGTCTCAGCCCTCGTTACAGCCAGTTCTACTTCAAGCCTTTCTGCCACCGCTGCAACACCTGGATAAAGGGAAGGGGAAGTTAATTAAATGTGGTGACCCTGTAAGAAGTACATACTTCCACCCAAGTGATCTCAGGTTAGATTCTAATCTAGTTCGTAGCTTTCAACTTTAGTTCGATGTTGGTCGGCTAGTTACGTATACGATTTTATATGGAAGTTTAAGGTAAAGAACCATTGGGCGTGTAACACCCCTATCCGTCACATAGTATATAACAGTAGGTCCGGCCGGTGCCCAACGCCATATACTACGGACAGACCGGTTGGTTACGCATTGAAACCATTCAACCAATCACAACGTCCTACACAGCACCTAGCGGAAGCAATTATTAAGTTGCACAATTAAGAACCCTGCTAACATGAATGTCCATGCAACTAAAAACAAGGAATGCTTAATACACGAATATTGGCCTTAAAGCCTTACAAGAGTTTGCTTAATAAAATGTGTCTTCCAAACCTCGGCACGCAGGCCGGTCACACATGAGTACAAAAACGAAAACACTCAAAACTTGGCCTTCGAGGGCCGGCACAGCAAATCGGGCTTTATCCCTCTATTTACCTCTCGGCTCCGCAGCACCTGCAAGCAACAATCCATCGCACGGTGGTAAACAAAGGCAACGGTCAGCTATACTGACCAAATTATAACGATTCCGCCCCCAAACCGGGGCGGCAAAGCTTCTTCCCTGCACTTGTTAGCAAAACAAGCAACATAGCAAAATTAACATCACATCACAGATGCATGCTCACACGGCCGTACACCCCGTGCTCTCAGGGCACTTACTCGGCGGAGCCAGTCCGAACCCCGTCCGGTCCTCGACTCCACCACCACCCCCAGGGTGGCAATCTTGTGAGCATTTAGTCTTCTCAGCCGCAGCCTAGACTCGATCTCCAAACCTCGGTAAGTCCCACGTAAAACTTTAGGTCGCTTTAACCGAGCAGGTGGAGAGGTTAGGGGTACACCAGCCCGTTGCTCACCCCGCAATTGCCATTAGGCCTTTGACGCGGACTAAGCTTCCCCAGTCCAAAATAACGATCAAACATGGTACATAGCCCCGCTATGTACCCGGTTGGCTCCCAGGCCACCGATATGACAGAACTGCGTTTCCGTCAAAATTTTCGGGTGCACCTCGGGGGTTCATCCCCAAGGATCCCTGATGCATTCAAACATGGTACATAGCCCCGCTATGTTCCCGGCTGGCTCCCAGGCCACCAAAATGGCAGAACCTCGCTTCCGCCCAAATTTCCGGGTGCACCTGGGGGTTAATCCCCAAGATTCCTTGATGCGTTCTACCGCATAGCAACCCGAAAACAATCAAAATGCTCAGAGTCTTCTCCGGTTAAAAATGCACATCAAATCATCACCGATCCGGAAAACACGTCCGGGTATGCTTCACACAGCATGCCTATGTCCGTACTACGATTCCGGACACTAATAAGGGGGACTTCACATATCTACCCCAAGGAATACCACGATCTCTCCGCACACTCGCGGGAGAGGGGTTTTGCCATGCAAAGGAAGAAGAGCTTCACATGTCCAAGAAGAGAATCGTTACCCTTTCACTTTTCCTCGGCGCCATGACGATCTAGCCAGATGGAAAGCACCGTATTGACCTCGCCTTCGCGGATCCGGACTCGGATCGTGATTTGGAGCTTCGAAGCTCTGCCGGTGACCGGATCTTGGTCTTCTTCCTCCTCCTTGCTCTCCCTTCTCTCTAGGATTTAGAGAGAGATGAACCCAAGGAAATGATAGGGTTTGTAACCCTATTCTCGAATATAACATCCCAGCAACAGCCCTGAGCCGTCGGATCCCAAACCAAGGAAACGAACGCCACGATTCAGCCCAATAATACAAAATCTGGGCCGAACACGGGTTGCACCACGGCCGTGTGCATGACCGTGTCACCCATTCGCCGTCTCGACCGACGCGATAACCAGCACACGACATTCGACACGGCCTCCGACACGCCCGTGTCGCATGCGACACGGCCGTGTCGCGACCCGTGTCACGCCCCTGTGTGCAATCGACACACATTCCCAACCCGAGAAGGACACGGCCTGTGACACGGCACCCGACACGCCCGTGTAACATGTGACATGCCCGTGTCAGATCCCGTGTCATGGCCCGTGTACATGACTCAGAAAACTCCCCAGTGTGACACGCCCGTGTCCCAGGCCGTGTGCCTCAACTCGACAATTACCGATCGTCAAAACATCGACCACAAGACCCGAGTCCGGACAAGCACGCTCGTGTCACGCCCGTGACACGACCCGTGACACCTGCTCCAAGTCCCAGACTTGGCTTAAAACGTCGCCCGTCCCTCTTGTGAGTTTCGGGGTGTTACAACTCTCCCCCTCTTAAAAGAATTTCGTCCACGAAATTACCAAAGGAGAGAAAAATGAGTCTCTCAGCGGTACCCAGGCGGAACAACTCCGGGTACACTTCCAGCATAGATTATTTTCACTCCTAAGAGCTTCTGGCTAACACAAAAGTCCCACCGGACCACGACTATCCTTATCTCCTTGAGACAAAGTCGTTCGACTTCATGGTCTCCAAAACGAAGGGGTTTAACCCTAGTCGTCAACCTTTCGTCCACCAAAACTTGATCACTCACGATCAAGTTCGAAGGCTCTTGCTCTGCCTCACCAAACCGCTCTTGAATTCTCTAGTGGTCCAAGGTATACCGGGCTCAGCTTCCCCAAGCGTCGCTCTCATGAAACACCCTTGAACGACTATAACTTCCAACACGCCATCCGATAACTCAACATTCCGTTATGTGGCGTTAAAGCACTTAGTCTGCCTCTCCTGAGCGATTAGCAAAAGTTCTCATATGGTTCGCACCAAAAAGGGTAGTGCTTACCACCTCTTACTTTAAATACAACTTCGTATCATCCGTTTCTAGCCTCGATAACGGCATGCGACGACTTCTACCAAAAAGGGCCTCGAAGGGCGCCATTTTTATGCTTGCTTGGTAGCTAAAGTTGTACGCAAACTTTACCAAAACAGATGGCCTTCCCACTGCTTCCCGAAGTCCAGAACACACATGTGAAGCACGTCCTCAAACGTCCTGTTGACCCACTCGGTCTGCTCATCTGTCCGCGGATGGAAGACTGGACTAAACTACAACTTAGTCTCTAGCACTTTCTGTAACTAACTCTAATCATTGGACATAGAACACCCACCTCGGTTTCTCACGACGTTGCGGGGCACACCGTGCCGCCTAACGATGTTATCCATAAACATTTACCAGTTACTCCACCGAATTATCCTTCCTATGCGGAATGAAGTGCGACACTAGTGTCAACACAACTACAATCACCCAAACTGCGTCGTTACCTCATTGTGACTTTGACAAACCATGCACACAGTCCAGTCGAACTTCTATTCCGAACTAGGCAAGGATTCAAGAATCCCCCGGCACCTGGCACTCTGCATTCACTAAGGCGCAAGGATGGCACTTTGCAACATTTAGTGCCACGTCCTTCTAGAGTTCTTGCCACCAGAGCACTTCTTCATATATCGCCATAACATCGTGCCTCCTAAGCGAGTTGAGTACTTGATATAACGTATCACAACTCCACCCATAGATTACCCATGCTTGGGCCGCACAAACAATTGTCTTTCCTTGGTAGCCCACCTACAACCGTCGATTTGGGATTTTGACCCATCGAGCCGCACCCACGATTTCCTTCATACAGCTACACAAACCATAGTCTGCCAAATACGATCAGCCAGGTCATACTGGACTTCTGACCAGTTCAATTATGCTTCGATGCTAGTCTTCTTGCCAACAAAACAGATCTCTTATGCTTCCAATTCCTGAACTAGCCTCTCATCATGCACCGACAACCATTCGGCTTGGGCGGGAGCCCTGCGACTCAACGCATCCGCAACTGCATTGCCCTTGTCGGGTGCATGATGAATCTTGAACGTATAGTCCCCCAGGAACTCCATTCATCTCCGCTGCCACACGTTCAGATCCTATTGATCCAACAGGTATTTCAGGCTCTTATGGTCGGTATGAATATCGACCTTAACGCCATACAAGTAGTGCCTCCACAGCTTAAGCGCAAATATCACGGCCGCCAACTCCAAGTCGCGGACCGGATAATTCCTTTCATGAACTTTTAGCTGACGCAATCCATAAGCTATCACGCTTCCAAGCTGCACCAGCACGCCGCCCAAACCACTACCCGAGGCGTCAAAATAAACCTCGAAGCCCTTGGTCCCACTCGGCGAACTAAGCACTGGCGCCGTGGTCAACCGACTCTTCAGCTCTTCAAAAGCTTGCGCACACTCATGCGCCCACACAAAACTCTGACCTTTCCTTGTCAAAGTCATGAGAGGTAGCGCTATTCGCGAGAAGTTCTCCACGAAGTGCCTGTAAAAGCCGGCAAGCCCCAGCAAACTCCGGACTTCCGCTACCGAAGACAACACAGGACACTCTCGTATTGCAACAATCTACGCCGGATCCACCGCAACTCCTTCCCCACTGACTACGTGACCAAGGAACGCCACTGAAGATAACCAAAACTCGCCTTTGGAGAACTTTGCGTATAGCTCGTTCCTCCTTAGCGCCTCCAAAACCAAACGCAGATGCTTGAAGCGATCTTCTTTGCACTGCGAGCACACCAATAAGTCATCAATAAAGACGATCACTACATGGTCTAAGTACTCCCTGAATGTTCTGTTCATTAGATCCATAAACACCGATGGCGCATTAGTCAGCTCGAACGGCATAACCATAAACTCGAAATGCCCATATCTTGCGTTGAATGCTGTCTTTGGGATATCGCTTTCCCTGATTCTCAACTGATAGTAACCAGACTTAAGATCCAACTTTAAGTACACTGATGACCCACCCAACTGATCAAACAGATCACCAATTCATGGGATCAGGTACTTGCTCTCTTTTATCAACTTGTTCAGTCCTCCATAAACGATACAGAGCCGCAAACTCCCGTCCTTATTCTACCTGAAAAGGACCGGTGTGCTCCAAGACGACAAACTTGGACGCACATGACCTTGCTCCAGACACTCTTCCAGTTGAACTTTCAGTTCTGCCAACTCATTAGGCGTTAGCCGATATTGAGAGCGTGACCCAGGTTTGGCACCTGGCGCCAGCTCACTCGAAATCGATCGCTCGCTACGGAGGGACTCCAGGGAGACCATCAGGAAATCACATCAGGATATTCAGATACACACGAGATACTACCCAATGTAGGCTGGTGGCAGTAACGACGCTTGCATGTCGAATCCCTGACCCCTAAACCGTAATCTTGCTACACAGAAACTCTCTTCGCGCGCATTGAACATCCATTACGCCACAACGCATCCAATTTGTCCTTTGCAATCGAAGAAGGTTCTTCCATGCACGATATAAATCCTTTGGACAAAAGGAGCGTGAAGCTTCCGTATCGAACAATGCTCTCGCCAGATTGCAAAAAAAAATCCAAACAAAGCATAGAACCTCCAGTCCTAAGTTACATGCAAAAGGTAACATGTATAAGAAGCTAAATTGCTATCAATTAAACCATACTTGTCTTCCCGACTATCGGCCACATGGCCTCCTGCTGGCCAAGGATGTCCATTCCCAGTTGGGCCGGAGTAAACAGCGGTGCGGTAGACGCCACCGCCTTTCCCTTCTCCTCAGATATTGACCCCAACTTCTTTTTGGACATTGGGCGTCCACTCCAACAATCCCGGGCATAGTGCCCCGGCTTCCCACAGACAAAGCATGCATCCGGGGTTTGGACTATAGTCGCTCCGGATGTGCTAGAGGAAGGGATTAGACCACCTACGGTAGCCAGATTTTGAGGTTATCAACTTGACCACCGAATCCTTTGCCATAGCATCTTTGACTGCTCCTGCCAAAACTTTCCTTATCTTCTGAGCATTCTCCCAACACTCTTTGGCGAGGTGCCCTTTCTTGCCACAAGAATAACAATTGAGGGTAGTTTGGGTAATAGATGACCCAGGCTCTTTTCTCGGCGTCTTTCGATAGGCAGTCCAAATCGGATCTGTAGGGTTTGGTACCCTATACACTGGCACTTAGTGAGTTTTCCCCAACTCCACTTCCAAAGCTCTGGCTGATTCCACCAAAGCTCGGAATCCCAACAACTTTGGTCCTAGCAGTAGGACACGCAACTCGCTGCGCAGACCGTTATAAAATCTATCAACTCTAGATTGCTCGCTTTCCCATTCAAAGCCTGGGTAGCACCTTAACATAAGGAACGTCTGCAAATATGCGTCAACTGAATGTGCTCCCTGCACCACAGTCATGTTCATCTGCTGCTCTAATTGACCCCCAAATGCCCTTTGCTCCAACATACCGCCCGATGTTGGGGCCAACTCAGGGACAAATGGTTGCACATTACTCCAATGTTGTGCATTTGTCACAGCGAACACCGCTTCAACCACCCTTCTTATGGTTTCCAAAGACGTAAGGGTCTCCGGCACGTCGCTGGGTGTAGTACTTTTCCCAGAAAGTGTGCATTCAGACTGCCACGCACCACTTTCGTACACCTACAATCGTACAGAACACCAATAAGGGACCGAACAAAATTGCATAAAGCAATTATAGGAACACACAGGTTCCCCAAACATGTGTATTTTCATTCCTAAGTGGACATTCATGGGTTCTTTTCATGTTATAACGATGACGCACACACATGTGCTCACCACCCCTTAAAGTGAATTCGTCCACGAATTCATTTAAGCTTGACCGAAACCAGTAGTCTGATACCAATTTGTAACACCCCTATCCGTCACATAGTATATAACAGTAGGTCCGGCCGGGGCCCGACGCCATATACTACGGACAGACCGGTTGGTTACGCATTGAAACCATTCAACCAATCACAACGTCCTATACAGCACATATCGGAAGCAATTATTAAGTTGCACAATTAAGAACCCTGCTAACATGAATGTCCACGCAACTAAAAACAAGGAATGCTTAATACACGAATATTGGCCTTAAAGCCTTACAAGAGTTTGCTTAATAAAATGTGTCTTCCAAACCTCGGCACGCAGACCGGTCACACATGAGTACAAAAAGGAAAACACTCAAAACTTGGCCTTCGAGGGCCGGCACAGCAACTCAGGCTTTAGCCCGCTATTTACCTCTCGGCTCCGCAGCACCTGCAAGCAACAATCCAGCGCACGGTGGTAAAAAAAGGCAACGGTCAGCTATGCTGAACAAATTATAACGATTCCGCCCCCAAACCGGGGCGGCAAAGCTTCTTCCCTGCACTTGTTAGCAAAACAAGCAACATAGCAAAATAAGCATCACATCACAGGTGCACGCTCACACGGCCGTACATCCCGTGCTCTCAGGGCACTTACTCGGCGGAGCCAGTCCGAACCCCGTCCGGTCCTCGACTCCACCACCACCCCCAGGGTGGCAATCTTGTGAGCATTTAGTCTTCTCAGCCGCAGCCTAGACTCGATCTCCAAACCTCGGTAAGTCCCACGTAAAACTTTAGGTCGCTTTAACCGAGCAGGTGGAGAGGTTAGGGGTACACCAGCCCGTTGCTCACCCCGCCATTGCCGTTAGGCCATTGACGTGGACTAAGCTTCCCCAGTCCCAAATAACGATCAAACATGGTACATAGCCCCGCTATGTACCCAATTGGCTCCCAGGCCACCGATATGATAGAACTGCGTTTCCGTCCAAATTTCCGGGTGCACCTCGGGGTTCATCCCCAAGGATCCCTGAAGCATTCAAACATGGTACATAGCCCCGCTATGTTCCCGGCTGGCTCCCAGGCCACCAAAATGGCAGAACCTCGCTTCCACCCAATTTTCCGGGTGCACCTCGGGGTTAATCCCCAAGATTCCCTGATGCATTCTACCGCATGGCAACCCGAAAATAATCAAAATGCTCGGAGTCTTCTCCGGCTAAAAATGCACATGAAATCATCACCGATCCGGAAAACACGTCTAGGTAGGCTTCACACAGCATGCCTATGTCCGTACTACGATTCCGGACTCTAACTAGGGGGACTTCACATATCTACCCCAAGAAATACCACGATCTCGCCGCACACTTGCGGGAGAGGGGTTTTCCCATGCAAAGGAAGAAGAGCTTCACATGCTCAAGAAGAGAATCGTTACCCTTTTGCTTTTTCTCGGTGCCATGACGATCTAGCCGGATGGAAAGCACCGTATCGGCCTCGCCTTCGCGGATCCGGACTCGGATCGTGATTTGGAGCTCCGAAGCTCCGCCGGTGACCGGATCTTGGTCTTCTTCCTCCTCCTTGCTCTCCCTTCTCTCTAGGATTTAGAGAGAGATGAACCCAAGGAAATGATAGGGTTTGTAAGCCTCTTCTCGGATATAACATCCCAGCAACAGCCCTGAGCCGTCGGATCCAAAACCAAGGAAACGAACGGCCACGATTCAGCCCAATAATACAAAATCTGGGCCGAACACGGGTTGCAACACGGCCGGTTTCATGGCCGTGTCACCCATTCGCCGTCTCGACCGACGTGATAACCAGCACACGACATTCGACACAGCCTCTGACACGCCCGTGTCGCATGCGATATGGCCGTGTCGCGACCCGTGTCACGCCCCTGTGCACAATCGACCAACATTCCAAACTCAAGAAGGACACGGCCTGTGACACGGCACCCGACACGCCCGTGTCACATGTGACACGCCCGTGTCAGAGCCCGTGTCATGGCCCGTGTACATGACTCAGAAAACTCCCCAGTATGACACGCCCTGGGACACGCCCGTGTCCCAGGCCGTGTGCTTCAACTCGACGATCGCTGATCGTCAAAATGTCGACAACAAGACTCGAGGCCGAACATGCCTGTGACACGCCCGTTTCACGCCCGTATCATGGCCGTGACACGACTCGTGACACCTGCTCCAAGTCCCAGACTTGGCTTAAAACATCGCCCATCCCTCTTGTGAGTTTCGGGGTGTTTTAGGGCGTGCGTTCTTTTTGATTCGGGTGCTACCCACTGAGAGAGGAAGTTGTCTACCTAAATCACCTAGAGGGGGGTGAATAGGTGAGATGTGTGTCTATTTGCGGAATAAAAAATTAAGGAACCAGCACAGCACAATACTAAGCAATCACAGACGACAAAAGATTTATAGTGGTTCCCCAACCTTGGGTACGTCCACTTTCCTCACCAATCTAGTAAACCACTAGACTTGGCTACTCCACTATCTCGGATCAAAACGATCCTATACCTCGGAATAACGTTCCTACAAAAAAACTCGATCCAACTGGATCTACAAAACTCGGAAGCAAAAGCCTTCCTACGAATCTCGGAGAAAAACTCCTACACAATAATTTGTTTAAAAAATACAAACAATAATCTCAGATCTGGATCTTGACAGTCTTCTTCCTTAAGAGCTTTGGCTTGATCAGAGAAGTTGAAGACGACTTGAGAGAGATCCACAAATCTGAAAAACTAAATCACCTCGATCGAGAAAATAGATCTGGAATCTTTAAGGCGCGGCGAGATCGAGTGATTGACTTGTGTCTGGATCGCTGAAGAATCAGAGTTGAAAACAGAGATCGGAGATCGTCGATCCAGAGCTTCTTCCGTGAACGTTAATGGCGGCGGCGACGACTTGAAGAATTAGGGTTCACGGGATTGTTCTCTTTCTCTTTCTTAAAATAATAATCTCTGAAGGAAATTATTATAGTCAAATCTGAAGTGACCTATTTATAGGTAGACTCCAACGGTCATAAGAATCATTAATGATGACACGTGGACTTATCAGAAAGGATCAAATCGAAATGACCAGCGATATTGACATAGAGGATTTCAGGAAAGATTTGAACCGACATACTCGAGTCATAGAAGATACATACTCGAGTATCAGATGGTATATACTCGAGTGGAAAAGATTGGCATACTCGAGTAAGAGAAGTTATATACACGAGTGGAAAGGATTGGCATACTCGAGTAAGAGAAGAGAAAACTACTCGAGTGATCCAGAGATCAATACTCGAGTGATTAACGAACTACTCGAGTATGAGAGTAGATACTCGAGTGAAAACACTTAGAAAAATTTCAGATAAAGTGTGAATAAATACTCGAGTACAAGAGTTGCAGATACTCGAGTGAGAGAAAAAGAACTACTCGAGTATATTAGGAGAACTACTCGAGTGAGGGGAAAATGAACTACTCGAGTATCTTAGAACAACTACTCGAGTAACCATTGACTTACTCGAGTATGAAAAATAACTACTCGAGTACAGAGTCACTTACTCGAGTATATAGGGAACTACTCGAGTATGTGGACTTAGAATATTTCTGAAATGGGAAGAACAGAACTACTCGAGTATAAACAAGGCACTTACTCGAGTAACTAACCAACCACTCGAGTACAAGTTATCACTTACTCGAGTGAATACAGCCTACCCGAGTATGTAAACCAACTTACTCGAGTACAAACCCACTTACTCGAGTATACTAGAGAAGTACTCGAGTATGTGGACTTAGAAAATTTCTGGATTAAGAACAGAAGGATTTACTCGAGTATAAGAAATGATCTACTCGAGTGACTGACTATCTACTCGAGTATAAACTTATCTACACGAGTATATAGAGTCTACACGAGTATGTCCAAGGATCTACTCGAGTACTAAGTCACTTACTCGAGTATGTGAAGGGTACTACTCGAGTATGTGGACTTAGAAAAATTTCTTCTAAAAGACATACTTCAATACTTGAGTCCACCATTCCAAGTGCATGTAGGAAGTGTATCCCAGTAGAGAGGCTATACATGGGCCAACACTTTGGATCACACAATGAGGGATTACATTGTATGGTCCTGTGTTTGGTGACCCATTATAGACTGACATTGGTCTACACTTGGCATTAAGGACCTGCACACATACAACTCAAACACAGCATCAAATACACCTTAATTCATCTTAGTTCAAGGTCTGACCTCCTACAAATCTGAGGTATTGTGGAGACAAATCCCAACAATCTCCCCCTATTTGTAGATGTCAGCATTCTCTATACTAAGGTGAATTATTCAGAGTAAAAAGAACAATACACATATACTTGAAAAAAAAATAAGCTAAAGCAGGATAATTAATGAAATAGCCATAATCAGAATCAAATATATATATAGAATTGTTTTTAACAAAAGGAATCCATTTCCACATTCTCTTTACTCAAGAGGGTCCTTCCTTATGCATCCTTTCTCTCTTCAGCTCTTGCCTCTCTAGGTAACTGAAAGGCTTGGGAAAGTAAGTTCTGGGCCTAGGAGGAGCAGCTGGATTATTATGTCCCAAATTCCTGTCATGAAGTCTGATTTTGATTTGGGACACTTCATAGGCTTTCCATTCTGAATGACTGTAAAACTGGTCTCTGTTCTCACCAAGATCTGTAACCAATTTCAGGGTATCAAGGATTAGGGATTTGGAGGTTGGACTCCAAACTTCAGAATGAATAATTGGTGGTCTGCTTTCAGAAGCTAGGGCAGGATCTCTATTGGGTGCAGAACGACTGGCAGAAGCACCTTCACCATATTTTCTCTTCTTCCTTAGAGCTGGAATTTCATCTTGCCACAAATCAGTATAGGTGAGAGGGGGCTCAGTCACATCACCCTCAGGTCTAGGTGAGAAAGCTGACACACCTTCTGGAATGGCTGCCTGGGTTGGAGCATCTGCAGGAGGTTGTGCTTCAAGAGGATTCAAGAAGTGTGGAATGATGGCAGGGTTGAGCTGGGCATTAGGGAAATTCATGTTGTGCAGCCAAACAGCAGTGTCATAGGTATAGAATTTCACAAACTGGAGCTGGGAGAGAATATCTGCTTTCATTTCTTTTACAAGACCATCCACAGTAGCTTGAGCTTGGTTAGATAGTGTTTCAACTTATTCTTTTACAACTGCTTGAGCTTGCTCAGATAGTTTTTCCACTTGTTCTTTTACTATCTTCTCCCCCTTGTGATATCTACAGATAGCTGAGCTATAGCTTCATCCCTGAACTTGCCAACTTCTTCACAGATTTTCATAAGATTGGCCTCAGCATGCTTGTCCAACTGGATCTGATTATTGGCAACAGTTTCCTGTTGATTTCTCAGATCACCTATGCTTGTGATAGTGTGATCTATGGCCTTGCCACCTAGCTGTTATTGACTGATGCTAGAGATTCATCAAAGTACTTTCTCTATGCAAGGAGCATCTGTTCAATTTGACTTACCATATCTGAAGAAGAGGGGGCTGAGGTTGGTGTAGGAATTGAAGGAGCAGGAGCAGGAGTAGTCCAAGGAGGAATTTCTGTAATGACCACTGAGCTGACAGCTCTTTTGAAGGGTTCTATTTCAACAGTTTCTTCTGTATTTAGGAAGGATGGCATGGAGAAATCCAAAGTCCTCAGAGGTGCCTCCACAGGATCTGGAGACATTTCCTCATCATCAGATAAGAGAATATGATCAGATTTGCTGGGCTCACTATCAGGAGACTTGGCAGGAGACTGGACTGGAGTCTGAACTGGAGTCTGAACTGAAGTCTGAACTGGAGACTGAATGGGAGACTTGGCAGCTGATCCACTCTGAAAAAGAGGAGCATCTGAGCTGAGCTCATCAATAAATCTGTTTATATCTTCAGCTGTAGACAGTAAAGCTGTTGTATCTGGAATCTCTGAGTCAGGAATTGCTGATTGAGTATCTGCTGGAGGAGGAGAGACTGGAGGAGTAGAAACTCTTACCTCTGCTAGTTCTGGAATCACTGATTCTGAAGAAACTTGATGCTGAGGAAGAGAAGAGGCAGGCTCCCCCTCAACTATTGCACCAGAGGTAGCAGTAGTTTGATGTAGAGGAGGAGATGGAATCCTGTCTTCAGGTAAACTGGTTTCTTGGTGAGTTTCTGAGATGGCATCAGCCTTTGAAGTTTGGGCAGAATTCAGGATCTTGATGTCATACCTCTGTATGGAAGAGATGGAAACTTTCTTCATGTGGTTAAGAGGAGTCCCTTTGGAGAAGTCAAACACTGTAGGATTAATCTCATGGAGGAGGAGTGAGATAATCCTAGCATAACTTGGATGTTTCACGCTCTCTCGGATCTTATCCAGTATCATCATTCCAAACTGGAATTTCTTCCTGCAGACTATGGCTTGCATAACGTCGAATAAATTTTGGGATATATCTCTTATGGAGTATGTCTTGCACCATAGGATTTTGGCGATGACATCAACTAGAAACTTGCCTTCTGAATTGAACAAAGACCGATTCAAGGTTTCACCTCCACCTTCAGGATCTCGACCACAGAATAAGGAAGTACGGTCGGCATCTTCCTTTTCTAGGTCGTCTTCTTCGTCAACCACGGGCATCCAAAGCAGGGTGGCGACTGAAGTTTTATCCAACCGAATCTCAAGTCCTTTTACCTTTGATTTCAGAATTGTGCCATTATGTCTAACCTTCAGATTTCTGTAAAATTCTTCAACATCAGGAAGCAGGAGACGGCAGGGTTCTTGAAGAACGAAGGACAATCCGGCGGTGTCCAGGAGAATCAGTAAATTTTTGAAGTCATCCGAAATATCTGCAATACCATCTGTCACGAGTTCGGAGCCGATTCCAATCTTGGAGGAGGGAGCCATCAACGATTCTGGAGGGCGAAGGGAAAAAGAGAGGAGGAAGACAAAACTCTGCAACTATTCTGGAAGATGAAGGGACGGCGGCTACTCGAGTGAAATGAGAAGTGGAAAGGATTTCTGATTTTTCTAAATATATATATGACCCTAATTAGGTTTAAGGAGGAGTACTGAAAATAAAATCATACCTGATATGGAGCGCCAAAACATTGGTGCGAATAAAAGAAAAAGGAGATTTTCAAATTTCTGATTCCCGTATACTCGAGTAGGTTTCGCCATACACGAGTATGAGATGGAGTATACACGAGTAGATCAAGTAACATACACGAGTAGGTTACCAACTACTCGAGTATGTCAATTTTGGCACTCGTGTATTTCCGTTTACTCGTGTATATATCACTATGTACTCGAGTATATCACTTTGAAATATAATTTTCTTGGGAGAGATTTACTGCCACCGATATCTTCAACTCTGAGCCTGTCTGTGAATCCACCATCACTATTCCTCTTTGTTGAGCAGTCCGAGTTCCGTTTTGAAGAACGAGAACTTGGACTCGTCCAGTGGCTTCGTGAATATATCTGCCACTTGCCTGTCTGTGGAGACATATTGTAGATCAATGTCTCCATTCTCCACATGCTCCCGGATGAAGTGATAGCGAAGCTCTATATGCTTGGTCCGGCTGTGGGAGACTGGATTGTTGGCAATTGCTATAGCGCTGGATGAGTCGCAAAACAAAGGAATGTTCTGGAACTTCATGTTGTAGTCTTCAAATTGATTCTTGATCCATAAAAGCTGTGCACAACAGCTGCCTGCAGAGATGTATTCTGATTCAGCCGTTGAGATGGCTACACAGTTCTGCTTCTTACTGCTCCAGGAAATAAGTCTCCTTCCGAGAAATTGGCAAGTCCCGGAAGTGCTTTTCCTATCGTCTTTGCTACCTGCAAAATCTGCATCTGAAAAACCAATTAGTTCACTGTCATTACTTCTTGGGTACCATAAGCCAAGATTTGGTGTGCCTTTGAGGTATCTCAGGATTCGCTGCAGTGAGATTCCTTAGAGTTCACCTGAAATCTAGCACATACACATGTTGAGAACATTATATCTGGTCTACTCGCAGTAAGGTAGAGCAAGGACCCAATTATGCTTCTGTACTTAGTTTCATCAAAAGGTTTCCCTTTCTCGTCCTTATCCAGAGACATAGCTGAGGCCATTAGAGTCCTCATAGAGGTTGCATTCTCCATTCCGAATTTCTTAAGCAGCTCTTTGGTGAACTTGGTCTGTGAGATGAAAATTCCATCCTCAGATTGTTTCACTTGAAGCCCTAAGAAATACTTCAGCTCTCCCATACTGCTCATTTCAAACTTCCCTTGCATAAGTTTAGAAAACTTCCTGCAGAGGTTGTTGTCTGTAGACCCAAAAATGATGTCATCGACATTGATTTGCACTAGCAAAATCTTGCCTTTTATTTCCCTAAGAAATAATGTCTTGTCTATCTTTCCTCTAGTGAACTTGTTCTCAAGAAGAAAGGTAGACAGCGTCTCATACCAAGCTCGAGGAGCTTGTTTAAGACCATATAGTGATTTTTGCACTAAATAAACATAATTAGGAAAGGTTGAATCAACAAAACCTGGCAGTTGCTCTACATACACCTCTTCTTTTATGTCACCATTTAGGAAGGCGGACTTAACGTCCATTTGATAGACGGTAAAGCCCTTAAGTGCAGCGTAGGCAAGAAATAACCTGATCGCCTCCAGTCTTGCTACTGGAGCATAAGTCTGGTCGAAGTCGATTCCTTCTTCTTGATGATATCCCTTGGCGACATGTCTGGCTTTATTCTTTATAATAGTTCCATCTTCATCCATCTTGTTCCGGTAGACCCATTTTGTCTCGATGACGTTCTTATGCTTGGGTCTAGGAACAAGTGTCCAAACTTTGCATCGTTTGAACTGATTCAATTCTTCTTCCATGGCTAGAATCCAGGATGCGTCGGAGTTGGCTTCCTCAAATTTCTTTGGTTCAACCTGTGAGAGAAAACTTAAGTGTAAATTCTCGTTAGTTGTACCTCTACGAGTTCTGACGCCATCCCGAGGATCTCCTATTATTTGGTCAACAGGATGATCCTTCAAGTGTCTGAACTCTAAAGTCCTTGCATCTGGGATCTCTTCAGCCACTGGAGTTGCATCTTCAGCTGGGATGTCTTCTTCATCTTGATCATCTACCTCTCCAATAGTGGTTGTAGAGGGGATCTTGATGAACGTCTCATCTTTATCTTCAATAGGTTCATCCAAGCTAAGTTCTTTCAACTTTGTACCTGTATCTACAATAGGCACACTAGACGAGTTGCTTTGCAACAGACTCGTCTCATCAAATACAAGATGTATCGACTCTTCCACCACCAGAGTTTTTCTATTGAATACTCTATAAGCCTTACTATGGCTACTATATCCTACAAAAATACCTTCAAAGCTTTTCTCGCTAAACTTGGTAGTGTGATACTTGCCATTGTTAAGTACGAAGCACTTACAGCCAAAGATTCTAAAGTATGAAATGGTTGGTTGTCTGCCTTTTAGAAGTTCGTAAGGAGTCTTATCATGGTTCTTGTTGATGAGTGCTCGATTTTGCACGTGACAAGCGGTGTTGACGGCTTCAGCCCAGAAATACTCCGGAAGTGAGGCATCACTCAACATGGTCCGACAAGCCTCTATGAGTGTTCTGTTCCTTCTCTCAGCTACTCCATTTTGCTGTGGAGTGCGAGGAGAGGAAAACTCATGAAAGATACCTTAACTTTCACAAAATTCTGTCATGGCTCCAGATTTGAATTCCGTTCTATTGTCACTTCTGATTTTGACTACGGAACAGTTGTATTCATTCTGGATCTGCCTCACAAAATTAGTGAAAATACCGAAGGTATCTGACTTGTGTTTCAGAAAGAACACCCATGCAAAGCGCGAGTAATCATCCACAATAACCAACGTATATTCCTTACCTCCCAAACTTCTAACCTGCAGTGGACCAAACAAGTCCATATGGAGAAGCTGCAAACTTCTATTGGAATCCTTGCCAATTATGCTTTTAAACGAACTTCTTGTTTGCTTGCCTTTGATACAAGCGTGACAAGGACTGTCCGTAACGCACTTGACATTAGGTGCATTACGTACTAAGTTTTGAGAGAATAATTTATTAATAGTTTTGAAATTAATATGTGCTAGTCTCTTGTGCCATTGGTCAGCAAGAGATGCACTACTTTTTGCCAAAAGACACACTGGTGTCGAGGAGTCTATACAAATAAAATTCAGACAGAAAATATTTCTGCTTCGAGTGCCTGATAAAATAGTTTCCATATTGTTAACCGATTTTATCAAACACTTGTCAGCATGAAATTCAAATACGTATCCTTTGTCGCATAGTTGGCTTATGCTGATGAGATTGTGTTCCAATCCTTCAACATAGGCTACATTCGAAAAAGATACGCTACCGTTAGAAATCATACCATAGCCTTTAGTGATTCCTCGATCTGAACCTCCAAAGATGACCTTTGGTCCGTTGCAGACTGAGGTGTAATTCTGTAGTAGGCTCCTTGTCCCGGTCATATGCCGAGAACATCTACTGTCCAAGTACCAGATTGGCATTTTGGTGGCCTTTGGACATACCTGCAATTACAATCATTTAGCCTTAGGAACCCAAACAAGTTTGGGTCCTTGGTCTCGAGTTAGAATACTCCCCCTACGAGTATTAGCCTCATGAGTGGTCACTCTCACGTTGCTAACTTTAGGGGTTGCAGTATTTTTAGGATTGAACCAGCAATCGATGGCAAAGTGACCAACTCTACCATAGCACCAACAGTCAAATTTGTTGTATCTTTGCCTCATCTTCTCTTGCTTGACTACCTCGAGAGCAGGTCCAACAGGAGCAACATTTTTAGATGTGGAGGCTTCATGATGATGGCACGTGCATGAAGTCTTGTCCATCTTCGGCTTTTCTACAACAACTTTCACTTTGGGTGCCTTCTTAATATTATGACCATGTACATAAAGTCCATAGCTCTGAAGTTGAATCTCCTCATAAGGTTCCTTGAAAACGCACTCACCAAAGTTGCGAAGGCGAGTCCACCCTTGGTATCTTGTCTTAGGCTTCTCAAGGATAGGCCTGCTAAAGTGACCATAGGTGGATTCGTAGTCAAGATCGTTCGTAGGAAAGTTGACTTTCTTGAACGCGACTGGCTCCAAGGGAGCTTTCCCTTTCTCTTCGGCAGAGGCCTTCTTGGCCGCCTTATTTCTCCTCTTGGCCTTATTTCTCCTAGAAGATTTACTAGGAGCTCCTTTGTGGCCTAGACCGGCACCACTTGCCTTAGCTGAGAATTCAGCAATCATAGGAAGCACAGTCTTAGGCTTCGAGAAGCTTTCTACAAGCTCCTTCTCAGCCAAGAGTTGTTCTTCCAATTCCTTGATGATTTTCTCTTTAAGGTCAAGGTGCCCGAGAGCCTTGTTGTATTCTTCGATAGATTTATCGAAGTCTTCCTTGAGAGAGTCAGTCTTAGAGACTTCTTCTCTAAGGTTGCTCTCTGAAGCTTTTAGAGATTTTATCTCCCTAGCTTGAGTTTTCACGACTTGGCGACATTTATCGTAAGCCTTGAGTAACTCCTGATATTGTATCATGAGTTCTGATTCATCCTCAGAGGGATAGCCCTCTGGTTCATTGTCATCATCAGAGTCCGAAAGAGGGGTGTGAGATTTTACCTCCCCAGTGAACTGGGGGACTTGCTCATCGTCTGTTAGAGCCATTAGCCCAAAGTAAGCTTCTTCCTCTTCCGCACTTGACTCGGATGAGTCGGAGTCACTGAGAGTTTTGCTCTTCTTAGCTAACAAACTCTTTTCTGTCCTCTTCCTGTTGTAGGACTTCTTGTCTTCTTTCTTGCCGCCCTCTTTCTTCTAATGGGGGCAATCCGCAATGACGTGACCTAGCTTGTTGCAGCAATAACAAACAATATCAGTGGAATAATGTTTATTCGGTTTCGAGCCATACCTGTCGTGGCTGCTTGTGCTCTTTTTCTGACGATCACCATCATTGCGTGATCTTCTATATGAGGCATCCTTGCCTTTCCATTGCTTCTTTTTGTTCAAGAATTTCTTGAACTGCCTTGAGAGTAGGGAGAACTCTCCATCAGATAGTTCCGAGCCAGAAGAGCTTGGTTCAGACGAATCTTCATCATCAGCTTCAGGAGCTGGGGCAGGAGAGCTAGCCTTAATCTTTCTTGAGCTGTCTGCCTTCAGAGCAACAGACTTCTCTTTGGATCCGGACCTGCTCATCTCTTCTTCAGCTTTTCTAGAATTGATTTGAAGCTCATAGGACATTAGCTTTCCGAACAGATTTTGCGGGTCCGTCTCGGCTAACCTTCCGAACTCCCGAATGGCACATACCTTGTTATCCCATTCCTTGGTTAGGGATCTTAGGAATTTGTCATTCAGTTCTCGTTGGTGAAGACTCGGCCATAAACTCTTAGGCCGTTCACTATCTTGAAAAAGTTCTCGAACGTGTCAGCTATGGCTTCCTTGTGACCTTGCCGGAAGGCTTCATACTTTTGATTCAGAAGGGATCTCCGATCATCCCTCACTTCTTCAGTGCCTTCCATCAGAGTCACCAGGGATTGCCACATCTCCTTGGCAGATTTGCAATGGATGAGATTCTGCAGCATTGAGTCATCGACTCCACTTGCTATTATATTTTTGGCTTTCTTATTGATGATTACAATTATGATAGATTTTTATTGTAATAATTGTAATCATGTCCGCTGTTTTCTACCTCTTTATTCAAGTAATTGCACTAAATAATTGAGAGTTGGTATTGTCATGAATAGTAGAGCATAGTTTAGAGTTTTTACTATTTTATGTATTGAACTTCTCCCTTACTATGTCATTTTTCTAATGTAGGTACAACTAGCCAGTGGAACTAAAAGTCTTGGAGCAAACAGGGGAGTTTACGGGGCCAACAGGACTGATCACAGGAGAAGAATTGCTGAAACACGGGTAGGAACACGGCCGTGTGCCTACCCGTGTTCCATCCCAGCTGAAGCAATTTTCCAATCCCCGTGTCTGAAGAACATGAAGAACAACACGGCCGTGTTCCAGAACACGGCCGTGTCAGTACCCGTGTGATCCAACACGGCCCATGATCACACACGTCTTTTCGTGTATAACTGCCCTGGAACTGCCGACACGGCCTGCAACACGGCCGTGTCGGCACCCGTGTTCGACCATGTTTGCTATTGGACTATAAAAACCTGGAGAAAATTTTATTCTGCACTTTTTGGATTATTTTGCTTGGAGATTTTTCTGGAGAACGAAAGTGGAGTATCCAAGAGAAGGAAAGCTTGAAGGAGATATTTGTATGCATTTATTCTTTAATTTATCTCATTTAATCTTGTATCTCTCTTGGTAATCCAACTTTATTTATCTTTTAATTTTCATGAACAATGTGTTTGAACAAGTTAGTAATCATGTATCGTTTTGTTTTAGTCAATTTCATTGTATTTTATTCGTATATGGGCTTGCAAACATTGAGAATTATCCTTGTTATGAATGATTATTTATTTTTACATGAATTCCAAATGTCTAGATTGAGAAATTGGATTGTTTGGATGATGGATAAATCTTCATATTTATGTGTTATTTCTCTTTGTACTTCAAAACTCATGTTCGAGAGATATGTTTCTTGGAAAATTAGAATACGAATGAATGGAATTATGGTATTTTAGAGATAAAGCTTCATGAATCCATGTATTAGATAGGGTATTTCATTCAATAAACATTTGAGTATTGTAAATTGTTCGAGAGAAAATTTACTTAACTTAACTTGGATTTTAAATTGCTCGAGAGAGAATTTAATAATTAGTTTAACCCTTTACAATACAATGAATTTGATAGTCTTGTTATTTCATGATTACACAAAGTGATTATGTTCATTGAATGCTCTTAACTTTCGTCTTGAAATTATTTTTGTAATTCTCCAATACAATTTTTATCCAAATAGTCATAGTTAGGATTCATCTATGTTAGAACGCAATTTTAAGTTTAGGTATGATAATAGAGTGAGAGTGAGTACGAATAGTTGAAATGACCCTATGGAATACGATACGAGATGTAGATTTCTCTTATACTATGATTGATAGGTGCACTTGCCTGAAAGATAATTCAATCTAGCTTATGCCCATCTACATAGTTATGATAAAATGTAGAATAAATCCGCATCAAGTTTAGACTTAGCGAAAATATTCATCAAGTTTTTGGCGCCGTTGCCGGGGATCTTTTCAATATTTTGAAAGCTTTAACTTTATTAATCTACCATTATTGTTTACTAATAAATCTTTGTAGATTAGTTTAAAGTAAAATTATATTATTTAATCTCTGTTTTGTAGTCTGTTAGTCTATGACCAGGGCAAGAAATTCTGGGTTAGAAGCATTTCATTCTGAACCGGAACGAATTATTCACAACACCAATCACAGAGACGTGGGTATTAACACCACAGATAGTGTAAACGATCTGAGAGAAGAAGAAACAGTGAATCAAGGAGAACACCATCCTGAAGATCTAGATACCATGGCCAACCAAAATGAGCAAACCATGTCTGACTTTGCTAGACCCAATCTCCAAGGAACTGGGTCAAGCATTGTTCGACCACCTATTCCAACCAATAATTTCGAACTGAAACCGAGCGTGATACAAATGGTCCAACAATATGTTCAATATGATGGCTTACAAGACGAGGATCCCAATACACACTTAGCCGGATTCCTAGAGATATGTGATACTTTCAAGATTAATGGTGTCTCCAACGATGCCATTAGATTGAGATTGTTCCCATTCTCATTGAGGCATAAGGCAAAGCAGTGGCTCAATTCGTTACCTAAAGGATCCATTACTACTTGGGACATGATGGTTGAGAAGTTTTTGATGAAGTATTTTCCACCGGCAAAGTCCGCAAAGTTAAGGAACGACATCTCTACGTATGTTCAAGTGGAGGCTGAATCATTGTACGATACTTGGGAACGATTCAAAGAATTATTAAGGAGATGCCCCCATCATGCCTTACCTTCTTGGCTTCAGATTCAGACTTTCTACAATGGTCTAAATCCAGCCACCAGACAGATAATTGATGCGGCTAGTGGAGGCACCTTGAACAATAAGACACCTGACGCAGCCCAGCAGTTGATAGAAGAAATGGCAATGAATAGCTACCAATGGACTACCGTGCGGCCGAAGTCTACCAAGCCCGCCGGAATGTATGAAGTGGATGCCGTTACAGCCTTAGCAATACAAGTGGAGAAGCTCCATCAAAAGATGGACAACCTTTCTTTAGCGCCACCCCCAATGGTACCTCAACAATGGGACCCCTCCCTTGTTGGAATCCCTAGTGGTGAACCTCAAGTGCAAGAACATGTAGACTACATGGGTAATAATCCTAGACCACCTTTCAATCCAGGAAACAACCCATATAGTTTTACATACAATCAAGGATGGAGGAACCACCCAAATTTCTCTTGGGGAGGGCAAGGCAACCAAGGTAAACCACCCATGTTTGGACAACAACAACAACAACAACAACAATTGGAGCCAAGGAAGCCAACATTGGAAGATGTCCTTGCAAAGTTCATGCAAACTACCGATGTTGCCTTCCGTAATCAAGAGGGTTCTATTCGAAATTTGGAGAATCAGATTGGGCAGTTGGCAAGGATGGTATCAGAGAGACAACCAGGAACACTTCCAGGAAATACTGAGACAAACCCAAAGGAACATGCAAGAGCAATTCAATTGAGGAGCGGGAAGGAGTTACAAGACCCAAGGCTTGCACCGGATGCACCTCAAGAGGAGTCTAGTGGAGAAGTACCGAACGTGACACCGATGGAATATCAACCAGCCGTACCATATCCAGCAAAGATGAACAAGGAGCGCATGGATGCGCAATACGGTAAATTTATTTCTATGATTAAACAATTGCATGTTAATTTACCTTTTTCTGATATTATTCAAATGCCTAAGTATGCTAAATTTTTGAAGGATTTAATTTCTAATAAAAAGAAAATAGAAGAATTATCGTTAGTCACACTTAGTGAAGAATGCTCTGCTATTTTACAAAATAAATTACCACAAAAGCTTAAGGATCCCGGTTCTTTTTCAATTCCATGTTTAATCGGTGATTTGCAAGTTAATAAAGCTTTAGCGGATTTAGGAGCTAGTATAAATTTGATGCCTTATACATTATATTTGAAACTAGGCCTTGGAGAACTTAGCCCGACTAGGATGAGTATTCAATTAGCAGATCGGTCGGTTAAGTACCCAAGAGGTATAGTGGAGGATGTATTGGTCAAGGTAGACAAATTTATATTTCCTGCCGATTTTGTTATTTTAGATATGGACGAAAATATCGAAGTACCACTTATACTTGGTCGCCCATTTCTAGCCACTTCTAGAGCTCTTATTGATGTTTTTGATGGTAAATTAGTTTTGAGAGTAGGGGAGGATGAAGTCACTTTTCAAATTGGCAATACTATGAAACAATCTTTAGATAGTGATGATTGTTGCTATTTTTCTCATGGTGTTGACAACTTATTGTCTTCTATTGATTCTAATTTTTATTATAAAGATCCTTTAGATATTTGCATTACTAATTGTTTTTTAGAAGACGAAACTAGTAAAGATATTGTTGATCATTTACTTTTTTTAGATAACTCTATTTTGATGAATGGAAACACTGAATATAACTTACTTACAAAAGGAGATAATGAAGTTCATAAGAATAATACTAAGGATCCACCTGTAGTTGAATTAAAAAATTTACCGGATCATCTTGAGTATGCATTCTTAGGAACTAACTCTTCTTACCCAGTTATTATTTCTTCTAATCTTTCTGAAATTGAAAAAGCTAAATTAATAACTGTGTTAAAGAAATGTAAAGGTGCAATAGCATGGCAAATCTCTGATATAAAAGGTATTAATCCTAGTTTTTGCACTCATAAAATCCTTTTGGAAGAAAACTATAAGTCATCTATTCAACCGCAACGTAGGCTTAATCCTAATATGAAAGAGGTAGTTAAGGCTGAAATTGTTAAATTATTAGACGCTGGTATGATATACCCTATTTCCGATAGTCCTTGGGTTAGTCCTGTCCAAGTGGTTCCTAAGAAGGGTGGTTTAACTGTGGTAGCAAACGATAAAAATGAATTAATTCCAACGCGAACAGTAACAGGTTGGCGTGTCTGTATAGACTATAGGAAGTTAAACGATGCCACTAGGAAGGACCATTTTCCTTTACCCTTTATTGACCAAATATTAGAACGCTTGTCAGGACATTCATATTATTGTTTTCTAGATGGACTTTCTGGGTATTTCCAAATCCCAATAGCCCCAGAAGACCAAGAGAAAACCACGTTCACATGCCCATTCGGTACCTTTGCCTATAGGCGTATGCCTTTCGGTCTGTGTAATGCCCCCGCTACTTTCCAAAGATGCATGTTAGCTATCTTCAACGAGTATGTTGAAGATATCATGGAAGTGTTTATGGATGACTTCTCCGTCTTTGGAGATGCATTTGATTTATGTTTGAATAATTTAGAGAAGGTTCTAAGGAGGTGTGAGGAGACGAACTTAGTACTTAGCTGGGAGAAGTGCCATTTTATGGTGCAAGAAGGGTTAATATTAGGTCATAAAATCTCCAATCAGGGAATTCAAGTAGATAGAGCGAAGATAGAAACGATAGAAAAGTTACCACCACCCACATCCGTTAAGGCAGTGAGAAGTTTTTTAGGCCACGCCGGATTTTACCGCCGGTTTATTAAAGACTTTTCAAAAATTGCTAAACCACTTACGAGACTATTAGAAAAGGATACACTGTTTCTCTTTGATCAAGCGTGTCTACATGCTTTTGAGTTCTTAAAAGAGAGATTAGTTAATTCTCCTATTATGATAGCGCCTGATTTTACTCAGCCATTTGAAATTATGTGTGACACTAGCAGTTTTGCGGTAGGAGCTGTTTTAGGACAACGCCGAAACAAACATTTTCATCCTATATTTTATGCTAGTAAAACACTTAATAATGCACAAGAGAATTATACTACTACTGAAAAAGAACTTCTAGCAGTAGTCTTTGCTTTTGATAAATTTAGATCCTATTTAACATTGTCCAAGGTGGTAGTTTATACGGACCACTCTGCACTTAAATATTTGCTAGCCAAGGCGGAAGCTAAGCCTCGTTTAATCCGTTGGGTACTTCTATTGCAAGAATTTGATTTGGAAATTAGGGAAAAACGAGGAGCAGAAAACTTAGCAGCAGACCATCTTTCACGTTTAGAAAATCCATTACGAGCAACGTTAGATGAGTCTGAAATTTCAGGTACGTTCCCTGAGGAATCGTTATTTGCCTTATCTTCGAAAATTAATAATGATTATCCATGGTTTGCAGATTATGCAAACTATCTTGTGGCTAAGGTCCTCCCAAAGGATTTTTCATATCAGCAGAAAAAGAAATTTTTCTCCGACTTGAAATATTACTTTTGGGAGGACCCTTTTCTTTTTCGGATATGTGCAGATTCCGTGATCCGAAGGTGTGTATCCGCCGAGGAAGGGTGGAGAATCCTGGAGCAGTGTCATTCAGGTCCTACTGGTGGTCACTATGGAGCAAATCGCTCTGCGAAAAAGGTTCTTGATTCGGGTTTTTATTGGCCCCTTCTATTCAGGGATGCCCAAAGGTATGTGCTTTCATGTGATTCTTGTCAAAAATCAGGTAATATTTCTAAATTACATGAAATGCCGCAAAATTTTATCCTTGAATGTGAAGTATTTGATGTGTGGGGGATAGACTTTATGGGTCCATTTCCAGTTTCATTCGGGAATAAGTATATCTTGGTGGCCGTAGATTACGTATCAAAGTGGGTTGAGGCGCAAGCTTTACCTACTAATGATAGTAGAGTAGTAATCCAATTCCTGAAATCTCTATTTGCGCGATTTGGCACACCACGAACACTTATTAGCAATAGGGGTTCTCACTTCTGTAATCTATAGTTAGATAAGGTATTGCAGAAATATGGAGTCACACATAGGATAGCTACACCATATCATCCCCAAACTAGTGGCCAAGTTGAAGTATCCAATAGAGAACTTAAGCGCATCCTAGAAAAATCTATAGAGGGGAATAGAAAACAATGGTCTAGGAAACTAAACGATTGTTTATGGGCTTATAGGACCGCATTTAAAACACCTATAGGTACCACTCCCTTTAGATTAGTCTATGGTAAATCTTGTCACTTACCTATAGAATTAGAGCACAAGTCATATTGGGCAATACGCTCTCTAAATTTTGATACAAATTCTATAGGGGAAAAACGTAAACTTCAACTTAATGAACTAGATGAATGGAGGACTATGGCCTATGAGAACTCCAGAATTTATAAGGAGAAAACCAAACTATTTCATGACCGTCACCTCCGGAAAACCAAAACATTCAACAAGGGTGATCAGGTGCTCCTTTTTAATTCTAGACTGCGTTTATTTCCCGGGAAGCTTAGGTCTAAGTGGTCCGGACCGTTCCAGGTTAAAGAAGTTTTTCCCTATGGCACCGTCGAACTAACTCACCCTGAAAAGGGAGATTTTAAAGTCAATGGGCACCGGTTAAAGCTTTATAACAGTGCACTTCCCCAAGAACTAATTCGACTAGAATCATGCCTTCACCTAGACTAAGAGAATATATAGAATAGTATAGTATCTTGTCTATATAGGAAAATAAAAATTTTAATGAAATTTTAATTAAAAATAAATAAATTCCGTAATCAGGAGAAATCACTAATTAAGAGGTGTACACGGCCATGCACACGCCCGTGTGCATGGCCGTGTCTAGCACACGCCCTGTCCACCCAGCCATGTGATTACCCGTGTCGATACGACGAATTTAATTGTTTCAAGTCAGAGAAGTACACGGGTTTCCACCAAGCCGTGTACATAGCCGTGTGTAATATACACGGCTGTCCACCAAGCCGTGTACCTAGCCGTGTGTCATATACACGGCTGTCCACCCAGCCATGTGCGCACCCGTGTCAAAACGACGAATTTAATTATTTCGAGTCAGAGAAGTACACGGGTTTTCACCAACCCGTGTTTATGACCGTGTCCGATCCAGGGTTGACCACACGGGCAGGGGACACGGCCGTGTTGTTGACCGTGTCCACCTGACAAGGGCAGTTTCCCGCGATTTGACCACACGTCTCCTTGAAGACCGTGTTTCCCGCGCAGAACGATTCCTCAACACGGGTACACACACGGCCGTGTGTGCACCCGTGTTCGACTTCTTTTTATAGGGGGCAAAATTTTCCATTCTCTTCATCACTCCCACTTTCCCCTCTTCCCATTCCTGCATCCATTCCAGCCGGGAAATCCCTCTTCTTCTCCAAAATTCGCGGAATCGCCTCATTTCTTCGCGCTCAACATAATCGGTAAAACTCCTGGGTTATTTCCATCCAATCTCCTCTTGATCATTTCTATTCCTATTCTCCTTCTAGATTTACTTTAGATTTTTTTTATTTATCTATTTTCAGATAATGGCATCATCACGTAGCCAAGGTGGTCGCCGACGTCGCCCGGATCTTCAAGCATTATCTACCGAGAGACGCGACGTCGCTCAGCCACTAGTTTTCACCGATCCTATCCACACAAACCGTTATAATCGGCTACAAGCCAAGAAGTATCAGGACATACGAATCATAGACTGGGATGTCCTAGAAACTATCGGTCTAGCGGATACTGTGAGGGATTTGATTTCTATAATGGGGTGGCAAGGGTTTTTTGCCATAGAAGAGTTAGGATTTAGAGAGCTTACACTCGAATTTTTATCCACCTTCTATGTGAACCTTAGATCCTGTGTGGCCGATGATGGAAGACCAACAGAGGGGAATATTTCTTTTCGAGTGGGGGGCACCTTCTACACTCTTTCTCTCTACCAGTTTACGCAGCATTTAGGAGTATACGACGAGGCATTCCTCCTTAGTGCCGCCTACTCTGATTTACAATTTGATCTCCCCAGTCGTGTCCAGGCAGGTGATGTTTGGCGACGTCTATCCTTCGACACCAACGCCTACGAAGCCCAGAGATCTAAGGCTTCAAAATTGGTTTCCCCCGCCGCACATTATATTCATCACCTACTTAGCCATACACTGAGCGGCCGGGGCAAAAGCTCCGGTGTTGTGAGTCAACAGGACATTCTTTATCTACACAGCATGACAGCCCGCTACCCTATCCATTTGGGCTATATGCTTGCTTATTTTATTCTTCATCAGGCGGAGAATTCCCGCGTCGGGTCTATCTTTGTAGCTCCCTATATCACGCGTCTAACAAAGAATATGGGCATCTTTTTACCTCTTCCCCCGATGGCGGTGGTATCGAAAACTGTACCTATCACCATAGCCAGTCTTCGAGCCATCCGCCTCGTTACTGCTCGTCAAGGCCGAGGAGGGACTATATATACCATTGCGGCTCGTGGCCTTCATATCCATGACGACGACGACGATGAGGTCGATCCAGATCTCGATGAGCCCCTCATTCCACCTGCCCGCTCGACGCATACTCAGGGGGAGTCATCATCTGCCCAGCCTCAGCGACAGTCTCGATTTGCTCAGGAGTTGCAGCGTTTTTATGACACTCAGTTGTCGCCGCGCCTTCAGCGTATCGAGGAGCAGCAGCGACGGACTGAGGACGTCATGTATCAGATCCGGCAGCACATGGGGATTACCAGCCCACCGCGACCAGCTCCTCGTCCATCTCACCCTCAGGATGATCCGACTGATCAGGCTGACACACCTATGTATTTCTGATACATCTGGCTTTGCGTATCTGGCTCTGTAGTGTTATATCTTTAGTATTGTTTTTATCATCTAGTATTTGTATGATCGGTATATCTATAAAAAAAAAATGTTTTATTTCAGCTTTTGCTCCTGTTTCGTGCTGTAATGCTTTATATTCATGCTCATCAGTTCTTTATGTAGTGCAATTTATGTCCCCTTGGTTTAATTTTTGTTTGCAATGAGGACATTGCAACTCAAGTCTGGGGGTATGCTGTATTTTTATAATGAGTATTGACAGTGGAATACATGATTACAATTACTTATTTTCTCTTTATCATAATACTCTATATTTCTTTATACACCCCCTCGAAAAATTTGATTACTTCTCTTTAAGCTTTCATTACTTCACTCATTGGGAATATAACTATCTAATTCACTTTCGCACGCTGATTAAACCGAATTCGTGTTCAAATTTGTTGATTAGTAACTACGTATAGAAATTCATTAGATTACTTTTCTCCATATAATTTGGTTTAAAAAGATTGTCCTTTATATTATTAACTAATAATCACTCCATTTTAGAAAAAAAATATTTATCTATACTAAAGTGAGTTGATGAGTGTAATATTTTGATAATTTCGTATTAGTAGATCAACAATAACAAAAATTTTCTCTATTGGTGTCTAGAACTTACTAGCGATCCTCAAACCTTTTGCACATGTTAATTAGTCAAAGTGGAAATGACTTAGGCCTCCTTTTGGATAGATTGAGCCGTTCAATCCCAAAACCTTAAACATATACCCTTGCTCACCCAATTTGGACCTCATCCCTATATTTTTGTAGTACTCCACCTCTAAAATGCACCAAGGCCAATTCTCTCGTCTAGTAGCACACCTATCATTTAGATCGTCATGAGATGAAGTTGTTTTTATGGTTTGTATTTCTTTCATAGTGATATGTGGCCTGAGTGAGCGTGTACACCTGCACCCATTCGGAATGATCCCTACTATGAAGTCCCTAAAAGAAAACAAAAATAACATAGTGATATGTGGCCTGAGTGAGTGTACACTTGCACCCATTCGGAATGATCCCTACTATGGACCCTTGGTTAAGAAAAATATATAGAGTATCCTTCCTCAAAAATAAGGGAATTATAATGCATGCAAAGTCTGGGGGTGCTCATAAAATATCAATGTATGTTAAAGGTCTTTATCATACAAAGGGCTCAATTGTGATCTAGTTTTTTTTGGCTTACCCCACCTATAATCACCTATCCTAATCCAAAACAATACACCACCATACAAGTCCTAAGGATCCAACTTTACTAATTCTCATTAGTGCTATGGAGAGGGTGTGTAAAGGAAAGTGTATGATTATCAATAGGGAGATTTTTAATTTTTGAAAGACTAATGCATATGATTATCAAGATTGTTATTTTCTCCTTACAATAGTTATGGATAACTATAATTATAATTCTAAGAAAGAGCGAAAAGTAGTTAAGATATGTATTGGAGAAATTTTTAAGAAAAAGTTATATTTAGAAAAGTCTACTATACTATTTCCTATACAATTGCAGCATCAAATCTCTATTCGAATTCAAAACAATCAGTGTGCGGAAGAAGAATTATGTATTGGTAACCCAATTGTTTGAATTAGTTTGCTTAGGGACAAGCAAACACTTAAGTCTGGGGATGTGTGATGATTACAATTATGATAGATTTTTATTGTAATAATTGTAATCATGTCCGCTGTTTTCTACCTCTTTATTCAAGTAATTGCACTAAATAATTGAGAGTTGGTATTGTCATGAATAGTAGAGCATAGTTTAGAGTTTTTACTATTTTATGTATTGAACTTCTCCCTTACTATGTCATTTTTCTAATACAGGTACAACTAGCCAGTGGAACTAAAAGTCTTGGAGCAAACAGGGGAGTTTACGGGGCCAACAGGACAGATCACAGGAGAAGAATTGCTGAAATACGGGTAGGAACACGGCCGTGTGCCTACCCGTGTTCCATCCCAGCTGAAGCAATTTTCCAATCCCCGTGTCTGAAGAACATGAAGAACAACACGGCCGTGTTCCAGAACACGGCCGTGTCAGTACCCGTGTGATCCAACACGGCCCATGATCACACACGTCTTTTCGTGTATAACTGCCCTGGAACTGCCGACACGGCCTGCAATACGGCCGTGTTGGCACCCGTGTTCGACCATGTTTGCTATTGGACTATAAAAACCTGGAGAAAATTTTATTCTGCACTTTTTGGATTATTTTGCTTGGAGATTTTTCTGGAGAACGAAAGTGGAGTATCCAAGAGAAGGAAAGCTTGAAGGAGATATATGTATGCATTTATTCTTTAATTTATCTCATTTAATCTTGTATCTCTCTTGGTAATCCAACTTTATTTATCTTTTAATTTTCATGAACAATGTGTTTGAACAAGTTAGTAATCATGTATCGTTTTGTTTTAGTCAATTTCATTGTATTTTATTCGTTTATGGGCTTGCAAACATTGAGAATTATCCTTGTTATGAATGATTATTTATTTTTACATGAATTCCAAATGTCTAGATTGAGAAATTGGATTGTTTGGATGATGGATAAATCTTCATATTTATGTGTTATTTCTCTTTGTACTTCAAAACTCATGTTCGAGAGATATGTTTCTTGGAAAATTAGAATACGAATGAATGGAATTATGGTATTTTAGAGATAAAGCTTCATGAATCCATGTATTAGATAGGGTATTTCATTCAATAAACATTTGAGTATTGTAAATTGTTCGAGAGAAAATTTACTTAACTTAACTTGGATTTTAAATTGCTCGAGAGAGAATTTAATAATTAGTTTAACCCTTTACAATACAATGAATTTGATAGTCTTGTTATTTCATGATTACACAAAGTGATTATGTTCATTGAATGCTCTTAACTTTCGTCTTGAAATTATTTTTGTAATTCTCCAATACAATTTTTATCCAAATAGTCATAGTTAGGATTCATCTATGTTAGAACGCAATTTTAAGTTTAGGTATGATAATAGAGTGAGAGTGAGTACGAATAGTTGAAATGACCCTGTGGAATATGATACGAGATGTAGATTTCTCTTATACTATGATTGATAGGTGCACTTGCCTGAAAGATAATTCAATCTAGCTTATGCCCATCTACATAGTTATGATAAAATGTAGAATAAATCCGCATCAAGTTTAGACTTAGCGAAAATATTCATCACTTATCGAGGGAGACAAGTGCAATCTCGTCTTTATCCAAGTCCATCAGCTTCTTAGGAACTTGTTTGGATGAGTCTATAGTAGAGGCAACCATAGGAACATGCGGACCTTCTTCAACAATCATGAAGATCCGAGGATCCACAGCTTCCATGAAGAACCTAACTCTTTCCTTCCACATAGGAAAATTATTCTTGGTGCAAATGGGAAGCTTGGCAAAATCTTTAGTCTTACTCATGCTTGATATTTCTCAAAAGATAACTCGGGTAGGATCAGATCAAGGTGTTAACCTCTTAACGATCAACCTCCCCCTCTGATACCAATTGAGAGAGGAAGTTGTCTACCTAAATCACCTAGAAGGGGGTTAATAGGTGAGATGTGCGTCTATTTGCGGAATAAAAAATTAAGGAACTAGCACAACACAATACCAAGCAATCACAGACGACAAAAGATTTATAGTGGTTCCCCAACCTTGGGTACGTCCACTTTCCTCACCAATCTAGTAAACCACTAGACTTGGCTACTCCACTATCTCGGATCAAAACGATCCTACACCTCGGAACAACGTTCCTAAAAAAAAACTCGATCCAACTGGATCTACAAAACTCGGAAGCAAAAGCCTTCCTACGAATCTCGGAGAAAAACTCCTACACTATAATTTGTTTAAAAAATACAAACAATAATCTCAGATCTGGATCTTGACAGTCTTCTTCCTTAAGAGCTTTGGCTTGATCAGAGAAGTTGAAGACGACTTGAGAGAGATCCACAAATCTGAAAAACTAAATCACCTCGATCAAGAAAATAGATCTGGAATCTTTAAGGCGCGGCGAGATAGAGTGATTGACTTGCGTCTGGATCGCTGAAGAATCAGAGTTGAAAATAGAGATCGGAGATCGTCGATCTAGAGCTTCTTCCGTGAACGTTAATGGCGGCGGCGGCGACTTGAAGAATTAGGGTTCACGGGATTGTTCTCTTTCTCTTTCTTAAAATAATAATCTCTGAAGGAAATTATTATAGTCAATTCTGAAGTGACCTATTTATAGGTAGACTCCAACGGTCATAAGAATCATTAATGATGACACGTGGACTTATCATAAAGGATCAAATCGAAATGACCAGCGATATTGACATAGAGGATTTCAGGAAAGATTTGAACCGACATACTTGAGTCATAGAAGATACATACTCGAGTATCAGATGGTATATACTCGAGTGGAAAAGATTGGCATACTCGAGTAAGAGAAGTTATATACTCGAGTGGAAAGGATTGGCATACTCGAGTAAGAGAAGAGAAAACTACTCGAGTGATCCAGAGATCAATACTCGAGTGATTAACGAACTACTCGAGTATGAGAGTAGATACTCGAGTGAAAACACTTAGAAAAATTTCAGATAAAGTGTGAATAAATACTCGAGTACAAGAGTTGCAGATACTCGAGTGAGAGAAAAAGAACTATTCGAGTATATTAGGAGAACTACTCGAGTGAGGGGAAAATGAACTACTCGAGTATCTTAGAACAACTACTCGAGTAACCATTGACTTACTCGAGTATGAAAAATAACTACTCGAGTACAGAGTCACTTACTCGAGTATATAGGGAACTACTCGAGTATGTGGACTTAGAATATTTCTGAAATGGGAAGAACAGAACTACTCGAGTATAAACAAGGCACTTACTCGAGTAACTAACCAACCACTCGAGTACAAGTTATCACTTACTCGAGTGAATACAGCCTACTCGAGTATGTAAACCAACTTACTCGAGTACAGACCCACTTACTCGAGTATACTAAAGAAGTACTCGAGTATGTGGACTTAGAAAATTTCTGGATTAAAAACAGAAGGATTTACTCGAGTATAAGAAATGATCTACTCGAGTGACTGACTATCTACTCGAGTATAAACTTATCTACACGAGTATATAGAGTCTACACGAGTATGTCCAAGGATCTACTCGAGTACTAAGTCACTTACTCGAGTATGTGAAGGGTACTACTCGAGTATGTGGACTTAGAAAAATTTCTTCTAAAAGACATACTTCAATACTTGAGTCCACCATTCCAAGTGCATGTAGGAAGTGTATCCCAATAGAGAGGCTATACATGGGCCAACACTTTGGATCACACAATGAGGGATTACATTGTATGGTCCTGTGTTTGGTGACCCATTATAGACTGACATTGTTATACACTTGGCATTAAGGACCTGCACACATACAACTCAAACACAACATCAAATACACCTTAATTCATCTTAGTTCAAGGTCTGACCTCCTACAAATCTGAGGTATTGTGGAGACAAATCCCAACACCCACTCGTTTGTTTCTAGGTATTTTATAGAACGTCATCGTCTGACTCTCGATAAAGTAGGCGATTCGATTTGCATTAAGTTTCCCTTTGGTGACTCGGTGGTGTCGGACTAGGGTATCCAGAGTTGTCCTATCCTTTTAGGTTATTTCCTAACCTTTGTCAATTTGAAGGTGCTAGACTTGGAGGACTTCGATGTGATTTTGGGCATGGACTGGTTGTCCAGATATGATGTTTTTATCCAATACAAGGTTAAGAGTTTGAACTTCAAGATGGACAATGGCCACCCCATGAGTGTGTATGGTTTTCCGTGCCAGGATTCCCTAATTATTTCTACGGTATGTTCTTGGAAATTCTTAGATTCCGGTTGTTTTGCTTACCTAGTTTCTATTTTGGAAACTTTTAGTAGTTTGTCGCGCATCGAGGATATTTCTATGGTGTGAGACTTCCCCGATGTTTTCCAATTAGTCTTCCTGGTCTTCTGCCTGAGAGAGATGTGGAATTTGCTATTGATCTCGAGCTGGATACTCGCCATATTGCAAAGGCACCATACCGTATGGCCCCGCATGAGTTGGAAGAGTTGTGTACCCAGCTAGATGAACTATTGTAGTGTGGATTTATTAGGCCAAGTTCTTCTCCTTGGGGGTGCCACTATCTTGTTCATGAAAAAAAGGATAGCTCCATGAGGTTGTGCATTGATTTTAGGGAATTGAATAAGGTAAACATCAAGAACAATTATCCCTTACTGCTGACAGATGATTTGTTTGATCATTTGCGTGGTAGTACGTTGTTCTCGAATATTGATCTTCATTCAGGCTACCATAAGTTGAGGATTCGAGAGTCAGATGTTCCGCAGGCTGCTTTTCGTTCCCAGTATGGGCATTTTGAGTTCTTGGTGATGTCCTTTGGATTGACTAATGCACCCTTTGCCTTCATGGACATAATGAATTGAGTGTTTAAGGATTTCTTTGATCATTTGGTGGTCATTTTCATTGACGATGTAATGGTATATTCCCGGAGTGCTGAGGAGCATGCTCCGCATTTGCGCCAAGTTCTACCTACCCTAAGAGAGCATAAGTTGTATGCAAAGTTGAGTAAGTGTGAGTTTTGGCTCCCTCAAGTGTTCTTTTTAGGTCATGTTGTGAATAAGGATGAAATTTCTATTGACTCAGAAAAGATAGTTGTTGTGATGGATTAGAGAAGACCTGGCACACCTAAGGAGATAAGAAGCTTCTAATGGTTGGCAAGCTATTATAGAAGGTTTGTGGAGCGATTCTTTATAATGTCTGCACCTCTGACTAAGCTTATGCGAAAGAACGTTGTGTTTGTTAGGAGCGATGAGTGCGAAGGAGCCTTTCAGGAATTGAAAAAGAAAATGTGCGCTGCTCTAGTGTTGACTTTGCCAACCGAAGGAGTGGAGTATACTATTTATGTGGATGCTTCACCCATCGGGCTTGTATGTGTCTTGATGCAAGAAGAAAAAGTTATTTCATATTGGTCGAGGAAATTGAAGATTCATGAAAGGAACTATCCTACACAAGATTTGGAATTTGCGCCAATAATTTATGCCCTGAAGCTTTGGAGACATTTGTTGTATGGAGCATTGTGCAAGATTTATACAGACTACAAGAGCTTGAAGTACGTATTCACTCCAAAGGAGTATAATTTGCGCCAGCATAGATGGCTGAAGTACATTGCTGATTATGATGTCAATATCATTTATCATCTGAGCAAAGCTAACGTGGTAGCCGACTCCTTGAGTAGAAAGACCATGCAAATCTTTAACCTTTTTTGTGCAATCCTTGGCGGAGGAGTTCTTATTAATGGATATAACTGTTGGGGGGTAGTGCCTTGCCGAGTAGCATAGAAGTGGCAGAGCCTTCATATATTATGCTTACAAGGCTTCATCAGAAGAACGATCCCGATTTGAAGCATATCCGCAGTCGAACTGGAAGAGGAGAATTAAAAGACTTTTTGATTGATGATATGGGTACTTTGAAGTACCGCGATAGATATTATATTCCAACGGTTGGTGATATTCGGATAAGGATTTGAAGTGAAGCGCATGGTGCTAGTGTTGCATACCACCTTGGCTCTACAATGATGTATAGAGATCTAAAGAAGATCGTTTGGTGGTATAGGATGAAGAAAAACATAGCTAAGTTCATGTCTTAAGGTGAAGCACATTACGACGCATCATGGAAGGCCTACTGGCAAGCTGACGCCATTGGATATTCTATTTTGGAAGTGGAAGAGCATCTCTATAGACTTTATTACCGGTTTACCGAGGTCTCCCCGTGGGCATGATTCTTTGTGGGTCATAGTTGATAGATTGACTAAATATGCTCACTTTATGCATTTTAAGATTGGCTATTCCATGAAGAAGGATGCTGAATTGTATTTGGATGAAGTCATCAGACAGCATGGAGTGCCGGTAAGTATTGTGTCAGATCGAGACTCCAGATTTATGCTGCGTTTCTGGAAGATTTTGTAGGAAGGGATGGGCACTGACCTCAGATATTCAACTGCTTACCACCCACAGACTAATGGTCAAACGGAAAGATTGTAAGAACCCCTCCCCAGAAATTTCCAGGATCTTATGCCCAGAACTGCTGCCTTACGGTGACACTAACTCACAGGTTAGTAGAAACCGCAAGACGTTGATCCTGCCGGCTAACACGATCATAAAAACCTGTTCGGCCAATATGAGAAACAGAAGTATAAAAGCAATGTAGGAAAAACTACAAGCTAGTCCACAGTCATAGTACATAACATAAATATGAAATGAAAGTACAACAAGTCCACAATGAGTAAAAAATAAAAGAGCGTAAAAAGGGCTTATGCCGTGCATAATAATCAAATCTCTTCTCACAAAATCAAAAGCGGAAGCTAATTTATCATCTTTGAACTCACACCACCTGAGGAAGTGCAGTAGTAGTAGTAGTAGGTGGTGGTTGTATCAACTCCTCACATCCTGCCACCTCGTCCTGCCGGTCACGCTGGTGCCCCATCTCCTCGAGCTCCTAAAATGATTTGGTTACCGACCATTAGTCAAAAGACTAAGTCGTTTCCTCCCCGCCTCGCCCCTCAACTCCTAGGCACCTTGCGGGAGGACGAAGCGGAGGACAACAAGGGGTATCAAAAGGAAGCAAGTGACAATGAATCTATACTACAAAGTATGAGAAGTAAGAAGTAATTCTACTCTAGCAGTTCTATGTATATAGCACAAGTGAAGTAAGTATGTATAGTACTGAAGGTAAGTAAATGCAGGAAGTAAGTAGAGTGCGGTACAGTAAATAAAGAACAACTATCTACTGCTAATCTACCATCACAGAAGTACCCTAACTTCTATGAATGCCCAAATAAAATTATAAGTTAGAGTTTCCAAAATTAACTTATCATATAAAAGAGCCCATTCTAAATTATATTGTAAGGATCCATGAAGCGTATGACCAAATATGAATGAATGCATGCGGTTTATGAATCATGCAAGTGCAACTCATACACAATGACTCCGTGATCACAAAACTTTAGTCCCCTCTTTTTGGAGCTAGCATCACTCTCTGGTACCACTGTTGTGGCTATGAAAGCAATGGAGCGGGTGTCTCCACTCGTAGGCAGGTATGCACACTACCAAACCTAGACCTCCCATGCGCCTCTGTATACATCCTAGGTGCACTCTAGAGTCTGGTGTACTAATTGCTGACTACCTGTCAGTCTTGTTGGTTCCGGTGTGCATTTTTGGGGAATATCCTCCAGACTGCAGTATAAACAACCTACTGGCCCCTCAAACCCTCACACCCACTTGAGTCAACGTAACGATTGGCCCAATACCGCTTGACCCGCCACTAGTTTGTTTTATGCACATGCAAGGTATTTCAACTCAAGCCTCCAGCTCGCAGGACCAACCCGTCCTGAATCCCTCAAACCCTACACGGGTTAGAATCTTACCAAAAATCCCTCCAACCCTATACGGGTGAGAATGATATCACGATTCTTAGCTCATTAGACTACTCTTGTCTAAGGGTTTTTATGCTTAGCGATTTATGGTTAATCCCAGGACTGCCAAGGGTATGCCCAATGAAGGGGTCTTAGGGGCACTAGGAACCTAGATGGGATTAAAGCCCAAAGTTCCCTTTCGCAAGGATATTTACAATATTAATTTCTGCCCAAGATTCACACGTAGCTCTTATTGTTACTCTGCAACGATCCTAATGACTTAAGATATTACCGGGGAATCGACGATCTTCCGTCGGTCTCCGTTTTAGCTACTGTCCTTAGGGTTTTGAACTCCACCACTCGATACTATGAAGTGACCTACTAGACACCAACCCGGGTTTATCTTCCAAAATAGTTATCAACGCAACCTTCTATCGTATCCCCGTGTGGTCCTAGTAGTATATATTATCTGAGCTAGACGCAACTCATGACCTAATACCACTCGTAAGGTAAGACTTCCAACTTCTTGGACAAAATGACCGTAACAATTTATCATGGGATGGTATGGTATATGATGTTGAATATGTGGAATTTCACTTTTTTCTAAGTCATAAGGACCCTAAATTAAATCCTTTAATTAAGTGACCTATGTCACTTTATATATGAAGTACTATATCAAATGATCCCCCTAGTCTAATAAATTTTCCTGATGATCATATAGGCTAATTATAACTGGTTACCAAGAATTGTAATTTTTTCATTTATATATCCATTTAATTTTCATTTTAGTTAAATTCATGAATTGGCCACTTTCCAAATGAAGTACATTAACTATGTTACTAGAAATTCTAGGAAAATTACTGCAGATGTAAATTGCTGAAATAATACCAATTACAAAAATTCATAGTCCTAAACAGTAATTGGTCTACCAACACTCATATGACAAATATTACAAAAATGCCATTTATTGGGTTTTAAACTTATGGATGCATCCAAAAATATTAATAAAATTACACAAGGTCACAAACATATAACTAAAACACTAGGAATTTTCCCATAATTTTCCTACTTTAATTTTCATCATTTTTAAATAATTTCCATAATGGAGCAAAATTATAAATTCTACATAATTCCAAAATATTATCATCAAACAGACCCATACAATTTTCCAGGGATTAAATATGACTCCCTTGAGTTATAAACCAAATTTGAGAATTTTAACTCATCAATAGCCCTATTTTAAAATTTTTATCTTTAAAGGCCTAATTTTCATAAATTCCAAATAATGGGATTTTGATCCCAAAAATCCCATTAGTTATGTTGGAGGTTTATTTCACCCTAATAAACCTCTGACAAAAATTTCATAGACTTTTAAAGTTCCAAATGGGCTAAGTCCCCATTATATAGCTTTTTTCTATAGGCACCCCAAGCCTTTATTCATCATACTCATGCAAGTGGGTTTACCCAATATGTAGAGGTCCAAAGATGCTGAATTTTTTTAGTATGGGCTTATATTGACCCCAAGGCCATGCCACAAAAATTTGGGGCCATTTGGAGGCATATTACTCCAAATATTCCATTAATTTAAATAAAGGTATTTTCTCAAAAACTATAGGAACATTTCTTCCAAAAATTCTCATTTTTTATAGGGTCTAAGTTTTACCTAATCAAGCACATACCCAAAATTTTGGGTCATGTGGACTTCTGGTTTCGTATGGGCATTCAATCAAATTTCTTCCCTAGCCAAGGACCATTCCTAGTAGATTGGTCCTACAGGGAGATCTACTATCCCAAATCTAGACTTTAGGGTGGAAAATGAAAGGTAAGATCTAGGGCTAGAAATTTCATTTTGATTACTATCTCTGAAAATGCCTCTAAGTGGGCTATATTTACACATGAATATCACTTATATAGTGTGACTTTTAATTTACTATTCATAATATACCCTTTTAATTAATCAAATAAAACGAGAAATTTGACGGCATCGGTCCATCGTCCCCGATAGCCAACGACTGGGATGGAGACTGACTGGGCCATTTTGTTTGGCTATTTCTGGCCACCTTGGCTGGCGCCACCGCCGGCGATTATTTCCACCACCTCCATTGAGGTGGTGGTTGGCGTTTCCCAGCGGTGAGGCTGCCAGAGGTGGCTCCACCGGCGATCCCGAGAAAGAAGAAAAAGCTCGAAACATTACTCTCGGCTCATATGGTATCGCCTAATATCTCTCCTATTCGATCTAGAATTCTAGTACGGTGAGAGGTGAAGTGAAACGAACCGAAATTGAGGCTTGGCGGCGAGTTTTGCAGTGGTGAGCCATGGCCAAGCTTGCTATGGCGAATCCTTCCCATTTCCAGGTTTCTCCAGCGATTTCATTGCTCCAGCACTCAAAGTCCACTCATTTCCTCCTTTAGAAGCTAATGGTGGGGGTAGTTTTGGCTGGGAGTGGATGTATAGGGATTAATTCCAAGGTGGGGTTTGACCAAGGATAGGTTTCTCCGCCCATGGTGCCAAGTGGCCATCCAGCAGCATATTCCCTCTGGAATGAGCTGGGAAGCTTGCCAAGTGTTTTGGACAAAAGGAAGGAGAGCCACATGGCCCTCATTTCCCTTTCTCCACCTTCTCTCTCCTAAAATTCCCATTTTACCCCCATGCATGCATTCTCTCTCCCAAATCAGAGGGGTAGGAGCTGTCTTTGACCATATGGGCTGGTCATGGCCATGGTTAGTGGGCTTAGCCCAAGGAGGGTGGGCTTGGATTCATTTCTCTTCTTTAGGTCACTTTGTTGACTTGGTCAACATAATGAGTGGGCTGACCCCACTTGATGGTCATGGACCTCATGTTATCACCCAACATGGGTTAGGCCATTGTGATGCCCCACTTGGGCTTATTGGGCTTTTAGGTCTGAATTTGACCAAATTAGGGTTAGGGTTGACTTGGGTCAACTGGTGACCCAATAGCATGCCTTATGGTTTACTTAGATTGTTTTTAGGGCTAGGGCATAATGGTGGGGTCAAGGCGTGGCGAGGGTTCCAAATTAGCCTAGTTTGACTTAAGTTGACTTGGGCCCATAGTGGGTCCCATATGGCTATACCCTATATCCAAGGGTCAAACCTAGCCTAAGCCCACACCTACACCACATGTCCTATCCAAATCTAAGTTGAGGGACCTAATAGAAAAAGGGATGTTACAAAACCCTATAAACAAAAAATAATAATTTTGTCCCCGAAATTTAAGTTCGGGTCTTTAGGGTTCTACTTGCAAGCATTTAAGAAATTAAAATGAAATTAAAATATTACCTGAAGTAAAAAAGTTCCGGGTGCTGCTCTAGCATCAGGTCCCTTGGCTCCCATGCATGCTCCTCCCATCCATGGTTGGACCACAACACCTTCACATGGGGAACCTTCTTCTTTCACAACACTCAGACCGCTTTATCGTCGATTCGGATTTGCTCCAAACGAACTGATCTGTCGGGTGCTATCGGGCCTGATGTAGTGGTGACGTGCTGTTCCGGCCGAAGGAGAGATCTTCGTAATGAAGAGACATGAAAGACATCATGCAAGGTCCCTAACTTTGGTGGCAGCAGCAGTCTATAAGCAAAAGGAACGATCCGCTCCAGGATCCAGTACAACCCCATATATCGTGGACTGAGCTTCTTGTGTCTCCGCACCCGAGAGACACCATGCATCAGATGTATCTTTAAGAACACCATGTCCCCCACCTGGAACTCCACATTTCAAAGTCATGCATCGTAGTACTTGGCCTGCCTACTCTGAGCCTCCAACATCCGATCCCTGACTAGTCGAACCTGAGCTTCTGTATCCTCTATATACTCTGAACCAAGAGTCCTGGTGTCCACATCCTGAACCCAAGATAGAGGTGTCCGACACCTCCTCCCATAAAAATCCTCATAAGGTGCCATTCCAATGTTCGCCTGGTGACTGTTGTTGTAAGAGAACTCGATTAGTGGCAAGAGTCTCTCACACGGCTTCCCCGTATCCAGTATACATAGATGAAGCAGATCCTCTATGGTCCTGATGGTCCGCTCTGTCTGGCTATTGGTTCTTGGATGGAAAGCGGTGATAAAATTAAGTCGAGAACCCAAGTAAGCATGCATCGCCCTCCACTCCCTAGAAGTGAACCGAACATCACGATCCGAGACAATCGTCCTGGGGACGCCGTGATACCTGACGAACTGCTTTTCAAACAACCTCTCCAAAATAGCAACTACGCAGTCCTTCCTGATCGGTATAAATCGAGCCATCTTGGTCAGTCTATTGACGGTGACCCATATAAAATCGTGCCTAGAGTGGGAGCGAGGCAATCCGTGCACGAAATCCACAGATATATCCTCAAACTTCCACTCTAGCACCGATAATGGCTGTAATAATACACCCAGGCTCTTAAACACTGCTTTTATCTGCTGACATATCACACAGTGTGTCACTGAATGAATGATGTCCCTCTTCATCCCTGGCCAATACATGCTCCTCTGCAAATCAGCTGTCATCTTGGTGATACCGGGATACACTGAGTACTAAGAATGGTGCGCCTCTCTGAGTATATCCTACCGAATACCACCACCTGCGGGTAAATAAATACGCCCACAAAAATGAATGAGATCATCCTGTAGCGAATAATCCTCGAATTTTCCCCCTTCCAGGGCTCTGAATATCGACTCTAAGGCTACATCTAACCTCTGATGTGTCATGATGCTCTCCCGTATGTAACTTTCCCAGATCAAGGAGTTCAGATACTCCCGATAAACTGCTTGTTGGGTACATTGGAAAATGTGTACTAGATTTGGAGAAGCCACAACTTAGTCAATGATATGCGTCAATGTGTATTTGATATAAGTTTGAGTTTCATTGTGCAGGTTTAAAAATTTGAAGAAAAATTTTCGAAGTACAAGTGTCGACACTTGTGGAGAAACTTTGTCGACACTCAGAAAACTTATTTCGACACTCAGGCGAGCTGTGTTGACACACAGGCAAATTGTGTCAACACTCAGGGAAGTTGTGTCGACACCCAGCTGCTATGTCGACACTCAGGAAAGCTGTGTCGACACACTGGGAAAATGTGTCGACACTTATAAAGAAGTTGTGTCGACACTCAAAGCTATGTCGATACCTAAACAAACAGTTGTGTCGACATCCAGAATTGTGTCGATAACTTAAAATAGAATTTTGTCGACACTTAAATCAGAAGATGAGTTGACACTCAGGAGCTATGTCGACACCTGAAGCAATTGTGTCGACACACAGGACTTGTGTCGACACACCAACTATCAAGAGGCTGTGTCGAGTTTAGAAGTAATTATGTCGACACACAGGACTTGTGTCGACACACACTCAATGCCATTTGACAAAAACTCAACGCTATCTGTCTGCAACAGAAATGTCGTGACAAGAAGATGCTATGTCGGCACACAGGACTTGTGTCGACATATACAACAAAAAGCAGTGTCGTGAAGTAGAAGTATGATTGTGTCGACACTTGGAGTATTTGTGTCGACACCTTGAAGACTTGTGTCGACACTTAGCCTATATGTGTTGACACATGTAAAGCAGTCTATTGAGTGTTGTATGCTGAGTTGGACAGACATTGAAGAACCTTGTGATGTGACTGGTGACTTGACAGCTGTCATAACTAACCGGTCTGACACCACTGTCAGAACTGTCAGAAGTCAATTATGAACCGGATCAGCCGGTAACCATGGAGAAAGCTCTATATAAGAGACAGATCAGAAATGACAGAAGATAATAATCAACGTGAAAAGATCTCTGGATCATAAAGAAGAATTCTTACAGATCAAGGCTTGTCTGAAAGAAAGATTCACAGTTTAATCTGAATCTAAGGAAAAAGCTGACTCAAGATCAACTTCAACTTGAAGAGTAGATCCACCTTATTTTTCCTAATCAAGAAGCTTCGAAAAGCTAAGTCGGGTTGGATCAGAAGAATCAGTTTATACAAGAACTGATCAAGAAGACAACATCAACAGAGGAATCTAGCTGGTGAAGTTTTCTAAAACTTATTACTCACAAACTCTTGTAGGATTTATTGTTAGATCTGAGATTGTAAGCCTAAAATTATAAAGGGTGAGGTAGGGAAGTGTGCTCGAGGTAGGACATGTGGAAAGTCAGAGTTGTAAGCCTAATTATAAAGGCTGAGGTAGGGTTGAGGCCTGAGGTAGGATTCAGGGAAGAATCTGAGGTAGGACTTGTGGAAAGTCTGAGTTGTAAGCATAATTATAAAGGCTGAGGTAGGGCTGAGGCCTGGGGTAGGATTCAAGGAATAATCTGAGGTAGGACTTGTGTAAAGTCTTAGGTGTAGGAACCATTTTGGGTTCTGAGTTTGTAAGATTTGCGGATCCGAGCCAGTGGAAGGAAGTTAGGCTGAATCTAGTTATCTACTGGATAGGCGAAGGGGGAAAGTGGATGTACCCATATATTGGGGAACCACTATAGATCTGGTGTTTGCTGTGTTGCATTTAATTTCTATAGATAGAATTATTCTGTGCTAAAAGTAGTTACAAACTTCTGTTTGCCTTAAAATCAAAAAGACACAAAAAGATTAGAACCTATTCACCCCCATCTAGCTGTTTAGGCTCTTGAATCAAAGTCTTTCAAGTGGTATTAGAGGGAGGTTCCTCAAAAGTTGACCTAACAGTCAGAGGATTTCTCCAAGGCTAAAAACAGACAACAAGAATGAGTTCAAGTGAAAATCAAAAGGAGTTTGGATCTTTGAAATTTCCCATATGCAGGAAAGAATCTTTTGGCATTTGGAAAGAAAGGGTCAGGCTATTTATGGAAGCATCTGATCCAAGAATTTATATCACAGAACAGGAAGGCCCCTTCATCCCAATGAAGGTTTCAGTTCTTGATGCAAACATTCAAACTCCTAAGAGTTATTCAGAGATGACTAAGGATGAGATCATCTTGGCTACACTTGACAAAAGAGCTCAGAATATAATTGTAAGTTCCATAGATGATGCAACATTCCAGAATCTTATGCACTGTAAAATATCCAAAGAAATGTGGGATACACTGATTGTCTATATGGAAGGCATAGAAGAAGTCAGAGAGGACAGAAAGTCTATGCTGAATCAGGAGTATGAGAGCTTTAGGCAGAATAAAACTGACAGCATAGCTGAATCATATAAAAAGTTTTTCAGAATAGTGAATGAACTGATGACTTATGGAAGAGTCTTCAGTACTTATTAACTGAATGACAAGTTTCTTAGGTCCCTAACAAAGGATTGGGACACTAAGGTATGTGTCATCAGGGAAGTGGCCAAACTGGCTGACACACCACCACCTATACTTTTTGGAAAACTGTCCTCATATGAAATGCAGCTTACTGCTAGGAAAGAGGAAGAGAAGGGAAACAGATCTGAATATAAAGAAAGGTCAGTAGCCTTCAAGGCTGAGGGCTCAAGGAAGGGTAGGATAAAATCTCCTTCTCCACCTAGATGGAGTACTAAAGAAGAAGAAGGTGTTACTGAAGCATGTACATTAGATAGTCATACATCTGATGAAGACTTTGCTGCCTTCACAAGACAATTCCAAAGGTTCATGAAGAAAAAGAATTGGAGAACCAGGCCTTCATCTACATCCTATTCCAAGGATGAATACTACAGGAAGAATAATACTCTTAAAGAGGAAAGATATGCTTCTAAAACTGGTAAACAATCTAATTCTAAGATTATGTGTTATTGCTGCAACAGGTCTGGGCATGTCATAGCTGACTATCCTGACAAAAGAAAGGAGTCATAGGACAATAAGAAGCAGCTGGTCAAAGGAAAGAAGGAGAAGTCTCTAGTGGCTTAGAAGGAGAAGAGTTTGACAGACTCTTTATCTTTATAATCTGAAGAAGAAGAGGCAGAAGAATATATTGGAATCTTCTCAACAGAAGATGATTCTAGGGAACTAGAATTCATACTGATGCTGGACTCCATAAATTGAGTGGAAGAACATTATTGTAAAGGGTTGATTGCCCAATTTGAAGAAGATAAGTGTCAGGATAAGCCTGGGCCATGAATGGTAAACAATTCACCCCTAGTCTCAGATTACTTTACAGGATAAGAATTAGAAGCATCTTATTCAAAAGAAGTGGATGGATTTGAGTATGAGGGGGATGTTCACCAACTCATTGATTAGTATGGTGGGCTGTTGCATGCTCTAAATAAGAGCAAGTTTCTTGTTAAAGAGCAGACCAAGGAGATTGAGTCTCTCAAACTAGCTGCAGAAGATTCAGCAAAATTGCTGGATAAAAAACTGAATGAGGTTGCCAAATTGAAAAACATTATAGTTATTCAGATGGGCACAAACTCATTCAAAGAGAATCATATCAAGAAACTGGAGGGAAAACTTCAGCAAGAGAGAGAGCTAGTAGCAAAATTCTCCAAGCCAAAATCAGTCTTACCTTTGATAGATAATTTTGTTTCACAAAAAGGAAAGATTGGTCTGGGCTTCAAGGGAAGAACTAGGGCTACCAATTCTCATAAAAAGGTAAAGTCCCAGTTCAGCCTCAAGCTTTTAATCCCCATATTTTCTTTAAAAAGATAGTGAATCCTACTAACAGGTATGATCATGACATGACACATGGTCACTGTGAGCATGAAAATTTCATGAGCAAGGGTGGTAATACCAATAGACAAATCTATAGGCATGCCCATCATATTCAAGAGGAGTTCTTGAATAATGTTGTTCCAGCACCAACACTTAATAAGTCTACTGTCAACAAAGTAAGAAGGCATGTACCTAAGAATATGTATAATAGGTTTGAGTGTTGGTGTTGTGGCAAGGTGGGCCACTTTTCCATGGATTGTTAGTTTAACTTAAGTGTTAAAACAAAAAGTAGGATTCCTGTTAGATTAGTCACAGGGTTTCAAACTAACAAGGACCTATGACCCACTAGCAAGTTAAGTTCTAAGGGTTAGTGATTCATTATTTGCTGCAGGTAAATCCAAGTGACCATACCCCTATATGGTACTTGGATAGTGGTTGTTCTAGACATATGACTGGAACAAGGAGAATGTTAAGGGACTATGTGCCCATAAAGAATGGACCCAAAGTTATCTTTGGTGGATCAGAAAAGGGAATCATCAAAGGATTTTGTAACATATATTGTGATTCAATTACAATCACTAAAGTGGCTTATGTAAAGGGTTTAAAACATAATCTGATAAACATAAGTCAACTTAGTGATCTAGGTTATGATATTTCTTTCCACAAAGGAGAGTGCCTAGTAAAAAGGTCAAGTATTCAAGAGATCATTTTGACTGGCACTAGGAAAGGAAATGTGTATTGCCTTAACCTAGATTGTGAGTCTAACAACTCACCTATTTGTTTGGTTGTAAGAGAGAAAGCTTCTCTATGTGTCAATTGGAACAAGAGGCTAGCTCATCTGAACTATAAGTCAATTGGACTGTTGTTCAGCATGGGATTAGTTAGGAATGGTCCTCAAGTTCAGTGCATAAAAGAGGGTGTGTGCTCAGCTTGCCAAAAAAGCAAGCAGACTAAGTCCTCTTTTCAGTCACTTGACATCAAAGATTCAAAGACATGTTTGTATCTCATGCATATGGATTTGTTTGGTCATATGGCAGTCCATAGTCTTGGTAGGAAAGCATACAAACTTGTTGTTGTGGATGACTATTCTAGATTTACATGGGTTTTCTTCTTGAGGCAGAAATCTTAAACCCCAACTATTTTCAAGACTTTTGTTAGACAAATTCAGAATGAATACAACAGCTCAGTGGTCAAAATCAGAAGTGACCATGGAACTGAATTTCAGTCTAAATGTATGACACAATTCCTTGAAGAACTTGGTATTCATCAGGAATTCTCTTTACCTAGAACTCCTCAGCAAAATGGTGTTGCTGAAAGAAATAATAGGACTCTAATTGAAGCCAATAGAACTCTACAAAATGACACTACTCTCCCTGAATACTTCTGGGCTGAGGCAGTAAATAATGCATGTCATGTGCTCACTAGGGCCTCCATCAACAAGAAACACAAGATGACTCCCTACCAAAATTTAAAAGGCAGAAAACCAAACATATCTTATTTAAGAATCTTTGGTAGTAAGTGTTTTGTACTAGTAAATGGTAAAAACTACCAAACTAAGTTTGCTGCCAAATCCCTAGAATGGATATTTGTTGGGTACAACAACCATAGTAGAGCATACAGGATCTACAACTTGACTACTAAAGTTGTAAAAGAATCTTTTCATGTTGTATTTGATGAGTCAATGTTTATTAACAGTGAATTGTCTTGTTCTTCAATTAGTTCTACAGGTATAACAGATAAGCTGGACAAGCTGACCATCAATGAAGATGTTCCTGCTAAACTGGATGAGGATAAAGATGCCAGCTATCCATGGGGAGATCAAGTCCCTTTAGGTGAAGAAGAAAATGTGGAGCAACAAGATGAGGAAACTAGAGAGAGCCAGAATGCTGACAGAATTCCTCCAGCAAGGAGACACCTGAAGGATCACTTAGCTCACCAGATCATTGGTGATGCAAGTCAAGGTGTTCTAACAAGGAGCAGGAGCATGAACACAATTTTATGTTCTAGCTTCCTGTCTCAGATAGAACGCAGGAAAATTTAAGAGGCCATGCAAGACACCAACTGGATTGATGCAATGCAAGAAGAGCTCAGTCAGTTCAAAAGGTGTAAGGTTTGGGAACTAGTGCCAAAACCTAAGGATCACAACATAATAGGAACTAAGTGGATCTACAGGAACAAGCTTGATGAGAATTGCACAATAGTCAAGAACAAGGCTAGACTGGTAGCAAAAGGCTATAGGCAAGAGGAAGGTATTGATTTTGATCAAACCTTTGCTCCAGTGGAAAGGATGGAGACAATAAGGCTGTTCTTGGCCTATGTTGCATATCAAGGGTTCAAAGTATATCAAATGGATATGAAATCAGCATTTCTGAATGGTGATTTAAAAGAAGAATTCTATGTAGAACAACCCTCAGGTTTTGTAGACTCTCACTTTCCTGATTATGTGTATAGGATTAAGAAAGCTCTATATGGTTTGAAACAAGCTCCAAGGGCTTGGTATGAAACCTTGTCTGTCTTCCTCATTGAGAATAAATTCTCTAGAGGAAAGATAGACAAAACTCTATTCTATAGGGAATCAAAAGGCAAGAAAATACTAGTTCAGATATATGTGGATGACATTATCTTTGGTTCTACTGAAAACAGCCTTTGTAGGAAGTTTGCCAAACTTATGCAAGGCAAGTTTGAGATGAGCAGTATGGGTGAGCTGAAGTTCTTCTTGGGACTTCAAGTTAGACAGACTGAGAGTGGGTTCTCCATATCCCAGTCTAAGTTCACCAAGGAGTTGATTAAGAAGTATGGTTTGGACTCAGCTTCTACAATGAAAATTCCATTGGGAACAAGTATGCCTATATGCAAAGATAAAGTAGGGAAACCTGTTGATGTGTCTTTGTATAGAGGGATAATTGGCTCCCTATTGTACTTGACTGTTAGTAGATCTGACATCATGTATGCAACATGTGTCTGTGCTAGGTATCAAGCATGCCCTAAGGAATCTCATTATACTGCAACTAAAAGAATTTTGAGATATCTTAAGGGCACACCTAATCAAGGCCTTTGGTACCCTAAGAATAGAGATTTTCTATTAATCGGTTTCTCAGATGCAGATTTTGCTGGATACAAGGAAGACAGAAAAAGTACCACTGGAACCTGTCAGTTCCTTGGTGGGTGGCTGGTGTCATGGAGCATCAAGAAGCAAACCAGTGTAGCTATATCAACAGCTGAATAAGAGTATATAGCTGGAGGTAGCTGTTGTGCACAATTGATGTGGATGAAGCATCAACTAGAAGATTATGACATCCAGGTAAGTAGAATACCATTTTTTGTGATTCTACAAGTGCTATTTCTATTGCTATGAATCCTGTGTCACACAGTAGGACCAAGCATATAAAAATAAAGTTTCATTTTATCAAAGAACATGTTGAAAAGGGGAATATTAGTCTAGAGTTTGTATAAACAGATAATCAAATATCTGATATTTTTATAAAATCACTGGATGAAACTAAATTCAATAATTTTAAAATTGAATTAGGTATGTTGAACCTAGAATAGGTTAACAAAAGTTTCCATGAGTAGCATCAGTAAGCACAAAATTTCTCTTAAAATATGTCTAAGTACAATGTTTGTGTCGACACAAGCAAGTTGTGTCGACACACTCAGTATATTGTGTCGACACAGAAAAAGGATGTGTCGACACAAAAATAGTATCTGTGTCGACAGGAGAATAAGTGTCGACACAACCTTGTCGACACAAAAAGTCAGTGTCGACACAACTTTGTCGAGACAATAAGTCATGAGGATATTTGTCTCGACACAAAAAGTCAGTGTCGACACAACTCTGTCGAAACTTAATTTGTCAGTGTCGACACAGACGCAAGTATGTTGACACAGACTCAAGTATGTCGACACATAAATGTGTCGACTTAAAATATGTTTTGTCGACTTAGAAATTAGTATGTCGACACATAGTCATGTCGACTTAAGTTCTATCAAGACCTAGGTCATTGTTGTCGACAAAAAAACAGATTTGTCGACTTAAGCCTGACTTTTGATCTGCCCTTGACTCAAGTACTATAAATAGGTGAATCCAAAATCTGGTCGACTACGCTATCAGAATATCTGACTCTACACCTTTTGTCGACATATACCCTCTCTTCTCTTCTCCTCTAGTACTTACATCAATGGCGCCACACCAAGAAGAAAAGGTTAATGAAGGTTACGAACTGGTTCGCGAAGGTTTCACAACTGCTTCTAACGAAATTCAGGGAGTCATTGCCCTAATTTCTGAAAATGGACTAGAATATTTGGTCTAGGAACCGACCAAAATTTGGAAGAAGGAAGTCATGGAGTTCTACACAACCGCTACTGTGGACACAGAAGGACAGGAAATCAAGGCGACTATTCAAGGTACCCGGGTGAAGCTCACACTGAAATCAATCAGGAAAGCACTACATCTACCAATGATCAAGGATACAGACAAAATAACTTCTTCCCAGATAACTGAAGCATTGAGCTGGTGTGGACTGAATCCCAATTGTAAGATTGGTTCATCCATCAATAGAAAAGGGATGAATTCCTAAGGAAAATTTCTTTCAAAAGTGGTGGGCAAGGTGATTATCTGCAAAATAGGAGGACATGATCGAATTTATGCCCACATGTTCATTCTGATGGTGAGAGTAATATTCAAGATAAACACTGACTGGGCAGCAGTACTGTTTGATAAACTACAAAAAGGAACAAAGAAACCTAACCTGGGAAGGATCCTCAGCCCATGCTTAACATCAGTAGTTCCAGATGTACTGAAACAAGCAAATGGATCTAAGATAAATCATATGAGAAAAATGGATGTTAGGATACTGTCAAGGTGGGACATAGTTCTAACCAAGGAAGTCCCTGCTCCTAAGGAGCAAACTAACAAAGACAAGAAGAAGAAGAAGGTGGTTGTACACGCTGACTCCTCTAATGATTCTGAGGAGGAAGTGGTCATCAGTTCTGATGAAGACCAGCAACAACAAGATGTTCAAGCTCAAGCTAAGGACTGTGAGCCCCAAGAGAAAGAAATTGAATATACTCCAAGGGGAGAAAACAGAGGAAAATAAACTGAGTTGCCTGCCCAAGGGGGAGGTATTGATGATGCTGTCTTGGATAGTGACTTAGCTGCAGTCATAATAATGGATGTTGTATCTGAAATCTACTCTACAGCTGAAGTAACTAATAAAAATTATGCTCAAAAGGAGCCAGTAAGTTTCTTCTCCACAGACTAGTGATGAATTATAGTATTCTCCTCAAAAATTGTTCAAAGGGACACTTTTGTTTACACAACAAAAGTGGTCTTTCAAGTGTTATTAGTCTTTTCATTAGTTTTTTTTAAAAAAACTAATCTTATTCCTTCTGAACAGATACAGCAGGAATTTATAATGGAAGAATTGTTTCCTGATCCTCTTACTGATAGGACTGAGGGGGAGGAAATTGAAAAAGAAAAGGAAATTCTAAGGATATAGGGGGAGTTATCCAAGGATACCCCAGCTGAAAAGGACACTGTTGATATTAAAAGTACATCTGAATCTTCTGAAGATGAAGAAGACACAATGGCTAAGAAAAGAAAACTGTCTGTGTTAAAGAAGAAGAGTTCTGGATATAAGAAAGCTTTGCAAATGGGAACTGCACCATCTACATCAACTGTGGACTTCAGTTCTTTACTGGTCCAGATGCAGATAAAATTAGATAATCAAAGGCAGACTATAGAAAAATATGTAGATGAAACTCATAAGGAGTTACAGTTTCAGTTGGCCCAGGACATCAATTCCATAAGATTTGAAGTAAATTAAAATAAGAAGGAGATGACAGATTTCTTCTATAAAGGAGGTAATGCTGTGGTGTTCCTGGCCAAGCAACAACAAGATATACAAGCTAAAGTGGATGAGATTGAAGTAAAGCAGGGATAGGTCCTAGAGAATCAGATATGGATGAATGAAAATCTCAAGGATTCCCATCATGAAATATTGAAACAGCTCACTGATTCTAGCACTACTCTGAAGGCTGAAATCTCTAAGAAAATCCTGGATGATATATCTGCTATCAAAGCCACATTCCAAGAATCTCAGGAGAAAATAAAAACCTTCCTGACAAAATTTAGAGCTTATTTTAAAGAGGGAACTGAATATATAACTGATCAAGTTAGATTCCAGAAGGAAGATTTAAGAGATCATACTGTAAGAGAAGTCATAAAGGGGGAGAGAGTATTAGTCAAAGTCGGCTCTGACCATGCTAAATTGACTACCAATAGCATCAGAGCCACTCTTGGATATCCTCCTCTGTGTGATGATGCTAATGTAGCTGAGTGTGGGATTCAACCTGATTATTTTGAAGGAGATCAGCCTGAAGTTGCTCAGGTGATCTACCCCCCAGCTGATTTTTATATGGTTCAAGAAGAAGTGCTGAAAATATATAGTCCTCCACCAGAGGTACAAAATGTAATTCTTGAAAAGTTTGAAATGTCAGAAGCTTCATTGGAAGCTCAGAAGGAAGCTCAACTCTCCAAGAAGAGATTTAGAGAGCAGGCTGAGCTGAAGCCAGATTTTGAGCAATGGAATCCAACTTCTGGAAATATCATACTTACTGCCTTGAAAGCTGTTAAGGATAAAACCCATGACAAGGGTAAGTGGTATTCTGAGCAAGAATGGATTAAATATCAAGCTGGACAAGAGGCAATTCTACAACATAAAAGAAGTGCTAAGGCTGGGAAGCTAACTGCTAATGCTCATGAGCCAAGCAAGTACTTCCCCAAACCTTTTCACTATTTTGAATGACAAAAGATCAAGGCTGAAGAATTGAAGAAGAAAGCTCTCAAAGGGAAAAAGCTAGCTGAAGATGCTGAACCTTCTGTGCAGGCTAAAATCAAGCCTGGCAAAGGAATAGTTATTAATAAGCCTAGTCAATACTAGGATTGCTATGTTTATATTTTAGAACAATGTACTAATTTGTTTCTTTGGTTCTATAAGAAATTTATGTAAACAAAAGTTTTTCTGATAAATGAAATCTGGTTCAGTATTAAGTATGTGTTGTTTACAATGATTATGTAATTATCTGCTCTGAAATATTTTTACTTCTATTATAATTTTGTTTTATCTAAAGAGATGTATATCTTTGACTAAGGGTTATGACTTCTCCAAATACGGAGAGATTGTTGGGTACATTAGAAAATGTGTACTAGATTTGGAGAAGCCACAACTTAGTCAATGATATGCATCAATGTGTATTTGATATAAGTTTGAGTTTCATTGTGCAGGTTTAAAAATTTGAAGAAAAATTTTCAAAGTACAAGTGTCGACACTTGTGAAGAAACTTTGTCGACACTCAGGAAACTTATTTCGACACTCAAGCGAGATGTGTCGACACACAGGCAAATTGTGTCGAGACTCAAGGAAGTTGTGTCGACACCCAGCTGCTATGTCGACACTCAGGAAAGCTGTGTCGACACACTGGGAAAATGTGTCGACACTTATAAAGAAGTTGTGTCGACACTCAAAGCTATGTCGACACCTAAACAAGCAGTTGTGTCGACATCCAGAATTATGTCGACAACTTAAAAAAGAATTATGTCGACACTTAAATCAGAAGATGAGTCGACCCTCAGGAGCTATGTCGACACCTGAAGAAATTGTGTCGACACACAGGACTAGTCTCGACACACCAACTCTCAAGAGGCTGTGTCGAGTTTAGAAGTAATTATGTCGACACACAGGACTTGTGTCGACACACACTCAATGCCATTTGACAAAAACACAACGCCATCTGTCTGCAACAGAAATGTCGAGACAAGAAGCTGCTATGTCGACACACAGGACTTGTGTCGACACATACAGCAAAAAGTAGTGTCGAGAAGTAGAAGTATGATTGTGTCGACACTTGGAGTATTTGTGTCGACACCTTGAAGACTTGTGTCGACACTTAGCCTATATGTGTCGACACATGTAAAGCAGTCTGCTGAGTGTTGTATGCTTAGTTGGACAGACATTGAAGAACCCTGTGATGTGACTGGTGACTTGACAGTTGTCATAACTAACCGGTCTGACACAACTATCAGAACTGTCAGAAGTCCGTTATGAACCGGATCAGCCGGTAACAATGGAGCAAGCTCTATATAAGAGATAGATCGAAAATGATAGAAGATAATAATCAACGTGAAAAGATCTCTGGATCATAAAGAAGAATTCTTACAGATCAAGGCCTGTCTGCAAGAAAGATTCAGAGTTTAATCTTAATCTAAGGAAGAAGCTGACTGAAGATTAACTTCAACTTGAAGAGTAGATCCACCTTATTTGTCCTAATCAAGAAGCTTTGAATAGCTAAGTCAGGTTGGATCAGAAGAATCAGTTTATACAAGAACTGATCAAGAAGACAACATCAACAAAGGAATCTAGCTGGTGAAGTTTTTTGAAACTTATTACTCACAAACTCTTGTAGGATCTATTGTTAGATCTGAGATTGTAATCCTAAAATTATAAAGGCTGAGGTAGGGCAGTGTGCCTGATGTAGGACTTATGGAAAGTCTGAGTTGTAAGCCTAATTATAAAGGCTGAGGTAGGGTTGAGGCCTGAGGTAGGATTCAGGGAAGAATCTGAGGTAGGACTTGTGGAAAGTCTGAGTTGTAAGCCTAATTATAAAGGCTAAGGTAGGGCTGAGGCCTGAGGTAGGATTCAGAGAAGAATCTGAGGTAGGACTTGTGTAAATTCGTAGGTGTAGGAACCATTTTAGGTTCTGAGTTTGTAAGATCTGCGGATTCGAGCCAGTGGAAGGAAGTTAGGCTGAATCCAGTTATCTATTGGATAGGCGAAGTGGGAAAGTGGATGTACCCATATCTTGGGGAACCACAATAGATCTGGTGTTTGCTGTGTTGCATTTAATTTCTGTAGATAGAATTATTATGTGCTAAAAGTAGTTACAAAATTCTATTTGCCTTAAAATCAAAAAGACACACAAAGATTAGAACCTATTCACCCCCCTCTAGGTGTTTAGGCTCTTGAATCAAAGTCTTCCACCACTGGCTAGGACTCTAAAACCATAGTGATGTGCATATCGTCCATCATCTGCATCAATCCCATATACATCACCCGGGGCTCCGGTCCAGTAGTGCCGGCTCTCCTGCTCAAGGCATCTGCTACGGTGTTCGCCTTCCCCGGGTGATAATGCATTTTGTAGTCATAATCGCAAAGAAACTCCAGCCATCTCCTCTAGAGAAGGTTCAAATCCTTCTGCGTGTCGACTTATTTGAGGTTCTTGTGATCCGAGAAGATATCATAATGAACCCCATATAAGTAATGTCTCCATATCTTCAATGTGAATACTACTGCCCCGAGCACCAAGACATACATTGGGTAATTCTGCGCATGTTTCATCAATTGCCTTGAGGCATAGGCAATTGCATGGCCGTGCTGCATCAGGACGGCACCCATCCCCTGATAAGAAGCATCGGTATAAATCTGAAATCCTTTCTTCCCAGATGGAAGTGCAAGGATAGGGGAAGAGGTTAGACGGTCCTTTAACTCCTGAAATGCTGCCTCGCACCTTTCTGTCCAAACAAATGTTGACTCCTTATTTGTCAAAGTCGTGTGGGGAAGTGCTATCCTCGAAAACCCCTCCACGAACTTGCGATAATACCTGGCGAGTCCCAAAAAGCTACGTATATAAGAAGCTGATTTTGGCCGCGGCCAATCACACACTGCCTGTACTTTGGCCGGATCCATGGACAACCCGGCTCCACTAACAGTATATCCAAAGAATGCCACCTCCTATAGCCAGAACTGGCACTTGGAAAACTTCACATACAACTGATACTCCCTCAGCCTCTCTAGCACCTGTGCCAAATGCTGCATATGATCCTCCTTTGTCCGAGAGTAGATCAAGATGTATTCAATAAACACTATGACAAATCTATCAAAGTAGGGCTCAAAAACACGATTCCTCAGACTCATGAATGCGGAAGGTGCATTCGTGAGCCCGAAAGGCATCGCCATGAACTCGTACAACCCATAGTGGGATCTGAATTTTGTCTTCGGAATATCGTCCTCCTGAATCTGTAGCTGATAATACCCAGATCGTAAATCTAGCTTAGAGAACCAGAAGGCTCCCAGAAGCTGATCAAACAACTCATCGATCCAGGGCAATGGGTATGTGTTCTGAACTGTCATACGGTTCAGCTCTCAATAGTCGATGCAGAGCCGCAACGACCCATATTTCTTCTTGACGAATAGCACTGGTGCTCCCCATGGTGATGAGCTGGGCCGAACAAATCCTGACTCCACTAACTCTTGAAGCTGGGTCCTGAACTCTGCCAACTCCTTAGGAGCCATCCTGTACGGTGCTCGAGATACTGGCTTCGCTGTTGGCACCAACTGTATCTGGAAGTCCATATCTCTAGCTGACGGTAATACGAGCAATTTCTCCGGGAATACATCGGAGAAATCCCGAACCACCTGGATGTCAACAAGGGAAGCTTCTGCTCCCGCCATCTCGAAGCATATAACATATAACTCCTCTCCCTGCTAGTGGGCCTTGATAGCATGTACAGATGATAATAATAGGTGGGAGATAGGTCTAATACCTTCGACGATGACGTAGGAGTCTCCGTGCCTCAGTGTGATCCTTTTTGACGGGAAATCGATCTAGGCCTGATTCCAGTGCAATCATGTCATGCCCAAGATCAAGTCGAAATCTGGTAATCTCAGGATCATCGACGGCGCCTCAAATGCCTTGCCACCAATCTCAGCCTCCAGGTTGCAATGGGCAGTGGTCCGTAGCTCTGACCCATCGGGTTGACGCACCCTCATCTCTAAGCCCGAGAACCTTTCCATGCCCTCCAGTCCTTCTATAAAGGCCTCAAAAACGAACGATTGGGTAGCACCCATGTCGAACAAGGTACGAGCGGGCTTGCCGCTGATCATGACTTGCATGAGGTTGTTTGAGTTTAAGTAGACTGTTATTCTATAATATCAGGTACTATATAAATGAAATTTTTAAATTTACAATAGTTTAAAGTACCTGTGATGACCTCCTCTGGATTCCTCGGTTCGGCGAGGTCTAGTGCGTACATCTGCTCCTGCTCTTGACCTCGGCCGTAATGTCCCTGGCCTCGGCCTCGACCTCATCCTCGGTCCTACTGGAGGGGCCATTGGAGGTGTAGGAGGAGGAAGTGGAAGAAATTGATGCGGGCACTCCGTTCTAATATGTCCAGGCTGGTACCATCCAAAACAAACCATCGGCCGGTGGCCACGACCATCTTGCCTCACCGGGCCATTCACTTGTAGCGGTGGGGGAGCAAGTACTGGAGGAGGCCTCTGCTCCTGCCTGAAGTTGGGACGTTGACGTCCCCTACCCCTCTTGTACCCCATCACTTTGCCACTTTGAGAGCCCCTGCTACCTTCTCCGGATGATGTCCCATCAAGTGGTCTCTTCCCTCTGCTCAACACCATCAGCTGGTCTGCCTCTAGCTTCTTGTCCATCTCTATGATCTATGTCGAAATTCCATGAGAGATGAATAGTAGGGGCTGCCTTAAGGAATCTCTAAGCCCATGGTAGAATCTCTTGGCATACTTCCTGTC